>LR738713.1:375727827-375839516 GCA_902687465.1 Secale cereale
CCCGAACCTTTCCGGTGACCGTACAATAACTTCCAATATATAAATCTTCACCTCCAGACCATTCCGGAACTCCTCATGACATCCGAGATCTCATCCGGGACTCCGAACAACATTCGGTAACCACGTACATATATTCCCTATAACCCTAGTGTCATCGAACCTTAAGTGTGTAGACCCTACGGGTTCGGGAACCATGGAGACATGACCGAGACATCTCTCCGACCAATAACAAACAGCGGGATCTGGATACCCATGTTGGCTCCCACATGTTTCACAACGATCTTATCGGATGAACCACGATGTCAAGGATTTCAATCAATCCCGTATACAATTCCCTTTGTCTACCGATATGATACTTGCCCGAGATTCGATCATCGGTATCCCGATACCTTGTTTAATCTCGTTACCGGCAAGTCTCTTTACTCATTCCGTAACACATCATCCCGTGACCAACTCCTTAGTCACATTGAGCTCATTACGATGATGTCTTACCGAGTGGGCCCAGAGATACCTCCCCGTCATACGGAGTGACAAATCCCAATCTCGATTTGTACCAACACAACAAACAGTTTTGGTGATACCCGTAGTGCACATTTATAGCCACCCAGTTACGTTGTGATGTTTGGCACACCCAAAGCATTCCTACGGTGTCCGAGAGTTGCACAATCTCATGGTCTAAGGGAAAGATACTTGACATTCAAAAAGCTTTAGCAGATGAACTACATGATCTTGTGGTATGCTTAGGATTGGGTCTTGTCCATCACATCATTCTCCTAATGATGTGATCCCATTATCAACGACATCCAATGTCCATGGTCATGAAACCGTGACGATCTATTGATCAACGAGCTAGCCAACTAGAGGCTCACTAGGGACATATTACGATCTATGTATTCACACATGTATTACGGTTTCCGGTTAACATAATTATAAAATGAACAATAGATGATTATCATGAACAAGGAAATATAATAATAACCATTTTATTATTGCCTCTAGGGCACATTTCCAACAGTCTCCCACTTGCACTAGAGTCAATAATCTAGTTACATTGTGATGAATTGAACACCCATAGAGTTCTGGTGTTGATCATGTTTTGCTCATGGAAGAGGTTTAGTCAACGGATCTGCGACATTCAGATCCGTATGCACTTTACAAATATCTATGTCTCCATCTTGAATATAACCACGAATGGAGTTGAAACGACGCTTGATGTGCTTGGTCTTCTTGTGAAACCCGGGCTCCTTGGCAATGGCAATAGCTCCAGTGTTGTCACAGAAGAGAGTCATCGGGCCCGACGCACTTGGAGTAACTCCTAGGTCGGAGATGAACTCCTTCATCCAGACTACTTCCTGTGCCGCTTCAGAAGCAGCTATGTACTCCGCTTCACATGTAGATGCCGCCACGAGGCTTTGCTTGCAACTGCACTAGCTGACTGCCCCACCATTCAAAATATACACGTATCCAGTTTGTGACTTGGAGTCATCCAAATCTGTGTCGAAGCTAGCATTGACGTAACCCTTTACGACGAGCTCTTCATCACCTCCATAAACGAGAAACATATCCTTTGTCCTTTTCAGGTACTTCAGGATGTTCTTGACCGCTGTCCAGTGTTCCATTTCGGGATCACTTTGGTACCTCCCCACCAAACTTATGGCAAGGTTCACATCAGGTCTGGTACATAGCATGGCATACATAATAGAACCTATGGCTGAGGCATAGGGGATGACACTCATCTTTTCTCTATCTTCTGCCGAGGTCGGGCATTGAGTCGTGCTCAATCTCACACCTTGCAATACAGGCAAGAACCCTTTCTTGGACTAATCCATATTGAACTTCTCCAATATCTTGTCAAGGTATGTGCTTTGCGAAAGACCAATGAGGCGTCTCGATCTATCTCTATAGATCTTGATGCCTAATATGTAAGCAGCTTCTCCAAGGTCCTTCATTGAAAAACACTTATTCAAGTAGGCCTTTATGCGTTCCAAAAGTTCTATATCATTTCCCATTAACAATATGTCATCCACATATAATGTGAGAAATGCTACAGAGCTCCCACTCACTTTCTTGTAAATACAGGCTTCTCCACAAGTCTGTATGAACCCAAACTCTTTGATCACTTCATCAAAGCGAATGTTCCAACTCCGAGATGCTTGCACCAGCCCATAGATGGAGCGCCGGAGCTTGCATACCTTGTTAGCATTCTTATGATCGACAAAACCTTCCGGCTGCATCATATACAATTCTTCCTTAATGAAACCATTAAGGAATGCCGTTTTGGCGTCCATTTTCCATATCTCATAACCATAGAATGCGGCAATTACTAACATGATTCAGACGGACTTCAGCATCGCTACGGCAGAGAAAGTCTCATCGTAGTCAATTCCTTGAACTTGTCGATAACCCTTAGCGACAAGCCGAGCCTTATAGATGGTTACATTTCCATCCACTTCAGTCTTCTATTTAAAGATCCACTTATTCTCTATGGCTTGCCGATCATTGCGAAAGTCCACCTAAGTCCATACTTTGTTATCATACATGGATCCTATCTCGGATTTCATGGCTTCAAGCCATTTGTTGGAATCTAGGCCCGCCATCGCTTCATCATAGTTCGAAGGTTCACCGTTGTCTAATAGCATGATTTCCAGGACAGGATTGCCGTACCACTCTGGTGTGGAACGTGTCCTCGTGGACCTACGAAGTTCAGTAGTAACTTGATCCGAAGTTTCATGATCACTATCATTAACTTCCTCTCTAGTCGGTGCAGGCACTACAGAAACATCTTCCTATGCTGCTCTACTTTCCGATTCAAGAGGGGTTACAATCACCTCATCAAGTTCTACTTTCCTCCCACTTACTTCTTTCGAGAGAAACTCTTTCTCCAGAAAGGATCCATTCTTGGCAACAAAGACCTTGCCTTCGGATATGAGGTAGAAGGTATACCCAATAGTTTCCTTAGGGTATCCTCTGAAGACGCATTTTTCCGATTTGGGTTCGAGCTTTTCAGGTTGAAGTTTCTTAACATAAGCATCACATCCCCAAACTTTTAGAAACGACAACTTAGGTTTCTTCCCAAACCATAATTCATACGGTGTTGTCTCAACGGATTTAGACAGTGCCCTATTTAAAGTGAATGCGGCAGTCTCTAAAGCATAACACCAAAAGATAACGGTAAATCGGTAAGAGACATCATAGATCGCACTGTCGTGGAATTAGCACGGCAGATGTCCGGATTAACGGACTTAGGTGTGAGGCCATCTCTCGGGTTAGCTTGAAGGGGTTAAAGCGGACGAAGGACACAGGGAGTTTTATACTAGTTCGGCCCCTTCGATGAAGGTAAAAGCCTACGTCTAGTTTGGTGTGGTATTGCTTGGGCTTCGATGACCAGGGAGCGAATCCGCTTGCGTGTGTCTCGAGTTGTTGTTTCTTGTCCTTGAACCGTCGCCGGGTCGTCCCTTTATATAGGAGGCGACGCCTGGTCCGGTTTACAGAGTCCCGAGGCCGGATCATAAACGTGTCCGCCTTGGTCTCTACTCTTTCTATCTTACATCCCAAGTTACATGGTACGACGGTTTACAGACCGTGGGCCTTATACATGGGCCCTAAACCTCTATGGGCTATGACCTCTTGTTATATATTCTACTGGGCTTGTAATAATACAACCTTGTCAGTGTAATCCGGACCCTCCTGGCCGGTTTATACCTCCTAGTAATATCCCTGACATTAGGCCCCATATTGATTTGAACTTGTTCATGTCAGTCTTCCAAGACTTGTACAAATTTCCTTTCTGCAACTTGTTCGCTTCATAAACCGGCCATGACGTCATCTCCTGAAATCGTTTCAATCCATCGTGACATCATCTGTGCATCTAATGCCCGCATCTGTTTGTTACCTTTCTTTATTGCCGCACCGAAGATCGAGGCAACAGCTCAATCTTTATCCGATTTCTATCCTCCTCGATTCCCGCGCTTACCATTTTTATCTCTTCGGCCTATAAATACTGTCGAGGCCCATATCTTTTCCCCTTCTGCTTCTTCTTCCTCCGTCTCCAGCGCCCGAGCTTCCGCCGCCGTCCTTCGAGCTCACCGTCGCCAGCAAGTCCGGCCGCTGCATCAACCTGAACGCGACCAAAAACTCACCGTTTTCCTTCGCCTCCTCGGGTACGTTTCCTTCTCCCCATAGATCTCACTTCTAGGGTTTCCTCTATAGCTCGCCATGAACCCTCGTTTCTTCGTAGTTCATCGCCGTAGATTAGCTTCAGCTGTAGATATAAACTTGTCGGGTTCGACCTTCATTCGTGCACCTCTGCTCCATCGTTATATCCTTATTTCTCTAGCATTGCTAGTTTAGATCGAATCGGTAGAGAACTCTCACTGCCTTCACTGAATATGACCACAATTGTTATGTCTTTTCTCCTGCGCCTTAGATCCATATTTACCTCTGCTTCATGTGAAAACTGTTTTTCACACTTTAGATCTGCAACTTATACCGCCGGTTCAGTCATAACTCGCGCTTCATATGCTTTCCTTGACGGTTTAGATTTAAGCATGTATTCCATAATTGATGGTTTAACTTCTTCTTTTTATTACCATAAACCGGTGGTTGTCTTGTGCACGCCTGATCCGGATTAGGGGGTACCATTAGCCCCTTGCTTAAACTGTTGATTAGGTCAATATCCTTACAAAAACTGCCGCTTTGTTTCGCTAGTTGTAAACCGGGTCTTGCACTGTATTTTTCAGCATTCCCTCATCAGAAACGATGGCCAAACAATTTGTTGCTTGCAATTGGGTTCATTCCCGGATCACCGAGGACAACTTAGTAAACGCTGCTTCAATCGGCCTTCTGGGTCCAAGAGAGGTTTTGCACTGGCGGGCCCCTGGAAAGGAATGTCCTCCTACACCCCAAGAAGGAGAGATCATTGTTTTCTTTGATCATCTGGCCCGGGGGTTTAGTCCTCCCGGTTCAAAGTTCTTCCGGGATGTGTTAGCCGCTTTTCAACTCCACCCACAAGATGTAGGCCCGAATTCTATATCGAACATCTGTAACTTCCAAGTTTTCTCGGAGGCATACCTTCAAGAAGAACCATCAGTGGATCTGTTTCGGGATTTCTTCCATCTGAACCGGCGGACTGAGTTTACTGATGGGACTCATCAGGAGCTGGGTGGTGTCAGCATCCAGAAAAGAAAGGATGTAAGTTTTCCTCACGCCGCTCTTCACAGCCACCCCAAAGAATGGAACCAGCCTTGGTTCTATTGTAAGGATACTTCACCTGAAGGAGAGAATCCACTACCGGGTTACCGCGCTTATCGTCTGGCAACAAACCATCCTTTACCACAGCGTCTAAGTGCCCAAGACCGGGCTCGGTATGCCCCTCAACTTTCCAAGCTCAGGGCTTTCCTGGCAAATGGTTTAACCAGAGTGGATTTCGTCTGCTGCTGGCTCTCTTGGAGCATTCTTCCACTAAGCCGGCACTCAAGCCTGATGTGCAAATATTCCGGCAAGCCGGAAGACCCTCAACGCCACACAAAAATAGTGCTTCCTGATAATGAAGTGACTGAGTCTGCTAAGAAAATGTTGAACATCCCTCTGGAGGATTGCAGCC
Organism: Secale cereale; assembly: GCA_902687465.1. Classification (NCBI taxonomy): domain Eukaryota; kingdom Viridiplantae; phylum Streptophyta; class Magnoliopsida; order Poales; family Poaceae; genus Secale; species Secale cereale. Next base: position 375,733,430 of record LR738713.1, read on the forward strand.
GGACCGGTTTAGCTCCGTTCTGTTTAACCAATAAACCGCCATCGGTAAGACTATGTTGTTCTTTTCTTTTCATCTTAATCCGTTCATATCAGTTGTCTTCAACTTATTATTATTCCTTTGCACAGGCCAACGATCCCTTCTGGAAGAGAAAAACTCAGGATAAACCGGCCAAGCAATCTCGCAGGAAAACCTTTGCCGTCAAGAAGAAAAAAGTTGTTGCCGCTTCTGGTTCACACCCTGAAGAGGATGATCTGGATTCTGAGGTACTAATTAACCCTTATGTCTTTGGATCTCCTTTTGTCTGAATTTATGTTAATAATGCCTTTCCTCAGGACCTGGCGGAAGGAAGTAAAGCGGAGGGAGTTGAGGTAATTTCTCTCTCATCAGATTCTGAACCGTTGCCACCCAAGATCCGCCGGGTATCCCGGAAATATCCATTTTCTCACCCTTATGCTCAATTGGATCCCAACTTTCTTTTGAAGAAACAGCAGCATGAAGCTCGCCGGACCACGCGCCATAGCGGTCATGTGGTTGAATTGTCCAGAATACCCCTTACGCCGGCTCGCACACGCCGCTTAGAGGTTTTGCTCACTCCAACCCTCCTTTATCCAAAAGCAGGCCTTATACGTAAACCACCTAAACCGTCTGATCCCAACTATCAGGAGGCTCCTCTATCTTCTTCCGGCGAGTCGACTGCTACGCAAGTCCTAGTGCTCAAAACCGTTCCTGGGTAAGTCCTTCTTTCAAACGCCCGGTTTATCTTCCTGCTTTCAACTTTGTGATTCTCACTGTTCTTTTGACCTTTATCAGAATGCCCAAGCCTAGCAAAAAGGCAAAAGCAAATAAATCAGCTGCGGAGACCACTACTGCTGAACCGGTCGAGGACCCTGAAGTGGCCATCCCTCCAGAGGACAACTTTGAAGTTCAGCTCGATGATCCCACTCCTATGGATCATGAAGATGTTGCTGCTCCGGGAGGTGATGACATGGAGAACACGGCTGAACCGGCAAGCCCTATCCGGGTTAGTCCTCCTCGGGCTAGCTCGGCTCCTGTTAGTCCGGTGCACACTGCCAATCCTCTCCAGCCAACTGCTGCCTCGACAGTAGATGTTGAGATAACCGGGTTAGGATTCACTGCTCCCACGGAGCATGTCACCTTGGCTAGGCATACTGCCAAGGAAGAGAAACTTCAACAAGATAAATGCAAGTGGAGCACAGACCTATCAAGCTATGCTCATCTGAGTGCCCAGGAACTTCATTCCGGGTATCTGAACCGGCTCTTCACCAGCCGCGACTATGAAGCCGGCTTAGTTAACATGATGAAGGACAAATATGAGGTGACTTTCTTTCCTTTTGCTTTCTGTTTCTGCTTTGTACTTTGCAATCATACCTTTAGACCATAGTAGCCCCCAAGTGCCGGTTTAGCTTCACTTTAGGTGAACCGGGACTTCAATTTATGTCTGAGAATGAACTTACATTAGCCCCCAAGTGCCAAGGTCATAACTTGTTTATGTGCTTGGGACTTGTTTGAAAAAAAATTGCTTTCTGTACTTCAATTGCACATTAGCCCCCAAGTGTCGAGTGCATAACTTGTTATGTGCTTGAGACTTTGAATAATTTGTCGTTCTCACACGTTTGCCTTTCTTGCAGGCTGACTTGAACCGAAGAGCTTCGGAGGCAACTGAGCTCCGGAATAGCTTGGCCTTCCATGAAACTGCTTCAACCAAAGCTAAGGAAGAACTTGTCCTTGCTTTGACTAACATGGAAAAATTGAAGAAAGATTTTGAAGTGGAGCGGTCCACATGGGAGGTGCAGAGGGACGCTCTAGAAAAAAGAGCAAAGGATGTCGAAGCCGCTCTCAATCCGGTTATGCAGGAACTATCCGGGTTGAAACAGCAAATAGAGCACATGACTTCTGCTATCTTCGGTGAGTACCTGTCTTTGTATGTTTTACATCCTTGCATTCTTTGTTCCTCTCCGGTTTAACTCGCCATTTGTATATAGGGAGGCGCATAACTCATCTTGGAGACGATGTCCGGAAGAAGCTCAAGGCAGCTTATACCCTGGTGGAGCAGCTCTACTCCGGTGCTCAAAGGGCTATCAGTGCCATGTCACACAATAAACCGGCGCCGACCACCATCCAAGCCACCCTCGAAAAGTTGTCTGTCCTACCTGTACGTCTTGTTGAGGTGAAGAAGTCTGCTACGCGAGCTGGCTCTCTCATGGCGCTGACCCGGGCCAAAGCATGGGTCCCTAATTTTGATCCGGCTGAAGCCATGAACGGCTATCCCAGCATGAAAGAGGACGGGTCAGCCTTCTCTGCTGAAGATCTCCGCTCTTTGACCAAGGATATGCGCCCTCTCGCCAGTAAGCTTGCCGATGAAGCAGATTTGACAAGGTATCATCCGGCTTACGATCTAGAAAATTCGCGGGTGGAGCGGCCGGTTTACGACACTGAAAATCTGATCCCACCAGTTCGTAACCACACTTTCACCCCAGATATTGACCCTTCAGATCTTATCAATGATGAAGTGTATTTCCGTGCCCTCTCCAAGATTGACTGGAGCGCTCCTGGTTTCCAGCAATTGCCTGAAGTCGATGAAGACCCGGAACAAGTTGACCCTCAGCCTTCACAGCGTGAAGAGGAGTCGTAAACCGTCCGGTTTAAGTTTTAGTTGTTGAATACTTTGCAAAAACTTTGATCCATTCGGGCCTGCGAGTGCCTTGTAATAGAATAGTTGATATATTGCCTTTGTCCCATTGTCATGGCATTATTTTATTTGGCACTCCCAATTTATCATCTGTTTGGAATACTTGATCAATTTATATGACCTGTGCCTGCATGAACGAAGCTAAAAGATGTCCTGGCGGTTTACCACCAGACGGATTATACTGCTCTGACATATATATCAAATGAATAGCTTTTGATCATAAACATATACCGTACCTCTGATTAAGTGTGCTTGCCGACCTTAACCCGGTAGTAATAATTGAAGGCGGAGGCGCTGATGAGGCTCTTGTGTCTCTTGTTTTGCTTAACCTGATGGCCGATCCGGATTACGATGAACGCCGGTTTAACTCTCGCTGGTGTTCATGACCCAGAATTTAACTTCGTAGATATATGGTCAACCTTGTAGTTGTCCAGTCTCGCATCAATGGACTTGGCTAAAAACCAATGATCATGACGACCAAGATTTGTGAAATCATAAAAAATAGAAATAAGGTTTTTTGGGCAAATAAGACCATGTAGTCGAGGCTTTTTACGAGCTGCCAGGCTCCAAATTCGAGGCTTTTTATGAGCTGCCAGGCTACTATCATTAACCATTTTAGCAAAGCCTGTCAAGATGCTCTGCAATCCTTTACCAAATCATCGATGACAAGCTACCCAATGTTTCAAAATCTCGTGAAGATTTTGTCTTTAGGTAATCAACTCGATGATCATCAATTTAACATGGCCAAGTTCAGGGTCCCGAGGGAGTAACTTGTGGCAGGTTCGACAGGTCATACCAGGTTTACCTGGACGGCGTGATTTACTTGAGGCAGGCGGGTTAATCCGGGGTTTTAGGTGCATGCACCGGGCTTCCAAGCCATGTTCACTACAAGGGTATTCAACTCTCTGCGAGCCCCCCGGTAGTGTGTGAGCCGTTTTGCTCATCGGGGCATATGTTTGAGCTGGGTTAGGCACCAACACTCTCCTTTACCCCTCATCATCATGTGGAAATTGCCGAAGCAACCAGAGCAGTGCTCTTATGATGGGCTTCATACCGCCGGCTCAAGAGGCCATGGGAAACTCCCTTGCCCGCGGGAGCCCCCATGTGATTCTTGTTTGATAAGATGGCTGATTCCTTGATGTATCAAGGGCGCCGGTTTAGGAGGCCATGGTGAGCTCCGTAGAAAACTCCCATGTGATACTCCTTTGAAGAACACGGCTGATTCCTTGATTTTGTCAAGGGCGCCGGTTTAGGAGGCCATGGTGAGCTTCCGTAGAAAACTCCCATGTGATACTCCTTTGAAGAACACGGTTGATTCCTTGATTCTGTCAAGGGCGCCGGTTTAGGAGGCCATGGTGAGCTTCCGTAGAAAACTCCCATGTGATACTCCTTTGAAGAACACGGCTGATTCCTTGATTCTGTCAAGGGCGTCGGTTTAAGAGGCCATGGAAGGTTTCTTTCGAAGCCCCCATGTGATACTCTTGTGTATAAAAGACACGGCTGATTCCCTGATGCTATCAGGGGCGCCGGTTTAAGAGACCATGGTGAGCTTCTTTCGAAGCCCCCATGTGATACTCTTCTTGCGAAGAAGATGGCTGATTCCCCGGTGTTCCGGGGGCGCTAGTTTATTGTATTAATTATAATATATACATTGTACATAAAGCGGAGCCAATGGCTCAAGTGTAGTAAGGCCGCAGAAGAGCGATGTTCCACAGTCGCTTGGTCTCCTCCTCTGCCGTACGTGAGTCCTTATGTTCTCGAACATCGACAAGGTAGTATGATCTGTTGTGTAGGTTTTTGCTGACCACAAAGGGTCCTTCCCAAGATGGGGATAGCTTGTGCATATCTCCCTCCTGGAACGTTCTGGTCTTAACCCGACGGCTATGGTACCGGCGCAGATCTTGTTGATAAATCACTGATCGTGCTTCTGCCGTGTCCCGTTCCTCATCTAACCGGTCCAAGTTGTCTTGCCTTGCTTGTTCATTATCCGCTTCAACATAGGCCGCCACGCGTGGTGAATCATGCCGGATATCACTAGGAAGGACCGCTTCAGCACCATACACCATGAAGAAGGGCGTATATCATGTAGATCTGTTAGGCGTAGTGTTGATGCTCCATAAGACAGAAGGCAACTCCTCTACCCAGCAACCCGGTGTTCTTTGTAAAGGCACCATAAGTCGGGGCTTGATGCCTCTCAGGATCTCTTGGTTGGCTCTCTCGGCTTGGCCATTGACCTAAGGGTGAGCTACTGATGACACATCAAAGCGAATATGTTCTCTTTGACAGAACTCTTTCATCTCTCCTTTAGATAGGTTGGTTCCATTATCAGTTATAATATTGTGTGGAAAGCCAAACCGGAAAATTACCTTCTTGATGAATTTAACCATTGTTGCCGCATCACACTTACTGACAGGCTCTGCCTCAACCCACTTTGTAAATTTGTCCACTGCCACCAACAGGTGGGTTTTCTGGTCTTGGGATCTTTTAAAGGGTCCAACCATATCAAGCCCCCAAGTTGCAAATGGCCAAGTAATTGGAATCATCCGTAGCTCCTGCACCGGTACATGAGCACGCCGTAAAAATTTCTGGCAAGCGTCACATTTTCTGACCAAGTCCTCTGCATCGGCGTGAGCCGTCAACCAGTAGAACCCATGACGAAAAGCTTTAGCTACCAAAGACTTTGAACCGGCGTGATGACCACAATCTCCTTCGTGAATCTCTCGAAGAATATCACAGCCTTCCTCTGATGATACGCACCGCTGAAACGCCCCAGAAACGCTGCGGTGATGAAGTTCTCCATTGACGATAGTCATAGACTTAGACCGCCGGATTATCTGCCGGGCCTCAACTTCGTCCTCCGGCAACTCACATCGGCTCAGGTACGCCAAATAAGGGAGTGTCCAATCCGGAATGACGTGAAGCGCTGCAACTAACTCTGCTTCCGGATCAGGAACAGCCAAATCCTCCTCTGAAGGTATCTGTACCGACGGATTGTGCAATTCATCCAAGAAGGTATTAGGTGGAACTGGTTTACGCTGAGAGCCCAGCCGGCTCAATGCATTAGCCGCTTCATTTTTCCGTCAGTCTATGTGGTCCACCTCATATCCCTTGAAGTATCCTGCTATTGCATCCACTTCTCGCCGATAAGCCGCCATGAGCGGATCCTTAGAGTCCCACTTACCAGATACCTGGTGTGCCACTAGATCGGAGTCACCAAAGCACTTGACCCGGCTTAAGTTCATCTCCTTGGCCATTCGTAAACCATGGAAGAGAGCTTCATACTCAGCAGCATTGTTAGTACAAGGGAACATTAATCGAAGGACGTAACAGAACTTATCACCTCGTGGGGAAGTTAACACGACTCCAGCCCCCGAGCCCTCCAATTGCCTTGAACCGTCAAAGTGAATAGTCCAGTATGTATGATCCGGCTTCTCCTCAGGTGCTTGCAACTCTGTCCAATCATTGATGAAATCCACCAGTGCTTGGGACTTTATAGCAGTACGGGGCACATATTTTAATCCGTGTGGGCTAAGCTCAACGGCCCACTTCGCCACTTTGCCAGTGGCTTCTCTGTTCTGGATTATATCCCCCAACGGAGCTGAACTGACAACAGTGATTGGGTGGCCCTGGAAATAGTGCTTCAACTTCCGGTTTGCCATGAACACACCATATACTAACTTCTGCCAGTGTGGATATCTTTGCTTCGACTCAATGAGGACCTCACTGATGTAGTAAACCGGACGTTGAACCAGATATTCCTTGCCTGCTTCCTTGTGCTCCACCACAATGGCCACGCTAACTGCACGGGCATTGGCGGCCACGTATAACAACAACGGCTCCTTGTCAACCGGGGCAGCAAGGACTGGTGGTTCTGTCAATTGCCGCTTCAGATCCTCGAATGCAACGTTTGCAGCATCGCTCCAGACAAACCGGTCCGTCTTCTTCATCATCTGGTAAAGCGGGATCGCCTTTTCTCCTAAACGGCTGATGAACCGACTCAATGCTGCAATACGGCCCGCCACGCGCTGGACATCATTGATACACGCCGGTTTAGCCAAGGATGTAATCGCCTTGATCTTCTCTGGATTAGCTTCAATCCCTCTGTTTGACAGTAAGAATCCAAGGAGCTTGCCTGCTAGAACACCAAAAACACACTTCTCCGGATTGAGCATCATCTTGTAAATCCGAAGGTTGTCAAAGGTTTCTTTTAAATCCTCTATCATTGTCTCCTCCTTCCTGGATTTCACCACAATGTCATCAACATAAGCATGGACATTTTTTCCAATCTGCCCTTTGAAGCAGTTCTGCACACAACGTTGATAAGTTGCTTGGGCACTCTTGAGCCCAAAAGGCATGGATACATAGCAGAAGGCTCCAGAGGGAGTTATGAAAGATGTCTTCTCCTGGTCCTTAATTGCCATCTTGATCTGATGATAACCTGAATACGCATCCAAAAAACTTAGCCGCTCACATCCCGCCGTAGCATCGATAATCCGATCAATACGGGGGAGAGCAAAAGGATCCGTCGGGCAAGCCTTGTTCAAGTCTGTGTAGTCAACACACATCCTCCAGGTCCCGTTTTTCTTGAGTACCAGCACCGGATTAGCCAGCCACTCCGGATGAAATACCTCAACTATGAAACCTACGGCTAAGAGCCTGGCCACTTCTTCTCCTATAGCCTTGCGCCTCTCCTCATTGAAGCGGAGCAAATACTGCTTGACCGGTTTAAATTTCGGATCAATATTAAGATTGTGCTCAGCGAGTTCCCTCGGTATACCTGGCATGTCAGAAGGTTTCCATGCAAAGATATCCCGGTTCTCACGGATGAACTCGATGAGCGCGCTTTCCTATTTGGGGTCTAGGTTAGCGCTGATAGTGAACTGCTTAGACGAATCGCCCGGAACAAAGTCAACCTGATTGGTCTCCTCTGCCGATTTGAATTTCAACGCCGGATCATGCTCTGTAGTTGGCTTTTTCAACGGGGACATATCTGCCGGATCAACATTGTCCTTGTAGAACTTCAGCTCTTCCGTAGCACAAACTGCCTCAGCATATGCCGCGTCTCCTTCCTCGCATTCCAATGCGATCTTGCGGCTCCCGTGAACCGTGATGGTTCCCTTGTGACCCGGCATCTTGAGCTGCAGATAAACATAACACGGTCTAGCCATGAACTTGGCATAAACCGGCCTCCCAAACAGAGCATGATATGGGCTCCTGATCTTTACAACCTCAAAGGTCACCGTCTCCGATCTAGAGTCCTGCTCATCCCCAAAGGTAACTTCCAGATCGATTTTTCCAACTGGGTAAGCCGATTTACCTGGCACCACTCCATGGAACACTGTGTTGGACTGCCGGAGCTTCTTATCTGTCAACCCCATACGTCGAAAAGTCTCATAGTATAGGATATTGATGCTGCTGCCTCCATCCATAAGCACCTTTGTGAACTTATAGCCACCCATCTGCGGAGCCACCACCAAGGCTAGCTGACCCGGATTATCAACCCGTGGCGGGTGATCCTCTCTACTCCATACAATGGGTTGCTCAGACCAACGTAAAAAACGTGGTATCGCCGGTTCAACTGTGTGTACTGCTCGCTTCAAAACCTTTTGATCCCGTTTGCACAAACTTGTGGTGAAAACATGATATTGCCCACTGCTTAACTCCTTCGAATTATTCTGATATCCGGATTGCTGTTGCTGCTGATGCTGTTGATTGCCTTGGTTGTTGTATCCGCCCTGACCATGCTGCTAGTTATGTTGATGCTGATTGTTGCCATTGTGGTTATTGTTACCGCCATGATATCTTGATCCGGATCCACCACCCTGGTAACCCGGACCCTGAAAACCGGGACCTGACCCGCCGGGGGGGGCCGTGGTTATACTTGGCCTGTTTCATAAACTCCTATATAATAAAACAGTCATTCCAGAGATGTGTAGCTGGGTTTTCCTCTGTACCGTGTTTTGTGCAAGGCACGCTCAACTAGCGGTCTAGATTAATGGGTGGCCTCCCGTTGCGTGGGGGCGGTCTACCCTTGCGGCGCTGCCCGTTGTCTTGAACGTTGGTATTGGCCACAAAATCTGAGTTGCCCTCCGCTTTATGCTTGCCATTATAACCTGTACCTGCCGGATTGGCTTGCGTCGGTTTACCATTTTTGCTTGCTTTCCCGGACTTGTCTCCGTCTGCATCCGGATACTTGGTGTTATCAGAATCTCCATACTTTACCAAAGCACTCATGAGCGTTCCCATGCCGTTGCAATCACGCTTGAGCCGTCCCAGCTTCAGCCTCAAAGACTCGAACCGGCAATTATTTTCTAAGGTCACTATCGCCGTGCTTGGATTGATACTATTGGAGGAGTGCAGGATTTCGGACACTCGTCGCACCCAACTGCTTGTGGTCTCTTGCTCTCCTTGAACACACGCTGCTAAGTCAACCACGGACATCAGCTGTTTGCACGTGTCTTTAAAATTATTGATAAACCGGCTACACAACTCCCCCCATGATCCGATGGAGTTAGGTGGTAAACCTTTTAGCCATGTCCGGGCCGTGCCCTCAAGCATCATCGTGAAGTATTTGGCACACGCAGCTTCATCCACGTCAAGCATCTCCATAGCCATCTCATAACTTTCAACCCATGCCTCCGGAGCCAGATTTGTTGTGTAGTTGGGTACCTTGCGCGGGCCTTTGAAGTCTTTGGGTAATTTCATGTTCCGTAAAGCGGGGATGAGACACTGTGCCCCAAAGGAACTGGACATGATTCATGTTTCCGTGGTGGTGGGGTGAACCGGCGTCGCTTGACGGGTGTCGTTGCGGGCAGTATGTCTAGCCTGGTCCACCACCTCTGGGGCATGTGATCCTGCTCCTGCCGGATTATCCTACCTCTGTCGGTGCCGTCTCCGCGCGCTGCTAGATACAGCCGGTTCATCCAGGTGCCTCGTGTAACTCCGGCTTGGGCGGGGGGTTGAATGAATCCTCTACCGGCTATAAGAATACGCTTGCTGCTGTATTAACGCCGTGTCCAGCAACTCCTTAGCCCGTCGTGCCTCCATTGCTATGGGGGATGTCCCCTCAATGGGAAGGGCGGCCAGCCGTGAAGCGGCGGCGACAATGTTGTCCAACGGGTTAGAATAATGGCCGGGAGGGGTGGGTACGTGCGGCGTCGGCACAACTTGGTGGTCCCGCTCAGTGGCTGGCGGCTGAACCGACGCGCCCGTCCCCGGAGCTCCTCCCCAGTTTACCTCTGGGCGGTTACTGGTTCCCGCTCTTGGTGTGCTAAAGAGATTACTTGCCTCATAAACCGGCGGTAAATGAGATTGTTGCCTTCTGTACATTACCTCCTGTGAAGCGTTCTGATCCAGCCTGAGCCGGAAGCCTTGGGAATCTAGCTCTTCCTACCTTGTAGCCATCCTGGCTTTCTCCGCATCCAGATCCAGCTTAGCTTGCTCAATCCGGCTCTTCAGCTGAGCGATCTCCGCATCATGTTGCGCCTTGTCGGCCGGGGCTACTTCTGTTGTTGCGAGCGCCGTCAAGGTGCCGACTAAGGTGGATAGGACGTCAGAGGGCGACGGGGGAAGGTCACCAGCCCCGGTTCCCGCTGCCTCTGAGGTTAACGCCCCAGTCATCGAGGGCTGCTGCATAGGTTGTGATCCGGCATTGAAAACAGCAACCCTGTTCGGCGGATCAAAGGGGTCCGGAATACTATCACCATCGGACACACCCTCTGACCAGCCGTCTGATACGTCCCAAACGTATCTATAATTTCTGCTTGCTCCATGCATGTTTTGGGTGATATTGCTATGCTTTTGATACACTTTCATACACTTTTGATCATATTTGGACTAACCTATTAACTCAGTGCACCCCAGTGCCAGTTTATGTTTTCTGCTGTTTTTGTATTTCAGGTTTTCCCATTACTTAAATTGCCAGAAAAATTCCGGGAAAATATATAAAAAAATCAGCGCTCCAGAAGCTTCCATGCGCCAGAAGTGGTGCCAGAGGGGGGCCAGAGGGGCCCCAGGCGCCCTGATGGCGCGGCCCCACCCCTGGCCGCGCCGGGGGGCCGCCTGGGGGGCTCCCACCTCCTCTGGTGCCCTACTTGGCCTCCTATTTATTCTCCCATCGCGGAAACCCTGATTCCAAAACCCTTTTCTCCAGAAGCAATTCCGATCTCCGCCGCCATCGCCACCAAGTTTCGGGGGACCATAATTCATGTGTCGGCATCCTGCCGGGACGGGGAAGTGCCCCCGGATTCATCTCCATCGACGTTGCTTCCTCCCTCCATCATGCGGGAGTAGTTCCTCCTCGGGGCTGAGGTTTCTACCAGTAGCTATGTGGTCAATTCTCTCTCCCATGATGCGATCTTCGTTGTGATCATAGGCTATGTTAATCTAGGGTGATCCCATGATATTTCCCCTTCCTCTATGTATTGGATTGATGTACTCACTTGTCTTTATCTAGTATAATCCCCGAGACCAAGGTGACAGCGGTCTATTGGACATGGATTAGAAGAATATTTTCATGAGTGATTTCCTCTTTTGTGTGTTGATTGAAGATTGAGAGTCTCTTGGTGCTTGTCTTTGACTATCCTTGAGATATGTTGTGGTGATTGTGGTACTCTCTTTGGATGGTCGCGGTGACATTGGGAAATCCATAGATTGAGAACTACGAACTTTGAGGTGTGCTTTTGTAGCCCTACATAATTCTCGTCCTCTCTTGACCACAAAGGAATGACCTCCGAGTGCGTCTCCATTGCATATTTTATGGGAAATATCATGTGATTAGACTATGTTAATGTTGTTGGGAGTTGCCACTAGTGAAAGTATGAAGCCTAGGCCTTGTTTCCACCATTGCAATACCATTTGTGCTCACGTTTACCACTTGTTGGCTTGCTGCACTTTTTATTACAGATTTATATTACTTTGCTTTGCCACTCCTATCATCCATATTTTACCATCTCTTCGCCGAACTAGTGCACCTATACAACTCCTAGTTGTATTAGGTGTGTTGGGGACACAAGAGACTTCTTGTATCTTAGTTGCAGGGTTGCTTGAGAGAGACCATCTTCAACCTCTACTTCCCTGAGTTCGATAAACCTTAGGTCATCCACTTGAGGGAAATTGCTGCTGTCCTACAAACCTCTGCGCTTGGAGGCCCAACATAGTCTACAAGAAATAGAAGCGTGTGTAGACATCAAGCTATTTCTGGCGCCGTTGCCGGGGAAGTAAGTGTTTGAAGGTATATCTTTAGATCTTGCAATTAAATCTTTTCGTTTCTTGTTTTTAGTTTCACTAGTTATGTTTATGGAAAACCGCACTCTTAGTTCGCTGCCTGGGGAAGGCCGCTTTACCACACCCGTGGTAGAGAAGTCTCCTCCACCTACTGAATGTATTCCGTTCCAAATACCACTTGGGATAATTGAAATAATTAGGAATGATTGTTATGATGGGACAGTCAATCCTAGTATTCATTTGTTGAAACTTATAGAACTTTGTGAGTTGTTTAAGATTTCAGGTTTGACAAGAGATGGAGTCATGAGGAAATTATTTGCCTTGTCACTGAAAGGAAAAGCATTGGAATGGTATAGGCTACTAGATGACTCTCACCTGCTGGATTGGGAAGAGATCCAGTCTCTCTTTTACTCCAAGTTTTATCCTCTTCATGAAGTCCATGAGAATAGGAATTATGTTTATAATTTCTATCCTCATGACGGAGAGAGCATAGCTCAAGCTTGGGGGAGACTGAAAACGTTAATGCTAAAATGTCCTAACCATGGGCTCCCCAAAGATATGATTATTACTAATTTCTATGCGAGGCTCTCTCGACGGGATAAAGATTTGCTCGATGCTTCCTCTATGGGTTCTTTCACAAACGAAAAGATTGATGCTAAATGGGAACTCCTTGAAAGAATTCAACGCAACACTGAAGATTGGGAGATCGACAAAGGTAAAGAGTCAGGTATAATTTATGAGTATGATTGCATTAAGTCCTTTGTTGAAACTACAAGTTTTAATAAGTTTAGCGCTAAGTTTGGGCTTGATTCTCAACTCCTAGTTGATTTCCTCAAATCTTTTGCTTCACATCTTAATATGCCTAAGGAGGATTGGATCAAGCATCATGAACCTTTTAAAGAGATTTGCAAAGAAAATGAAATTGTTCATGATGATTGCAACATGCATGATCCAATTCCTAAAAATGAAGTTTTATATAAGCATGTTAATTTTTGTGGAGTGGATAGACCTTGTGAAAGGCCTATGATTGAAGAAGAGAAGTATTGTAAGCAACATAAGCATGAAAGAACAATCACTTGGGTCAAAGATTTAAATGAAATTGCTAGAGAATTGTGTGACCTTTATCCTTTTACTTGTGAACTTTGCTGTATAGAGGGTCACTTTAATTTTCAATGCATGCACTTTCAAAACATAACTGTTAACCAGTTGTGTGATAACATGATCACCCCTGATCTTTATGATGAGCTTATGTTATTTTTGATGTGTGAAGAGTTATCAGAAAAGACTTCTTGGCTAGATGTTAATGCCATAGGAATAAAAAACACTTTGCAAAATTGCCATCTCTATTGTGTTGTTAATTGCCATAAAAATGATTACATAAGTAAGATTAGAAAGGAGGGAACTTTACCAAAGTATAAAAATGTCTCTTATATTTCTGCTAATAAAAACGAGAGTTTCTCCCAAGTTTCCCCTATTGTTTCTAATGATAAACCAGGATATGTGGAGAAGCTTCATCTCCAACCACTCCCTCCTAAGGTGAAGAAGAAGAAAAAGAAGAGGAGGAGGAAGAGGAGCAAGAAGGAAGAAGAATGGGTATCAACCTGGCCTGAGCATATTCCTCCCATCAACTTTTATCCTAACGATTGTAAGTTTAAAGAAGAAGGTGAAGTTTATTGCCTTAATTATCATCTTGATGATACGTCCGTAGGTACTATTGAAGATGATTTTGATTATGATATGCATGTTACTTATTGTGATTGGGAAAATGATGATAATGCTACTTATGATCTTGAAAATCTTTTTCGTACCAACTCTGAAAGTGATGATATGGAAAGCTCTAAGCTTGGGGATGATAGGATTGCAAATCCTTTACCCACTAGTGATGTGATAATTGATAATTCTTTTGCTAGTAGGAATAAATACAACATGTTTACAAATATAGTTGCTAGCAATGATAATGCTCTTCTCTACTATGATGATGTTATAACTCCAATCTATAGTGATTATAAAGGTAACTATGACATAAGGACAAATTATCCTTATGAAACTTGTCATAATCATGGAGGGAATTACTCCCTTGTTGAACACCATCTTCCTAATACACAATTAATCTATAGTGTTCAAGTTGTTTATGATAGTCCTACTCCCACTATTACCAATGAGAAAGATTATGCTTATGTGGAGAGTAAGAGTACCTTTTTGCATGTAGATCATGGTAACAATGCTTTATGTGATGCTTATATTGTTGAGTTTATACGTGATCCCACTGAAAATTATTATGAGAAGGGAACATATGCTTATAGATATTTCAATAATATCAAGTTCCCTCTCTTTATGTTGAAGGTTTTGAAGTTGCACTTGTTTTGTCTTCCTATGCTTATTGCTTTGTGCTTCAATGAATTATTCTATTGCAATATTCCTATGCATAGGAAGCATGTTAGGCTTAAATGTGTTTGGTATTTGCTTCTTGATGCTCTCTTTTGTTCTTCAACTCTTATTCCTACGAGAGCATCATTAAAGTCTTAAGCCTATCTTTATGGCTATAAAGAAAGAGCTCTAGGGAGACAACCCTTGTTATCTTTGCTTTCAGTTTGTTCTTTCAATTTTAGTGGTCTTGATGTTTGTTACTACTGTAGAAACATCATTGTATCTTTATTTTTCAGCTTTGTGCCAATTTTAGCCTCTGATTGCAAGAAAGTTCAAAAGTTGTGACATGCTGTCCAGAAAACAGATTCTATCCTTGGAAAGAAAAATTCGAATAAAATCATCAGATCATCTTTTTGATCTGAATTTTTTTGACAGTATGCTCTATACAATTGGCTTTTGAGCGTCCGTTCTGAGTTTTTTTATTTGAGTTGCAGAAGTACCCCAAAAAAATTATTTACTACCTGCTCGTCTATTTTTCACAGATTCTGCCCTGTTTTGCCTTTTCTTCGTTTTGCAGACCTTAAGCTTGCTTTTTCTTTGCAAAAACTTTTTGGCGATCTTGGGAAACAGTAGACCTTCAAGAATATCTTTGTTTCCAGTAGAGAAAAATTATTTTATTGTGGGTACTAACCTCTCTAATCAGATTATGATGAGTTATGTATGAAGGGAGTTTTCAAGTGTGCGAGGGAAGATGATAAAAGAAGATTCAGGAGTGTCAAACGCTCAAGCTTGGGGATGCCCCCATGCACCCCCAAGAAATGTCCAAGGAGACTCAAGCATCTAAGCTTGGGGATGCCCCCGTGCACCTTCTCCATCAACAATTATCAGTTCGTCCTTCGTTCCACTATATTTTTATCACTTCATGCGTTATGTGCTATGCTTGGAGCGTCTTGCTCTTTTCTTTTTAGTTTATTTGGTTTTACTTGCTGTTCTTAACAAGTTGGATCCTAGCCTTCATTGTTTGGGAGAGAAACACGCTCCACTCCACTGTATAACACAACATAGGCTTGCATGCGTATCTTCTTGTGGGTGTTCTTTATCTTTTCATAGCTGCTGTCATGCTTAGCTCTTAGTTTTCATGCTTATCTTTTTAAGAGCTTTTGTTTAGGTTGTTGCTTCTGGAACTCTCTTGAGTTATCATGCTAATCTTGTTAAGAGAGTTGGCTTCTGTGGCACTGGTTGATATGTCTATGATAAAAATGCTATGTGCATAATGGTTGCTTAGTAGTTCATGTTTTCTTATGGTTAGTCTCAAATAGTTGGGTGTTCTTAATGTGTTATTGAAGTACCAGCATGATTTGTTTGCCTATGATGTGGTATGGTTTAGTGATATCTTCCTCCAAGAATTTATTTTGATTTACTTGGCATATGCTCGCGCATATTTAAGACTGTAAAGAAAGTCTATCAAGCCTTGATGATCTTTAATTTCTGAGTAGTGATATAACTTCCATGCTCGATTCAATGTTGCTTTGTCGCTCTGCATGATTATGGCCGTCATTGCTCTCTTAGTTGGTCGCTCCCAGTCTTTTGCTAGCCTTCACCTGTACTAAGCGGTCTGACTGCTTGTGCATCCAAAATCCTTGAAACTAGTTATGCCATATGAGTCCACCATACCTTCCTATATATGGTATTTACTTGCCATTCCTAACGAAGACTTTCTTGTACCATCTCAAAATTATTCAAAAGCATTTCTCTTTTGTGCCTCTGTTTTAGCTCATGAGGAAATAGTAGGTAATTCATGATCTTCTTATGTTGGACAAATTTTACCCCGGGATTGCATGTCTAATCTGCAAACCCCTAATACGAGGAGGGACTGGCATGAGTGCGCCCAGCTCACAAAAGATAATAGCAACAAACAAACCATCCTTCACGCTTTGTCCATGAGAAATGAGGAAACTCTTGCAGTAATAAACAAAGGAGATTAAGGGGATGTGATCGTCCCCGCGTGGGAGTTGTTCCTCGAAACTTGTCCAGCATAAGAAGTAATTGGGTTATCTACTAGCATTCGTTGAAGAATTATGCACCTCCCAAAAGCTTTTTTATCTCTGTTTTTAAAACCACGAGCTCTGGTACTTGTTTAGTCTTTGCTTCCAGCCACGGGTTTTCAACCTTGCCATCAAAATCCACGGTTCGAGAGTATCCACCTTGTTTCTTAAAAGCACCAACTATTGAGAGCATGATTGTCATTCTGAGTGTAATGTGCATTGTCCCAAAGTACCATTGTCTTCTGCATGATTGTGATATCGCTTATTCTGAAATCATTGTATCTAGTCATCACTTAAACTTCGGAGGTGCTCCTGCATTTATGTTTTGCTTCACTAAAGGGGGCAAGCGAGGTATCACTTTGTCATGCTTGCACACCATGCTCACTACAAATCTATTGGGTGTTTCAGTATCATATTGTAAACTTTCAGTTCTTTGTGATATTCTCATGAGGTAACTTAATTACTAAAGATTCATTATCTCAATAAGCATTTGTCATGTGATTGTGAAAGACTCTTTGGTAGCATGTCACCACAGAAATTGTGCTTGTTATCATTTACCTACTCGAGGACGAGCAGGAATTAAGCTTGGGGATGTTGATACGTCCCAAACGTATCTATAATTTCTGCTTGCTCCATGCATGTTTTGGGTGATATTGCTATGCTTTTGATACACTTTCATACACTTTTGATCATATTTGGACTAACCTATTAACTCAGTGCACCCCAGTGCCAGTTTCTGTTTTATGCTGTTTTTGTATTTCAGGTTTTCCCATTACTTAAATTGCCAGAAAAATTCCGGGAAAAATATATAAAAAATCAGCGCTCCAGAAGCTTCCGTGCGCCAGAAGTGGGGCCAGAGGGGGGCCAGAGGGGCTCCAGGCGCCCCGATGGCGTGGCCCCACCCCTGGCCGCGCCGGGGGGCCGCCTGGGGGGCTCCCACCTCCTCTGGTGCCCTACTTGGCCTCCTATTTATTCTCCCGTCGCGGAAACCCTGATTCCAGAACCCTTTTCTCCAGAAGCAATTCCGATCTCCGCTGCCATCGCCACCAAGTTTCGGGGGACCAGAATTCCTGTGTCGGCATCCTGCCGAGACGGGGAAGTGCCCCCGGATTCATCTCCATCGACGTTGCTTCCTCCCTCCATGATGCGGGAGTAGTTCCTCCTCGGGGCTGAGGTTTCTACCAGTAGCTATGTGGTCAATTCTCTCTCCCATGATGCAATCTTCGTTGTGATCATAGGCTATGTTAATCTAGGGTGATCCCATGATATTTCCCCTTCCTCTATGTATTGGATTGATGTACTCACTTGTCTTTATCTAGTATAATCCCCGAGACCAAGGTGACAACGGTCTATTGGACATGGATTAGAAGAATATTTTCATGAGTGATTTCCTCTTTTGTGTGTTGATTGAAGATTGAGAGTCTCTTGGTGCTTGTCTTTGACTATCCTTGAGATATGTTGTGGTGATTGTGGTACTCTCTTTGGATGGCCGCTGTGACATTGGGAAATCCATAGATTGAGAACTACGAACTTTGAGGTGTGCTTTTGTAGCCCTACATAATTCTCGTCCTCTCTTGACCACAAAGGAATGACCTCCGAGTGCGTCTCCATTGCATGTTTTATGGGAAATATCATGTGATTAGACTATGTTAATGTTGTTGGGAGTTGCCACTAGTGAAAGTATGAAGCCTAGGCCTTGTTTCCACCATTGCAATACCATTTGTGCTCACGTTTACCACTTGTTGGCTTGCTGCACTTTTTATTACAGATTTATATTACTTTGCTTTGCCACTCCTATCATCCATATTTTACCATCTCTTCGCTGAACTAGTGCACCTATACAACTCCTAGTTGTATTAGGTGTGTTGGGGACACAAGAGACTTCTTGTATCTTAGTTGCAGGGTTGCTTGAGAGAGACCATCTTCAACCTCTACTTCCCTGAGTTCGATAAACCTTAGGTCATCCACTTGAGGGAAATTGCTGCTGTCCTACAAACCTCTGCGCTTGGAGGCCCAACATAGTCTACAAGAAATAGAAGCGTGTGTAGACATCACCGTCCTACAACAGATACAAAGATTTGGTCTCTCCGGATGAAGATTCATCGTCGGAGTAGACAACTGTCTCGCTACCAGAATCCGATCCGTCCTCGGCTTGCACTCCATGCACTGCTCCAACGAAAACGCGCTTCATGACGGGCTGAATCGGGACCGATCTCGCACGCTGAGCCGGCTCGACGATGTTGGAGAAGATGTCCGACTCAGGTCCCGGTTCGCCGATCTTGCCGATGAAGACGTGGATGCCGCCAAAGGGGACTCAGTACCCGTATTCGATTGAATCGGCCTCGGGGCCCCAGCCCGCATCGTCGATGTAAATCTGGCTGCGAAGACTCTTGGTCATCCGGCCCACTGCGTAACCCTTGAGCCCTTCAAACCTGCCCTTCAAGAACTCGAAACCATCGTGCGATAGCCTCACGGTGGGCGCCAACAGTCGTGGAATTAGCACGGTAGATGTTCGGATTAACGGACTTAGGTGTGAGGCCATCGCTCGGGTTAGCTTGAAGGGGTTAAAGCGGACGAAGGACACAGGGAGTTTTATACTATTTCGGCCCCTTCGATGAAGGTAAAAGCCTACGTCTAGTTTGGTGTGGTATTGCTTGGGCTTCGATGACCAGGGAGCGAATCCGCTTGCCTGTGTCTCGAGTTGTTGTTTCTTGTCCTTGAACCGTCGCGGGGTCGTCCCTTTATATAGGAGGCGACGCCCGGTCCGGTTTACAAAGTCCCGAGGCTGGCTCATAAACGTGTCCGCCTCGGTCTCTACTCTTTCTATCTTACATCCCAAGTTACATGGTACGACGGTTTACAGACCGTGGGCCTTATACATTGGCCCTAAACCTCTATGGGCTATGGCCTCTTGTTATATATTCTACTGGGATTGTAATAATACAACCTTGTCAGTGTAATCCGGACCCTCCTGGCCGGTTTATACCTGCTAGTAATATCCCTGACACGCACCATGCCCAACAGAGTACGATTACGACGTTTGGACACACCATTACGCTGAGGTGTTCCAGGCGGCGTCAGTTGTGAAACAATTCCACATTTCCTTAGGTGCGTGCCAAATTCGTGACTTAAATATTCTCCTCCACGATCTGATCGTAAGAACTTTATTTTTCTATCATGTTGATTCTCAACCTCATTCTGAAATTCCTTGAACTTTTCAAAGGTCTCAGGCTTGTGTTCCATCAAGTAGACATACCCATATCTACTTAAGTCATCAGTGAGGGTGAGAACATAACGATAACCACCGCGAGCCTCAACGCTCATCGGACCGCACACATCAGTATGTAACTATGTATGATTTCCAACAAGTTGGTTGCTCGCTCCATTGTTCCGGAGAACGGAGTCTTGGTCATCTTGCCCAAGAGGCATCGTTCGCGCGTGTCAAATGATACATAATCAAGAGACTCCAAAAGTCCATCTGCATGGAGTTTCTTCATGCGTTTGACACCAATATGACCAAGGCGACAATGCCACAAGTATGTGGGACTATCATTATCAACCTTACATCTTTTGGCATTCACACTATGAATATGTGTAACATCACGTTCGAGATTTAATAAAAGTAAACCATTCACCAGTGGGGCATGACCATAAAACATTTCTCTCATATAAATAGAACAACCATTATTCTCAGATTTAAATGAGTAGCCATCTCGCATTAAACGAGATCCAGATACAATGTTCATGCTCAAAGCTGGTACTAAATAACAATTATTAAGGTTTAAAACTAATCCCAAAGGTAGATGTAGAGGTAGCGTGCCGACGGCGATCACATCGACCTTGGTACCATTCCCGACGTGCATCGTCACCTCGTCCTTCGGCAGTCTTCGCTTATTCCATAGCTCCTGCTTTGAGTTACAAATGTGAGCAACTGCACCGGTATCAAATACCCAGAAGCTACTATGAGCGCTGGTAAGGTACACATCAATAACATGTATATCACATATACATTTGACGTTGCCGGCCTTCTTATCCGCTAAGTATTTGGGGGCAAATCCACTTCCAGTGACCCGTTCCCTTGCAATAAAAGCACTCAGTCTCCGGCTTGGCTCCATTCTTTGGCTTCTTCTCGGCAACTGGCTTACTGGGCGCGATAACTCCCTTGTCGTCCTTCTTGAAGTTCTTCTTACCCTTGCCTTTCTTGAACTTAGTGGTTTTATTCACCATCAACACTTGATGTTCCTTTTTGATCTCCACCTCCGCTGATTTCAGCATTGAATATAACTTGGAAATGGACTTCTCCATCCCTTGCATATTGTAGTTCAACACAAAGCTCTTGTAGCTAGGTGGGAGCGACTGGAGGATTCTGTCAATGACCGCGTCATCTAGAAGATTAACTCCCAGCTGAGACAAGCGGTTGTGCAACCCAGACATTCTGAGTATATGCTCGCTGACAGAACTGTTTTCCTCCGTCTTACAACTATAGAACTTGTCAGAGATTTCATATCTCTCGACCCTGGCATGAGCTTGGAAAACCATTTTCAGCTCTTGGAACATCGCATATGCTCCGTGTTGCTCAAAATGCTTTTGGAGCCCCGATTCTAAGCTGTAAAGCATGCCGCACTGAACCAGGGAGTAATCATCACTACGTGACTACCAGGCGTTCATAATGTCTTGAGTTGCTGGGAAAATGGGTGTGTCACCTAGCGATGCTTCAAGGACATATGCTTTCTTGGCAGCTATGAGGATGATCCTCAAGTTACGGACCCAATCCGTATAGTTGCTACCAT
Source organism: Secale cereale (assembly GCA_902687465.1). Taxonomy (NCBI): domain Eukaryota; kingdom Viridiplantae; phylum Streptophyta; class Magnoliopsida; order Poales; family Poaceae; genus Secale; species Secale cereale. The sequence continues at coordinate 375,754,567 of LR738713.1, forward strand.
CGTCTTTCAGCTTGGTTTTCTCTAGGAACGCATTGAAGTTGAGGGCAACATTAGCGTGGGCCATTTGATCTACAAGACATATTGTAAAGATTTTAAACTATGTTCATGATAATTAAGTTCATCTAATCAAATTTAATTAACTCCCACTCAGATAGACATCTCTCTAGTCATCTAAGTGATACATGATCCGAATCGACTAGGCCGTGTCCGATCATCAAGTGAGACGGACTAGTCATCAACGGTGAACATCTCCATGTTGATCGTATCTTCTATACGACTCATGTTCGACTTTTCGGTCTTCCGTGTTCCGAGGCCATGTCTGTACATGCTAGGCTCGTCAAGTCAACCTAAGTGTATCGTGTGTGTAAATCTGGCTTACACCCGTTGTATGTGAACGTTAGAGCCTATCACACCCGATCATCACGTGGTGCTTCGGAACAACAAACCTTAGCAACGGTGCACTGTTAGGGGGAACACAATTCTTGAAATTTAAGTGAGAGATCATCTTATTTAAGCTATCGTCGTTCTAAGCAAATAAGATGTAAAACATGATAAACATCACATGCAATCAAATAGTGACATGATATGGCCAATATCATTTTGCTCCTTTTGATCTCCATCTTCGGGGCTCCATGATCATCATCGTCACCGGCATGACACCATGATCTCCATCATCGTGTCTTCATGAAATTGTCTCGCCAACTGTTACTTCTACTACTGTGGCTAATGGTTAGCAATAAAGTAAAGTAATTACATGGCGTTTTTATTGACACGCAGGTCATACAATAAAATAAGACAACTCCTATGGCTCATGCCGGTTGTCATACTCATCGACATGCAAGGCGTGATTCCTATTACAAGAACATGATCAATCTCGTACATCACATATATCATTCATCACATCCTTTTGGCCATATCACATCACACGACATATGATGCAAGAACAAGTTAGACGTCCTCTAATTGTTGTTGCAGATTTTTACGTGGTTGCTATAGGTTTCTAGCAAGAATGCTTATTACCTACGCCAAAACCACAACGTGATATGCCAATTACTATTTACCCTTCATAAGGACCCTTTTCATCGAATCCGATCCAACTAAAGTGGGAGAGACAGACACCCGCTAGCCACCTTATGCAACTAGTGCATGTCAGTCGTTGGAACCTGTCTCACGTAAGCGTACATGTAAGGTCGGTCTGAGCCGCTTCATCGCACGATGCCGTTGAATCAAGATAAGACTAGTAACGGCAAGTAAATTGACAAAATCGACGCCCACAACAACTTGTGTTCTACTCGTGCATAGAAACTACGCATAGACCTAGCTCATGATGCCACTGTTGGGGATCGTTGCAGAAATTCAAAAAAATTCTACGCATCACCAAGATCAATCTATGGAGTGACTAGCAACGAGAGAGGGGAGTGCATCTTCATACCTTTGAAGATCGTGATGCAGAAGCGTTGCAAGAACGCGGTTGGTGGAGTCGTACACAAAGCGATTCAGATCACGGTCGAATCCGATCTAAGCGCCAAACAACGGCGCCTCCGCTTCAACACACGTACAACTCGGTGACGTCTCCCATGCCTTGATCCAGCAAGGAGAGAGGGAGAGGTTGGGGAAGACTCCGTCCAGCAGCAGCACGACGGCGTGGTGGTGGTGGAGGAGCGTGGTTCTCTGGCAGGGCTTTGCCAAGCACCGCGGAAGGAGAGGATGAGTTGGGAGGGGGAGGGCTGCGCCAGGCAATGGGGTGTGGCTTCCCTCCCACCTCCCCACTATATAGGGGCAAGGGTTAGGGGGGTCGGCCCCCTTAGATCCAATCTAAGGGGGGCAGCGGCCAGGGGAGGGGGGCTTGCCCCCAAGCCAATGGGGCGCCCCCCTTAGGGTTTCCCCCAACCCTGGGCGCATGTGCCCTAGGGGGGAATGTCGCCCATCCCACTTAGGGGTTGGTCCCTCTCCATATACATCCCATAAGGCCCACCGGGGCAGGTGGACCCTCCCGATGGACCCCCGGACCCCTTCGGTGGTCCCGGTACAATACCGGCACCCCCCCCCCAAACCTTTCCGGTGACCGTATAATAACTTCCCATATATAAAACTTCACCTCTGGACCATTCAGGAACTCCTCATGACGTCCGGGATCTCATGCTCGACTCCGAACAACATTCGGTAACCACATACATATATTCGCTATAACCCTAGCGTCATCGAATCTTAAGTGTGTAGACCCTACGGGTTCGGGAGCCATGAAGACATGACAGAGACATCTCTCCGGCCAATAACCAACAGCAGGATCTGGATACCCATGTTGGCTCCCACATGTTCCATGATGATCTTATCAGATGAACCACGATGTCAAGGATTCAATCAATCCCATTTACAATTCCCTTTGTCTACCGGTATGATACTTGCCCGAGATTCGATCGTCGGTATCCCGATACCTTGTTCAATCTCGTTACCGGCAAGTCTCTTTACTCGTTCCGTAACACATAATCCCGTGACCAACTCCTTAGTCACATTGAGCTCATTACGATGATGTCTTACCGAGTGGGCCCAGAGATACCTCTCCGTCATACGGAGTGACAAATCCCAGTCTCGATTTGTACCAACACAATAGACACTTTCGGTGATACCCGTAGTGCACCTTTATAGCCACCCAGTTATGTTGTGACATTTGGCACACCCAAAGCATTCCTACTGTATCCGGGAGTTGCACAATCTCATGGTCTAAGGAAAAGATACTTGACATTAGAAAAGCTTTAGCACACGAACTACACGATCTTGTGCTATGCTTAGGATTGGGTCTTGTCCATCACATCATTCTCCTAATGATGTGATCCTGATATCAACGGCATCCAATGTCCATGGTCATGAAACCGTGACCATTTATTGATCAACGAGCTAGCCAACTAGAGGCTCACTAGGGACATATTATGGTCTATGTATTCACACATGTATTATGGTTTCCGGTTAACACAATTACAGAATGAACAATAGACGATTATCATGAACAAGGAAATATATAATAACCATTTTATTATTGCCTCTAGGGCACATTTCCAACAAAATTTTGTACGCATCACCAAGATCAATCTATGGAGTGACTAGCAACGAGAGAGGGGAGTGCATCTTCATACCCTTGAAGATCGTGATGCGGAAGCGTTGCAAGAACGCGGTTGGTGGAGTCGTACACGAATCGATTCAGATCGCGGCCGAATCCGATCTAAGCGCCGAACAATGGCGCCTCCGCGTTCAACACACGTACAACCCAGTGAAGTCTCCCACACCTTTATCCAGCAAGGAGAGAGGGAGAGGTTGGGGAAGACTCCGTCCAGCAGCAGCGCGACGACATGGTGGTGGTGGAGGAGCGTGGTTCTCTAGCAGGGCTTCGCCAAGCGCTATGAGAGACGAGGAGGTGGAGAGGTAGGGCTGCGTCGAGAGGGAGAGGAACTCCTATGTCTCGCAGCCCCAAAAACCCCACTATATATAGGGGAAGGGGAGGGGTGCACCCTTTCTAGGGTTCCCACCCTAGGGGGGCGGCAGCCCTAGATTGGATTGGGGGGCGGCCAGGAGGGGGAGAGTGAAGGAAATATGCCCTAGAAGCAATAATAAAAATGTTATTTGTATTTCCTTATATCATGATAAATGTCTTTTATTCATCCTAGAATAGTATTGACCGGAAACTTAGTACATGTGTGAATACATAGACAAAATAGTATGTCCCTAGTATGCCTCTACTAGACTAGCTCGTTGATCAAAGATGGCTATGTTTCCTAGCCATAGACATGAGTTGTCATTTGATCAACGTGATCACATCATTAGGAGAATGATGTGATGGACTAGACCCATCCGTTAGCTTAGCACTATGATCGTTTAGTTTTACTGTTATTGCTTTCTTCATGACTTATACATGTTCCTATGACTATGAGATTATGCAACTCCCGAATACCGTAGGAACACCTTGTGTGCTATCAAACGTCACAACATAACTCGGTGATCATAAAGATGCTCTACAGGTGTCTCCGAAAGTGTTCGTGGTGTTGGCATAGATCAAGAATAGGATTTGTCACTCCGAGTGTCGGAGAGGTATCTCTGGGCCCTCTCGGTAATGCACATCATAATAAGCCTTGCAAGCAAATGACTAATGAGTTAGTCACGAGATGATGTATTACGGAATGAGTAAAGAGACTTTCCAGTAACGAGATTGAACTAGGTATAGAGATACCGATGATCGAATCTCGGGCAAGTAACATACCGATGACAAAGGGAACAACGTATGTTGTTATGCGGTTTGACCGATAAAGATCTTCGTAGAATATGTAGGAACCGATATGAGCATCCAGGTTCCGCTATTGGTTATTGACCGGAGATGAGTCTCGGTCATGTCTACATAGTTCTCGAACCCGTGGGGTCCGCACGCTTAACGCTTGATGACGATCGGTATTGTGAGTTTATGAGTTTTGATGTACCGAAGGTAGTTCGGAGTCCCGGATGAGATCATGGACATGACGAGGAGTCTCGAAATGTCCGAGACGTAAAGATTGATATATTGGACGACTATGTTCGGACACCGGAAGTGTTCCGTAAAGTTTCGGAATTAACCGGAGTATCGGGGGGGGGTTACCGGAACCCCCTGGGGAAGCTATGGACCTTAATGGGCCATAGGAGAAAGAGAGAAGGAGGGCCAGGGCTGGGCCGTGTGCCCCCCACCCCTTGGTCCGAATTGGACAAGGAAGGAGGGGGGGGGGCTGGCGCCCCTTTCCTTCTCCTTCTCCCTCTCCTTCCTTCCCCCCTTCTCCTTCTTCGTACTCCTGCTAGGAATAGGATTGCAATCCTATTCCTAGTAGGATTGCCTCTCCTGGCGCGTCATAGAGGGCCGGCCGGCCTCCCCCCTTTCTCCTTTATATACGAGGGCAGGGGGCACCCAAAGACACACAAGTTGAATTATTTTAGCTGTGTGCGGTGCCCCCCTCCACAGAAACACACCTCGGTTATACTGTCGCATTGCTTAGGCGAAGCCCTGCGCCGGTAACTTCATCATATCCGTCACCACGCCGTCGTGCTGACGAAACTCTCCCATGAAGCTCAACTGGATCAAGAGCTCGTGGGACGTCATCAAGCTGAACGTGTGCTGAACGCGGAGGTGTCGTACGTACGGTGCTTGATCGGTTGGATCGCGAAGAAGTTCGACTACATCAACCGCGTCACTTCACGCTTCCGCTCCCGGTCTACGAGGGTACGTAGACACACTCTCCCCTCTCGTTGCTATGCATCTGGTAGATAGATCTTGCGTGATCGTAGGAAAATTTTAAAATACTACGTCCCCAACAGTGGCATCATGAGCCAGGTCTATGCGTAGATGATATGCACGAGTAGAACTCAATGAGTTGTGGACGATACTAGTCATACTGCTTACCAGCATGTCATACTTCGCTTCGGCGGTATTGTGAGATGAAGCGGCCCGGACCGATATTACACGTACGCTTACGTGAGACTGGTTTCACCGTTATGAGCACTCATTGCTTAAAGGTGACTGGCGGGTGTCTGTCTCTCTCACTTTAGCTGAATCGAGTGTGGCTACGCCCGGTCCTTGTGAAGGTTAAAACATCACATACTTGACGAAACATCGTTGTGGTTTTGTATGCGTAGGTAAGAACGGTTCTTGCTAAGCCCGTAGCAGCCACGTAAAACTTGCAACAACAAAGTAGAAGACGTCTAACTTGTTTTTGTTGGGCATGTTGTGATGTGATATGGTCAAGACATGATGAGTGATATGGTTTTGTATGAGATGATCATGTTTTGTAATGTTATCGGCAACTGGCAGGAGCCATATGGTTGTCGCTTTATTGTATGAAATGCAATCGCCATGTAATTGCTTTACTTTATCACTAAGCGGTAGCGATAGTTGTAGAAGCAATAGTTGGCGAGACGACAACGATGCTACGATGGAGATCAAGGTGTCGCGCCGGTGACGAAAGTGATCATGACGGTGCTTTGGAGATGGAGATCAAAAGCACAAGATGATGGCCATATCATGTCACATATTTTGATTGCATGTGATGTTTATCTTATTATGCTTCTTATTTTGCTTAGTACGACGGTAGCATTATAAGATGATCCCTTACAAAATTTCAAGGTATAAGTGTTCTCCCTGAGTATGCACCGTTGCGAAAGTTTGTCGTGCCGAGACACCACGTCATGATCGGGTGTGATAAGCTCTACGTTCAAATACAACGGGTGTAAGCCAGTTTTGCACACGCAGAATACTCGGGTTAAACTTGACGAGCCTAGCATATGCAGATATGGCCTTGGAACACTGGAGACCGAAAGGTCAAGCGTGAATCATATAGTAGATATGATCAACATAAGATGTTCACCATTGAAACTACTCCATCTCACGTGATGATCGTACATGGTTTAGTTGATTTGGATCACGTGATCATTTAGATGACCGGAGGGATGTCTATCTAAGTGGGAGTTCTTAAGTAATATGATTAAATTGAACTTTAATTTATCATGAACTTAGTCCTGATAGTTTTTGCATATCTATGTTGTTGTAGATCAATGGCCCGTGCTACCGTTCCTTTGAATTTTAATGCATTCCTAGAGAAAGCTAAGTTGAAAGATGATGGTAGCAATTACACGGACTGGGTCCATAACTTGAGGATTATCCTCATTGCTGCACAGAATAATTATGTCCTTGAAGCACCGCTAGGTGACAAGCCCCCTCCCGCTAATGTAGACGCTTTGAACGCCTGGCAGACGCGGTCTGATGACTACACGATAGTTCAGTGTGCCATGCTTTACGGCTTAGAACCGGGACTTCAACGACGTTTTGAACGTCATGGACCATATGAGATGTTCCAGGAGTTGAAGTTAATATTTCAAGCAAATGGCCGGATTGAGAAATATGAGATTTCCAATAAGTTCTACAGCTGCAAAATGGAGGAGAATAGTCCTATCAGTGAACACTTGCTCAGAATGTCTGGGTACTACAATCATATGACTCAACGTGGTTGCAAAGTTGACGAGGATAGTGTTATTGATAGAGTTCTTCAATCACTGCCACCAAGCTATAAAGGCTTCGTGATGACCTATAATATGCAAGGGATGCAGAAGACAATTCCCGAGCTCTTCGCTATGCTCAAAGCTGCGGAGGTAGAAATCAAAAAGGAGCAACAAGTGTTGATGGTTAACAAGACCACTAGTTTCAAGAAAAAGGGCAAGGGAAAGAAGGGGAACTTCAAGAAGAATAGCAAGATAGTTGCTACTCCCACGAAGAAACCCAAGTCTAGAGCCAAGCCTGAAACTAAGTGCTTCTACTGCAAGGGGACTGGACACTGGAAGCGGAACTGCCCCAAGTATTTGGCGGATAAGAAGGATGGCAAGGTGAACAAAGGTATATATGATATACATGTTATTGATGTGTACCTTACTAATGCTCGTAGTAGTACCTGGGTATTTGATACCGCTTCGGTTGCTAATATTTGTAACTCGAAACAGGGACTATGGATTAAACAAAGATTGGCTAAGGACGAGGTGACGATGCGCGTGGGAAATGGTTCCAAAGTCGTTGTGATCGCCGTCGGCACGCTACCTCTACATCTACCTTCGGGATTAGTTTTAGACCTAAATAATTGTTATTTGGTGCCAGCGTTGAGCATGAACATTATATCTGGATCTTGTTTGTTGCGAGACGGTTATTCATTTAAATCAGAGAATAATGGTGGTTCTATTTTTATGAATAATATCTTTTATGGTCATGCACCCTTGAAGAGTGGTCTATTCTTGTTGGATCTCGATTGTAGTGATACACATATTCATAATATTGAAGCCAAAAGATGCATGGTTAATAATGATAGTGCAACCTATTTGTGGCACTGCCGTTTAGGTCATATTGGTGTAAAGCGCATGAAGAAACTCCATAGTGATGGACTTTTGGAATCACTTGATTATGAATCACTTGGTGCTTGCGAACCATGCCTCATGGGCAAGATGACTAAACTCCGTTCTCCGGAACTGTGAAGTGAGCAACAAATTTGTTGGAAATCATACATACTGATGTATGTGGACCAATGAGTGTTGAATCTCGTGGCGGGTATCGTTATTTCCGGACCTTCACCGATGATTTGAGCAGATATGGGTATATCTACTTAATGAAGCACAAGTCTGAAACATTTGAAAAGTTCAAAGAATTTCAGAGTGAAGTAGAGAATCATCGTAACAAGAAAATAAAGTTTCTGCGATCTGATCGTGGAGGTGAATATTTGAGTTACGAGTTTGGTCTTCATTTGAAACAATGTGGAATAGTTTCACAACTCACGCCACCCAGAACACCACAGCGTAATGGTGTGTCCGAACGTCGTAACCGTACTTTATTGGATATGGTGCGATCTATGATGTCTCTTACCGATTTACCACTATCGTTTTGGGGTTATGCTTTAGAGACAGCTGCATTCACGTTAAATAGGGCACCATCTAAATCCGTTGAGACGACACCTTATGAACTATGGTTTGGCAAGAAAACCAAAGTTGTCGTTTCTTAAAGTTTGGGGCTGCGATGCTTATGTGAAAGAGCTTCAACCTGATAAGCTCGAACCCAAGTCAGAGAAATGTGTCTTCATAGGATACCCAAAAGAGACTGCTGGGTACACCTTCTATCACAGATCCGAAGGCAATATATTCGTTGCTAATAATGGATCCTTTCTAGAGAAGGAGTTTCTCTCGAAAGAAGTGAGTGGGAGGAAAGTAGAACTTGATGAGGTAACTGTACCTTCTCCCGAATTGGAAAGTGGAACATCACAGAAACTAGTTCCAGTGATTCCTACACCAATTAGTGAGGAAGCTAATGATGATGATCATGAAACTTCAGATCAAGTTTCTGCTGAACGTCGTAGATCAACCAGAGTATGTTCCACACCAGAGTGGTACGGCAACCCAGTTCTGGAAGTCATGTTACTAGACCATGATAAACCTACGAACTATGAGGAAGCGATGATGAGCCCAGATTCCGCAAAATGGCTTGAGGCCATGAAATCTGAGATGGGATCCATGTATAAGAACAAAGTGTGGACTTTGGTTGACTTGCCCGATGATCGACAAGCCATCAAAAATAAATGGATCTTCAAGAGGAAGACCGAAGCAGACGGTAATGTTACTGTTTACAAAGCTCGACTTGTTGCGAAAGGGTTTAGACAAGTTCAAGGAGTTGACTACGATGAGACTTTCTCACCTGTAGCGATGCTTAAGTCTGTCGGAATCATGTTAGCAATTGCCGCATTTTATGATTATGAAATTTGGCAAATGGATGTCAAAACTACATTCCTGAATGAATATCTCAAAGAAGAGTTGTATATGATGCAACCAGAAGGTTTTGTCGATCCAAAAGGAGCTAACAAAGTATGCAAGCTCCAGCGATCCATCTATGGACTGGTGCAAGCATCTTGGAGTTGGAATATACGCTTTGATGAGGTGATCAAAGCATATGGTTTTATACAGACTTTTGGAGAAGCCTGTATTTACAAGAAAGTGAAGCATTTCTGATATTATATGTGGATGACATATTGTTGATTGGAAATGATATAGAATTTCTGGATAGCATAAAAGGATACTTAAATAAGAGTTTTTCAATAAAAGACCTCGGAGAAGCTGCTTACATATTAGGCATCAAGATCTATATAGATGGATCAAGACGCTTAATTGGAATTTCACAAAGCACATACCTTGATAAAGTTTTGAAGAACTTCAAAATGGATCAGTCAAAGAAAGGGTTCTTGCCTGTATTACAAGGTATGAAGTTGAGTAAGACTCAATGCCCGACCACTGCAAAAGATAGAGAGAAAATGAAAGTCATTCCCAATGCCTCAGTCATAGGATCTATCATGTATGCAATGCTGTGTACCAGACCTGATGTGTGCCTTGCTATAAGTCTAGCAGGGAGGTACCAAAGTAATCCAGGAGTGGATGATACGTCCAAAACGTATCTATAATTTCTGCTTGCTCCATGCCACTTTTGGGCGATATTGCTATGATATTCATACACTTTTGATCATATTTGGACTAACTTACTAATCCAGTGCACCCCAGTGTCAGTTTCTGTTTTCGGCTGTTTTTGTATTTCAGGTTTTCACGTTTCGAGAACTGCCCAGAAAAATCCAGAAAAATTATATAAAAAATCAGCGATCCGGAAACAACACTGCGTCCGAAGGGCAGCCTGGGGGGCCACCAGGGCTCCAGGTGCCCTGGCGGCGCGCCCCCCCTGGGCCGCGCCGGGGGGGGCCTAGGCCTCCCGAGGCTCCCCCGATGCCCTACTTTGGTATATATTTAAAGGACCCTCCGAAACCCTCAGAGGAGGAACTCTTTTCGCGATCTCATCTCTGTTTCGCCGCCGCCGCCGCTTCCAAGATCGGGAGCACCAGGAGAACTCTTCCCGGCACCCTACCGGAGGGGAGGATCACCACCGGGAGCTTCTCCACCACCATGGACGCCTCCCGGATGACTCGTGAGTAGTCTCCCTTGGACCATGAGTCCATGACCAGTAGCTATGTGATGCTCTCCTCCCGTTCTTGTGATTCACTAATTAGTCCTCGTGAGCTGCCCTACATGATCGAGGCACCTATGTAATCCTTATGTTGTTGCTATGTTGAGTTTGCTGGGATCCGATGGATTATGAGATTATGTTCAGATTAATCTTGAGTAATATATTTGATTCACCTCTTTTATATTTTAGTTCATAAGTAATTCTTGCATGTTCTCCGTTGTTACTTATTGCTTTGGCCGAGTAGTAGGTAGTGACTCCAAGAGGGAACGTTATGCTCGATTGTGGGTTCATGCCCCTCGATGACTAGCTTGAGTGACAGAAACATGAGTCTAGGGGATGTGCTGTTGCCACAAGGGGGAAAACAACGGTGCTTGTGCCCGCGGGTGCAAGGATTGTTTACTTTACGCAAAGTTCTTTTAATGCAGTTGTCTGTTGCATTGAGTTTACACTATGGGTGGGACTCGCAACTTAATACCAGCGAGATGTTCTGGATAGATATCTCAAGGTGGATGATTAGTAGTAGATATTGATGGATTTCGGTCTACTTACTTTGGCGTACCGCCCATGCTTTGAACCTCAACCTTTCTTGCAATGTAGTCAGCATTGGTTTGCGTTCGTGGTCCTGTCAATTGCCCAGCTGTAATTTGTTACCTCACATAGCTGTTTTATCGTCTTTTGGGAGAGAGACATCACTAGTGAACATCATGAGACTCCGGTCCATATTACCATCATTGATCACATCCACTATTTACTTTCCGTTATTATTTACTATTGCAAAAACTATCTATCACTACTATCATTGCTTTTTACCCTTTGTGAACTACAAGGCCGGAGGGATTGACAACCTCTCTATACTCGTTGGGAGCAAAGTTATTTGTATCTGTGTGCAGGTCCACGTTGATTGCTAATTGCGCCGTTAGTAGTTGACACCTACTTGTTGAACCTAGGAGTCTCTGGGGAATCGATCCTTGGCATCTTTGCTAGGGGAAAACACTTCTACTTACTGCATCTTACACCTTCCACTTGGGGTAACCAACGAGGGGTTCGAGGCCCATCAAGGAGTATTTTCTGACGCCATTGCCGGGGACTCCACTCTTCAGGATAGGGGAGTTGCATGCTATCTTTTACCTTTGCTTTTTAGTCTTGTTAGTTTACCTTTCATTTTTGCTTTAGTACCTTTTTATCAAAAATCACAAAAAAATTATTTGACTTTTTATTAGTAGTCCTTTCTATTTAGCCAAACATGTTAGGATTTGGTGCTTTGAGGGAATGAGAAGTTTTAGATTTCCATCAAAGGGATGGAGAAAATATGAAGAAGGCATAGGACAGAATTTCTGATGCACATAGGAGAATTATGCCTTGGATACCTATAAAAATTGTGCTCAGGAATTTTTACCATGGTCTTTTTAAATGGTGTAAACACTCCCTTGACATTATAGCTGAGGGAGATTTCTTAGAATGTGATGAAGCTAGAGCCCTTGAAATTATACATGGTCTATCTAGTTACTTTGTTTATGATCATAACTTTGATACTGTCATAGATAGACTTGCTACCATTGAAAAGAGAATGGATGCTCTAGACTTGATGAAGGTAGAGAAACCCAAACCCAATAAGAAAGACATTTTGGAAATAGACAATGATTGGGAGCCTTTTGTTAGGATTAACATCTCTAATCAAGACTTCCTTGCTTATTGTGATATTGGATCTATGGTTTCTACTATGCCAAAAATTGTTCATGATTCTTTAAAATTTAACATGGATAGATTACCATATTATCATGAACACACTAATGGAGATATTTCTGAAATCCAGGGAAAAATAAAAGATGTACCGGTTAAATTCCTTAAAGGGATTGCAATGATTGATTTCTTCTTCGTGGAGCCAAACCAAGGAAATATAGTGCTTGGAAGGGACTTCCTCCGAGCAGTTAAAGGCTTCATCGATATAGGTAAGGGACAAATCCGCTTACGCGGGAAGGCAAAAGGTGTGTACCCCTTTCCTAGAAGGAACAAGAATGAACTTATTGAGGAACCATTTGAAACAATTTATAACTCCGATTATTATGATGATTATTGATTCCTCTATGCACTATGCCTAGCTTAAAGGCATAAAAGAAAGCGCTTTTGGGAGGCAGCCCACATGAATAAAATTTTTGTTTTTGTTGTGTCTTGATGTTGTTTACTGCTGTAGCATCATCATTGTATCTTTTCTTTTCATATTTGTGCCAAGTATAGCCTCCGATTGCTAAAAAGTTCAAAAGCTGTGAGGTGCTGTCCAGGAAACAAATTCTGTCCTTGGATAGAAAAATTCGTATAAAATCACCAGATCATCTTTTTGGTCTGAATTTTTTCGACAGCGTTCTCTATATAATTGTCTTTCGTGCGTCAGTTCTGAGTTTTTTTATTTGAGTTGCACAAGTATCTAGAACAGGTCAATTACTGCCTGCTGTTCTGTTTTTCACAGATTCTGTCCTGTTTTGCCTTACCTTCACTTTGCAAATTGAGAACTTGCTTTTTCTTTGCAAAAACCTTTTGGCAATCTTGAGAAACAGTAGAAATTCAAGAATATCCTTATTTCCAGCAAGGTATAATTATTTTATTAAGGGTACTAACCTCGCTAATCAGATTATGATGAGTTATGTATGAAGGGAGTTTTCAAGTGTGCGAGGCAAGATGATAAAAAGATTCAGGAGTGTCAAGCGCTCAAGCTTGGGGATGCCCCCCGTGCACCCCCAAGAAATATTCAAGGAGACTCAAGCGTCTAAGCTTGGGGATGCCCCCGTGCATCCCCTTCTCCATCAACACTATCAGTTCGTCTTTCGTTTCGCTATATTTTTATCACTTCATGTGTTATGTGCTATGCTTGGAGCGTCTTGCTTTTAGTTTTCTTTTTAGTTTTACATAACGAGTCGGAACCCAGCATTCCTTTATGTGGGAGAGAAACACACTCCACCTCTACCTAGAACATTACATAGAATTTTCATGTCTATTTATGTTGTGTGTGTTCTTTGTCTTTTAATAGCTACTATCATACTCTGCTCTTAGTATTCATGCTTATCTTTTCAAGAGCTTTTATTTAGTTGGTTGCTTGAACTCTCTTTAATTACCATGCTCACCTTATTAAGAGAGTTTGCTTCCGTTGCATTGGTTAATGTGTCTAATAAAGATGCTACTTGCATGATGGTGCTTAGTAGTTCAGGTTTTCTTATGGTTAATCTCAAATAGCTGGGGGGTTCCCAATGTGTTATTGGAGTACCAACTTGGTTTGTTTGCCTATGATGTGGTATGGTTTAGTAATATCTTCCTTCGAGAATTTATTTTGATTGACTTGGCGTATGCTCACGCATATTCAAGACTGTAAAGAAAGTCTGTCAAGCCTTGATGATCTTTTGTTTCTAAGTAGCGATATAACTACCATGCCTGATTCAATATTGCTTTGTCGCTCTGCATGATTATGACCGTCATTGCTCTCTTAGTTGGTCGCTCCCAGTCTTTTGCTAACCTCCACCTGTACTAAGCAAACTAACCACGCAATACATAGTTCATGGGAAAGTAGCCTAAAAACTATTGTGGTAAAGAATATGTTGCTTATGTATCTTATTTCTTATAAGTTGCTTGCTGAGCGGTAACCCTGTTTCTGGGGAAGCCATCAACTGTCACACTTTTGTTGAATATCATGTGAGTTGCTATGCATGTTCGTCTTGTCTGAAGTAAGGGTGATTTACCGTGGGTTGAATAACTATGCATATTGTTAGAGAAGAACATTGGGCCGCCAACCAAAGCCATGCATCATGGTGGAAGTTTTAGCTTGGACCTTAATCCTCAATCTCTTATGAGAATATGCTTATGCATTAAAGAGGAGTCCATCATCTATTTTCTATGTTGTCCCGGTATGGATGTCCTCAAGTTGAGATCTATCAAAAACGAGAAATCAAATGCGATCTATCTCCTTGGACCTTTGTACAGGTGGCATAGAGGTACCCCTTTGTGACACTTGGTTAAAACATATGTAATGCAATGATAACCCATGGGGATCCGAGCTAATTAGGACAAGGAGCGAGCACTATTGGTATTCGATGCATGAGGCTTGCAACTTATAGGATGTTTTATGCATGACACATATGAAGTACTACTACCGTTGACACAATTGCTTCCATGTTTTAAAAATAAAAAGCTTTAGCACTTAACCTTTCTTTTACCTTTATGTTGAAGCACCAACTACTGAGAGCATGATTGTCATTCTGAGTGTAATGTGCATTGTCCCAAAGTAGCATTGTCTTTTGCATGATTGTGATATCGTTTATTCTGAAATGATTGTATCTAGTCATCACTTAAACCTTGAAGGTGCCCCTGCATTTATGTTTTGCATCACTAAAGGGGGCAGGCTAGATATCACTTTATCATACTTGCACATCATGTTCATTGCAAATCTTTTTGATGTTTTAGTTTCATATTGTAAAACTTCCAGTCATTTGTGATTTTCTCTCGAGGCAACTTAATTACTATAGAATCATTGTCTCAGTAAGCTTTTGTCATATGACTATGATAAAGTCCTATATGGTTAATAGCATGTCACCATAGAAATTATTCTTGTTATCATTTACCTACTCGAGGACGAGCAGGAATTAAGCTTGGGGATATTGATACGTCCAAAACGTATCTATAATTTCTGCTTGCTCCATGCCACTTTTGGGTGATATTGTTATGATATTCATACACTTCCATACACTTTTGATCATATTTGGACTAACTTACTAATCCAGTGCACCCCAGTGCCAGTTTCTGTTTTCGGCTATTTTTGTATTTCAGGTTTTCACGTTTCGAGAACTGCCCAGAAAAATCCAGAAAAATTATATAAAAAATCAGCGATCCGGAAACAACACTGCATCCGAAGGGCAGCCTGGGGGGGGCACCAGGGCTCCAGGCGCCCTGGCGGCGCCCCCCCCCCTGGGCCGCGCCGGGGGGGGAGCCTGGGCCTCCCGAGGCTCCCCCGATGCCCTACTTTGGCATATATTTAAAGGACCCTCCGAAACCCTCAGAGGAGGAACTCTTTTCGCGATCTCATCTCTGTTCCGCCGCCGCCGCCGCTTCCAAGATCGGGAGCACCAGGAGAACTCTTCCCGGCACCCTGCCGGAGGGGAGGATCACCACCGGGAGCTTCTCCACCACCATGGACGCCTCCCGGATGACTCGTGAGCAGTCTCCCTTGGACCATGAGTCCATGACCAGTAGCTATGTGATGTTCTCCTCCCGTTCTTGCGCTTCACTAATTAGTCCTCGTGAGCTGCCCTACATGATCGAGGCACCTATGTAATCCTTATGTTGTTGCTATGTTGAGTTTGCTGGGATCCGATGGATTATGAGATTATGTTCAGATTGATCTTGAGTAATATATTTGATTCACCTCTTTTATATTTTAGTTCATAAGTAATTCTTGCATGTTCTCCGTTGTTACTTATTGCTTTGGCCGAGTAGTAGGTAGTGACTCCAAGAGGGAACGTTATGCTCGATTGTGGGTTCATGCCCCTCGATGACTAGCTTGAGTGACAGAAACATGAGTCTAGGGGATGTGCTGTTGCCACAAGGGGGAAAACAACGGTGCTTGTGCCCGCGGGTGCAAGGATTGTTTACTCTACGCAAAGTTCTTTTAATGCAGTTGTCTGTTGCATTGAGTTTACACTATGGGTGGGACTCGCAACTTAATACCAGCGAGATGTTCTGGATAGATATCTCAAGGTGGATGATTAGTAGTAGATATTGATGGATTTCGGTCTACTTACTTTGGCGTACCGCCCATGCTTTGAACCTCAACCTTTCTTGCAATGTAGTCAGCATTGGTTTGCGTTCGTGGTCCTGTCAATTGCCCAGCTGTAATTTGTTACCTCACATAGCTGTTTTATCGTCTTTTGGGAGAGAGACATCACTAGTGAACATCATGAGACTCCGGTCCATATTACCATCATTGATCACATCCACTATTTACTTTCCGTTATTATTTACTATTGCAAAAACTATCTATCACTACTATCATTGCTTTTAACCCTTTGTGAACTACAAGGCCGGAGGGATTGACAACCTCTCTATACTCGTTGGGAGCAAAGTTATTTGTATGTGTGTGCAGGTCCACGTTGATTGCTAATTGCGCCGTTAGCAGTTGACACCTACTTATTGAACCTAGGAGTCTCTGGGGAATCGATCCTTGGCATCTTTGCTAGGGGAAAACACTTCTACTTACTGCATCTTACACCTTCCACTTGGGGTAACCAACGAGGGGTTCGAGGCCCATCAGTGGATCACTGGACATCGGTCAAAAACATCCTGAAATACCTGAAAGGACAAAGGATATGTTTCTCGTGTATGGAGGTGACAAAGAGCTCGTCGTAAACGGTTACATCGATTCTAGCTTTGACACTAATCCGGATGACTCTAAGTCACAAACCAGATATGTATTTTTATTAAACGGTGGAGCTGTCAGTTGGTGCAGTTCCAAGCAGAGCGTCGTGGCGGGATCTACGTGTGAAGCGGAATACATAGCTACTTCGGAAGCAGCAAATGAAGGAGTCTGGATGAAGGAGTTCATATCCGATCTAGGTGTAATACCTAGTGCATCGGGTCCAATGAAAATCTTTTGTGACAACACTGGAGCAATAGCCTTGGCGAAGGAATCCAGGTTTCACAAGAGAACAAAGCACATCAAAAGACGCTTCAATTCCATCCGCGATCTAGTCAAGGAGGGAGACATAGAGATTTGCAAGATACATACGGATCTAAATGTTGCAGACCCGTTGACTAAGCCTCTTCCGCGGGCAAAACATGATCAACACCAGGACTCTATGGGTGTGAGGATCATTACTTTGTAATCTAGATTATTGACTCTAGTTCAAGTGGGAGACTGAAGGAAATATGCCCTAGAGGCAATAATAAAGATGTTATTTGTATTTCCTTATATCATGATAAATGTCTTTTATTCATGCTAGAATTGTATTAACCGGAAACTTAGTACATGTGTGAATACATAGACAAAATAATATGTCACTAGTATGCCTCTACTAGACTAGCTCATTGATCAAATATGGCTATGTTTCAGACATGAGTTGTCATTTGATCAACGGGATCACATCATTAGGAGAATGATGTGATGGACTAGACCCATCTGTTAGCTTAGCACTATGATCGTTTAGTTTTACTGCTATTGCTTTCTTCATGACTTATACATGTTCCTATGACTATGAGATTATGCAACTCCCGAATACCGTAGGAACACCTTGTGTGCTATCAAACATCACAACGTAACTGGGTGATCATAAAGATGCTCTACAGGTGTCTCCGAAAGTGTTCGTGGTGTTGGCATAGATCAAGAATAGGATTTGTCACTCCGAGTGTCGGAGAGGTATCTCTGGGCCCTCTCGGTAATGCACATCATAATAAGCCTTGCAAGCAAATGACTGATGAGTTAGTCACGAGATGATGTATTGCGGAACGAGTAAAGAGACTTGCTAGTAACGAGATTGAACTAGGTATAGAGATACCGATGATCGAATCTCGGGCAAGTAACATACCGATGACAAGGGAACAACGTATGTTGTTATGCGGTTTGACCGATAAAGATCTTCATAGAATATGTAGGAACCAATATGAGCATCCAGGTTCCGCTATTGGTTATTGACCGGAGATGAGTCTCGGTCATGTCTACATAGTTCTCGAACCCGTAGGGTCCGCACGCTTAACGTTTGATGACGATCGGTATTATGAGTTTATGAGTTTTGATGTACCGAAGGTAGTTCGGAGTCCCGGATGAGATCACGGATATGACGAGGAGTCTCGGAATGTCCGATACGTAAAGATTGATATATTGGACGACTATGTTCGGACACCGGAAGTGTTCCGTAAAGTTTCAGAATTAACTGGAGTCTTGGGGGGGGGTTACCGGAACCCCCTGGGGAAGCTATGGGCCTTAATGGGCCATAGGAGAAAGAGAGAAGGAGGGCCAGGGCTAGGCCGCGCGCCCCCCACTCATTGGTCCGAATTGGACAAGGAAGGAGGGGGGGCGCCCCTTTCCTTCTCCTTCTCCCTCTCCTTCCTTCCCCCTTCTCCTTCTTGGTGGACTCCTGCTAGGAATAGGACCTAGTAGGATTGCCTCTCCTGGCGCGCCATAGAGGGCTGGCCGGCCTCCCCCCTTGCTCCTTTATATACGGGGGAAGGGCGCACCCAAAGACACACAAGTTGAATTGTTTTAGCCGTGTGCGGTGCCCCCCTCCACAGAAACACACCTCGGTCATACTGTCGCATTGCTTACGCGAAGCCCTGCGCCGGTTACTTCATCATATCCGTCACCACGCCGTCGTGCTGACGAAACTCTCCCGTGAAGCTCAACTGGATCAAGAGCTCGTGGGACGTCATCAAGCTGAACGTGTGCTGAACGCGGAGGTGCCGTACGTTCGGTGCTTGATCGGTTGGATTGCGAAGAAGTTTGACTACATCAACCGCGTCACTTGACGCTTCCGCTCCCGATCCACGAGGGTACGTAGACACACTCTCCCCTCTTGTTGCTATGCATCTGGTAGATAGATCTTGCGTGATCATAGGAAACTTTTAAAATATTACGTTCCCCAACAGAGAGAGGGAGGGCGCGCCCTAGGGTTTCCCCCCTCTTCTCCTCCTTGCGCCTTGTGTTGGGGAACGTAGTATTTTAAAACTTTCCTACGATCACGCAAGATCTATCTACCAGATGCATAGCAACGAGAGGGGAGAGTGTGTCTACGTACCCTCGTAGACCGGGAGCGGAAGCGTCAAGTGACGCGGTTGATGTTGTCGAACTTCTTCGCGATCCAACCGATCAAGCACCGAACGTAAGGCACCTCCGCGTTCAGCACACGTTCAGCTTGATGACGTCCCACGAGCTCTTGATCCAGTTGAGCTTCACGGGAGAGTTTCGTCAGCACGACGGCGTGGTGACGGATATGATGTGTTCACCGGCGCAGGGCTTCGCCTAAGCTCCGCGACGGTATGACCGAGGTGTGATTCTGTGGAGGGGGGCACCGCACACGGCTAAAACAATTCAACTTATGTGTCTTTGGGTGCCCCCCTGCCCCCGTATATAAAGGAGCAGGGGAGGGAGGCCGTCCGGCCCTTCCTGGTGCGGCTAGGGAAGGAGTCCTACTAGGAATAGGATTGCAATCCTATTCCTAGTAGGATTCACCGAAAGGAAGAAGGGGGAAAGGAATAGGAGAGGTGGCGCCCCCCCAAATCCTAGTCCAACTAGGAACCCTAGGTGGGGGCGCCGGCCAGCCCTATGGGCTGCCTCTCTCTTTCCCTTTAGGCCCACTATGGACCATCCCCTCTCGTAGGGGGTTCCGGTAACCCCCTCCGGCATTCCCGATAAATCCGAAACTTTTTCGGTATACTTCCGGTGTCCGAATATAGCCGTCCAATATATCAATCTTTATGTCTCGGACATTCCGAGACTCCTCGTCATGTCCGTGATCTCATCCGGGACTCCGAACTACCTTTGGTACATCAATACTCAAAAACTCATAATACCGATCGTCATCAAACGTTAAGCGTGCGGACCCTACGGGTTCGAGAACTATGTAGACATGACCGAGACTCATCTCCGGTCAATAACCAATAGCGGAACCTGGATGTTCATATTGGCTCCTACACATTCTACAAAGATCTTTTATCGGTCAGAACCGCATAACAACATATGTTGTTCCTTTTGTCAAACGGTATGTTACTTGCCCGAGATTCGATCGTCGGTATCTTTATACCTAGTTCAATCTCGTTACCGGCAAGTCTCTTTACTCGTTCCGTAACACATCATCTCGTGACTAACTCATTAGTCTTTTGCTTGCAAGGCTTATTATGATGTGTGTTACCGAGAGGTCCCAGATATACCTCTCCGACACTCGGTGTGACAAATCCTAATCTTGATCTATGCCAACACCACGAATACTTTCGGAGACACCTGTAGAGCATCTTTATGATCACCCAGTTACGTTGTGATGTTTGATAGCACACAAGGTGTTCTTACGGTATTCGGGAGTTGCATAATCTCATAGTCATAGGAACATGTATAAGTCATGAAGAAAGCAATAGCAGTTAAACTAAACGATCATAGTGCTATGCTAACGGATGGGTCTTGTCCATCACATCATTCTCCTAATGATGTGATCCCGTTGATCAAATGACAACTCATGTCTATGGCTAGGAAACATAACCATCTTTGATCAATGAGCTAGTCTAGTAGAGGCATACTAGGGACATACTGTTTTGTCTATGTATCCACACATGTACTAAGTTTCCGGTTAATACAATTCTAGCATGAATAAAAGACATTTATCATGATATAAGGAAATACAAATAACATCTTTATTATTGCCTCTAGGGCATATTTCCTTCAGTCTCCCACTTGAACTAGAGTCAATAATCTAGATTACAAAGTGATGATCCTCACACCCATGGAGTCTTGGTGCTGATCATGTTTTGCCCGTGGAAGAGGCTTAGTCAACGGGTCTGCAACATTCAGATCCGTATGTATTTTGCAAATCTCTATGTCTCCCTCCTTGACTAGATCGTGGATGGAATTGAAGCGTCTTTTGATGTGCGTTGTTCTCTTGTGAAACCTGGATTCCTTCGCCAAGGCTATGGCTCCAGTGTTGTCACAAAAGATTTTCATTGGACCCGATGCACTAGGTACTACACCTAGATCGGATATGAACTCCTTCATCCAGACTCCTTCATTTGCTGCTTCTGAAGCAGCTATGTATTCCGCTTCACACGTAGATCCCGCCACGACGCTCTGCTTGGAACTACACCAGCTGACAGCTCCACCGTTCAATAAAAATACATATCCGGTTTGTGACTTTGAGTCATCCGGATCAGTGTCAAAGCTAGAATCGACATAACCGTTTACGACGAGCTCTTTGTCACCTCCATATACGAGAAACATATCCTTTGTTCTTTTCAGATACTTTAGGATGTTTTTGACCGCTGTCCAGTGATCCACTCCTGGATTACTTTGGTACCTCCCTGCTAGACTTATAGCAAGGCACACATCAGGTCTGGTACACAGCATTGCATACATGATAGATCCTATGGCTGAGGCATAGGGAATGACTTTCATTTTCTCTCTATCTTCTGCAGTGGTCGGGCATTGAGTCTTACTCAACTTCATACCTTGTAAAACAGGCAAGAACCCTTTCTTTGACTGATCCATTTTGAACTTCTTCAAAATCTTATCAAGGTATGTGCTTTGTGAAAGTCCAATTAAGCGTTTTGATCTATCTCTATAGATCTTGATACCTAATATATAAGCAGCTTCACCGAGGTCTTTCATTGAAAAACTTTTATTCAAGTATCCTTTTATGCTATCCAGAAATTCTATATCATTTCCAATCAACAATATGTCATCTACATATAATATTAGAAATGCTACAGAGCTCCCACTCACTTTCTTGTAAATACAGGCTTCTCCAAAAGTCTGTATAAAACCATATGCTTTGATCACCTCATCAAAGCGTATATTCCAACTCCGAGATGCTTGCACCAGTCCATAGATGGATCGCTGGAGCTTGCATACTTTGTTAGCACCTTTTGGATCGACAAAACCTTTTGGTTGCATCATATACAACTCTTCTTTGAGATATCCATTTAGGAATGCAGTTTTGACATCCATTTGCCAGATTTCATAATCATAAAATGCGGCAATTGCTAACATGATTCGGACAGACTTAAGCATCGCTACGGGTGAGAAGGTCTCATCGTAGTCAACTCCTTGAACTTGTCGAAAACCATTCGCAACAAGTCGAGCTTTGTAAACAGTAATATTACCGTCTGCGTCGGTCTTCCTCTTGAAGATCCATTTATTTTCGATGGCTTGCCGATCATCGGGCAAGTCAACCAAAGTCCACACTTTGTTCTCATACATGGATCCCATCTCAGATTTCATGGCTTCAAGCCATTTTGCGGAATCTGGGCTCATCATCGCTTCCTCATAGTTCGTAGGTTCATCATGGTCTAGTAACATGATTTCCAGAACTGGGTTGCCGTACCACTCTGGTGCGGAACGTACTCTGGTTGATCTACGACGTTCAGTAGAAACTTGGTCCGAAGTTTCATGATCATTATCATTAACTTCCTCACTAATTGGTGTAGGAATCACTGGAACAATTTCCTGTGATGTACTACTTTCCAATCCGGGAGAAGGTACAATTACCTCATCAAGTTCTACTTTCCTCCCACTCACTTCTTTCGAGAGAAACTCTTTTTCTAGAAAGGATCTGTTCTTAGCAACGAATATTTTGCCTTCGGATCTGTGATAGAAGGTGTACCCAACAGTCTCTTTTGGGTATCCTATGAAGACACATTTTTCCGACTTGGGATCGAGCTTATCAGGTTGAAGTGTTTTCACATAAGCATCGCAGCCCCAAATTTTAAGAAACGACAACTTTGGTTTCTTGCCAAACCATAGTTCATAAGGTGTCGTATCAACGGATTTAGATGGTGCCCTATTTAACGTGAATGCAGCTGTCTCTAGAGCATAACCCCAAAACGATAGTGGTAAATCGGTAAGAGACATCATAGATCGCACCATATCTAATAAAGTACGGTTACGACGTTCGGACACACCATTACGCTGTGGTGTTCCAGGTGGCGTGAGTTGTGAAACTATTCCACATTGTTTCAAATGAAGACCAAACTCGTAACTCAAATATTCTCCTCCACGATCAGATCGTAGGAACTTTATTTTCTTGTTACGATGATTCTCTACTTCACTCTGAAATTCTTTGAACTTTTCAAATGTTTCAGACTTGTGTTTCATTAAGTAGATATACCCATATCTGCTCAAATCATCAGTGAAGGTCAGAAAATAATGATACCCGCCGCGAGCATCAACACTCATTGGTCCACATACATCAGTATGTATGATTTCCAACAAATCTGTTGCTCGCTCCATAGTTCCGGAGAACGGAGTTTTAGTCATCTTGCCCATGAGGCATGGTTCGCAAGCACCAAGTGATTCATAATCAAGTGATTCCAAAAGTGCATCATTATGAAGTTTCTTCATGCGTTTTACACCAATATGACCTAAACGGCAGTGCCACAAATAAGTTGCACTATCATTATTAACCTTGCATCTTTTGGTTTCAATATTATGAATATGTGTATCACTACAATCGAGATCCAATAAGAATAGACTACTCTTCGAGGGTGCATGACCATAAAATATATTATTCATTAAAATGAAACAACCATTATTCTCTGATTCAAATGAATAACCGTCTCGCAATAAACAAGATCCAGATATAATGTTCATGCTTAACGCTGGCACCAAATAACAATTATTTAGGTCTAAAACTAATCCCGAAGGTAGATGTAGAGGTAGCGTGCCGACGGCGATCACATCGACTTTGGAACCGTTTCCCACGCGCATCGTCACCTCGTCCTTAGCTAATCTTCATTTAATCCGTAGTCCCTGTTTCGAGTTACAAATATTAGCAACCGAACCGGTATCAAATACCCAGGTACTACTACGAGCATTAGTAAGGTACACATCAATAACATGTATATCACATATACCTTTGTTCATCTTGCCATCCTTCTTATCCGCCAAATACTTGGGGCAGTTTCGCTTCCAGTGTTCAGTCCCCTTGCAGTAGAAGCACTCAGTTTCAGGCTTGGCTCCAGATTTGGGTTTCTTCGTTGAAGTAGCAACTGACTTGCTATTCTTTTTGAAGTTCCCTTACTTTCCCTTGCCCTTTTTTCTTGAAACTAGTGGTCTTGTTAACCATCAACACTTGATGCTCCTTTTTGATTTCTACCTCCGCAGCTTTGAGCATAGCGAAGAGCTCGGGAATTGTCTTTTGCATCCCTTGCATGTTATAGTTCATCACGAAGCCTTTATAGCTTGGTGGCAGTGATTGAAGAACTCTATCAATAACACTATCCTCATCAACTTTGCAACCAAGTTGAGTCATATGATTGTAGTACCCAGACATTCTGAGCAAGTGTTCACTGATAGAACTATTCTCCTCCATTTTGCAGCTGTAGAACTTATTGGAAATCTCATATTTCTCAATTCGGGCATTTGCTTGAAATATTAACTTCAACTCCTGGAACATCTCATATGCTCCATGACGTTCAAAACGTCGTTGAAGTCCCGGTTCTAAGCCGTAAAGCATGGCACACTGAACTATCGTGTAGTCATCAGACCGCGATTGCCAGACGTTCAAAGCGTCTGCATCAGCGGAAGGGGGCTTGTCACCTAGCGGTGCTTCAAGGACATAATTCTTCTGTGCAGCAATGAGGATAATCCTCAGGTTACGGACCCAGTCCGTGTAATTGCTACCATCATCTTTCAACTTAGCTTTCTCTAGGAATGCATTAAAATTCAAAGGAACGGTAGCACGGGCCATTGATCTACAACGACATAGATATGCAAAACTATCAGGACTAAGTTCATGATAAATTAAAGTTCAATTTAATCATATTAATTTAAAGAACTCCCACTTAGATAGACATCCCTCTGGTCATCTAAATGATCACGTGATCCAAATCAACTAAACTATGTCCGATCATCACGTGAGATGGAGTAGTTTTCAATGGTGAACATCTTATGTTGATCATATCTACTATATGATTCACGCTCGACCTTTCGGTCTCCAGTGTTCCGAGGCCATATCTGTATATGCTAGGCTCGTCAAGTTTAACCCGAGTATTCTGCGTGTGCAAAACTGGCTTACACCCGTTGTATTTGAACGTAGAGCTTATCACACCCGATCATCACGTGGTGTCTCGGCACGACGAACTTCCGCAACGGTGCATACTCAGGGAGAACACTTATACCTTGAAATTTAGTAAGGGATCATCTTATAATGCTACCGTCGTTCTAAGCAAAATAAGAAGCATAATAAGATAAACATCACATGCAATCAAAATATGTGACATGATATGGCCATCATCATCTTGTGCTTTTGATCTCCATCTCCAAAGCACCTTCATGATCACCTTCACAAAACATGATCATCTCATACAAAACCCGTATAACTCATCATGTCTTGACCATATCACATCACAACATGCCCTGCAAAAACAAGTTAGACGTCCTCTACTTTGTTGTTGCAAGTTTTACGTGGCTGCTACGGGCTTTAGCAAGAACCGTTCTTACCTACGCATACAAAACCACAACGATGTTTCGTCAAGTATGTGCTGTTTTAACCTTCACAAGGACCGGGCGTAGCCACACTTGATTCAGCTAAAGTGAGAGAGACAGACACCCGCCAGTCACCTTTAAGCAACAAGTGCTCGTAACGGTGAAACCAGTCTCGCGTAAGCGTACGCGTAATGTCGGTCCGGGCCGCTTCATCTCACAATACCGCCGAAGCAAAGTATGACATGCTGGTAAGCAGTATGACTAGTATCGTCCACAATCTCATTGTGTTCTACTCGTGCATATCATCTACGCATAGACCTGGCTCTGATGCCACTGTTGGGGAACGTAGTATTTTAAAATTTTCCTACGATCACGCAAGATCTATCTACCAGATGCATAGCAACGAGAGGGGAGAGTGTGTCTACGTACCCTCGTAGACCGGGAGCGGAAGCGTCAAGTGACGCGGTTGATGTTGTCGAACTTCTTCGCGATCCAACCGATCAAGCACCGAACGTACGGCACCTCCGCGTTCAGCACACGTTCAGCTTGATGACGTCCCACGAGCTCTTGATCCAGTTGAGCTTCACGGGAGAGTTTTGTCAGCACGACAATGTGGTGACGGATATGATGTGTTCACCGGCGCAGGGCTTCGCCTAAGCTCCGCGACGGTATGACCGAGGTGTGATTCTGTGGAGGGGGGCACCGCACACGGCTAAAACAATTCAACTTATGTGACTTTGGGTGCCCCCCTGCCCCCGTATATAAAGGAGCAGGGGAGGGAGGCCGGCCGGCCCTTCCTGGCGCGGCTAGGGAAGGAGTCCTACTAGGAATAGCATTGCAATCCTATTCCTAGTAGGATTCACCGAAAGGAAGAAGGGGGAAAGGAATAGGAGAGGTGGCGCCCCCCCAAATCCTAGTCCAACTAGGAACCCTAGGTGGGGGCGCCGGCCAGCCCTATGGGCTGCCTCTCTCTTTCCCTTTAGGCCCACTATGGACCATCCCCTCTCGTAGGGGGTTCCGGTAACCCCCTCCGGCATTCCCGATAAATCCGAAACTTTTTCGGTATACTTCCGGTGTCCGAATATAGCCGTCCAATATATCAATCTTTATGTCTCGGACATTCCGAGACTCCTCGTCATGTCCGTGATCTCATCCGGGACTCCGAACTACCTTCGGTACATCAATACTCAAAAACTCATAATACCGATCGTCATCAAACGTTAAGCGTGCGGACCCTACGGGTTCGAGAACTATGTAGACATGACCGTGACTCATCTTCGGTCAATAACCAATAGCGGAACCTGGATGTTCATATTGGCTCCTACACATTCTACGAAGATCTTTTATCGGTCAGAACCGCATAACAACATATGTTGTTCCTTTTGTCAAACGCTATGTTACTTGCCCGAGATTCGATCGTCGGTATCTTTATACCTAGTTCAATCTCGTTACCGGCAAGTCTCTTTACTCGTTCCGTAACACATCATCTCGTGACTAACTCATTAGTCTTTTGCTTGCAAGGCTTATTATGATGTGTGTTACCGAGAGGGCCCAGATATACCTATCCGACACTCGGAGTGACAAATCCTAATCTTGATCTATGCCAACACCACGAATACTTTCGGAGACACCTGTAGAGCATCTTTATGATCACCCAGTTACGTTGTGACGTTTGATAGCACACAAGGTGTTCTTACGGTATTCGGGAGTTGCATAATCTCATAGTCATAGGAACATGTATAAGTCATGAAGAAAGCAATAGCAGTTAAACTAAACGATCATAGTGCTATGCTAACGGATGGGTCTTGTCCATCACATCATTCTCCTAATGATGTGATCCCGTTGATCAAATGACAACTCATGTCTATGGCTAGGAAACATAACCATCTTTGATCAATGAGCTAGTCTAGTAGAGGCATACTAGGGACATACTGTTTTGTCTATGTATCCACACATGTACTAAGTTTCCGGTTAATACAATTCTAGCATGAATAAAAGACATTTATCATGATATAAGGAAATACAAATAACATCTTTATTATTGCCTCTAGGGCATATTTCCTTCACCTTGGGCCCTGGTGGGAGGCGCACCAGCCCACCTAGGGGCTCGTCCCTTCCCACTCTTGGCCCACGCAAGCCTTCAGGGCCGGTGGACCTCCGGAACCCTTCTGGTAGTCCCGGTACGTTACCCATGATGCCCGGAACACTTCCGGTGGCCAAATCCTCACTTCCTATATATAATTCTTTACCTCCGGACCATTCTGGAACTCCTCGTGACATTCGGGATCTCATCGGGGACTTCGAACATCATTCGGTAACCATGTACATATTTCCCTTATAACCCTAGCGTCATCGAACCTTAATTGTGTAGACCCTACGAGTTCGGGAGACATGTAGACATGACCGAGACATATCTCCGGTCAATAACCAACAGCGGGATCTGGATACCCATGTTGGCTCCCACATGTTCCATGATGATATCATCGGATGAACCACGATGTCGAGGATTCAATCAATCCCATATGCAATTCCATTTGTCTACCTGTATGATACTTGCCTGAGATTCGATCGTCAGTATCCCTATACCTTGTTTAATCTCATTACCGGCAAGTCTCTTTACTCGTTCCATAACACACCATCCCGTGACCAACTCCTTAGTCACATTGAGCTCATTATGATGATGTCTTACCGAGTGGGCCCAGAGATACCTCTCCGTCACACGGAGTGACAAATCCCAATCTCGATTCGTGCCAACCCAATAGATACTTTCGGGGATGCCCGTAGTGTACCTTTATAGACACCCAGTTATGTTGTGACGTTTGGCACACCCAAAGCATTCCTACGGTATCCGGGAGTTGCACAATCTCATGGTCTAAGGAAATGATACTTGACATTAGAAAAACTTTAGCAGACGAACTACACGATCTAGTGCTATGCTTAGCATTGGGTCTTGTCCATCACATCATTCTCCTAATGATGTGATCCCGTTATCAACGACATCCAATGTCCATGGTCAGGAAACCGTAACCATCTATTGATCAACGTGCTAGTCAACTAGAGGCTCACTAGGGACATGTTGTGGTCTATGTATTCACACATGTATTATGATTTCCGGATAATACAATTATAGCATGAATAATAGACAATTATCATGAACAAGGAAATATAATAATAATCATTTTATTATTGCCTCTAGGGCATATTTCCAACACTTATTTGCTCAAGAGGACAAAATTCGTTATTACTATATCCTTCAATTCGTTCCTTTCTCATTGAAGGGTGATGCTAAGAAATGGTTTAATACTGTTGCTCCTGGTTGTGTGCATAGTCCCCAGGATATGATATATTACTTCTCTGAAAAATATTTTCCTGCTCATAAGAAACAAGCTGCCTTACATGGAATATTTAACTTTGTGCAAATTTAAGAAGGGAATCTCCCTCAAGCTTGGGGGAGGCATATCCAATTACTTAATGCTTTGTCTTATCATCCTCTTAAGGAAAATGAAATAGTTGATATCTTTTATAATGGACTAATCGATGCTTCTAGGGACTACCTAGATAGTTGTGCTGGTTGTGTTTTCAAGGAATGAACTACCGAACATGCTGAAGAATTATTGAATAATATATTAAGAAATACCGATGATTGGACACTTCCTGAACCACCACCTAAACAAACTCCAAAGAAGAGGGGTATCCTATTCCTCAGTCCCGAAGATATGCAAGAGGCAAAGAAGTCTATGAAAGAAAAGGGTATTAAATCTAAAGACGTTGAGAATTTACCACCTATTGAAGAAACACATGGACTCGATATCCCGACATAGGTAGTAAAGGTAAATTATGTTATTCCTTATAATAAATCTGCTAGTCAATGCTTGGATGAATTTGATAATTATATTGTTAAGCAAGAGCAGTTCAACATGTATGTTAGTAATCAATTGAAACAAAATGCCATCATGATTGATTGTTTGAGTGACTTAATGTTTAGCATTGATAATGATGTTAAAGGTCTAAGTAAACATGTATCCATGGTTCATACCCAGCTAGAACAAGTCTCTTAGTCACAAAATGATTTGATTAATGAGATGAATAATAAAATGGATGATCATGTGATGGCTCGAGAATTTGTGATGTTTTCATAATGATTTCCATTTGGTTTCATGGAATTTTGTTATTCTTCGAAAATTTCTAATGCTAATCCAACAAAAGAAAGGAAAATCTAATTTGTCCTTTGAATGGTAGGAAATATCATATTTGGAAGGAAACCAAGGGAGATTGATGCCAATCAAGCCAATTGGAGCAACTTTCCTGAAGTGAGCATTGTCAACAGGCACAGACGGTGTTTCATATGATCGCGCACGCTCGTTTTAGCGGTTGTTTGGTGTGCCCACGACCCTCCTCATCTATGCAAGCAAGTTTCATGAATGGACCATGAGGAGAAGACAACCCTAGCCACCACCACAACATCCAGAACAAGAGAGGAGAAGATCATCGTTGTTTTTTGGTCCTTTCATCTCCATCCTCCTCATCACCATCTCTGTCATTATTGTAAGAGGGATTGGAACTTGTAATCTCTACTCCATCTCATCTAAGATCAAGACAATTTGAGTACCATTTCATCTCATTGTAGATCCCCTCAATATTATCAATATGGTTTTCATGGTTTTTCTCTCTGTTGTGATTGATTCCCCTCGTGGCTCTTCTGGCCTCCTACCAAAGCTTTTAGAGTGTCTTCTCGTCCAAGAAAAGTCGCCAACAAGTTTCATGGCATTTGGAATCCGTTTGGTATTTATTTTCTGGAAAGATAAAAACAAGGAAACAACAACTAGCACTAGGCACTAGGTTAATAGGTTAGTCCCAAAATAAGATATAAAATAGCATAAACGTGCATATAAAACATGCAAGATTGATAATATAATAGCATGGAACAATAAAAAATTATAGATACGTTGGAGATGTATCAAGAGCCGGATAATTGGGCTTAATGGCGTGACACATGTCCCACTACCTCTGTCGTTACCATTTCATGAGACATGGGCGTGGAACCCCAGGCGAGTTCATCATGTTAGATAAGAACAATCGGTCCACTAACCTACTTCACAAGACTTGGCGAAAAAAGTCGCAACTCTCTGATCCGCGCATGCCGGTCTCGAATTCCCGCGTTCCTCGCCCAGAAGCATTGGCCACCACGATTGCTCCTGGACCACTCAAAACAGGCAATCCGTCGCAAAGATGCCAAGAGGTCGGATCTTTCTGCATACAATTTTGAAGACCAAGCACTACAAAAATAGAGCTCGTCGAAGACCAACTTATGTGACCTCCGATGCGCTCGGGAGCTACTGACGGTGTAATACACCAGGGGTCACTCACCAACAAGGAACCCAGAAGCATGCCTGACAGGGGGGCACTAAGCCCGTTGCCCACGTGACTACAGGAAGGAGCCCGGAGGAAGAGATAAGTGTTCCCCGATCAGCTTGAACCCCAAGTTGATGGCGGCAGCGACCTAGATCGCATCTCCCCTTGTAAAACCCTAGCCTTTGACGTGTATATAAGGGTAGGTAGGGGCTCTCATTATCATCGACTCTCTCGTAGAACAACCCTTGGTAGTATCTCATTCACCCTATTGTACACCCTCGCACGAGGTATTCCACCATTAATGAATAACAACAAGTGGGATGTAGCGTATTACTCCACCATGGAGGCTCAGACCTGGGTAAATTCTTAGTGTGACCTCCGATTTGTGACTTCCAGCTATGCAAGGTACCCTACCGAGGGTACTGAAGGAAATTTGCACCGCCACAAGTCGACTATCTCCTTTTATAATTCAAGACCGAGGTGGTTTGTGTTGCTTCAGGGCGCAACCCGGTAGATGGAGGTCGACGACGTGAAGATGTTGTTAATGGATGCTTCGTTGAACCTGTTTCAAGCCCGGTGGCCGAAGACGGCGTGCAACTCAAACTGCCCAAGGTGCAGCTAAGCTTGAAGACTGGTTTAGGAGCTACTGACAGTGTCTCGACTGTGGGGGTCCGTACTACGTTTGTACACCCCAACTTAAATAGACAAGAGCTGGAGTAGGGCGTTATCTTCTCCGTGAGAGTCCGAACCTGGGTAAAACCTTGCTTTTGTTACCATCATGCCAAGTCACCTAGTTAGCATACCGTACCCAGAGGCAGACCCAACCCAAAATTTCAACGGGGGCCCATGTGAGAGTGGGGCCACACTTGCTTTGTCAACTGGGGGGCAACTAGTGAAAACTGAACTTCAAAGCTAAGCAACAAAAATCGAGTTGGGGCCTAGGCCCCCACTCGGCCCAACATGGGTTTGCCCCTGACCCTACCGATTGACCTGACGGATCTAGCTCCCACACACGCTAAGATGACGCTACTGCTCTGAGCCGGGCCCCGGGCTGCTTTCCAGAGCCAGGCTGCCGGCAAGCCTCCTCGGCCCTTAGGCCGGCCCAACACCGCGCTTCCCAGTCGATGGGCCACCCCTGATGTATTGTACCGTCACCGGAGGCGAAGATTTTCGATGTTCACTTGCTTGGAGCGAAGCTAATCACCGTTGGAGGGATAGACGCTACTATGAAGGCGATTTCCAACCATTAGTGATAGACTTTGAGGTGGTTCCAAACCTGCACAAACTATTGGGGGTAAATCACAAATCGGTTCCTCACCAAAACTTCTGCCTAGGAGTCTCCAACCTTCAAAAGTAACAAGATCGAATGGGAACACATTTTTCTAGAATATGCACAAGTGTGCATATCATCCATTAATAGAAGTGGGTGAAGTAACCCTCCACCGCGGCTTCCACCGTTTGAAACTTACATTTCACCGCTTACAGTTACAATCCTGTCGTGGTAGTCTCCACCTAAATAACATGGCTTACTACTCGCCATTTGCCCACCTTGATAGCCTACCAAAGAAAGAATCGGGGTCCCCCGTGAGAAGCCTACCCGTCTTCCAAGTTATTCCTTCGCGGTTGAAGCTCGAAAGTACCTCTT
Source organism: Secale cereale (assembly GCA_902687465.1). Classification (NCBI taxonomy): domain Eukaryota; kingdom Viridiplantae; phylum Streptophyta; class Magnoliopsida; order Poales; family Poaceae; genus Secale; species Secale cereale. The sequence continues at coordinate 375,787,252 of LR738713.1, forward strand.
GAACGAAAGGGGTAGCTTCCTCGAAAACCACATCATTCCTATGTTTCCACAGCTCCCAAGGACCCAAAGTGATGATGGACTTGCGATCCTTGGGCGAGTAGTTGCCACAAGTCCTTGATGCCCATCATTGTAGAATGAAAACATTTCGAACTTGCTCAAATCATGAAAAACATAATTCAAGACAAAGAGGATGCGCGGATCGATACTTGTAAGAAATCCTTCCATAAATCTTAGTATTTTGATTATTTATCTTCGTAAAATAGATTCTATGTACATTTAACCTTTTAATCTTAAAAGAATCTTTTTTCTAGGGCTAAGTTTTCTCTTTTGGGAACCAACCGAACGAGAGGCGAATATTTTGGCCATGTAGTATGTGCTAAAGGCACACACATGCACATCAGCCATTCACCCCGGCCCAACAACAGGCCACACAAAACCCTCCTCTCTGATTCTCCAAAGCGGCGGCGCGGTGGGCATGGACGGTGCCGGCATGGCGACACCGCCGGAGGTCAACACGTCGCCCGCGCCCAACGGCGGCGGCGGCGGCGGCTGCGGCGGGATCAGTAAGCTCGCCCAAGATCCCCTTGTCCCAACCCTCCCCCTCCGGCCTGCCTTCTCCCCTTCTGTCCTTCCCTTACTGTGCAATTTTCGAGCCGTCGGTTCCGGATCCTAGGTTATCTTGTTTTTTGGGCGCTGCCCCAACTTGCTGCTACTACGTACTGTACATGTCTTCTCAGAGCTTGTTATAGGATGCTAGCATAGAATTTCCCCCGAGATGAAATCCCAAATTTCATCTCCAACATTGCAACGATGTGGTTTCCTGAGCCGTGGCGCGCTTGATTCTGGCGCAGGGGTCGAGAATTGCTACGTCTTCAAGAGCAGGCTGCAGGAGTACGTGCAGAAAGCCGGCCTCATGACGCCGGAGTACCAAACCCTCAAGGAGGGGCCTTCCCATGAGCCAATCTTCAAGTCCAGCGTGGTGATTAACAACGTCAAGTACGATTCGCTGCCCGGGTTCTTCAGCCGGAAGGCTGCAGAGCAGTCGGCTGCCGAAGTCGCGCTCATGGAAATCGGCAAGTCTTTGGCGTTACCAGCCAATGCAACCATCCCGGCAGTCGTAAGTTGTTGATTGTTTTTGCTTTCTCAAGTCTGGCTCTGCTTATGTGAAATGGTTAGAAAGAATATTGTGGGTAGCATATGGTTAGAAAGAATTTTGTGTTTAACGTAGAAGCTAGTAAGAGGATGGATGGCAAACTATCTTTCTATTCTTTGGTGGTGCTTGGGAAGAACTAACCATCTGGCCCACTTCAATCATGTAGTGGAAAAATCGCCATTTGTGCTGCTGCCTACAGCATTTACATGCTTCCTTATTCCTTAAATATGAGAATCATGCTTCACGGTCCAGTTGTGATGATGCACAGATTGGGTCGACTATATGAATGCCATTATCTTTTGTGTTCCTTGTAGTTAGTCTTTGAATAGTGCCTGCAATTTTAACCGTAGTATCTTAAGGTGCATCGGAAAGCTCTTGTTTATTTCATTAATTTGCCACATTTAACATATCATTTACTCTCATTTGTTTGTGTTTATTTCTGAAGGAAATTGCTCGTATTTATCCAAGCTCCTCATTCTGCTAGTATCTTTGCTAAATGTAGGATTCAGTTAGTAATGAAGATGCACAACTTCTTTTGCATCTGTTTCTGAACCATTAACCACACAATAGGGGCGTTTCCGTCCTTTAGAGAAAAATGCATACCTCACAGTACAAGTACTAACTTTTTGATATCACTTCTAAAACCATGCTTTATACTCCCTCCGTTCCCAAATATTTGTCTTTCTAGACATTTCAAATGGACTACAACATACGGATGTATATAGACATATTTTAGAGTGTAGATTCACTCATTTTGCTTCGTATGTAGCCACTTGTTGAAATCTCTAGAAAGACAAATATTTGGGAACTGGAGGGAGTAGGATTGAGTGTGCTTAATTCGTAGGAGGATGACTGAATTAGAATAATAACAGTCTAGTCTCTTTCCTGCTGTACTTTCTTGACACATCTTTCCTTGCTTTCCAGCAAGAAACTGGTCTGTGCAAGAATCTTCTTCAGGAGTATGCTCAGAAGATGAATTATGCTATTCCATCTTATATTTGCAACAAACAAGGTCCATACATATGCACCGTAGAGATTGGTGGAATACAATACATTGGTGCTACAGCACGGACAAAGAAAGAGGCAGAGATAAAAGCTGCCCGAACTGCTCTTCTTGCAATCCAAGGTATTCTTTTTGTTTGCTCATTTGTCCTGGTTATTCACTTCGGAAATTGTACCGTTCTCATCCACCGGCTTTATTAGTTGCAGGCCAATCAGAGGGTTGTGCGAATGGTACCACAAAATATATTGTTGTGCCACGCAAAAGGCAAGCTAAGGAGATCGAGAAAAAGCTTGTTGAAACTCCAAAATCACTTAAGACCAAGAAAGGTGGTTTCAAGAAGCAACGGAACAAGAATAAATTCATCAAGAAGAATGGCCAAGAAGTTAACGAGGAAAAGGATGAGACTGGAGTGCCTGGAGATGTTCATCATTCAGATGTCCCTATGAAGCCAGCTGTAACAACAGAAGATCCATTGACCAACACTGTAATGATGCAACCTGATGAAGCTTTGCCATTTGAACATGAACCGACCCGTGACACTGCAATGCTGCAACCTGATGAAGATGCTTGGCCATCAAAACCTGAACCGGCCAGTGACACTGCAATGTTGCAACCTGATGGCGAAGCTACAAAAGTGGAACAGGAGCAACTCAGTGACAAAGCAATGCTGCCACGTGATGATGAAGGCGGAAGAGTAGAACATGAGCCACTCAGCAACACTCCAATGGTGCTACATAATGAGGAAGCTAGAAATGTAAAGCAGGAAGCACTCATCAGCACTGCAATGCCCCAACCTCACGTAGAAGATAGAATAGTGGGAGCAGAGCCACCTAGAGATGCTGCAATGGTGCTACCTAATGACGAAGCTAGATGCGTAAATCAGGAACTACTAATTGGTGCTACAATGCCTCTCCCCATTGAGGAAGCCAGAGCAGCTGCAAATCCTGTGCCACTGAGTGACTCCACAACAGCGCAACCTAATGCAGAGACTACAAGTATAAATGAGGAGTCACTGAGGAATGCAGCATCAGCGCAACATAATGAAGAAGCTGGGACCGTAAACCTGGAGCCACCCAACAGTGCTTCACTGCTGCAGCCAAAGGAACCCAGAGTCGAGAACGGTGAATTTGTTTCTGAAAACAAGGACCAAACTCTGGGAGATGCATCTTGTGAGGCAAATTGGTCCAACGAAGATATGCCAGAAAAGTGCTCAGATAATTCATCTGCTTTTACAAGCGTGGAATAATATGTGCTGTTTGAATCAAAATGCAATGGCCTTCCAGTTTTACATCTTGATTTGCAAACTAGTAAAACCTGAATAGCTGGCTTCGCATTTTAGAAATATAATTGCATAACAGATGGATGTACGTGGACCAACCGAGGTCGGTTGGTGGTCCATGTTGGCCATTAGTTATTAGGAAATTCGCATGCCTGATGGTATGATCTTGGATACATGGATGGTGCATCTCAAGTTGCTTATCTAATCAATGAACTATCAGTGAACTATTATTAATTCGAGCGTTGTCCATCAAATGATGAAAACAAATAGCAGCATGCCTGACTTATTTTCAGGTGTATTTGTTTCTGAATTTTTTGTAACCAAATAATAAACAAAATTTTGCCAGATGCTTGGCAGACAATAGCAGGTCTTGCTGCAACTGACATGGCTATTCTGCTGTTAGTGCTAACTTGGCCTATACACAACACCCCTAAACCTCAATCCTGCTATACCCTTGCACCTTCCAGACACGAATCGCGGACATCACTGTCCTAGCCTCTTCTGCAGAATGCCACTCTCCAACATCAGCAAAGACATTCGAAAGCGATACGTAGGCGCCATCACTGCTCGGGGCCATCCTCATGATCTGCTCTGCTGCAAGCACGCCAAGTTCTTTGTTCCCATGGATCCGACAACCGTTCATCAGAGACCTCCAAACCGCAGGCCATGGTTGGAAAGGCATTACCTCGATCACGCCTTTCGCCTCGTGAAGGAGCCCTTTCCGTGCCAGGAGATCAACAAGGGTAGCAAAGTTGGCCCTCGTTGGATTCATACCCTGACCTTCAGACATCATCAGATTGAACACAACCTTCCCCTCTTCAACTAGACCAAAATGGCTGCACGCTGACACAATGGCAACAAACGTAGCTGGGGTGGGGACCAATTGAGCCTGTTCCATATCTTGGTAGAGACTGAGGGCTTCGTTGATCCGGCCATGGTTGGCGTAAGCTGTCAGCATGGTGTTGTACAGTATGGCATCAGCACTTACTGATGAAACAGAAGCAAAAGCACTCTCCGCAGCCGATATGTCACCGCACTTTGCGTACGCATCAACTAGAGCGCTGGCCACACAGAAGTGCTTCCAGTGCCCCGTCCTGACAACAAGTGAATGGATACATCTGGACTGCCGGATCAATGCAGCGTTCGCACATGCATTCAGGACTGTAGCTAGGATGAACTCGTCAGGTTTGTTCATTCGGTCACTTCTAAACAAGTCAAAAAGGAAAATGACCTCATTGTTCAAGCCATGCTTGAGGAATGAAGTGATGATGACACCCCATGACATAAAATCCATCTCGCCAGTGTCCTCGATGACTTTCAGCGCATCCTGAACTGATCCAAACACTGCCTTTGCCTTGATCAGTGAAGTTGACACGAACTGCCGCGAAGCAACACCTTGTTTCAGAATAATTGCATGGAGTTGCTCATGGTTCCTTGCTTCATGAGATTCTCGGAAAGCCGACAAAACAGCTGAATAGGTGAACTCATCTGGTCTCTCGCCGAAGCAAACCATGCCACGGAAGAGCCTCATTGCATCTTCAGAACAGCTGTACAAACCATAACCTGCAATCATCTCGTTCCATGTCACAATATTTCTGAACTTGAGGTCACAGAAGAAGCCATGTGCACAGTTGAGCAATCCACATCTTGAAAGCATGTTGATAACTGCATTTGCTACAAGAACATCATCGGAGTAGCCATGGCGATAGGAAAGGCTGAATACCTGAAGACCAAGCGAGGCGTTCTCTTTAGCACCACTCAGCCTCAGCATGATAGAGAAAGTGACTTCATTAGGCTTAGAACCCGATAGTGACATATTAGCAAAGCAGCATGCAGCTGCTTTGTCGTCTTCATCATGCGTGAAACGGGACATCAGTGTATTCCAAGAAATCGTGTCCTTTTGCCGGATCCTACCAAAAACAGCCATGGCAATGTCCATCAGTCCGGACCTCAAATACATATCGACAAGAGCATTCATCACGGAGGTATCGGACTCAAACATGTTATGGATGACACATCCATGAAGCCGCTGTCCGAAATCCAACTCCCCGGTGATGGAACATGCCTTGAGAGCTGAAACGTAGGTGAACATGTCAGCTGGTAGCCCACATTGGTGCATCAGAGCCGCCGCCCTCATCGCGCCGTATCCACAACCATTGGAGACATAGCCCTCCAGCATCGCGTTCCAGCACGTCAAGTCTTTGCACCGGACGTCCGCAAATGCGCGCTCCGCAGCAGCAACGCGCCCATGTCTGGCATACATGAGCAGCAGTGAGCTTCCCAGAAAAGGATCGGCACCCACGCCGACCTTGACCGCGACGCCATGGAGCGAGGCGCCAAACTGGTGCTTGGCATGGGCCGCGGACCGATCACAGGCAGCACGGAGCGCGCTGGCGAGAGAGAACTCGTTCGGGCAGAGGCCGCTCCTAAGCAAGGAGACAAACAGCCCGATGCCCAGTTCAGGCACGCCGCCGCGTACTGAGGCGGACACCATGGCGGTCCAGGAAACCAGGTTTCTGTGCGGCATTTCGTCGAACACGGCCAGCGCGCCCCCGAGGAGCCCGCTTCTGGAGTAGGAGATGAGGAGGTGGTTCGTGGTGAAGGTGTCGCCGGACATGCCGAGCTTGAGGACATGCGCGTGGAGGTGCGACGGTGGCCTGGAGGAGCGGGAGGCCGCGGAGAGCGCATGGGCGAGGGCGAGGGGGTCAGGCGAGTTGGGGCCGGGGAACAAGGTGGAAGAGGGACCCCTCGCTTGGAGAAGTAGTGCTGATGCTCTCATCAGTCTTTTTGGAGCATTGGAATTTGCAGTCACTCGGAACAAATACTCCACAGGTTGTTCAAGTGAAAAAAAAGAACGATGCCAATGTGCTCCTACCAGTCCCCCTTTTCCTCTTAAAAAAAGAAAGAAAGAAGAATGCCTTTAACACACGATTAGACCGTGCTTGGAATAGGTGTATTTAAGATCTCGCGATGTTGGTACAATCGCATTCCCTCAAATTTGTGTTCCTTTGTGAAACTCGACAAAAAGCTAGTAAAATGAAAAGCAAAAGGGGTCGCTTTGGGCTCCGGGGTTTTGAAGGTGTGGATAGTAGGTGCATGAGCGGTGGCCTTGCCCTTTACTCGCATGAGTCATGTGTGGTGGAGATTTTGGATACAAATGGTCGATATATTGATGCATTGGTGATGGTCACGATGAATAGTCCTCAATGGAGATTAACCTGTGTGTATGAAGAGCCCCGGGTAGAGCATCGTCATCTCATGTGGTCGAAATTGAAAAATCTATGTAGTGCCTCGGATGTGCCATGGCTAGTGATGGAAGATTTTAATGAGGCTGTTGAATATATGGTTTGTGCATGTATATTGTATAGCCCGGCCCACCTCCTAGTCATTGTATAGTTGAGGTTGTGGCCCACTTTGTACTCCATATATTGTACCATGTTGGAGGTGGGCCGGGCTATACAATATACATGCACAAACCATACTATGTGCATGTATATTGTATAGCCCGGCTCACCCCCGGTAATCTTCTGACCGTTCACCCCGTTCGCACCATTGCTCGCATTACCGTGGGTGACGGTTCCTCCATGCCTATTACTCATGTCGGTCATGCTGCTTTTCCCTCTAATTCCATGCCATTATCTCTTTCTAACGTACTTGTCTCTCCTAACATCATTAAAAACCTTGTTTCCGTTCGTTCCTTACACGTGAAAATCCTGTCACCGTTGAATTTGACATGTTTGGCTTTTCTGTTAAGAATGACCGTACCCGGATGGTGCTCCACCAATGTGACAGCCCCGACGAGCTCTACCCGGTACACTCGTCCACTTCCTCTATCGTTGCACCGTGGCGCTCTCCGCCGGAGTGGACCTTTGGCATGCTCGCCTCGGTCATCCCAACACCGCCACCCTTCGTTATATTCTTCGTAGTTTTTCCTTCACGTGCAATAAGATCGACGATCACACTTGTCATGCTTGTCGTCTCAGCAAACATGTTCGTCTTCCTTTTAGCACTTCCTCGCATGTTGCATCATACCCGTTTGAGTTAATTCATAGTGATGTTTGGACCTCTCCTGTTGCAAGTAACACGGGCTATCTTTATTATCTTGTCATACTTGATGATTTTTCGCACTATGTGTGGACCTTCCCATTGCGGCGAAAGTCGGATGCTGTTGCCACTCTCATCGCGTTCTACTCCTATGTCTTCACGCAGTTTGGACGTCCCATCCATGCGTTGCAAACAGACAACGGGAAGGAGTTTGATAACCTTGCGATCCGCAACCTTCTCGCCACACACGGCACGATTTTTCGTCTCACTTGCCAGTACACTTCGCAATAAAATGGCCGCGCTGAGCGCGTGCTTCGCACTCTCAATGACTGCGTCCGCACCCTCCTCTTTCATGCCAACGTGCCACCACGTTTTTGGCCCGACGCGCTTGCCACTTGATAACCCTCAACCGTAAGGGATCGAGATAGTCTTCGCGGGTAAGAATAACCCAATTTATAGATTTGACACACGGGGAGTCAAAGAGTATTTATAAGCTTTGACAGTTGAGTTGTCAATTCAACCGCACCTGAAATATACTTACTTGCAACAAAAGATAAGTGGTAACGGTGATATGATAGTGATGGTGGTGACAGTAAAAGTAAACATCAAAAGTAACAACTAATAACCAGCAGGATTGAAACACTGTAGGCTAGGGAGATGGATGGTTGGGCGCTGCATGGATGAGATACATCATGAATCTAACTTGGGGCAAGGCACACAGAAAAGTAATGATCATCTAGGCAAATATCAAACATTAGGCATGTATCCCACAGGTAGTTGTACGTGCTTGCAATAAGAACTTGCACAACATCTTTTGTCCTACCATCCCGCTACGAACGGGGCCAAAAGGAATTTATGGAGATTAAGGTGCTCCTGTCAAAGAGCACTAGAACAAAGCAATAAACTCAATGGATACATGGAATCCTCAAATTATGGACCATCCCCTTTGGTGTCCCAAGCTGTCACTTTTGGGATCGCCGGTTCCGGACCGTAATAGGTGCAAACAACTCATAGATAGGATCAAGAACACAAATATATTCATGCAAACACATATGGTTCAGATCTGAAATCATGGCACTCGGGCCCTAAGTGACAAGCATTAAGAGCAACAAGTTGAAGCAAAGATGATAAACACCAAAGTAGATGATAGGCAACATGCCCCCAACAATCTGATAAACTATTACATGATCTAACTCATCCAATCCCTACCATCCCCTTTGCCTACAGCAGGGAATTACTCACACATGGAAGGAGAAGTCATGGAGGGAGGATGGAGTGGTGATGATGATGACGATGGCGACGATCTCCCCTCTCCGGAGGCCAAATCAGCCTCCAGATTAGCCCTCCCGAAGAAGAACAGAGGGTGGCGGCGGCTCCGCGACGGAAACTGGGAAAACGACTTCTGTTCTGGGGTTTTCTCGTCACGGGGATAAATACGAGTCAAAGTAGGGCACCAGAGGGGGGAGGACCCGCCCAGGCGGCCTCCCGGCGCGGCCAGGGGTGGGGCCACACCAGCAGGGTGCCTGGGGCCCCCCTGGCTGCCCTCTGGCCCCACTTCTGGCACAATGGCCCTTCGGATGCGTGGATTTTCTGTGATTTTTCTTGGAATTTTCCGAGACACCTAAAAATCCGTTTTCCTGCACACAATAAAACCATACAGGCAGCTCTGCTGAAAACATCGTCAGTCCGGGTTAGTTTAGTTCAAATCATGCAAGAATAAGGTCAAAACAATAGCAAAAGTGTTTGGAAAAGTAGATACGTTTGAGACGTATCAACTCCCCCAAGCTTAGCATATTGCTTGTCCTCAAGCAATTCAGTTCAACGAACTGGACGCGATAAAGAAAACTTTGACAAACTCTTTTGCTTCATTAGATGTATATAAGCATGTACTACGAAAAGAATCTAGCAAGTATTGAAACAATGCTATGAGGACAATGCACGGTGCAATCCTTCTTTCAAGTGACCAATCACAAATACCTAAAAGTAAATAATATACTACTGAAAATCAAGACAAGATTACATTGCACATAGCTTGAACATACTGGAGTGGTATCTCGCTAGCCTCCATGAGTGAAGCAAAACATAAATGCAGAAACTCCTCCAGAGTTTTAAAGGAGACTAGAACTAAGAATTTCAGAATAAATAATATCACAAGCATGCAGAAGACAATGTAATACTTTGGGACAATGCACATTACACTCAGAATGACAATTATGCTCTCCTAGTTGGTGCTTGAAGAAAGAAGGTGGAGACTCTCGAACCGTGGAATTTGATGGCGAGGTTGAAAACCCGTGGTTGGAAGCAAAGACTAAACATGTACCAAAGCTCTTGGTTTTGAAAACAGAGGTAAAAATGATTTTGGGAGGTGCATATTTCGTCAACGAATGTTAGTAGACAACCCAATCACTTCCCGAACTGGACAAGTTTCGAGGAACGGCTCCCGCACGGGGACGATCATATCCCCTTAATCTCCTTTGTTTATCACTGCCAAAAGTTTTCTGATTTCTCATGAACAAAGCGTGAAGGAGGGTTTGTTGTTGTATTATCTTTTATGTGTCGGGCGCACTCATGCCAGTTCCTCCTCGTATTAGGGGTTTGCAGATTAGACATGCAATCCCGGGATAAAACTTGTCCAACTTAAAAAGATCATGAATTAACTACTACTTCCTCATGAGCTAAAACAGGGGCACAAAATAGGAGTAAATTTCAATAATTTCGAGATGGTACAAGAAAGTCTTCGTTAGGATGGCCGGTAAATACCACATAGGAAGGTATGGTGGACTCATATGGAACAACTGGTTTGAAAGGATTTGGATGCACAAGCAGAATTCCGCTTAGTGCGAGCAAAGGCTAGCAAGAGACTAGGAAGCGACCAACTAGAGAGCAATAACGGTCATAATCATGCAGAGCGACAAAGCAACATTGAATTGGGCATGAAAGTGATATAACTATTCTGAAACTCAAAGATCATCAAGGCAAAGCATACTTTTTCGTCTTAAACATGTGTAAACATGTGCCAAGTCAATCCAAGAATTCTCCAAAAGGAAATACCACCTTAGTATACCAAACTATGAACAATGCAATGCATGTAAATCATTTCAATAACACATTATATACTCTAGCTATTTGAGACTAGCCACAAGGAAAGCATGAACCATTGGGAAAGCATTGTAAACATAGCACTATGTCGCTACAAGCTGGTCTCTAGATCATAAGTACAGGCATATGTACAAAAGTAGAAACAAGAAGAGTTCATACCGGTTTTCCTTGTTGCTTCCCTTCCGTCGATCTTCGTCATTACTGCCTTGTCACTTGCACGATCGAACGTAGGAAATATAATTAAATGACATCACGGACTCGAGCTGAACTCTGAAAACAAAGCAAACTAAAGAGAGAAAGGAAATCTTTTTGGGTTTTTTCAAAGGTTGAACGAAAGCAAAAGAAAGAGAAAATCTTTTTGTTGTTTTTGCAAAGAAAGAAACAATAAAGAACGGGCAAAAACTTCGAAAAGATCAAAGCGAACAAAAATAAAACGGATAATACAATGGAAAAGTGAGAAGGGCACGTACTCCCCCAAGCTTAAGCTTTTGGCCTAAGTTGGTAGTAGCTACTGCCCCCAGGAGCCTCCTGCTCCGGGGTGGTACCGGTGAGTCCAAGGGTCGTAAAAGCATTCCGGCGCGTACACCGAAGTCCTCGGATCCTCACACGAAGAAGGGTCCGCACTCCAAGCAGAGGAAGACCCTTCACCAAACTGGGTGACGGTCTCCCCCTGGAAAGGTGGTAACTCACCGTGCTCCTCCTCGTCGGGCACAACCCCCTCCATGGGGTTATGAAACTGATGTTGGACCATGAACTCATCAAACTGGATAACATCAAAGGACCATCCGTTCCTGCGAGAAAAATCAAACAAAAGAGGTGCAGGTAGACGGATCTTGCGTTCCGCGGTAGTTCCGAAACGCAAGATATAAACAAGGTTACCAAACTCAGAAGTCATGGTAACAAACTTATGCCTTTTCATAGCAGCAAGATCAAAACTTAAATAAGTAAAAGGCTCATCATCAGTGTGTGGGGTGCCTTTAAGATGTTCTAAGATAAGTGTGGCATAAACGCCACCAAATAAATCTCCCCTGTTACCGTTCATAGCAAGGCGTCGAGTAATTAAGGCACCCAAATTATAATCAAACCTCCCTGAGAGGGCGGTTGCCAGGATAGCAATATCCGGCGCAGAAATGTTGCTCGTGTTGTCACGAGCTAACACCCCTCTAGCAACATAATACGCAAAATACCTAAGGTGAGGGAATAAGATGCTGGAGATTTTTGACCGATGAATATCCCTCGTACCCATGCTGCAGAGAGAGTTGAAGACGGTTTTCAGCTCGGAGGGCTGAGAGGTCATCTTCGCCGTCCGCCCAACGTTTGGCACACCTATTATTCACAAAACTTTTCCAAGGGCATGGTCAAAAGATCATTGTAAATTTTAAACTCAATAGAACCAGTATCAAGGTTATATCTAAAACTGTAAATGAAACCGGAGGTGAGTTTTTGATACTGAGTAACACGGCACGTGACGAGCCGTGTCAGACCTGCATTAGCACAAAGATTATAAAACTCATCCTTAATTCCTGCAGCTTCAAGGAATTCATCACATGGGAACATCATCGCACGTGCTGGATTTGTGTCTTCCAACAACTCTAGGGGCACATGATCTTCATTGTAGCTCACCCTAGCAGTCGAGGGTGAAGCTGCAGCTCTAGTAACTCGTTCGGAGCACGCGCGCCTCTTCTTCTCAAGCCACCCTTTTGCCCTTCCTAACAAACTCATTTCTGAATTTTTTGACAAATTACAAAAACTAGGATTTAAACAAAGTGGATTAAGGCAAACTACTCAACTCACTTACCTAAGGCATAAACTTGCATCAAAACTTGGAAAATAAATTTCTACACATGCATGCAAGCTCATCTACACAGCACCAAGAACTACTAAATACTCACAAATGAAGCCACCAACCAAAAATCTAATTGGAGGGGTGGAGGAGTTACATACCAGGGAGTATTTGTTCAAAATCTCAGCTCGAATGATAGGCTGTAGAGAGAGATCGAAAATTGCCTCCAAGAACAGCAAGAACGCAAGAACAGGTGCAGAACTCGTGTTTTCGGAGAGAAAGAGAGAGAGAGAGGAAGAAGACTCACCTGGAGGCGGGACCTGTGGGCCCCAGGTGCCCTATGGGCGCGGCCAGGGGGCAGGCCGCGCCAGCTGGCCGCCTGGGCCACTGGTGGCACCCCCTGGTCAGCCCCAGGTGCCTCTGGGTCACTCCCGGCATGGAATTTTTTATTTTTATTTTACTGGAATTTTTCTGAAAACTTCACTGTTGAAATTTTTTCGAAGTTCAAAAAGCTGCAAAACTTTCTGAAAACTTAAAGCAGTGATTAGTATTGTGAAGCTTCAAAAACATAAACACTTGGTACAACAAGGAGAACAAAAGCTAAAACAAATGAAAACATAACAAGCTCAACTTTTTACTTTAATGGACATTGTCCCCACCATAATAGTGTAATGCCCAGGATGGGACTATACCTCCTACGTGTCGAGGCACGACTTAAAGGTATAAGCCCATCCTAGAATGATCTCAAGTTTGGTATCTTTGCACAACTCATGTAAAAGAGGGATTAAAATGCAAAAGGAGATAGTTGGCTTACACTCGCCACTTCACACAATACATTACATAAGCAATCATCATTCAAAACATCACAACCCGACTACGGGTGAAGATCCAAAGAAAGATACCAAACAACATAAAGCCACAGGTCAGGATCGAATCCTAGTAGAAACCACTACTGATCGTCAAAAACGTCACAAGCATACGGTCAAACTCTTCATCGAGCTCCTGGTGAAGAACTGATCCAACTCCTGCATCAAACTCGGCTGAACCTGCATCTGGTGTGGTGAAGTAACTGTGAGCCACAGAGGACTCAGCAATCCCGTTCCCGGGTAACAAGACTATTTAAGCCTTGGGTGAGGACAAGGCTGAAGAAAGGACAAGAGGTGAAGGAACAACAAGAGTCTGCAGCAGCAACTAGCACTAACTTACGTAATAGAGAGCGAGAAGAGAAGGCGCATCGGTCGAGAGATGATCACGAAGTGATCCTAACTAAAGCCGGTCAAACATAACCCCACCGTGTTCAACTCCCGAATCCCTATTCGGAAATTGACAGTCACGGTACACACGCTGGTAGTGTATTGAATCATTGTGTCAAGTTATCTACAACCGGATATTAACAAGCTCCCATCTGCCACATAACCGCGGGCACGGCTTTCGAAAGTTCAAACCTTGCAGGGGTGTTCCAACTTGACCCATTACAAGCCCACGATCCGCGGAGTCGCAACTCCAAGGTGGGAAGACCCGAGTATTCTCGGAATCCCGTGCTCAAGTTAAACCGAACTAAGGTAAGGCTAATCCAGCAAATCCTCCCGGCGTGTCGACACCCTGATAGTAGCCGCGCGTATCTAAGTCTCAGGACACGACCGGATGGGCGATGCTACATGACCCAATCCTCGAGTTTCCCCGTGGTGGTTCCCGCAGGCTCCCCGTTTGGGACCAACACCATCAGCACTGGCCCCCCCTGCTATGTAGAATTAAGAATCCTCGGGGACATGACCCCCTATGCAATTAATTAATTATTTAAGTTGTTATTATGAGGCAAATAGTACCAAATGTTGGGATTTGCTGGAAAAGACTTAGCACTTAGCGGTTTATCAAGGGGGTCCCATACACCCCAACCGTCATAGGAACGCATAATCAAGGAACATAACACCGGTTTATACGGTTCCTAACGGCATGAGTGGAACAAATCACCAAGCAAAAGGCTTAGCCTTCCACCCTTGCCAGTATATAGATGATTTCATTTTAAACATTTATATAGTGTGATATAACCCAACCAAACTTCAACATGAAGCAAGCATCTTCAATCTTCACCTGCAACTAGCAATGCTATAAGAGGGGCTGAGCGAAGCGTACTTAGCCATTCAACGGTTTGCATAGGAAGGGTGGTTAAACATGTTCATGGTTACAATAGGAGGCTGACAGGAAAACATGGGCATCGAGGCAAAACTATAGATCGAGACTACTAGCAATAGGCAAAGATAGTAATGTTATCGGGGTTCGGTCATCTTGCCTGGAATTCCACAAGGGAGAAGAACGGATCCATGAAGAAGACGGAGCAACATAGACGAGAGAATCCTCACAACTCCGGAACGAAACCGAAGCTAACAGAGAAGCAACCGGAAAGAAGAAAACCACACGGTAAACACACAAGCATAAACATGGCATACGATGCACAAACAAGTATGATGCATGTCCGGTTTAAATATGCATGGCATGGCAAAGTGCACAAACAAAACTACAAGTTAAGTGGAGCTCAATATGCAACGAGTTGCATATTGACGAAACACCACATTTTAATTATTTAATTGACTCTAGTTATTAACAAGACAAGATTAAGAGTTTGTTAACATGGCAAGAGGTGAAGCATAATAAAACTACACTATTTAGGCATTTTAAATGAGGTCGGAAAAGAACAACAACATATCCGGAAAATCCCCATGAGCATGTTTAGCAATTATTAAAGCAACAACAATTAACATTCAAAGGTTGTTAACATGATGCGGATGACATGAACAAGTTTATGCAATTTTATTAAAAGGTGACAAGAAGAAGATATGAAGCAATGTCCCCGTGGTGGAAGGAAAAAGGTGCCACGACAACAATTCCGAAAATGATGCCACGGCAACATATCGGTTCCGGTAACTCGTTGCGAGACCGGTGCAAAAGGAAAGATGGCGTGAGCGAGTCAAACGAGATGAAAGGTGGGGCGATCCCGTCACCGGGTTCCCACGAGTCGGCGACGAGGCAACCGAGGAACATGACAAAAGGGACGAAACGGACACGAAGCACACACGGGAAACATTTCATACAACACAACAAGCATTCCACGAGTCATCCACGGGGTCGTCTCGTTATACCTTTGAAGCGTGCGTTTCGGGGCGGTTCGAGATAGTAGAGGAAGAAGGCGTTCACGACGTAGAGGAAGTAGTCGTTCCGGCGTCGAGTTCGTAGATGTACTAGCGGTCTCGGCGACGGTAGTGGTACACGGCGACGGTAGTCGTTCACGTTCGTGTCGTGGTACTTGGTGGGTCGCCGTGTAGTCATACTTGATGCTCCGTGGAACTTGAAGATCCGACGACGTTCACGGTGTAGTGGTACTTGACGCTTCAAAACGTTCGTCGGTCCGATCTCGGTGTAGATGTACACGTCGTCGAGGTACTTGGTGTCCGTCGAACTTGTAGTCGTTCCCGTCTCGGAGTCGTACACGTTCCGTAGAGGTACACGGGGCGACGGTAGGGGTACTTGGGGTCTCCGAGTAGTCGTTCTCGAGCTCGTAGTTGTACATGTAGTAGTCGGACTTGAGCATCGGAGAGGTACTTGGTCGTATAGGCGTTTACGCGTTCCTTGTCAAGTTCAACAGCACAAGCAACACACAAAACAAAAGCGGAAGCACGGGAGGCGACGCGGCCACGGCAGCAAGGCAGCACCGAAGGAGGCCGGCGACGAGGTGCTGGAGGCGAGGCCTTGCTGCTGGAGTCGGCCACGGCCGGAGGAAGGCGCGGCTGCTGCGGGACGAGGCCTTGGCTGGCTGTTCGGGCCGGTCAGAGGAGGCACCAGGCGCTGGAGGTCCAGCGGGCGCGCTGAGGTCGAAGCAGGGCGCCGCTCGGGGCTGGAGGCGCGGTCGTGCGGCGCACCGGAGGCAGAGCAGAGGCGCGGCTGGAGAGGGCCCGCGGTCCATCTGCGAGGAGGGAGGTCGGAGGACGAGCTTCGAGCACCTCGAGCAGCGGCTCGGCCTCGACGCGGGGCGGCGTCCTGGCGGCATCTGGACGAAGTCCCTGGCGCGGAGGGACGAAGGGGACGCCAGAGGGCCTGGCCGGCGGGGCGGCTCCCCTGGCCGGCGCTGGAGAGGAGGGCGCCTCCTGGCCGGCCCTGGCGAGAAGAGGGACGAGGGGTGGCGGCGTGCGCTAGCGAGAGAGGCAGAGGGGCTCGAGGGAGGAGAGAGATCGAGAGGGTTCGGGCGATGGCATGGCAGATCGAGGGGATCGGGCACTCGAGGAGGATGGGGTCGGGGAATCGGGGAGAGGAGAGGGACTCGAGGGACGAGGGAACGAGGAGTGGCGGCGGGCAGGGGGAGAAGGGAGCGATCGGGAGCGAGGCTACGGTTCGGTGGGTGTAGCCTGGAGTCGGGCCTTGGGCCCAAAAGACTAGGCCAGGGAGGAGTTGGGCCTAGGGGGAAGGGCTGCTGGGAAAAAATGCGGCTGGGCCCCTGCAGCTCTCTCTTACTGATTTTTAAATTAAACCAGAACACAACAAGAAGAAAGAAAAGAAAGGAGACGGCTAGGGAAGAATTAAGGCAGGAGATCAATTTTACTGGACTCGCAAAATTGCGTTGATTCCCAGAAAAATATAAAAGGGGCATGAATGGAAAATAAATTCAAATTCCTTTGAATTTATTTCAAAAGGTGTGAACAAAGACTAAGATTTAGAAGTGTCCAAAAATGTCCGGAATTTTGTAGGAGCCTCGATAAAAGGAAAAAGAATTATAGGGGGGTTTTGACGGTGAAACTTGAATAAAGAGGCATGGGGAATAAATGCAAGTGTGTTGGGTTAATTCCAACGAATGGAATATTTATATAGCTCCCTAAATATTTGGGGAATATGTTATAAAGAGAAGACATTCTTCCCTCGATTTAAATGGACCGAAGGTCCACACAATTTATTTAAGTTGAGATGCAAAAGAAAATATGACATGATGGCATGATGACATGATGCAATGCAAAAATAAACAACACAAGCTCAAAAGAAACACACGGGCAACCCGGAACATCTGGAATCTTCGGGAATCTTCTGGAATCTTCTGGGATGTCAGTCTCGGGCGTCACAACTCTCCCACACTAACAGAGGATCTCGACCCGAGATCCTAGAGATATCACCGGGTAAAAACGGAAGAGGAAGAGGTAAAACAAAGTTGCTTCTTTGACAGACGAGTGAAACCACGAACCTTGAGAGGTTGAACAATCTTGAAAGAAAGAAAGCAACGGAGATGAACGAATATGAAAACTCCGTTAGAAAAGAGGAACAAGGAACATAAAGAGAACCTTGAGAGGTTGAAAGACATGAAACGAGAGCTTACGAACCAAAGAATATGAAACCGCAATGGTATAGCCAAGGAATAAGAATGACAGAATTTGGACAGCACTCCGTCTGTAAATGGAAGGAAAAGAACAAAAACTTGAGGAGATGTAGTGATACTTGATGAAAATCAACAATATATTGCCTCCGAAACAATTAAAAGAATGGCACAAGGTTAAGAAGAATTCAGACAGCACTCCAGTTAAAAAGATAGGCAAAACTTGATAGGATGACGGAACTTGAATTGATGAATACAACACTCCGGTTAAATGATAAGCAAGGGAAAATATGATCTCGATAAAACGATATGATTGGACGAAGATAGCAATATCACAAAGCCTCCGGAATGAAAGAATAGAATATAGTTCAATGAAAGAATGAATGGAGAATAAAATGACAACTTCTCTCAAAATTGAATTTGAAAGAGCATCCTTACGAAGAAGGTTGAATGGGTTGATGGAAAATCAACAACGAAAAGAATAAACTCGAAGTGGGCTAATGGAAAACATCTCAAAGTTATGAGGTGACACCCAGCCACTTACGAAAACATTTGATTGGATTGAGATCAACAAGGGGATGAAAAGCTTATTTCACCAGAATGATAAATGAAGAACTTGGGTCATTATAAGCACCATAATATCAACAATCCTTAGGGAAAGCTTTAGGTGAAATAGAACCCAAGATGACTCCAAGAGATAAAAATGAGGGGTTGAAAGGATCTCCTAAAGAGAAAGAAATGATGGTTTTAATTATCTCATTCTTGACAACTCTTGAATCATAAAACATGAAGGAATTGTCGAGAATGACATAACACCATCTGAAAAGATAAGGTAGAAAGAATTGCACTTGGAAAGCATGATGAAAAAAAATGCTTGAGCTCCAACAAGAATCTTGATGAAGACTTCGAGGATGAATTAAAACATGATGAACCACCATGAAAACTCCGGTAATGAAAGCATGAGAAGTGAAAGATGAAAAGAATAAGATTCAAGGCCTGCGGTGAATTAGATGGAGTTTTGAAATGATATAATTGAAATAACTTGGAGCTCTGGAAACAAGATGAACAACTTAGAAGCGAGAATATGATATGATGAACAAGCTCCAGACAAAAGAATTAAATCACCTTGAAGGAATAAGAATAAGAATTATGTCATGCATCTCCTTCACCAATTTAAATTGATGACAACCAAAGGATTTGGCATACTACTTATTCTCGTTGGAAAGAATTAAAGATAGATCTAGCACAAGCTTGGGTAAATCTTCAACGAAGCACCGATAGGATTATGAAAAGAACAAAAGAATTAAAACGATAACAACGGAAGAGAAATCTTGAATGAACCGCCGTAAGAATATGGAGACGAACGAAGAGACATCAATGAAGAATATTTGGAGGACGAAGTTGAACACTGAGAACGAACAAATATTCTGAATGATGGCCTTCGGAGGATCACAATAAGAAGAATTCAGGAAATGCTTCGGATGGGTATAAAAAGAATTCCTCACAAACGAAACAATAATGAGGATGGCATGAAGCTAGAACCACGAATCTTCAAGAGAACGGGCCAAGATTTAAGAGAAACACTTCTCCGGTCTTCAAATGTTGAGAACGAAGACGAGAAATGCCATGAATTGTTGAGCACTCCGGAATGAAGAATTAAAAGGTTGAACCAATGATGAAAAAGAATTTGAAAGCGATCTTGGAGAAGGCATGTGACTGATGGAAATCATTCTTACGTCACACTTTGAAAAGAATTTGAGTATAACTCCGGAAAAAATTAGAAGAGTCAGGTAAGATCCTGGAAAAAGACCTGTGGGTTAGGGCCCACTCAAAAGAAATCACCGTTGAAAAAGATTGCTTAAGAGATATTGCACCGGTTGAATTAAATGGCTTGAATAAGATGACAATCCTCAAAATAGTTTGAACGGATTAAGAATGGAATTATGAATCTTGAGCACTCCGGATATGAATAGCAAGAGGAGAATGATTAATTGGTGCACCGGAATAAGAAAGCATTGTGAAATGAGGAAAAGGATAAGATCAACACCAAAATCTTGAATTACATCCACCGGCAAAATTTAGAGAACAAAAGAATGATGAACTAGAAGCTCTTGAGCATCTTCACGATAAAACACCGGATAAGAACATTGAAGGAAAAAATGCAGAAATATCACATGAATAAAATGGATACTTCATTTGAGAATTTCTGGCTCCAAGAAGAAAAAGGGTGGGAGGGTGGGGAAAACAAAGATAACTTGGGATGAAAAAAGGGTGGGAGGGTGGGGAAAACAAAGATAACTTGGGATGAATGAAACAGACAAATCGTCAGATTTCTCAACGACGTCCGTATGGAATAACTTGAAGAGAAAGCACACCGGTTGGAAAGGATTAACATCTAGATCTTGATGATCAAGAAGAATTAGCACTCCCATAGAAATATGAGAACACCGATTAGGAAGGTATGGAATCAACATTTGACATCGAAGCAACTCGAATACCAGAATCAAAACAAAAACAAAGGATAGATATGCAACATGATCTTCACAATA
Organism: Secale cereale; assembly: GCA_902687465.1. Taxonomy (NCBI): domain Eukaryota; kingdom Viridiplantae; phylum Streptophyta; class Magnoliopsida; order Poales; family Poaceae; genus Secale; species Secale cereale. Next base: position 375,807,512 of record LR738713.1, read on the forward strand.
TCATCCGAACAGAGAATTGAACGAATGAATTCCGCAGGTACATCAACTTGACGAGAGCCACTGGAAGAAGAAAAAAATAAAATAAAAGGAACAAGGATCAGATAGAACAAATACAAGATAGAAGCTTCGTTCGACATCTTTGTGCTGAAAGCTCATGGAACGTGTTACAAAAGGGTTTTGCAATCCCCGGATCAGCATAGCCAAGGACCCTTTAAGATGCAACTCCCGATCAGAACAAGTCCATAAAACCACTTCACTCAATGTAGAACCCCAAACTTCATATCGAGCATCCGTTGGAAGAATGCCTAGAACTACTGGATGAACCCACCTATTAATTTCCGAAAGTTTCCAGTTATGCAATCAGGTGTTGGGGATACACGGGAAGCACCGCGCAATCAACTCTAAACCTACATCCAGGTGTATCCATCCTTCAACACATAACCAGTCTTTCTCGGAAACTGTGTACCTCGGACCTTCGAAAAGCATCCACTATAACAAGCTATGGCAATACTCCCGAACTACCTCCCCAGTACTGGGTGATGTCGGGGTTATCTTGCCACTGGCCGTATAGGAGAGATTTTCGATGTTGGCCGTCTTAAGTATTCTAGTACTGCCGCGATGGATTTGTGACGACAACACCTCGGAGCTCAACTCCCCGGGACACTGCCACAACCCCTAATGACAGGAGGCATCGAGAACAATGTTCTCGTCACAAAGACATCGGAACAATCCAAACAATACTCGCGAGATCCTAAAAAAAATTGGTGCAATTTTTGAAAGTAGAAGAGGCAAGAGTAGTCGTCAGGAGTCCTCACCAGAATGAAAAGAGAAGAGGAGCAAAAGAAATCCTACTCTCCGATATAAATATAGGACTCAAAACATTTTCAAGTGTGTGTCTAGACTCAACCGTCAATGATTCGAACAATCAGTGGGGGCTTCTAGGTCGGAGAAGGCTCTGAATACCAACTTGTAATGCCCAGGATGGGACTATACCTCCTACGTGTCGAGGCAAGACTTAAAGGTATAAGCCCATCCTAGAATGATCTCAAGTTTGGTATCTTTGCACAACTCATGTAAAAGAGGGATTAAAATGCAAAAGGAGATAGTTGGCTTACACTCGCCACTTCACACAATACATTACATAAGCAATCATCATTCAAAACATCACAACCCGACTACGGGTGAAGATCCAAAGAAAGATACCAAACAACATAAAGCCACAGGTCAGGATCGAATCCTAGTAGAAACCACTACTGATCGTCAAAAACGTCACAAGCATACGGTCAAACTCTTCATCGAGCTCCTGGTGAAGAACTGATCCAACTCCTGCATCAAACTCGGCTGAACCTGCATCTGGTGTGGTGAAGTAACTATGAGCCACAGAGGACTCAGCAATCCCGTTCCCGGGTAACAAGACTATTTAAGCCTTGGGTGAGGACAAGGCTGAAGAAAGGACAAGAGGTGAAGGAACAACAAGAGTCTGCAGCAGCAACTAGCACTAACTTACGTAATAGAGAGCGAGAAGAGAAGGCGCATCGGTCGAGAGATGATCACGAAGTGATCCTAACTAAAGCCGGTCAAACATAACCCCACCGTGTTCAACTCCCGAATCCCTATTCGGAAATTGACAGTCACGGTACACACGCTGGTAGTGTATTGAATCATTGTGTCAAGTTATCTACAACCGGATATTAACAAGCTCCCATCTGCCACATAACCGCGGGCACGGCTTTCGAAAGTTCAAACCCTGCAGGGGTGTTCCAACTTGACCCATTACAAGCCCACGATCCGCGGAGTCGCAACTCCAAGGTGGGAAGACCCGAGTATTCTCGGAATCCCATGCTCAAGTTAAACCGAACTAAGGTAAGGCTAATCCAGCAAATCCTCCCGGCGTGTCGACACCCTGATAGTAGCCGCGCGTATCTAAGTCTCAGGACACGACCGGATGGGCGATGCTACAGGACCCAATCCTCGAGTTTCCCCGTGGTGGTTCCCGCAGGCTCCCCGTTTGGGACCAACACCATCAGCACTGGCCCCCCCTGCTATGTAGAATTAAGAATCCTCGGGGACATGACCCCCTATGCAATTAATTAATTATTTAAGTTGTTATTATGAGGCAAATAGTACCAAATGTTGGGATTTGCTGGAAAAGACTTAGCACTTAGCGGTTTATCAAGGGGGTCCCATACACCCCAACCGTGTTAGGAACGCATAATCAAGGAACATAACACCGGTTTATACGGTTCCTAACGGCATGAGTGGAACAAATCACCAAGCAAAAGGCTTAGCCTTCCACCCTTGCCAGTATATAGATGATTTCATTTTAAGCATTTATATAGTGTGATATAACCCAACCAAACTTCAACATGAAGCAAGCATCTTCAATCTTCACCTGCAACTAGCAATGCTATAAGAGGGGCTGAGCGAAGCGTACTTAGCCATTCAACGGTTTGCATAGGAAGGGTGGTTAAACAGGTTCATGGTTACAATAGGAGGCTGACAGGAAAACATGGGCATCGAGGCAAAACTATAGATCGAGACTACTAGCAATAGGCAAAGATAGTAATGTTATCGGGGTTCGGTCATCTTGCCTGGAATTCCACAAGGGAGAAGAACGGATCCATGAAGAAGACGGAGCAACATAGACGAGAGAATCCTCACAACTCCGGAACGAAACCGAAGCTAACAGAGAAGCAACCGGAAAGAAGAAAACCACATGGTAAACACACAAGCATAAACATGGCATACGATGCACAAACAAGTATGATGCATGTCCGGTTTAAATATGCATGGCATGGCAAAGTGCACAAACAAAACTACACGTTAAGTGGAGCTCAATATGCAACGAGTTGCATATTGACGAAACACCACATTTTAATTATTTAATTGACTCTAGTTATTAACAAGACAAGATTAAGAGTTTGTTAACATGGCAAGAGGTGAAGCATAATAAAACTACACTATTTAGGCATTTTAAATGAGGCCGGAAAAGAACAACAACATATCCGGAAAATTCCCATGACCATGTTTAGAAATTATTAAAGCAACAACAATTAACATTCAAAGGTTGTTAACATGATGCGGATGACATGAACAAGTTTATGCAATTTTATTAAAAGGTGACAAGAAGAAGATATGAAGCAATGTCCCCGTGGTGGAAGGAAAAAGGTGCCACGACAACAATTCCGAAAATGATGCCACGGCAACATATCGGTTCCAGTAACTCGTTGCGAGACCGGTGCAAAAGGAAAGATGGCGTGAGCGAGTCAAACCAGATGAAAGGTGGGGCGATCCCGTCACCGGGTACCCACGAGTCGGCGACGAGGCAACCGAGGAACATGACAAAAGGGACGAAACGGACACGAAGCACACACGGGAAACATTTCATACAACACAACAAGCATTCCACGAGTCATCCACGGGGTCGTCTCGTTATACCTTTGAAGCGTGCGTTTCGGGGCGGTTCGAGATAGTAGAGGAAGAAGGCGTTCACGACGTAGAGGAAGTAGTCGTTCCGGCGTCGAGTTCGTAGATGTACTAGCGGTCTCGGCGACGGTAGTGGTACACGGCGACGGTAGTCGTTCACGTTCGTGTCGTGGTACTTGGTGGGTCGCCGTGTAGTCGTACTTGATGCTCCGTGGAACTTGAAGATCCGACGACGTTCACGGTGTAGTGGTACTTGACGCTTCAAAACGTTCGTCGGTCCGATCTCGGTGTAGATGTACACGTCGTCGAGGTACTTGGTGTCCGTCGAACTTGTAGTCGTTCCCGTCTCGGAGTCGTACATGTTCCGTAGAGGTACACGGGGCGACGGTAGGGGTACTTGGGGTCTCCGAGTAGTCGTTCTCGAGCTCGTAGTTGTACATGTAGTAGTCGGACTTGAGCATCGGAGAGGTACTTGGTCGTATAGGCGTTACGCGTTCCCTGTCAAGTTCAACAGCACAAGCAACACACAAAACAAAAGCGGAAGCACGGGAGGCGACGCGGCCACGGCAGCAAGGCAGCACCGAAGGAGGCCGGCGACGAGGTGCTGGAGGCGAGGCCTTGCTGCTGGAGTCGGCCACGGCCGGAGGGCGCCTGGGGCCCCCCTGGCTGCCCTCTGGCCCCACTTCTGGCACAATGGCCCTTCGGATGCATGGATTTTCTGTGTTTTTTCTTGGAATTTTCTGAGACACCTAAAAATCCGTTTTCCTGCACACAATAAAACCATACAAGCAGCTCTGCTGAAAACAGCGTCAGTCCGGGTTAGTTTAGTTCAAATCATGCAAGAATGAGGTCAAAACAATAGTAAAAGTGTTTGGAAAAGTAGATACGTTTGAGACGTATCACCACTGCATCACTACTCATCAACATTCGTTCTTGTCGCACTCGCGGGAATTTTGCACCTCATCACCTTTTATTCGGCATGCCACCTTCCTATGCTGAGCTCCGCATCTTCGGTTGCCTGTGCTACCCTAGCATCGGTTCAACTACTCCTCATAAGCTCGCACCTCGGTTTGTGGCATGCATCTTTCTCGGCTATCTCCCCAACACCAAAGGCTACCACTGCTATGACCCTCTCTCACATCGGGTGATCACTTCCCGACACATTTACTTTGATGAGATGGATTTTCCCTTTCAGCAGGTACCTTCGGATGTTGCGGCTTTGGCCGCTCCCGGTGACGGCCGCCCGGCTTCTCTTGGACCGCCTCCCGGCTTTGAGGATGCCCCCCGCGCCACGGGTCGAGTTTCTCCCCGGCTGGCTGCCTTAGGGGATGCACCCTCCCCGGCGCCCGTGACGCCCTTGGCGTCCCCGGCACTGACCGCGGCGGCTGCGCCACCGTCGGCCTCCCCGGCGGCCGTGATGCCTCCCGCGTCCCTGCGCCCTCCCCGGCAACCTCGACTGCGCCGGCCTCGCCCGCGGCCTCGTCCACGGCGGCCTCGACCGTAGTCTCGGAGGTGGGGGGCTCTTCTTCATCATCGCCCGCCGCCGCCCCAGCCTCACTGCCCTGCCTGATGGCTCGCTCTCAGGCTAGCACCTTCCGCCCGAGCACGCGGTACACAAGCGATGAGTACCTTCTCGCTGCTTCCATCTCTGAGCCGTCTCCTCTCCCATAGTCAGCTAGAGCAGACCTTCGGGATCCTCATTGGCTCGATATGATGCAGGAAGAGTTTGACGCGCTCCAGCGGAGCCGCACCTGGCAGCTTGTCCCTTGGCCGCCTCGTGCCAACATCATCACGGGCAAGTGGGTCTTTCTGAAGGAAATATGCCCTAGAGGCAATAATAAAGTTATTATTTATTTCCTTATATCATGATAAATGTTTATTATTCATGCTAGAATTGTATTAACCGGAACTTACTACATGTGGGAATACATAGACAAAACAAAGTGTCCCTAGTATGCCTCTACTAGACTAGCTCATTGAACAAAGATGATTTAAAGTTTCCTAGCCATAGACATGAGTTGTCATTTGAACAACAGGATCACATCATTAGGAGAATGCTGTGATGGACAAGACCCATCCGTTAGCTTAGCAACTTGATCGTTTAGTTTTACTGCTATTGCTTTCTTCATGACTTATACATGTTCCTATGACTATGAGATTATGCAACTCCCGAATACCGGAGGAACACCTTGTGTGCTATCAAACGTCACAACGTAACTGGGTGATTATAAAGATGCTCTACAGGTGTCTCTGAAGGTATTTGTGGTGTTGGCATAGATCGAGAATATGATTTGTCACTCCAAGTGTCGGAGAGGTATCTCTGGGCCCTCTCAGTAATACACATCATAATAAGCCTTGCAAGCAAACGACTAATGAGTTAGTCACGAGATGATGTATTACGGAACGAGTAAAGAGACTTGCTGGTAACGAGATTGAACTAGGTATGATGATACCGACGATCGAATCTCGGGCAAGTAACATACCGATGACAAAGGGAACAACGTATGTTGTTATGCGGTTTGACCGATAAAGATCTTCGTAGAATATGTAGGAGCCAATATGAGCATCCAGGTTCCGCTATTGGTTATTGACCGAAGATGTGTCTCGGTCATGTCTACATAGTTCTCGAACCCGTAGGGTCCGCACGCTTAACGTTCGATGACGATTTGTATTATGAGTTATGTGATTTGATGACCGACGTTTGTTCGGAGTCCCGGATGAGATCACGGACATGACGAACAGTCTCGAAATGGTCGAGATGTAAAGATTGATATATTGGAAGGCTATATTCGGACATCGGAAATGTTCCGAGTGATTCGAGTATTTTTCGGGGTACCGGAGAGTTACGGGAATTCGTATTGGGCCTTAATGGGCCATACGGGAAAGGAGAGAAAGGTCTCAAGGGTGGCCACGCCTGTTCCCCATGGACTGGTCCGAATTGGACTTGGGAAAGGGGGAGCCCCCTTCCTTCCTTCTCCTTCTCCCTTCCCCTTTTCCTATTCCATGTGGAAGGAGGAATCCTACTAGGACTAGGGAGTCCTAGTAGGACTCCACACTTTGGGCGCGCCCTATCAGGGCCGGCCTCCTCCTCCCTCCATCCTTTATATACGTGGCCAAGGGGCACCCCATAGACACACAAGTTGATTTCTTAGCCGTGTGCGGTGCCCCTCTCCAAAGTTACACACCTCGGTCATATCGTTGCAGTGTTTAGGCGAAGCCCTGCACCGGTAACTTCATCATCACCGTCACCACGCCGTCGTGCTGAGAAACTCTCCCGTGATGCTCAACTGGATCAAGAGCTCGTGGGACGTCATCGAGTTGAACGTGTGCTGAACGCGGAGGTGCCGTACGTTCGGTGCTTGGATCGGTTGGATCGCGATGACGTTCGACTACATCAACTGCGTCACTAGAAGCTTCCGCTTTCGGTCTACGAGGGTACGTAGACACACTCTCCCCGCTCGTTGCTATGCTTCTTCTAGATAGATCTTGCGTGATCGTAGGAAAATTTTGAAATACTACGTTCCCCAACAGTGGCATCATGAGCCAGGTCTATGCGTAGATGATATGCACGAGTAGAACACAATGAGTTGTGGACGATAATAGTTATACTGCTTACCAGCATGTCATACTTTGATTCGGCGGTATTATTCGATGAAGCGGCCCGGACCGACATTATGCGTACACTTACGCGAGACTGGTTCTACCGACGTGCTTCGCACACAGGTGGCTGGCGGGTGTGATACATCTCCAATGTATCTATAATTTTTTATTGTTCCATGCTATTATATATTATGTTTTGGATTTTTAATGGGCTTTATTATACACTTTTATATTATTTTTAGGACTAACCTACTAACCCAAGGCACAGTGCAAATTACTGTTTTTTTTGCCTATTTCAGTGTTTCGCAGAAAAGGGATATCAAACGGAGTCCAAATGGAATGAAACCTTCGGGAGAGTTATTTTTGGAACGATATCTTCAGGGGAGACTTGAGGACCAAGTCAGAGAAGAAACGAGGTGCCCACGAGGGGGCAGGGCGCACCCAGGGGGGCAGGCGCGCCCCCACCCTCGTGGGCCCCACGTTGCTCACCGACGTACTTCTTCCTCCTAAAACCCTAATTCCACCGCCGCAACCTTCTGTTCCCGTGAGATCCCATCTTGGGGCCTGTTCCGGAGCTCCGCCGGAGGGGGGATCTACCACAGAGTGCTCCTACATCAAAACCATAGCCTCACCAATGAGTTGTGAGTAGTTTACCACAGACCATCGGGTCCATAGTTATTAGCTAGATGGCTTCTTCTCTCTTTTTGGATCTCAATACAAAGTTCTCCTCGATCTTCGAGGAGATCTACTCGCTATAATCTTTTTGCGGTGTGTTTGTCGAGATTCGATGAATTGTGGGTTTATGATCAAGATTATCTATGAACAATATTTGATTATTTTATGAAATCTTTTACGTATGATTATAATATCCTTGCAAGTCTCTTCGAATTATTGGTTTGGTTTGTCCTACTAGATCTATAGTTCTTGCAATGGAAGAAGTGCCTGGCTTTAGGTTCAATCTTGTGGTGTCCTTTCGCAGTGACAGCAGGGGCAGCAAGGCACGTATTGTATTGTTGCCATCGAGGATAAAAAGATGGGGTTTATATCATATTGCTTGAGTTTATCCCTCTACATCATATCATCTTGCTTAAAGCATTACTCTATTCTTATGAACTTAATACTCTAGATGCATGCTGGATAGCGGTCGATGTGTGGAGTAATAGTAGTAGATGCATTATCGTTTCGGTCTACTTGTCACGTCCGTGATGCTTATATATAATGATCATGCCTAGATATTCTCATAACTATGCGCTTTTCTATCAATTGCTCGACAATAATTCGTTCACCCACCGTAGAATTCTGCTTTCATGAGAGAAGCCACTAGTGAAACCTATGACCCCCGGGTCTATCTTTATCATATTACTTTCGTTCAATTTCTGCTGCCGTTGCTTATTTCCTCTATTTTCTTTTTGTTCTTATACCAAAAATACCAAAAATATTATACTATCATATCTATCAGATTTCACTTTCGTAAGTGACCGTGAAGGGATTGACAACCCCTTATCGCTTTGGTTGCGAAGTTCTTATTTGTTTATGCAGGTGCGAGGGACTCACGCGTAGTCTCCTACAGGATTGATACCTTGGTTCTCAAAAACTGAGGGAAATACTTACGCTACTGTGCTGCATCACCGTTTCCTCTTCGAGGGAATACAAAGCAAGCTCGAGAAGTAGCAAGAAGAATTTCTGATGCCGTTGCCGGGGAGACTCACGTCAAGTCAAGTCAAGATTTGATCTCCCGTCAACTAGCCAATTTCTAGCGCCGTTGCCGGGGAGAACTACGCAAAAGTCATATACCAAGTACCTATCACAAACCCTTATCCTCCGCATTACATTTTTTTGCCTCTCGTTTCCCTCTCCCCCACTTCACCCTTGCCGTTTTATTCGCCCTTCTTTTTCCATGTGTTTACCGTTCGCTTTGCCTTGCCGTCATGGCTAGCACGCCTATCATTATCAATACTCCCGAGAGTGAGGTTCTTAATTTTAAACAAAGGGAGGAGGAAAATCTAAAAGATGCCTGGTATAGAATTTGCAATGCTCAAAATAGATCTATTAGGAAGCTTTCCACTTCCGTGCTTCTTTGCAATTTTTATGTTGGCATAACTCCGTGGAATAGATATATTCTTGATACCATTACCGGAGGGAATTTCTTGGGTAGCCATACTTTTGATTCTCATAATGCTATGACTGAATTATTTTTCCCACCACCTTTTCTGGTTAATGGAATTGTTTTAACTCTAGAACATGTTATGCAAAGGCTTGAAATTATTGAAAATAAGGTTGCTACTGTAGAGTTGGTTGAGAGTTTGGATAGAAAGATCCACAACCAAATTACCCAGTATGGATTCAAGGTAGGAGTTATTCTGATTTTTTTAAAGAAAAAGAACCTATAGTTAAAGAGAAAATAGATCAAGATTCCACTAGAATCGATAAACTTGAGGATATTATCACTAATGTAGGGTCTGCCCTTCCTGCTGTGAAAAATACTTCGAATCCCTCTACCACTAAATTGGCCAAGTTTATGTATGTTCCTAAAAATAAGGGTGAATCATCTAGTAATGAAATTGCGGATCTTAAATCCATAAGTGTTCACCCCAACTTTCTCACTTTTGCAAGAGAACCTTTTGCTACAAATGAATTTCTTAAATTCTTGCCTAGAAGTTTGATTATCAATAGGAATGAAGAAGTTCCTAGGAATTATAAGTGCTTAATCAAAGAGTTGCCTACCAAAGATGGCAATACCTAGATCTATTCTTGTATCCTGCCTAGCTAGGGGCGTTAAATGATAGCGCTTGTTGGGAGGCAACCCAATTTTATTTTCTTTGTTTTTGCTTCTGTTTAGGAATAAATATTACATCTAGCTTCTATTTAGATGTGGTTTTGTGTTTTAATTAGTGTTTGTGCCAAGTAGAACCTTTGGGAAGACTTGTGTGAAGTTTATATGATCATGCTGTAAAAAATGGAAACTTTAGCGCTCACGAGTTTGGCTGTAATTGTTTACTGGAGAGTGCTATTTAGTTGATTCTTTTTGCAGATAATTAATAGAAAAATTACTCACGTTTACCAATTTATTTCATTTTTTTGGAGTTACAGAAGTATTCGAAAGTTACAGATTACTACAAATTGTTCTGTTTTTGACAGATTATGTTTTTCGTGTGTTGTTTGCTTATTTTGATGAATCTATGAGTAGTATCGGGGGTATGAATCATGGAGAAGTTGGAATACAGTAGGTTTACCACCGATATAAACAAATAATGAGTTCATTACAGTACCTTTGAGTGGTGGTTTGTTTTCTTATACTAACGGAGCTCACGAGATTTTTGGCTAAGTTTTATGTTGTGAAGTTTTCAAGTTTTGAGTATGGCTTTGATGGACTATGGAACAAAGAGCGGCAAGATCCTAAGCTTGGGGATTCCCACGGCACCCCAAGGTAAAATTCAAGGACAACCAAAAGCCTAAGCTTGGGGATGCCCCGGGAAGGCATCCCCTCTTTCGTCTTCATCTACCGGTAACTATACTCGGGACTATATTTTTATTCACCACATGATATTTTTTTTGCTTAGAGCGTCATGTATGATTTGAGTCTTTGCCTTTTAGTTTGACACAATCATCCTTGCTGGACACACCTTTTAAGAGAGATAAATATGGTTTAGAATTTATTAGAACACTCTATGTGCTTCACTTATATCTTTTGAGCTAGATAGTTTTGCCCTAGTGCTTCACTTATATTTTTTAGAGCACGGTGGTGGTTTTATTTTGTAGAAATTGTTGATCTCTCATGCTTCACTTATATCCTTTTGAGAGTCTTTTAGAACAGCATGGTAATGTGCTTTGTTTATAAAACTAGTCCTAATATGATAGGCATCCAAGATGAGTATAGTAAAAACTTTCATATAAAGGACATTGAATATGATGAGAAGTTTGATACTTGATGATTGTTTTGAGATATGAGGATGGTGATATTAGAGTCATGCTAGTGGAGTAATTTTGAATTTGAGAAATACTTGTGTTAAAGTTTGTGATTCTCGTAGCATGCACATATGCTGAACCGCTATGTGATGAAGTTAGAGCATGAGGTATTTATTGAGTGTCATCCTTTGTGTGGAGGTCGGGATTACGCCATGGTTAACTCCTACCAACCCTTCCCCTAGGAGCATGCGTTGAATACTTTGTTTTGATGACCCGTAGATTTTTGCAATAAGTATATGAGTTCTTTATGACTAATGTTGAGTCCATGGATTATACGCACTCTCACCCTTCCACCATTGCTAGCCTGTCTTGTACCGCGCAACTTTCGCCGGTACCATACACCCACCATATACCCTCCTCAAAACAGCCACCATATCTACCTATCACGGCATTTCCATAGCCATTCCGAGATATATTGCCATGCAACTTTCCACCGTTCCGTTCATATGACATGCTTCATCATCATTCACATAGAGTCATATTTTGTTCTAGCTTCAAGTTGTAAGTAAATAAAAGTGTGATGATCATCATTATTAGAGCATTGTCCCAGTGAGGAAAGGATGATGGAGACTATGATTCCCCCACAAGTCGAGATGAGACTCTGGACGAAAAAGGAAAAAAAAGGAAGAAAGAAAAAAAGGCCAAAAAAGAAGAAGAAAAAGGAGAAGGCCCAAAGAAAAAAAAGGAAAAAAAGAGAAAAAAAATGAGAGAAAAAGAGAGAAGGGACAATGTTACTATCCTTTTACACACTTGTGCTTCAAAGTAGCACCATGATCTTCATGATAGAGAATCTCTTGTTTTGTCACTTTCATATACTAGTGGGAACTTTTCATTATAGAACTTGGCTTGTATATTCTAACGATGGGCTTCCTCAAATGCCCTAGGTCTTCATGAGCAAGCAAGTTGGATGCACACCCACTTAGTATCTTTTGATGAGCTTTCATACACTTATATCTCTAGTGCATCCGTTGCATGGGAATCCCTACTCACTCACATTGATATCTATTGATGGGCATCTCCACAGCCCATTGATACGCCTAGTTGATGTGAGACTATCTTCCTCCTTTTTGTCTTCTCCACAACCACCACTCTATTCCACCTATAGTGCTATATCCATGGCTCACACTCATGTATTGTGTGAAAGTTGAAAGGTTTGAAAAAAATTGAGTATGAAAACAATTGCTTGGGTGAAACCGGGGTTGTGCATGATATGAATATTTTGTGTGATGAAGAGGGATGTAATGCCCAGTATGTGAATATGTCTCCCACATGTCGAGGCACGACTTAAAGACATAATCACATACTAGAATGATCTCAAGTATGGTATCTTTGCACAACTCATGTAAAAGCAGGGATGAAAGTGCAAAAGATAGTTGGCTTACACTCGCCACGTCACACAAGTGAATACAATAGCATACATCATCCAAATAACATCAGAGTCCGACTACGGACAAAATCCAAACGAAAAGATACCATAAAAGCAACACAAGGCCTGATCTCCCCTAGTAGAAGCCACTACTGATCGTTGGGATAAGACACATAGTAACGTCCACGCTCTTCGTCGAACTCCCAGTACAACACTGCCCCATCTCCTATATAGTTCTCAACGGTACCTGCATCTGGTGTTGTGTTGAATCTGTGAGCCATAGAGGACTCAACAATCCCGTTCTCGGGTAACAAGACTATCAAAGCCTCAGGTGTGGAATAGTCTTAAAACAAGGTTGCAGCAGCACTAGCACTAACTTACGAATTTAGAGCGAGAAGAGAACAAGTGCCGACGATCGCCAAGTTGATCAAGAAGTGATCCTAACTACTCACGATCAAACATAACCCCACCGTGTTCAATTCCCGAACACCTTCGGAAAGAGACCGTCACGGTTACTCATGCAGGTAGTGTATTCATGAACATGGTGTCAAGTTATCTACAACCGGATATTAACAAATTCCCATCTGCCACATAATCGCGAGCACGGCTTTCGAAAGTTCAAACCCTGCAGGGGTGTCCCAACTTAGCCCATCACAAGCTCACGATCTGCGGAGTCGCAACTCCAAGGTGGGAAGACCCGAGTATTCTCGGAATCCCGTGCTCAAGATATTCCGACAAAGGTAAAACTAGTCCAGCAAGACCTCCCGGCGTGCCGACACCCTGACAGTAGCCGCACGTATCTAGTCTCAGGCCACGACCGGATGAGCACAGCGTACGGTGACCAAACCCAAGTTTCCAAGGGGGGTACTGCAAACGACTCTGGGTTGGACCAACACTCATGAGGAGCACTGGCCCGTGGGTTGTTAAAATAAGTCCTCGGGATAGCTAGTCCCTATGCAAGTTTTAGTTATTAGGCAAATGTAAAACCAAAGTTGGGCCTTGTTGGAAAAGCTTTAGCGCTAAGCGGGTTATCGAGGGGGGGCCATAAACCCCAACCGTGTTAGGGACGCAAAATCAAGGAACATAACACCGGTTTAACGGTTCCTAGGGTGGCATGAGTGGAACAAAACACCAAGCAAGAGGCTTAGTCTTCCAACCATTACCAATATATAGATGATTTAGTTTAACAGATTATATATTGTGATATCCCAACAATAACTTCATCACGAAGCAAGAATCTTCAAATCTTCACCTGCAACTAACAACGCTATAAGAGGGGCTGAGCGATGCTTACGTAGCCAAACAACGGTTTGCTAGGTGAGTGGTTAGAGAGTTTCATCGCAACAATAGGAGGGCTGACAAACAGACATAGGCATCGAGGCAATATCTAAAGAGCGAGACATCTAGCATATGCAAAGATAGTAGTGATATCTGGGTATGGTCATCTTGCCTGTTGATTCCATGGAGGGATCGTAACCTTGCTCCTCAAACTCAGCCTCCGCGGTAACCTCGAACTCCGAATCGGCTCCCGGCTCTACCCAACACAAGAACACACACGGCACAATATCAAACACGGTGCAATGCACAATCAACATGACGCAAGTATGATGTGCGTATGCATGAGGAAGCTCTTGAGCCTAAGGAGAAGATGATGGAAAAGGCCTCATCTTGGAAAACCAAGCAAGCCACTGGACAGAGGGGAAGATTTCGGTTGAAATCGATATAAAGATCACCGGAAACGGACGCACGGTTTGCAAACGGCAAGCAAAACAATATTCACACAAAACTGCAGTTTATAGCAACACAGCATCTTTGGAGCAAGAAATAACTATGCTACATCACCCAAACATGGAGACAAAGGGCATGGATGTGAAATAAACATGATACTTAACAAGGATGAACTTATAACACACCCAAAAACCTACTGGAACTCAATTAAACAAGCATGGCAAGTTGCAATAAATTTACATAATTCTCAGACTTAGTGAAAATTACAAGGCATGGCAGAATTACAACGGAATGGCATGTTTACAAGCTTGTGCAACTCAACTCAAAGCATGGCATGGCAAGTTAAGGTAACCAACAGCAAGAAGACATATTTGAGAAGCTACTCAAAGCAAGAACATGCTTATAGGATGCTTGGAACACTAGCTACACTCGTGGCAAAACTGAACTTGTTGATAACATGCTGACAGCTACATTTTATAGTCACTTGAGAGCATGAAAACAACAAGTTACAGCAAGCCATCATGCAAACAAAGGCATGGCAATAATATACATAACATTCTCTTCAAGAATAACCACATGGCTACTTCTACAACATACTAGAACATGTCCCAAACATCATGGCAAAAGAGAAAAAGTTTATCCTGACTTAGCAAAATCTGGGCATGCTGACAGATAAATTTTTATAGCAACTTGAGGGCCTCATAATAACAATCTACAGCATGGCATCATGGCAAACAAGTGCATGGATAGCTAGAGCTTGACATATACTTCAAGGAACATCCATTGGACAACCCTTAACATGCACAACAAAGACAGTGGCAACATGGATACATGACAATAAAATTAACAGATTCACACTTAGCAGAAATTTATAAACATGATGACATATTAACAAGCTTGTTGCACTCATATCAAGACATATCATGGTATGGGAATGAATTTAGCATGTAGATCACATACTCAAGAGCAAAACTCATGTTGACACCTAGCTCATATGACACATGGATAAATAAGCACAAGCATGGCAAAATATCATCTCATAACAAGTCCAGAAACTTATTAGCCAAATGCACTTTTGCAACAGACATATACATGTCAAGATGACAACTAACATGCACGCTATAGGAACCATCATGTAGAGCATTTCACAACGAAGATCTGGACATATCATTCACTCCATTCGGACCAACATGCACAAAGCTATCACATCTCAAACATGGCAACAAATTTACATAGACAACTAGCTACAGCAACATGCACTCTTCCCACGAAGATTGAGTCAACTAGATGAACTCTATCATGCATGAAACTGGTACTAACATGTAGAGCACGACGAGACGAACATTTCGACATATCACACGTGCGAAATGGAGCTACGAGCACGAAGTTATTGCATGGCAAAGGAGGCAACAAATTTACGAAATCCGGGGACTTAGTAGAAATTCACCTCCGCGAAAAGTCAACGCGGGACGGAACGGATCCGGGACACGGAGGCACGTTTGGTTCACTGCACTGGTGGATCTAGTCCCAAAAAACCAGATCGGGACGGCGGCGGCTCCGACGACCGGAGACGAAGGCGAGGCGGCGGCCGGCGGCGGGAGGCGCGGCGGCGGCGAGGCCGGGCGGCGGACGGCGGCGGGGCTGGCCGGCGGGAGGCGCGGCCGGGTGCCGCGGCGGCGGCGGCCCGCGGTGGCGGCGGCCCGCGGTGGCGCGGCAGGGTCGAGGCGGCGGGGACCCGGCGGCCGGAGGCGGCGGGGCGCGGCCCGGCGGCGGCGACCCACGCCGCCGGGCCCGCGAGCCCGAGGCCGGCCCGCCCCGGGCCGCGGAGGGCATTACAAGGGAGCATAGCCAGACTATATGATTTTGTAGGGATAACTTTCTTTGGCCATGTTATTTTGAGAAGACATGATTGCTTTGTTAGTATGCTTGAAATATTATTGTTCTTATGTCAATATAGACTGTTGTCTTGAATCTTTCGGATCTGAACATTCATGTCACAATAAAAAAAGAATTACATTGAGAATTATGTTGGTTAGCATTCCACATCAAAAATTCCATTTTTATCATTTATCTACTCAAGGACGAGCAGGAATTAAGCTTGGGGATGCTTGATACGTCTCCAGCGTATCTATAATTTTTTATTGTTCCATGCTATTATATATTTTGCTTTGGATATTTATTGGGTTTTATTATACACTTTTATATTATTTTTGGGACTAACCTACTAACCCAAGGCCAAGTGCAAATTACTGTTTTTTTGCCTATTTCAGTGTTTCGCAGAAAAGGGATATCAAACGGAGTCCAAACGGAATGAAACCTTCGGGAGAGTTATTTTTGGAACGATATCTTCACGGGAGACTTGAGGACCAAGTCAGAGAAGAAACGAGGTGCCCATGAGGGGGCAGGGCGTGCCCCCACCCTCGTGGGCCCCACGTTGCTCCACCGACGTACTTCTTCCTCCTATATATGTCCACGTACCCTGAAAACATCTAGGCAACAGAGAAAACCCTAATTTAACCGCCGCAACCTTCTGTTCCCGTGAGATCCCATCTTAGGGTCTATTCCGGAGCTCCGCCGGAGGGGGGGGGATCTAACACGGAGTGCATATACATCAACACCATAGCCTCACCAATGAGTTGTGAGTAGTTTACCACAGACCTTCGGGTCCATAGTTATTAGCTAGATGGCTTCTTCTCTCTTTTTGAATCTCAATACAAAGTTCTCCTCGATCTTTGAGGAGATCTATTCGATGTAATCTTTTTGCGGTGTGTTTGTCGAGATCCGATGAATTTTGGGTTTATGATCAAGATTATCTATGAACAATATTTGATTCTTTTTTTGAAATCTTTTATGTATGATTATAATATCCTTGCAAGTCTCTTCGAATTATTGGTTTGGTTTGGCCTACTAGATATATAGTTCTTGCAATGGGAGAAGTGCCTGGCTTTAGGTTCAATCTTGTGGTGTCCTTTCGCGGTGACAGCAGGGGCAGCAAACCACGTATTGTATTGTTGCCATCGAGGATAAAAAGGTGGGCTTTATATCATATTGCTTGAGTTTATCCCTCTACATCATGTCATCTTGCTTAAAGCGTTACTCTGTTCATATTGGGCCTTAATGGGCCATACGGGAAAGGAGAGAAAGGTCTCAAGGGTGGCCGCGCCTGTTCCCCATGGACTGGTCCGAATTAGATTAGGGAAAGGGGAGCCCCCTTCCTTCCTTCTCCTTCTCCCTTCCCCTTTTCCTATTCCATGTGGAAGGAGGAATCCTACTAGGACTAGGGAGTCCTAGTAGGACTCCACACTTTGGGCGCGCGCTATAAGGGCCGGCCTCCTCCTCCCTCCATCCTTTATATACGTGGCCAAGGGGCACCCCATAGACACACAAGTTGATTTCTTAGCCGTTTGTGGTGCCCCTCTCCACAGTTACACACCTCGGTCATATCCTTGCAGTGTTCAGGCGAAGCCCTGCGCCGGTAACTTCATCATCACCGTCACCACGCCGTCGAGCTGACGAAACTCTCCCGTGATGCTCAACTGGATCAAGAGCTCGTGGGACATCATCGAGTTGAACGTGTGCTGAATGCGGAGGTGCCGTATGTTCGGTGCTTGGATCGGTTGGATCGCGAAGATGTTCGACTACATCAACCGCGTCACTAGACGCTTCCGCTTTTGGTCTAGGAGGGTACGTAGACACACTCTCCCCGCTCGTTGCTATGCTTCTTCTAGATAAATCTTGCGTGATCGTAGGAAAATTTTGAAATACTACGTTCCCCAACAGTGGCATCATGAGCCAGGTCTATGCGTAGATGATATGCACGAGTAGAACACAATGAGTTGTGGACGATAATAGTCATACTGCTTACCAGCATGTCATACTTTGATTCGGCGGTATTGTTCGATGAAGCGGCCCGGACCGACATTACGCGTACGCTTACGCGAGACTGGTTCTACCGACGTGCTTCGCACACAGGTGGCTGGTGGGTGTGATACGTCTCCAATGTATCTATAATTGTTTATTGTTCCATGCTATTATATATTCTGTTTTGGATGTTTAATGGGTTTTATTATACACTTTTATATTATTTTTAGGACTAACCAACTAACCCAAGGCCCAGTGCAAATTGCTGTTTTTCCCCTATTTCAGTGTTTCGCAGAAAAGGGATATCAAACGGAGTCCAAATAGAATGAAACCTTCGGGAGAGTTATTTTTGGAACGATATCTGCACGGGAGACTTGAGGACCAAGTCAGAGAAGAAACGAGGTGCCCACGAGGGGGCAGGGCGCGCCCAGGGGGGGCTGGCGCGCCCCCACCCTCGTGGGCCCCACGTTGCTCACCGACGTACTTCTTCCTCCTAAAACCCTAATTCCACCACCGCAACCTTCTGTTCTCGTGAGATCCCATCTTGGGGCCTGTTCCGGAGCTCCGCCAAAGGGGGGATCTACCACGGAGTGCTTCTACATCAACACCATAGCCTCACCAATGAGTTGTGAGTAGTTTACCACAGACCATTGGGTCCATAGTTATTAGCTAGATGGCTTCTTCTCTCTTTTTGGATCTCAATACAAAGTTCTCCCCGATCTTCGAGGAGATCTACTCGATGTAATCTTTTTGCGGTGTGTTTGTCGAGATCCGATGAATTGTGGTTTATGATCAAGATTATCTATGAACAATATTTGATTATTTTCTGAAATCTTTTATGTATGATTATAATATCCTTGCAAGTCTCTTCGAATTATTGGTTTGGTTTGGCCTACTAGATCTATAGTTCTTGCAATGGGAGAAGTGCCTGGCTTTAGGTTCAATCTTGCGGTGTCCTTTCGCAGTGACAGCAGGGGCAACAAGGCACGTATTGTATTGGTGCCATCGAGGATAAAAAGATGGGGTTTATATCATATTGCTTGAGTTTTCCCCTCTACATCATGTCATCTTGCTTAAAGCATTACTCTGTTCTTATGAACTTAATACTCTAGATACATGTTGGATAGCGGTTGATGTGTGGAGTAATAGTAGTAGATGCAGAATCGTTTCGGTCTACTTGTCACGTACGTGATGCTTATATATAATGATCATGCCTAGATATTCTCATAACTATGCGCTTTTCTATCAATTGCTCGACAGTAATTCGTTCACCCACCGTAGAATTCTGCTTTCATGAGAGAAGCCACTAGTGAAACCTATGGCCCCCGGGTCTATCTTTATCATATTACTTTCCTTCAATTTCTGCTGCCGATGCTTATTTGCTTTATTTACTTTCTGTTCTTATACCAAAAATACCAAAAATATTATACTATCTTATCTATCAGATCTCACTTTCGTAAGTGACCGTGAAGGGATTGACAACCCCTTATCGTGTTGGCTGCGAAGTTCTTATTTGTTTGTGCAGGTGCGAGGGACTTGCGCGTGGTCTCCTACTGGATTGATACCTTGGTTCTCAAAAACTAAGGGAAATACTTACGCTACTATCTGCCTCACCCTTTCCTCTTCGAGGGAATACAACGCAAGCTCGAGAAGTAGGAGGTTGTCAGTTTCTCCAACTTTAGTTGAATCGAGTGTGGCTACGCCCGATCCTTGTGAAAGTTAAAACATCACATACTTGACGAAAAATCGTTGTGGTTTTTGTATGCGTAGGTAAGAACGGTTCTTGCTAAACCCGTAGCAGCCACGTAAAACTTGGAACAACAAAGTAGAGGATGTCTAACTTGTTTTTGCAGGGCATGTTGTGATGTGATATGGTCAAGACGTGATGAGTTATACATTATTGTATTAGATGATCATGTTTTGTAAATTATCGGCAACCGGCAGGAGCCTTATGGTTGTCTCTTTATTGTATGAATTGCGAAGGCCATGTAATTGCTGCACTTTATCACTATGAGTTAGCGATAGTAGTAGTAGCAATAGTTGGCGAGACGACCACGACGCTACGATGAAGATCATGGTGTCTAGCAGGTGACGATGGAGATCATGACAATGCTTTGGAGATGGAGATCAAAAGCACAAGATGATGATGACCATAACATGTCACATATTTTGATTGCATGTGATGTTTATCTTATTATGCTTCTTATTTGGCTTAGAACGATGATAGCATTATAAGATGATCCCTTAAAAAATTTCAAGGTACAAGTGTTCTCCCTGAGTATGCACCATTGCGAAACTTCTTCATGCTGAGACACCACGTGATGATTGGGTGTGATAGGCTCTATGTTCACATACAACGGGTGCAAGACAGTTTTGCACATGCGGAATAGTTGGGTTAAACTTGACGAGCCTAGCATGTACAGAACTGGCCTCGGAACACTGGAGACAGAAAGGTCGAGCGTGAACCATATAGTAGATATGATCAACATAAGATGTTCACCATTGAAAACTACTCCATCTCATGTGATGATCGGACATGGTTTAGTTGATTTGGATCACGTGATCATTTAGATGACTAGAGGAATGTCTATCTAAATGGGAGTTCTGTAGTAATATGATTAATTGAACTTTAATTAATCATGAACTTAGTCCTGGTAGTATTAGCATATCTATGTTGTAGATCAATAGCTCGCGACGTAGCTCCCCGTTTATTTTTATATGTTCCTAGAGAAATATAAGTTGAAAGATGATAGTAGCAATGATGCGGACTTGTTCCGTGATCTGAGGATTTTCCTCATTGCTGCACAGAAGAATTACGTCCTTGATGCACCGCTAAGTGACAGACCTATTGCAGGAGCAAATGCAGACGTTATGAACGTTTTGACCCAAGCTCGGTATGATGACTACTTGATAGTTTAGTGCACCATGCTTTACGGCTTAGAACCGGGACTTCAAAAACGTTTTGAATGCCACAGAGCATATAAGATGTTCCAAGAGTTGAAATTAGTATTTCATACTCATGCCCGCGTCGAGAGGTATGAGACCTCTGACACTACTTTGCCTACAAGATGGAGGAGAATAGCTCAACCAGTGAGCATGTGCTCAGATTGTCTGGGTACTACAATTGCTTGAATCAAGTGGGAGTTAATCTTCCAGATAAGATAGTAATTGACAAAGTTCTCTAGTCACTATCACCAAGTTAGTAGAACTTCTTGATGAACTATAATATGCAAGGGATGACGAAAGTAATTCCCGAGCTCTTCGTGATGCTGAAATCAATGAAGGTAGAGATCAAGAAAGAGCATCAATTGTTGATGGTTAACAAGACCACTACTTTCAAGAGAAGGGCAAGGGGAAGAAAGGGAACTTCAAGAAGAATGGCAAGCAAGTTGTCACTCCCGTGAAGAAACCCAAAGCTCAACTCAAGCCTGAAACTAAGTGCTTCTACTACAAAGGAAATGGTCACTTGAAGTGGAACTGCCCTAGGTACTAGGCGGATAAGAAGGATGGCAAAGTGAACAAAGGTATATTTGATATACAGATTATTGATGTGTACTTTACTAGTGTTCACAGCAACCCCTAGGTATTTGATACCGGTTCAGTTGCTAAAATTAGTAACTCGTAACAAGAGTTGCAGAATGAACAGAGACTAGTTAAAGGTGAAGTGACGATGTGTGTTGGAAGTGGTTCCAAGATTGATATGATCATCATCGCACACTCCGTATAGTTTCGGGATTAGTGTAGAACCTAAATAAATGTTATTTGGCATTTGCGTTGAGCATGAATATTATTTGATCATGTTTGTTGCAATACGTTTATTCATTCAAAGTCATAGAATAATTGTTGTTCTGTTTACATGAATAAAACCTTCGATGGTCATACACCCAATGAAAATAGTTTGTTGGATCTCGATCGTAGTAATACACATATTCATAATATTGAAGCCAAAAGATGCAAAGTTGATAATGATAGTGCAACTTATTTGTGGCACTGCCGTTTAGGTCATATTGGTATAAAGCGCATGAAGAAACTCCATGCTGATGGGCTTTTGGAATCACTTGATTATGAATCACTTGGTGCTTGTGAACCATGCCTCATGGGCAAGATGACTAATACTCCGTTCTACGGATCAATGGAGCGAGCAACTGACTTGTTGAAAATCATACATACTGATGTATGCGGACCAATGCATGTTGAGGCTCGCGGCGGGTATTGTTATTTTCTGACCTTCACGGATGATTTGAGCAGATATGGGTATATCTACTTGATGAAGCACAAGTCTAAAACATTTGAAAAGTTCAAAGAAATTTCAGAGTGAAGTAGAATCATTGTAACAAGAAAATAAAGCTTCTACGATTTGATCGCGAAGACAAATATTTGAGTTACGAGTTTGGTCTTCATTTGAATCAATGTGGAATAGTTTCATAGCTCACGCCACCCGGAACACCACAGTGTAATGGTGTATCCGAACGTCGTAACTGTACTTTATTTGATATGATGCGATCTATGATGTCTCTTACCGATTTACAACTATCGTTTTGGGGTTATTCATTAGAGACAGCTGCATTCATGTTGAATAGGGCACCATCTAAATCCGTTGAGACGACACCGTATGAACAGAAACCAAAGTTGTCATTTGTTAAAGTTTGGAGTTGCGACGCTTATGTGAAAAAGCTTCAGCCTGATAATCTCGAACCCAAATCGGAGAAGTGCGTCTTCATAGGATAAACAAAAGAAATTGTTGGGTGCATCTTCTATCACAGATCCGAAGGCAAGACATTCATTGCTAAAAATGGATACTTTCTAGAGAATTAGTTTCTCTCGAAAGAAGTGAGTGGGAGGAAAGTGGAACTTAATGAGGTAATTGTACCTTCTCCCGAATTGGAAATTAGTACATCACAGAAACTAGTTCTAGCGATTCCTACACCAATCAGCGAGGAAGCTAATGATGATGATCATGAAACTTCGGATCAAGTTACCACTGAACCTCGTAGGTCAACCAGAATACATTTCGCACCAGAGTGGTACGGTAACCCGGTTCTGGAAGTCATGTTACTAGACCATGATGAACCTACGAACTATGAGGAAGCGATGATGATCCCAGATTCCACAAAATGGCTTGAGGCCATGAAATCTGAGATGGGATCCATGTATGAGAACAAAGTGTGGAGTTTGGTTGACTTGCCCGATGATCGACAAGCCATTGAAAATAAATGGATCTTTAAGAGGAAGACTACCGCCGATGGTAATGTTACTATCTAAAAAGCTCGACTTGTAGCGAAAGGTTGTCGACAAGTTCAAGATGTTGACTACGATGAGATTTTCTCACTCGTAGCGATGCTTAAGTCTGTCCGTATCATGTTAGCAATTGCCGCATTTTATGAAATCTGGCAAATGGATAACAAAACTGCGTTCTTTAATGGATTTATTAAAGAAGAGGAGGTTTTGTCAATACTAAAGGTGTTAACAAAATGTGCAAGCTCCAGCGATCCGTCTATGGACTGGTGCAAGCATCTCGGAGTTGGAATATACGCTTGGATAAGTTGATCAAAGCATATAGTTTTATATAGACTTGCGGTGAATCATGTATTTGCAACTAAGTGAGTGGGAGCACTACAGCCTTTCTGATAAGTATATGTGAATGACATATTGTTGATCCAAAATGATGTAGAATTTTTTGGAAAGCATAAAGGAGTGTTTGAAAGGAGTTTTTTTCAAAGAAAGACCTCGGTGAAGCTGCTTACATATTGAGTATCAAGATCTATAGAGATAGATCAAGATGTTTGATAAGTTTATTCAAATGAGTACATACCTTGACAAGTTTTTGAAGTAGTTCAAAATGGAACAGTCAAAGAAAGAGTTCTTGCCTGTGTTGCAAGGTGTGAAGTTGAGTAAGACTCAAAGCCCGACCACATCAAAAGATAGAGAGAGAGAATGAAAGTCATTCCCTATGCCTCAGCCATAGGTTCCATAAAGTATGCCATGATGTATACCAGACCTATTGTATGCCCTGCCCTGAGTTTGGCAAGGGAGTACAATTTTGATCTAGGAGTAGATCACTGGACAGCGGTCAAAATTATCCTTAGAGGACTAAGGAAATATTTCTCGGTTATGGAGGTGATAAAGAGTTCGTCGTAAAGAGCTACGTCGATGCAAGCTTCGACACTAATCCATATGACTTTAAGTATCAATCTGGATGCATATTGAAAGTGGGAGCAATTAGCTAGAGTAGCTCCATGCAGAGCATTGTAGACATAGAAATTTGCAAAATACACACATATTTGAATGTGGCAGACCCATTGACTAAACCTCTCTCACAAGCAAAACATGATCACACCTTAGTACTCTTTGGGTGTTAATCACATGGCGATGTGAAACTAGATTATTGACTCTAGTAAACCTTTTGGGTATTTGTCAGGGATATGACTAGCAGGTATGAACCGGCTAGTGTAAACCGGCTTAATTATAATACGTTTGGTTGTAGTATTTAGTAAAGGCTACGGCCCATGAGATCTTAGGGCCCATGTATAGAATTATGATTTGTAAACCGCCAAGTGATGTAACTTGAGAGATAAGGAAGAAAGGACAGAGACCGAGGCGGACACAAGTATGAGCCGGCCTCGGGACTCTGTAAACCGGACCAGGCGTCACCTCTATATAAAGGGACGACCCGGCGACGGTTCAGGGACAAGCAAGAATCAACCCGTCGAGACCACAGGCAAGCGATCCGCTCCCTGTAATCCGACGCCCAAGCAATACCAAACCAACTAGACGTAGGCTTTTACCTTCATCGAAGGGGTTGAACTAGTATAAACCCTCTGTGTCCTTTGTGTGCTATGAACCCCTTCATGCTAACCCGTGCGATGGTTCCATCATCAAGTCCGTTAAACCGGACATCTGACGTGTTAAATCCACGACAGTTGGCGCCCACTTTGGGGCCTCCGCATGATGGTTTCGAGTTCTTGAAGGGCAGCTTTAAAGGGCTCAAGGGTTACGCGGTCGGCCGGATGACCAAGAGTCGCCGTGGCCGGATCTACATCGACGATGCAGGTTGGGGACCGGAGGCCGATTCAATCGAATACGGGTACCGGGTTCCCTTCGGCGGCATCCACGTCTTCATCGGCAAGATCGGCGAACCGGGACCTGAGCCGGACATCTTCTCCAACATCGTCGAGCCGGCTCAGCGTGCGAGTTCAAACCGGATTCAACCCGCTGTGAAGCACGTTTTCGTTGGAGCAGTCCATGGGGTTCGAACCGAGGACGGATCGAAGTCCGATGGTGCAACAGTTGTCTACTCCGACAACGAATCTTCATCCGGAGAAACTGAGTCTTTGTATCAGTTGCACGACGGCCGGTCTGAGGGCGAGTCTGATGGAAACAGTATTCCGGACCCCTTCGACCCGCCAAACCGGGTGGCTGTCTTTATGGCAGGTTCATAGCCCACGGTGAACGGGGCGACAGCAGAAGGTGGTGTAGGGGGGAGCGGCCCGGCCCTCTCAACTACTGACGTTCTATCCACCTTGATCGAGGAGTTCACAGCTAAAGCGGTGGAAACAATAGCTCCAGCAGACAAGGCGTAGCATGATGCAGAGCTCCTTCAGCTAAAAGGCCAGATTGATCAATTAAAGGAGGATCTGAAAGCAGAGAAGGCAATGATAGCGGTAAGACAAGCGGAGCTGAATGATCAGGCTTTTTATCTAAGGATGGAGCAGGCCTCTATGCAAGGAGTGAGGGGTCGAAAATACCAATCTCGTCTGCCGCCGGTTTATGAAGCGACGGATCTGTTCAGGACACCTGGGGCTAGGACCAGCAATGATCCGGCTTTAAACCGGAGGGCACTCCCAGCCAAGGAGGAGCCGGTTCAGCAGCCCACCGCAGAGCAAGATCGGCGGATCACGTCTGCACCTTACGTTCCCACCCCTCCAGGTCATTATTCAAATCCTTTGGATAACATCGCTGCTGCTGTTGCACGTTTGGCCGCTTTACCCGTGGAGGAGACGTCTCCGGTGGCATTGGAGGCACGCAGGGTCAAGGAGTTGCTTAATACGGCGTTAATACAACAGCAAGCATACTCTCATAGCAGGGAAAGGCTACATTCAACACCACGTCCCAGCCGGAGTTACACTCGGCATTGGGAGGAGCCGGAAGTGTCTAGCAGTGAGCGCAGGCGACATCGGCGCAGACAGGATAATCCGGCGGGTGCGGATGCTCAAGCTCAAAATGTAAACCGGGTTAGGTCAGGAGCCCGGGAGGAGGTTCGTCAAACGACGCCGGTTCACACAACCACAGCAGAAACAGGAGTTACGACGAGTTCTTTTGGGGTGCAATGTCTTATCCCCGCTTTACGGAGTGTCAAGTTGCCTAAGGATTTCAAAGGGCCCCGTAAGGTACCTAATTACACAGCGGATTTGGCTCCAGAAGCTTGGGTTGAAAGTTACGAGATGGCCATGGAGATGCTGGACGTGGATGAATCGGCTTGTGCAAAGTACTTTACTATGATGCTTGAGGGTACAGCCCAGACCTGGCTGAAAGGTTTACCCCCGAATTCCATCGGATCATGGGGGGAACTACGCAGCCAGTTTATCAAAAACTTCAAGGATACATGCAAGCAACCAATGTCAGTGGTGGATCTAGCAGCTTGTGTGCAAGGAGAGCAGGAGTCTACAGGTGCTTGGGTGCGGAGAGTAGCGGAGATCTTGCACTCTTCGAATGGTATCAATCCTAGTACGGCGATAGTGACTTTGGAAAACAATTGCCGGTTTGAATCTTTAAAGTTAAAGCTAGGACGGCTTAAAAGGGATTGTAATGATATGGGAACTCTCATGAGTGCTTTGGTAAAGTATGGGGACTCTGATAATACCAAGCATCCAGAAGCTGAAGGAGACAAGGCAGGGAAGGTTAACAAACCTGGTAAACCGGCGCAAGTTAACCCGGCTACTGCAAGTTTCTTGGGCAAGCGAAAGGCGGAAGGTGGCTCTGATTTCGTAGCCAACACCCAAGTTCAAGGGGGTTTTCAGCGTAGTATGGGCAACCCACCTCCACAAACCGGCGGAGGGGATGTTAGTTGGGACCAAGAGTTAGATCAGCCTTGCCCGAAGCATGGCACGAAACAACGACCGGCGAAACACACTATAAGAGAGTGCAGGCCCTTTATGGAAGCGATGATGGGCCGCTTTAAACCTAATGACAGGCCTCCAAATGGCGGTTCAGGGCCGGTGTTTTATGGCCCGGGTTATCAGGGGAACAGCTCCGGATCAGGATATAGAGGCAACAACAATGGTTATCAAAACCGGGGCGGTAATCACAATGGTCAAGGAAGTTATAACAACCAGGGAAATCAGCCACGTAATTAGGGTGGTTACAATAACCAAGGCAATCAACAGCAGGGCCAAGGTAACTACAATAATCAAGGTAATCAGCAGCGTCAGCAATAGCAACCACAGTCCGGGTATCAGAGTAATCCGAAGGAGTTGAGTAGTGGGCAATACCATGTATTCACCACAAGTCTGTGTAAATGAGATCAGAAGGTTTTGAAGCGGGCAGTTAACGTGGTTGAACCGGCAACACCGCAATTTCTGCGCTGGTCAGAGCAGCCCATTGTATGGAGTAGGGAAGACCACCCAATGTGGGTGGATAATCTGGGCCACTTGGCCTTGGTGGTGGCACCCCAGGTGGGAGGTCATAAATTCACTAAAGTTCTCATGGACGATGGTAGCAGCATCAATATCTTGTACTATGAGACTTTTCGTCGTATGGGCCTGACGGATAAGAAATTAAGACAATCAAACACGGTGTTCCACGGGGTGGTTCCAGGTAAATCGGCTTATCCAGTTGGAAAGATTGACTTGAAACTTAATTTTGGAGATGAGCATGACTCCAGGTCAGAGATGATAACTTTTGAAGTTGTCAAGATCCGGAGCCCTTATCACGCTCTGTTCGGGAGGACGATTTATGCCAAGTTTATGGCTAGGCCATGTTATGTTTATCTGCAACTCAAAATGCCGGGTCACAAGGGCACGATCACGGTTCATGGAAGTCGCAAGATAGCAGTGGAGTGTGAAGAGGGAGATGCAGCCTACGCGGAAGCAGTATGTGCCACAGAAGAGTTGAAGTTTTATAAAGATAATGTTGATCCGGCAGATATGACTCCACTGAAGAAGCCGACTACAGAGCATGATCCGGCGTTGAAGTTTAAATCGGCGGAGGAGACCAAGCAAGTTGATTTTGTGCCAGGTGATTCGTCCAAGAAGTTCACTATCAGCGCTAACCTTGATCCCAAATAGGAAAGCGCGCTCATCGAGTTCATCCGTGAGAACCGGGATATCTTTGCATGGAAGCCTTCTGACATGCCAGGTATACCGAGGGAACTCGCTGAGCACAGCCTTAACATTGATCCGAAATATAAACCGGTTAAACAATATTTGCGCCGCTTCAACGAAGAGAGGCGCAAGGCTATAGGAGAAGAAGTGGCCAGGCTTTTGGCCGCAGGATTCATAGTGGAAGTTTTTCATCCGGAGTGGTTGGCTAATCCGGTGCTGGTGTTAAAGAAGAATGGGAAGTGGAGAATGTGTGTGGACTACACAGACCTCAATAAAGCTTGCCCAACTGATCCCTTTGCTCTCCCCCGCATTGATCAGATTATTGATGCAACTGCGGGATGTGAGCGGCTAAGCTTTTTGGATGCATATTCAGGATATCACCAGATCAAGATGGCAGTTAAAGACCAAGAGAAGACAACTTTCATAACCCCTTTTGGTGCTTTTTGCTATGTATCTATGCCTTTTGGGCTTAAGAGTGCTCAAGCAACTTATCAGCGTTGCGTTCAGAATTGTCTTAAAGGGCATATAGGGAGGAATGTTCATGCCTACGTGGATGACATTGTGGTTAAATCAAGGAAGGAAGAGACAATGATAGAGGATCTTAAAGAAACTTTTGACAATCTTCGAGCTTATAAGATGATGCTTAATCCGGAGAAGTGTGCCTTTGGTGTTCCGGCAGGCAAACTACTGGCATTCTTGGTCTCAAACAGAGGAATAGAAGCTAATCCGGAGAAAATCAAGGCCATCACATCTTTGACTAAACCGGTTTGCATCAACGATGTTCAGCGTATCGCTGGCCGGATCACAGCGTTAAGCCGGTTCATCAGCCGTTTGGGAGAGAAGGCGATCCCGCTTTACCAGATGCTGAGGAAAACAGACCGGTTTATATGGAGTGATGAGGCGAACGCGGCATTTGAGGATCTGAAGCGGCAACTGGCGAAGCCGCCGGTCTTGGCTGCCCCTGTTGATAAGGAGTTGTTGCTGTTATACGTTGCTGCCAATGCACGGGCAGTCAACGTCGCAATCGTGGTTGAGCGCAAGGAAGCAGGAAAGGAACACCCGGTTCAGCGCCCGGTTTATTACGTGAGTGAAGTACTCATTGAATCCAAGCAGAGGTACCCACATTGGCAGAAGCTGGTGTATGGTGTGTTCATGGCAAACCGGAAGCTGAAGCACTATTTCCAAGGTCATCCAATAACTGTGGTTAGTTCAGCACTGTTGGGGGACATAATCCAAAACAGGGAAGCTACAGGTAGAGTAGCGAAGTGGGCCATTGAGCTCAGCCCACATGAGTTGAAGTATGTGCCACGCACCGCTATAAAATCTCAGGCATTGGTGGATTTCATCAATGATTGGACGAAACTGCAAACCCCTGAGGATAAGCCGGATCTTACATACTGGACGATTCACTTTGACGGTTCAAAACAGTTGGAAGGCCCGGGGGCTGGAGTTGTCTTAACTCCCCCCCCCCCCCCGAGGTGATAAATTTTGTTATGTCCTCCGCCTATTGTTTCCTTGTACTAACAATGCATCGGAATATGAAGCATTACTTCATGGCTTGTGGCTGGCAAAGGAGATGAACTTGAGCCGGGTTAAGTGTTTTGGCGACTCAGATTTGGTGGCACAGCAAGTTTCAGGCAAATGGGATTCAAGAGATCCCCTCATGGCAACTTATAGACGAGAAGTTGAAGCAGTCGCAGGATATTTCAAAGGGTATCAGGTGGATCATATAGACCGGCGACGGAACGAAGCGGCCGATGCTCTAAGCCGGTTGGGCTCCCAACGTAAACCGGTGCCGCCAAATACTTTTTTAGATGAACTGCACAGTCCTTCGGTTCAAATACCATCGGAGGAAGACCTAGCTGTTCCTGATCCGGAGGCACAGTTAGTTGCAGCGCTTCATGTTATTCCAGATTGGACGCTGCCTTATTTGGCATATCTGAGCCGAGGAGAGTTACCGGACGGTGAAGAGGAAGCACGGCAGATAATCCAGCGTTCTAAATCCATGACAATTGCAAACGGAGAGCTTCATCATCGCAGTACTTCTGGAGTATTTCAGCGGTGTGTATCAGCTGAGGAAGGTTGTGAGATTCTTCGCGATATCCATGAAGGGGATTGTGGTCATCATGCCGGTTCAAAATCATTGGTGGCTAAAGCATTCTGGCATGGTTTCTATTGGTTAACCGCTCATGCTGATGCGGCAGATCTACTCCGGAAGTGTGATGCTTGTCAGAAATTTTTGAGACGTGCTCTAGTTCCGGCGCAGGAACTCCGGATGATACCAATAACTTGGCCGTTTGCGACTTGGGGGCTTGATATGGTTGGACCTTTCAAACGATCCCAAGATCAGAAAACCCATCTACTAGTAGCAGTGGATAAGTTTACAAAGTGGATTGAGGCAGAGCCTATAAGCAAGTGTGATGCAGCAACGGCAGTCAAATTCATCAAAAAGGTAATTTTCCGGTTTGGCTTTCCACACAGCATCATCACAGACAATGGCACCAATTTATCTCAGGGTGAGATGGAAGAATTCTGTCAACGGGAGCATATTCGCTTGGATGTATCTTCTGTGGCCCACCCCCAATCCAATGGTCAAGCTGAAAGGACAAATCAGGAGATTTTGCGAGGTATCAAGCCCCGGCTTATGACTCCTTTACAGAGAACCCCAGGATGCTGGGTGGAGGAGTTGCCGTCTGTTCTTTGGAGTATCAACACCACACCAAACCGGTCCACAGGTTATACACCTTTCTTCATGGTATATGGTGCTGAAGCGGTCCTTCCAAGTGATATCCGTCATGATTCACCAAGGGTAACGGCTTATGTTGAAGCGACCAACGAGCAAGCAAGGCAAGACAGTTTGGACCGGCTGGATGAAGAGCGTGATATAGCTGCGGCACGATCTGCAATTTATCAACAAGACTTGCGCAGATATCACAGCCGCCGGATCAAGAGCAGAACATTCCAGGAGGGTGACTTAGTACTCCGGCTCATCCAAGATCAAACAGATATGCACAAGCTATCCCCACCTTGGGAAGGGCCCTTTGTGGTCAGTAAGAATTTACACAACGGTTCATATTACCTGGTGGACGTTCGAGAACACAAGGACTCACGGACATCAGAGGAGGAGACGAAGAGGCCATGGAACATCGCCCACTTACGGCCCTATTATACTTGAGCTATGAGCTCCACTGTATCCTATGTATATATTATGATCAATGAATAAACCGGCACCCTCGGTAAACCAGGGGCTCAGCCTTTTTTCCAATACAAATATCTTGTGAAAACAACCATGTATATCATATGTTATATTTCCACATATTGGCCGTTTTTAAACTGATCTTTTGCAGAATATACACAGAAGCAATAAAACTCTCTAAAGAGCATGAGGTTACATCCGGTTCAAGAGAGGACGCTTCAAGATCTACCCATGATTCCATGGAGTCAGGGAAAACTATATGGACAGTCGGGTTTACCCGCATCCATCCACAGGCCCTCTGGAAAGATGGATAATCCACATCCAGTGATTGGCTAGGCCCTCTGGAAAGATGGATAATCCACATCCAGTGATGGGCTAAATTGTTTATTATGGTTCAAGTGGAAAGATGGATAATCCACATCCACCGGCCCTCTGGAAAGATGGATAATCCACATCCAGTGATTGGCTAGGCCCTCTGGAAAGATGGATAATCCACATCCAGTGATTGGCTAAATTGTTTATTATGGTTCAAGTGGAAAGATG
>LR738713.1:375839526-375861616 GCA_902687465.1 Secale cereale
GTTTAAAATTGATTTTTTGCAGAATATACACAGAAGCAATAAAACTCTCTAAAGAGCATGAGGTCACATCCGGTTCAAGAGAGGACGCTTCAAGATCTACCCATGATTCCATGGAGCCAGGGAAAACTATATGGACAGTCGGGTTTACCCGCATCCATCCACCGGCCCTCTGGAAAGATGGATAATCCACATCCAGTGATTGGCTAGGCCCTCTGGAAAGATGGATAATCCACATCCAGTGATTGGCTAAATTGTTTATTATGGTTCAAGTGGAAAGATGGATAATCCACATCCACCGGCCCTCTGGAAAGATGGATAATCCACATCCAGTGATTGGCTAGGCCCTCTGGAAAGATGGATAATCCACATCCAGTGATTGGCTAAATTTTTTCTTATGGTTCATATGGAAAGATGGATAATCCACATCCAATGGCCCTCTGGAAAGATGGATAATCCACATCCAGTGATTGGCTGAACCTTGCTTTGAGCCTGGCAGCTCTTAAAAAGACTTGACTACATGGTTTTATTTGCAAATTCGCATCTTTGGTGTTTATGTTTTATGGCTCTTTAAACCGGAGTGGAACAGCTACAGAAGCTGACCACATATCTATAAAGTGAAAAGTCTGGGTCATGAATACCAGCATGAATAAACCGGTGTTCTTTACAACCCGGATCATCCATCAAGCGACAGGCTACAAACTTCTGGACAAAGTTTCAGAACGATATAAACCGGTGTTTTCAATTAAAGCCCGAGTTTGTTATTGGATCCATGAAGATCTTCATCAAGAAATTTTAAATTCTACCAGATTAAAAGTATGGAGCATGTTTGGTCTCAGGTATAAATTTATTTTTGAGATAAGTATATACTTGTTTGGTATACTGTGAGAGCAATTTAATTCGTCCAGTGGTAAACCGCTAGGACATGTTTTCAGTTTTACTTATGCAGAAACAGATGATACGCCAGATAAGCAACATCAGGCAAAATTTAATTGGCAAACATTAAAACAAAAGGTCAGAATATCCGGATCAAAGCGGATAATGTTTCAGCTATCCTATTACAAGGCATAGCAAGCCTGATGGATTAAAAGATTGTTTGATAAATCGGAGCTGCAGTTACAACAACAAGTTATGAGTTTCTTCTGCTGCGACGGCTGGGCATCGATTTGATCCGGAGTTTCTTCTTCTTCTTGAAGCGGTTGAAAGTCCGGAACACACCAGTCAATCTTCGTCAGGGCTCGGAAGTACATCTCTTCACTGATAAGTTCAGAAGGTTCGATATTTGGAGCGAAGGTATGAGGTCGAACTGGTGGGATTAAATTGACGGTGTCATAAACCGGCCGCTCCACCCGCTCGTTTTGTAAGTCGTACCCGGGATGATACCTGGATAAGTCGGATTCAGCTGCAAGCTTGCTGGCAAGGGGACGCATCTCCTTCGTCAAGGCATGGAGGTCCTTCGCGGTAAAAGTGGATCCGTCTTCTTTAGTGTCAGGAAATCCAGTCAAAGATTCTTCCGGATCAAGATCCGGGACCCAGGCTTTAGCCCTGGTAAGTGCCATGAGGGCACCGGCTCGAGCAGCAGATTTCTTAACTTCTTCAAGACGAACCGGCATAACAGACAACTTTTCCAACGTGCCTTGAATGGTTGTGGGGGCCGGTTTACCGAAAGATGTTGCACTAATGATCCTCTGAGCGCCGGAATACAGCTGCTCGACCAAAGTGTAACATGCCTTAAGTTTCTTCCGTAGGTCATCCCCAAGATGGGTGACACGGCGCCCTGCATATAAATGTCACAGTTAAACCGGCACAGATGGAAGCTTGCAAGGATAAAGCAGGAGTTCAGATTATACTTACCAAGATTGCAAAAGTCATCAACTCAATTTTCCGCTTTAAGCCGGTTAACTCTTCAGTAACCGGATTAAGCGCCCCCTCGGCATCCTGAACCCTTTTCTCCAGCTCTTTCTTCTGAACCTCAAAAGTGGTCCGCTCTTCTTCAAAGAATTTTTTCAGATCTTCAGCAGTCTTCAAACTCACCTGAAGATCTTTCTTGGCTTTCGAAGCAGCAGACTCTGTCTCAGCAAGACGGCTCCGAAGCTCATTGATCTCATCAGCGTTCCGGTTTAAGTTAGCCTGCAAGTATAATCAAGTGACAGGAAGCGAAAATCAGACAAGTCTCAAGCATACAAACAAGTTGTCTACTTGACACTTGGGGGCTAATGGGCATTTGAAGCAATAAGAAGCAGCAATTTAAAGTCAAAAGTCTCAAGCACACAAACAAGTTGTCTACTTGACACTTGGGGGCTAATGGATAATTGAAGTATCAGAAGAGATTCTTACAAGTATCAAATACAGAACCAAGTTATCTACTTGATACTTGGGGGCTAATGTAAGATCAATCGTTCAAATTATAAGTTCCGGATCACCTTCAACATGCAGCTAAACCGGAACTTGGGGGCTACTATGAGATATAGACATATCAAGAACATAAAAGTTAGAAGGAAAGGATTACCTCATATTTTTCTTTCATCAGATTAACCAAGCTCGCTTCATAGTCTCGGCTGCTGTGGAGTCGGTTTAAGTACCCGGAATAGATTTCTTGGGCACTCATATCAGCAAGATTGGATAACTCAGTACTCCAGTTACCCTTCTCCTTATATAGCTTCTCCGTTTTAGCCGTATGCTTGGCTAAAACGGTGGGCTCAGCCGGAGCAACAAAAGCAGTCCCAGTTACTTCAACTTCTGGGGAAGCAGGTGCTGTTGGTGGAGTTGCAGTGTGAACCGGATTGGGAGAGGCCGGATTGGCCTGAGGAGAATTGGCTCGGGCAGGACTTGGTGCATTATGAACATCATCAGCAGTAGGGTTCTCGGGCATTGACATATAATCCGTAGGCGCAGGATCCTCAAGAGGAATTGTGGGCTCGCCTTCTGGAGGGACGGTTGCTGCCGGATCAACTGCCGGATCATCAACAGTAGTCTCCGCAGTAGGTTTGTTGGTTTTGGGTTTCTTGCTAGGTTTTGGTTTGCTGGAAGAAGTTGGAAAAATCAGTTAAGATTATGAAGCAAAAGGTAATCATAAACCGGATAAGTTAAAAGAACTTACCCTGGAATAGTTTTAATTGGGGGAAGTTGCGTAGCAGTCGATTCACCAGAGGAAGATAATGGAGTTTCCTGATAATCAGGGTCAGACAGTTTAAGAGGTTTGCGGATAAGCCCGGCCTTGGGATGAAGGAGGGTCGGAGAAAGTATCACCTCAGTGCGGCACTTCCGAGCCGGAGTTAGAGAAATCCCGGATGATTCCACTGCCAGGCCGCTATGGCGAGTGGTCCGGCGAAGAGCTTCGTGTTGTTGCTTCTTCAAAAGAAAATTAGGATCCAATTGAGCATAAGGGTGAGAAAATTGATATTTCCGGACTGTCCGACGACTTTTTTGTGGAAGTGGTTCTGAATCGGAAGAAAGGATAGTTACCTCAACTTCGGCCGGTTTATCACCTTCAGCCAACTCCTGTGGAAAGTTATCATTAGATACAGATATGAGTACATGCAAGCAAATTAAAGCCGGATTAGTTCATACCTCAGAGGCCGGATCGTCCTCCTCAGCATGAGAACTAGAACCTCCGGCCGCTTTTCTCTTCTTATTTGCAAGGGTTTTTCGGCGTGGCTGTTTGCCGGTTTTCTCCTGAGGTTTTCTTTTCCAGAAAGGATCATCGGCCTGTTCAGATAGACAGTTAGAAGACGGTTTATATAAACGGATTAAAAAATATATACAAGAAGGCAAGGCTTACTGCAGGCAGTCTGTTCTTCTTGTAATACGGAGCCAACCCGATTTTACTGCAATCTTCTAAGGTGACGTTGAGCATCTTCTTAGCCGATTCAATAACCTCCGATTCAGAAAGTTTCTCCTTGGTGAATCGTTGAGGGTCGTCCGGTTTACCAGAATACTGGCACATCAACTGTGATCGCCGTCTCAAGGGAAGAATACTCCAAGAGAGCCAACAGCGCATAAGATCAGTTCCAATTAGACCATTGGCCATAAGGCTTTCAGTCTGGAAAGCTGGGACGCAAACCGGGTCCGTTCGACGGAGCTGAGTCGTTGTGGCAGAGGATGATCCTCCGGAAGACGGTGCTCGCGATAACCCGGCAGTGGGTTCTCCCCTTCAGGAGAAGTATCAACACAGTAAAACCATGATTTGTTCCACTCCTTTGGGTGCGTGTGGAGAGCGGCGTGGGGAAAGACAGCGTCTCTCCTTTTCTGGATGCTAACCCCGCCGAGTTCCTGATGCGGTCCGCTGGTGAATTCCGTACGCCGGTTCAGGTGAAAGAAATCCCGAAATAGATCAACAGACGGTTCTTCTTGCAGATATACCTCCGAGAAAACTTGGAAGTCACAGATATTTGAAATGGAGTTGGGCCCAATGTCTTGAGGATGGAGTTGGAAGGCAACAAGAACATCCCGGAAAAACTTTGAACCGGGGGGGGGGGTGAAGCCTCGAGTTATGTGGTCAAAGAAAACAATAACCTCCCCTTGCCTGGGAGTAGGAGGGCATTCGTTTCCTGGAGCCCGCCACTTCAAAACGGATTGAGAGCCTAAAGTACCGATTTCAGCAATTTTGACCAAGTCTTCTTCCGTGATGATGGAAGGGACCCAGTCACAAGAGACAAACTGCTTGGCCATAGTGACAGAAGTACAAGTACTGAAAACGATAAAGTGTAAAACCGGATTATGCGAGTACAGCAGGATAAACCGGAAGATATCTACGAAGATTACGTAACGGTTTAGACAGGGGACTAATGATATGGTTAAACCGGCAATAACAGGGAGCTATGTCACTGCCGGTTCATTACAGCAAAAGAGGAACAGCTAAACCGTCATGTTCAACTTCAAAAATTTTACAGGAACAGGGCATGACAGTATAAACCGGAGTATACTTAGCAGATTTATAAAGGGAAAGAAACAAGTTTTGACAGACAACTAGGGCAGAACAGATCTGGATATGCAAGAAAAAGAAAAATAAATACGTGAAGATACGGGAAGAACTACAAGGGTGATAGACGGAGCGGATGAATCTACAGGTTATGAAAAGTAATGAGATCTAAAGCATAGAAGCAGCAAAATAAAGGCAGGATCTAAGGGCAGGACGTAAAGGTTAAGGTTTCTGTGTACAAGGCGAAGCTCTCGTGGAGGCTCTAATGGCGGAAGCGCGAGGAAGAACCCTAGAAGACATGGATCTATAATGAGGAGGAAAGACATACCTGGAACTGTGGAGATTAGCGGCGGAGGTTCTCTGGTCAAGTCAGGTTGATGCAGCGGCCAGTGAGGTCTCGACTCGGCGGGCGACGGCGGCGCTTCAAGCTCGGGCGTCAATGGCGTCTTGAAGCTCGGGCGACGGACGAAGGAAGAAGATGCGGGAAGAGAATAAACGGATGGGGGCAGCAGTATTTATAAGGGAAGGTCAGATATGAAGCGACAGGTGCGGGATTCGAGGGAGCAAAGATCGGATAAAGATCCCTTGACGCCTCGATTTTCGGAATAACCATTAAAACAAAGTCACAGTACAGCTTGCAGCGTTAAATGCGGAGATGATGTCACGGTCAGACTCAATGATTCTCGAGGATGACGTCAGAGCCGGTTTACAAAAATGAGAAGATACAGAAGAAAATTATACAAGACAAGGGAGATTGATATGAACAAGTTCAAATCATTCTGGGGCCTAATGTCAGGGATATGACTAGCAGGTATGAACCGGCTAGTGTAAACCGGCTTAATTATAATACGTTTGGTTGTAGTATTTAGTAAAGGCTACGGCCCATGAGATCTTAGGGCCCATGTATAGAATTATGATTTGTAAACCGCCAAGTGATGTAACTTGAGAGATAAGGAAGAAAGGACAGAGACCGAGGCGGACACAAGTATGAGCCGGCCTCGGGACTCTGTAAACCGGACCAGGCGTCACCTCTATATAAAGGGAAGACCCGGCGACGGTTCAGGGACAAGCAAGAATCAACCCGTCGAGACCACAGGCAAGTGATCCGCTCCCTGTAATCAGACGCCCAAGCAATACCAAACCAACTAGACGTAGGCTTTTACCTTCATCGAAGGGGCCGAACTAGTATAAACCTTTTGTGTCCTTTGTGTGCTATGAACCCCTTCAAGCTAACCCGTGCGATGGTTCCATCATCAAGTCCGTTAAACCGGACATCTGACGTGTTAAATCCACGACAATATTGGTCACATGGCGATGTGAACTATAAAGTGTTAAATCACATGAGGATGTGAACTATTGGTGTTAAATCACATGAGGATGTGAACTAGATTATTAACTCTAGTGCAAGTGGGAGACTGAAGGAAATATGCCCTAGAGGCAATAATAAAGTTATTATTTATTTCCTTATATCATGATAAATGTTTATTATTCATGCTAGAATTGTATTAACCGGAAACTTAGTACATGTGTGAATACATCGACAAAACAGAGTGTCCCTAGTATGCCTCTACTAGACTAGCTCATTGATCAAAGATGGTTAAAGTTTCCTAGCCATAGACATGAGTTGTCATTTGAACAACGGGATCACATCATTAGGAGAATGATGTGACGGATAAGACCCATCCGTTAGCTTAGCAACTTGATCGTTTAGTTTTACTGCTATTTCTTTCTTCATGACTTATACATGTTCCTATGACTATGAGATTATGCAATTCCCGGATACCGGAGGAATACCTTGTGTGCTATCAAACGTCACAATGTAACTGGGTGATTATAAAGATGCTCTACAGGTGTCTCCGAAGGTATTTGTGGTGTTGGCATAGATCGAGAATATGATTTGTCACTCCAAGTGTCGGAGAGGTATCTCTGGGCCCTCTCAGTAATACACATCATAATAAGCCTTGCAAGCAAACGACTAATGAGTTAGTCATGAGATGATGTATTACGGAACGAGTAAAGAGACTTGCCGGTAATGAGATTGAACTAGGTATGATGATACCGACGATCGAATCTCGGGCAAGTAACATACCGATGACAAAGGGAACAACGTATGTTGTTATGCGGTTTAACCGATAAAGATCTTCGTAGAATATGTATGAGCCAATATGAGCATCCAGGTTCCGCTATTGGTTATTGACCGGAGATGTGTTGCGGTCATGTCTACATAGTTCTCGAAATTGTACGGTCCGCACGCTTAACGTTCGATGATGATTTGTATTATGAGTTATGTGATTTGATGACCGACGTTTGTTCGGAGTCCCGGATGAGATCACGGACATGACAAACAGTCTCGAAATGGTCGAATCGTAAAGATCAATATATTGGAAGGCTAT
The DNA here is from genome assembly GCA_902687465.1 of Secale cereale. Lineage (NCBI taxonomy): Eukaryota > Viridiplantae > Streptophyta > Magnoliopsida > Poales > Poaceae > Secale > Secale cereale. The sequence goes on from LR738713.1 coordinate 375,846,838, forward strand.
ATTCGGACATCGGAAAGGTTCCGAGTGATTCGGGTATTTTTCGGAGTACCGGAGAGTTACGGGAATTCGTATTGGGCCTTAATGGGCCATACGGGAAAGGAGAGAAAGGCCTCAAGGGTGGCCGCGCCCCTTCCCCATGGACTGGTCCGAATTGGACTAGGGAAAGGGGGCGCCCCCTTCCTTCCTTCTCCTTCTCCCTTCCCCTTTTCCTATTCGATGTGGGAGGAGGAATCCTACTAGGACTAGGGAGTCCTAGTAGGACTCCACACTTTGGGCACGCCCTATGAGGGCCGGCCTCCTCCTCCCTCCATCCTTTATATACGCGGCCAAGGGGAATCTCATAGACACACAAGTTGATTTCTTAGCCGTGTGCGGTGCCCCTCTCCACAGTTACACACCTCGGTCATATCGTTGCAGTGCTTAGGCGAAGCCCTTCGCCGGTAACTTCATCATCACCGTCACCATGCCGTCCTGCTGACGAAACTCTCCCATGACACTCAACTGGATCAAGAGCTCGTGGAACGTCGTCGAGCTGAACGTGTGCTGAACGCGGAGGTGCCGTACGTTTGGTGCTTGGATCGGTTGGATCGCGAAGACGTTCGACTACATCAACCGCATCACTAGACGCTTCCGCTTTCGGTCTACGAGGGTATGTAGACACACTCTCCCCGCTCGTTGCTATGCTTCTCCTAGATAGATCTTATGTGATCGTAGGAATTCTTTAAATACTATGTTCCCCAACACTTTCGGCACAAGACTCGTCCGGGTGGCACTCTCGAGCGCTATATAGCTCGGCGGGTGGTTCGGGGCTTTCGTCAACGTGCGGGCGTGGACTTCACCCACACCTATGCCTCGGCTGTTAAACCGGGCATGATCTGCACCGTGCTTCAGCTAGCCGTCTCCCGATCTTGGCATGTGCATCAGTTGGACGCTTCCAACGCCTTCTTGCACGACCACCTTGTTGAGCAGGTGTTCTGCGAGCAGCCTACCGGCTTCGTCGATGCCTGGCATCCCGACCATGTGTTCTTGCTCTCCCGTTCCCTTTACGGGTTGAAGCAGGCGCCTCGGGCCTGGTACCAGCGCATCGCTGCCTTCCTGCAGACGCTCGGATTTACATCGACTTGCTATGATTCATCCCTCTTCGTGTACCATCATGGAGTTGACACAACCTACTTGTTGTTATACGTCGACGACATCATACTGACAGCGTCCAATCTCGCGCTCCTCCAGCGGCTCACTGCTCGTCTTCACGATGAGTTTGCCCTGAAGGACTTGGGGCCCCTGCACTACTTTCTTGGCATTGAGGTGGTTCAACGGCCAGATGGGTTCTTCCTGCACCAGCAGCGCTACGCCCATGAGCTTCTCGATCGAGCCGGCATGCTTAACTGCAAGCCCGCTCACACGCCTGTCGACACCAAGGCCAAGGTTTCCGCTCTGGAGGGTTCTCCCGCATCCGATGCGGCCTTCTATCGCTCCATTGTGGGTGCTTTGTAGTACCTGACCCTGACGCGCCCCGACTTGCAGTATGCTGTTCAGCAGGTTTGTCTTCACATGCATGCTCCATGTGACTCTCACTGGATGTAACGCCCCAGACACACCCGCCGGTGGTCATTACTCCTGGCGGGATCTAGACTTGCCCCACATATTAATACTAGTCTTTTTTGCGCACTTTGTCCTCACTCATGCGCACCCGGGAGAAACTTCTCGGTCGGTCACCCATCCTGAAATTACTCCAAGCTGAGCACGATTAACTTTGGAGGTCTGTCCGAATGGGCTCCCGGAAAAGAAGGAATTCCTTATTGATATGAGTAGTCTATCATCCCTAATAAGCCATGCCATCACATACACCCCCACTCAGAGGAACCGGCGTCCTCGTCGGGCCACATGAATGTTCCCTCTTGGCATAAACGTTTGTGCATCCAGTCCGATACATGTGTCGTGCCGTGTGCCACGACGGGTCACAAACGTCATGAACAACATGACCGAGCACCTGTCCACAAACATCCGTGTAACCGTGAGGGTCGGCTCTGATACCAATTTGTCACGCCCCGGACACACGCGTCGGTGGTCGTTACTCCTGGCAGGATCTAGACTTTCCCCACATATCAATACTAGTCTTTTCTGCGCACTTTGTCCTCACTCATGCGCACCCGGGAGCAACTTCCCGGTCCGTCACCCATCTTGAAATTACTCCAAGCTGAGCATGCTTAACTTTGGAGTTCTGTCCGAATGGGCTCCCAGAAAAGAAGGAATTCCTTATTGATATGAGTAGTCTATCATCCCTAATAAGCCAGGCCATCACACCGGACCTTGGCGAAGCGTATCCTCCGTACGCGGCACCCCATCCATGGGCCTTACGCTGACAGCCTCCGCCTCCACCGACCTCGTCGCCTACTCTGATGCAGAATGGGTTGGTTGCTCGGACATACGGCGCTCTACTTCGGGGTACTGTGTCTACCTTGGGCCGTCTTTGATCTCTTGGTCCTCCAAGCGACAGCCCACCGTCTCCCACTCGAGTGCAGAGGTAGAGTATCGGGCAGTGGCTAACACCGTTGTTGAATGCTCTTGGCTTCGTCAGCTGCTCCAGGAGTTGCTTTGTGATGTCCACAAGGCCACGCTCGTCTACTGTGACAACGTCTCCGCTGTGTACCTCTCCGCCAACCCGGTCCATCATCGTCGAACGAAGCATATTGAGCTCAACATCCACTTTGTTCGCGAGCAGGTGGCTCTTGGGCGCATCCGGGTCCTCCACGTCCCGACGGCGCAACAGTTCGCCGATGTTATGACGAAAGGACTGCCTACTTCTGTATTCGAGGAGTTTAGGTCCAGTCTTTGCGTCTCCGGCGACGCTTCGACTGCGGCGGGGGGGGGGGGGGTTGAATATATGGTTTGTGTATGTATATTGTATAGCCCGGCCCAACTCTTAGTCATTGTATAGTTGAGGTTGTGGCCCACTTTGTACTCCATATATACGTGCGATATGCACCGATCAATGCATCGTGAAGCATTGCCAAAACATCTGTTTCCAACAGAGGCTATATGGGACTTCGAGCATTTGTCGGTAACACCTCGGCCGGAGGTACAAATGTTGGCTTTTAGAGATACATTGGAAACTTGCGCTCTAGTTGACTTGGGATTTACTGGTATTCCATTCACCTACAACAACATGAGTGCGGGCCAAGCAAATGTAAGGGTCAGACTTGACAGGGAAGTGGCTTCAAATGCATGGAGAAATCTTTTTGCCCGTTCTAAGGTGAAACACTTGGCCTCATTGTGCTCTGACCACATACCATTTCTGCTTATAGGTGAGCCCGATTCGGGTGCTGTTGGTTCTCGTATTCGCCAATATGAGATTTTATGGGAAAGAGACGAGGCACTTCCTCAAATCGTCAAGGAAACATGGGAGTCCTTCGGTATTGTTGATGATCTTGGAAAACTTCGGAATGCTCTTGGGTCCATGTTGAATACCATTCGGTCATGGGGTAAGATTTTTTTTTTGGAAACATTACTCGAGAAATAAATAAGACGCGTACCCAGCTAGAAGAATTGATGAAAGTCATGGACATAATGAACGAACTGCTATATAAAGAGGAGATGATGTGGCTTCAAAGATCTTCTATCTCCTGGCTGAAAGAAGGGGATAGAAACACCAAGTTATTTCAAAGCAAGGCTGTATGGCGAGCCCGGAAGAACAAAATCAAAGCGCTTGTTGACAATGAGGGTGTTAGTCATTCTGATATTCCATCTATGAAAGGTACGATCAATGAGTATTTTAGCTCCATATACACTGTTGATCCTAACCTTGATGCCAGCCATGTTTTGGGTCTTTTTGAAAGTAAGATAACGGATGAGGACAATGCTAGGCTATGTGCAGACTTTTCTGATAAGGAGATATCAGATGCTTTATTTCAGATTAGCCCCTTGAAGGCCCCTGGTCCGGATGGATTTCCGACCAGCTTTTTCAACGGAATTGGGATACTTTTAAGGACTGTGTTATTGCCTCGGTGAAGGAATTTTTCAGCACCGGTGTCATGCCATATGGTGTTAATGATACCTCGATTGTTCTTATCACTAAGATTGCAAGCCCAACCAGAATTACTCACTACATGCCAATAAGTTTATGTAATGTGATTTATAAAGTTATATCTAAGTGTCTGGTGAACAGGTTGAGGACTTGTTGGATGATCTCATCTTTCCTGAACAGAGTGCATTCATCCAAGGGAGGATGATCACTGATAATGCCTTAGTGGCATTTGAGTGTATTCATCATATTAAACAGGAGAAAGATCCAACTAAAAGCTTTTGTGCCTACAAGCTTGATCTATCGAAAGCATATGACATGGTTGACTGGATATTCTTGAAGCAAGTGTTGGTGTACAAAAAGGGGGATACACTTTTTGTACCCCTATAACTGTGCACGGGCAGTCTGAGCCGCGGGCACCACCACACCAAGCAAGGCAAGGGAGGTAAGCCAGGGTAAGACCGAAACACCAGAGCCAAGACCACAAAGAGCAAAGGGACGAAGAAGGTTCCCCCGGCAAGATCCTTGCCGGGATCCAGTTTTAGCAGCCCGACAAGATCCTTGCCAGGGCCGGCTTTAGCAGCCCCGGCAAGACCCTTGCCGCGACAACTCGCCCCACCCCTACGGAGCAAATCACCCTTGAGTCCACTGCCCCCATGGGGCAAGGATTCGGGAGACATCCCCGTAGTGGCATGCAGATCTTTGTGAAGACATTCAAGATCAGATACGCACTAAGAAGAAGACGACCCTTGGCGGGATCCCAGTCAAAGAAGACCTCCGGCAAGAACCTTGCCGGGGATGGCAGCAGGCGCCGCGGCAAGACCCTTGCCGGGCCCCGGCAAGGCCCTTGCCAAGGACATCCGCAGGGCCACCATCAGGCCCACGCCGACTAAACTACCGCCACCTTATGCAGCTGCCGACCCAACCAGCTGGGCAGGCACCTGCGTGACGGCATGCAGATCTTCGTGAAGACCCACCATTGCGCCACCTCAGCTGCCTGCCTTCCTACATGGCATCTCAGGCATCGCTGGCCAGGGCGCGTGTCGACACAAGAAGGGGTGGCGACGGACAAGATAGATCTTTCCCTCGTCCCCGATAAAGCAAGGACACCTAAGCAGGATGCATTAAATGTGCCTTGTCATGTAATGCGAGGGATAAACTCGCATCACTGTACCCTTTCCACCTCCTGTGTGCCACTATGGCAACCCCTTTTTCTATAAAAGGAGGCCCGAGGCGACCAGGAGGAGGATTCAGCTTTTTGGAGCTCCTCACGCCCCATAGCTAGCTGAAGAACACAAATATACAATCCACCAAAGCAGGAGTAGGGTTTCACGCATCCTCACGGCCCGAACCTGGATAAACGAACCATGTGCTATCTGTTTGATCCGCTCTTCTCTCAACCCCGCGCCCCGCCAACCGTAGTAGGGATTCTTGTGATCCCATAGGTGTCGTTCCAATACACCGACATCTTTGGCGCGCCAGGTTGGGGGTCTGCAGTTGTGAGAATCGGCTTTAGCAGTTAGTTCGACGCTCCTTCATCATCATGGCACCCAAGAAGAAGACGACGGTGGCGGTTGGCCAGTCGAAGGCCGGACAGCCCGTCCTGACGCGGGCGAGCAGCGGACCGGACGCGGAAAGGACTCGGGGCGCTGCTCGCGAACACCAACACCGTCCCAGCAGCCGGAGTTTGGGAGGTGGCGATGTTTGTGCGCCTGGTAACGGGCCACACACCGCCAAATCCAAGGACGGATCCAGGCCCTCCGCGGGTGGCACGGGGCCCTCCAGGATCGCTGTTGCATCACCCGAAGGCGACGCAAGGGCCTCTAGGACTCCCATGCCAGCGCCAATAGCACGCTCCTCCCAAGCAGCGCGCGACGAACGGCGTCATCACGCCGAAGATCCCGGGCGTCGCCGCGGGAAGAGCCCCGAGCGCCACTCCCGAGACATAGAAGACCTGCCCGCCCGCCGAAGCACTGGTGGAAACGGCATGCGACCGCGGGATCGTGATGGAGCTCCTCCTGACATGGTCAGGAGTCGAAGCGCGTCGCGGTCCGTGCAGGTTTCGCTACCACTAACCCCAGCGGAAGGCCTGGCGCGCGCAGTTGCTCCTCGACTTTCCTCCCATTACGGGGAAACTCGACGAATGGAGAGCCACCATCTGAAGCCTTGTCGCAGTCGCCAACAAGGATGAACCAAGTCCAGCGAAGCCCCCGGATCGACACTCCGATGGGGTCCCAAACACCGGTGGCGGGAGGACCGGCAGCACCGTGGCCACGGTGCATTCGCCTCCTCCTCGTCCGGTACCGCGTGTGTCGACTCGTCGAGACGTCGCGGGTGACGCCATCTCCATAGCGTCGTCCGACCCACAGACCCACGGCGACCAGCGTCAAGTTCTTCAGGAGCGAGCTCATGAAGACGCTCGGACCACCATCGAGCGCCGGCGTGGAGCGCGCCACCAGTCAGACAGGCGAGCAGGGCCTGCTATGAACCGCCCAGCACCGGAGAGCCCTGGAGGTCTACCTTACGAGGTAGGCTGTCCGGCTTTTACCCGTGAGCTGCGACAGTTCCAGTGGCCCACTCACCGCACCTTCAAGCCTGACGTTGGCGAGAAGTACAATGGCAAGACCCACCCGTCGGAGTTCCTCAGCATCTACACCATCACGATGCAAGCTGCCGGAGCCCGTGACGATAAGGTGCTTGCGAATTACTTTCCGTTGGCTCTTAAACCCAATGCCATGTCGTGGTTGATGCACTTGCCGGTAGACTCTATTTCCTCCTGGTCGGATTTGTGCCATGAGTTTGTTGGCGCCTTTACTGGAGGCCACCAAGCCCATGGCCAAGCAAGTGACCTGCACGTCATTCCCCAGAAGGAAGGCGAGAGTCTGCGCAAGTATATACAAAGGTTCAGCCGAGTACAGTACAATATCCCTGATGTTCACCCTGCCGCCATCATCAGCGCGTTTCATCAGAACGTGCGTAACCGCAAGATGCGAGAAGAGCTGGCAATGATCAAGGTGAAAGACGTGGCAGAACTCTATATTCTTGCTGACAGATGTGCCGGGGCTGAAGAGGGAAGGAAGTACCCCGGCGAAGATGCCGGCTGGGAAACCAACTCTTCAGATGAGGATACTGCTGCCCCTGCAAAGAAAGGCCGGCGCCGCAATAGGAAGCGCAAGGGTAAAGCCGTGCTTGCCGTCGAGGGAGCTGATGACGCCGCCTCCGCCAAGAAAACCAAGGCAGATGACCCCGGCAAGGAAATTGCTGGGTGTGTCGCCTGCTGGGCCTTGGCGGCTGCCGAGAAGCCAGGAAACTCCGACAAGCAATACTGCAAGATCCATTGCACCAAAGGCCATGATCTCCAGAACTGCCGACAGGTTGAGCTCCTTGCTGAGAAGCAGAGGGCTGAATATGAGAGGCGGGACAAGGAGAAGGGCCAGGACGGTGCTGGGGGATCCGGCAAGAAGCATGATGGCCAAGCAGGCCATCGCGGCAAGGATAAGCATCAGGAGAGGCCCGCCCGGGGCCGTGATAGAAAGCCAGAAGACGACGATCACGAAGAGGACGACGAGTCCGGCGACCAAGAGTTTCAGAAAGCCACGGAGGCCATGTGCGTCGATGGCGGCGCCTCGCTGCATACTTCTCACCGCCAGCTTAAACAGTGGGCGCGTGAGATTACAGCGGCGGAGCCGTCGTGTGGTGCCCAAAAGCCGCTGAAATGGTCCAGCACACCTATCATTTTTGACACTGAGGAGCACCCTCATCGCACTACTGCGGTCGGGTGTTTGCCATTGTTGGTTTCATCGACAATACGCAACCTCAAGGTGACAAAGATGCTAGTCAATGGCGGGGCCGGTCTGAACTTAATCTCGCCTACCGTGATCGAGAAGCTACAGATTCCTGACGGAGACCTCGAAGAGACGGGCACGTTTCAGGGGATCAACCCGGGGAGAAGTCAACCAAAGGGGAAGGTCACGCTGCCCGTCACTATTGGAAGTGATCCGAACTACAGGACAGAAAGAATCGTGTTTGATGTCGCCAAGATCCCCTTGCCCTACAACGGGATCCTTGGCCGCCCAGCGCTGGCCAAGTTCATGGCGGCGTCACACTACGCCTACAACACCTTGAAGATGCCAGGACTTGTGACGATCATCACCATCCCCTCCGATAAGAAAGATGCGCTGATTTGCGCTGACCAACTATACCAGCAAGCAGTTGCAGCACCTGCCACCACTAGGGCACTTGCTCCTGCCACTGGAGTCCCGGGGGGGAGAAGAAGAAGAAGACCGGTGAGACCTCGGACACCCACTCCGGCAAGCGCACCTCTTCGGAGTGTCGTGCTCCCGTCGAGGACGTGCCAGAGAGCTCCACCGATAGATACAAGAAGTCCAGGGCCACACCGCCGGGAACCAAGAAGGTTTCTGTCAAGGAGGACGGCACGGGAGGGGCTTTCACCATAAGCTCCACCCTTGATGTTAAATAGGAAGACGCTCTCATCACCTTCCCGCGGGCAAATGTCGATGTGTTTGCATGGCAAGCATCCGACATCCCCGGCGTTCCCAGGGAGGTGATTGAGCACCACCTTGCTGTCTATCCTCATGCGCGGCCCGTCAAGCAGAAGGTCAGGAAGCAAGCTTTGGAATGACAAGAGTTCATCATAGAGGAGATTCGGAAACTGGAAGCAGCGGGTTTGGTAAGAGGAGTGCTCCATCCAACATGGTTGGCCAATCCAGTGGTAGTGCGCAAGGCAAATGGGAAGTGGAGGCTGTGTATTGATTACACAGATATCAATAAGGCTTGTCCTAAAGACCCCTTCCCGTTGCCGCGCATCGACCAGATTGTTGACTCCACGGCTGGGTGTGATCTGCTGTCATTCCTCGATGCCTACTCCGGCTACCATCAGATCTTCATGACAAGAAAAGACGAAGAGAAGACAACATTCATCACCCCATGTGGTATGTATTGTTTCGTACGAATGCCTTTCGGGTTGAAGAGTGCTGGCTCAACATTTGCAAGGGCAGTCCAGATTGGTTTTGAACCCCAGCTCCATAGAAATATGGAGGCTTATATGGATGATATAGTGGTCAAAACCAAGAACAGGGCAACCCTTATACCGAATTTACAAGAAACATTTGCAAACCTACGCAAGACCAATCTCAAGCTGAACCCTGAGAAATGCGTCTTTGGCGTCCCATCCGGCAAGCTTCTTGGATTCTTTGTGTCACAGCGTGGGATAGAGGCCAATCCGGACAAGATCAAAGCTATAGAACAGATTGAAGCACCCAAACGGGTCAAGGATGTGCATCGGCTTGCTGGCTGCGTTGCCGCCATGAGCAGATTCATTTCCAAGTTTGCCGAGCGCGCCCTTCCCTTTTTCAAGGTTTTGAAAAAGGCGGGCCCAATGGAGTGGACGCCAGAAGCCGAAGCAGCATTGCAAGATTTGAAGAGGTATCTTTCCTCCACGCCAGTACTAGTTGCGCCTAGGCCACAAGAACCGTTGCTGCTATACCTGGCGGCAACGAACCAGGTGGTCAGCGCCGCACTAGTGGCACAGAGAGAAACTGATGACGAGGTAATAGTAGTGACAGAGCCTAATGCCGTTGGTGCAGAGACGACACGGCCGGTTGGAGTGCCGCCGAGGAAGAAAATGATGCAGCACCCGGTCTACTTTGTTAGCTCCCTCTTGTAGGGGGCTAGATCAAGGTACTCCAGTGTGCAGAAATTGCTCTTCGGCCTTCTTATGGCCTCGGGGAAGCTGCGTCACTACTTCTAGGCACACAAGATCACTGTCGTCACTCGCCTCCCTCTGCAACGGATATTGCACAATCCAGATGCAACGGGAAGAATTGTAGAGTGGGCACTGGAGCTGTCCAGCTTTGGCCTCAAGTTTGAAAGTACCTCGACGATTCAAAGCCGAGTACTGGCGGAGTTTGTTGCAGAATGGACCGCGACGCCTGATGAAGAAGCCCAGGAAACTGCTCTCCCCGGCAAAGAGGCAAGTTGCAACTGGATCATGTACTTTGATGGAGCTTTCTCCTTACAGGGCGCCGGGGTTGGCATACTGCTTGTCGCGCCCACCGGAGAGCACCTCAAGTATGTAGTCCAGATGCACTTCCCCAGGGAGGTATCAACGAACAATACTGCCGAATATGAGGGGCTGCTTACTGGTCTTAGGATCGCGGCAGACCTCGGAATCAAGAGACTCGTTGTCAGGGGCGATTCGCAGCTAGTCATCAAACAAGTCAACAAAGATTACCAGAGCCCGTTGATGAAGGCCTACGTTGATGAAGTGAGAAAACTGGAAGAGCGCTTTGACGGTATACAGGCGGAGCACGTTCCCCGAGCGGAGAACGACATCGCTGATTACCTGTCAAAGCGCGCTGCCCTCAAGTTACCTGTGGAACCAGGTACCTTTGTGCTTCAGCTTTCTCAGCCATCCGTTGATCCATCAACAGAGCAAAACAAGAGGAGGAAATCAGGGCCCGGCAAGTACTTTCCCGCCGAGCTCCTTGGAGCCGCCGGCAAGGATGTTGCCGGGGACACTGAGCCCGCCACGGGACAGCTAGCTCCAGCGGAGCGTCAAGCTCTTGCCGTCGAGGCAGCCACTCCTATAGCGGAGGAAATGCCTTTAGTCCTCATCGTCGAGCCCCAGGCTCCAGCGTGGGCACAGCATACCGTCCGATTCCTCCAAACTGGGGAACTTCCTGAGGAACAGGAAGAAGCGGAAAAAGTAGCCCGTCGATCTGCTATGTACCAGTTCGTCGATGACGTCCTGTACAAAAAGAGACCGAACGACGTGAAATTGAAGTGTATCCCTTGAGAGGAAGGACTGGGGCTGTTGGCAGAGATACATGGAGGCATATGTGGATCCCACATAGGGTCAAGAGCCCTTGTCGGCAAGGCATTTTGGCAAGGCTTCTTCTGGCCCACCGCCCTCCAGGATGCGACGACACTGGTCACCAGATGTGAAGCGTGTCAGTTCCATTCAAAGAAACTTCATCAACCAGCTCAAGCCCTTCAAACCATTCCTCTCTCCTGGCCCTTCTCGGTCTGGGGGCTCGACATACTGGGCCCTTTCCCCCGCGCTGTCAAGGGCTTTGAGTACTTGTACGTCACAATCGACAAGTTCACAAAGTGGCCAGAGGTGGAGGCAGTGAGGAAGGTCACAGCTCAGTCAGCCGTCAAATTCTTCAAGGGACTAGTGTGCCGTTTTGGTGTACCCAACAGGGTCATCACCGACAACGGCACACAGTTCACAAGCCGCACCTTCATGCAATATACCCAAGACCTCGGCAGCAAAGTCTGTTTCGCTTCCGTTGCTCACCCACGAAGCAATGGTCAAGCTGAGAGGGCAAACGCTGAAGTACTGCGAGGCTTAAGGACAAAGACCTTTGACAGGCTGCACAAGAGTGGAAGGCGCTGGATTGACGAGTTGCCGACGGTTCTTTGGTCGACCAGAACGACGCCAAATTGAGCCACCGGCCAGACACCCTTTGCCCTAGTATACGGGGCAGAGGCAGTTCTCCCCACTGAACTCATATACGGGTCACCTCGAGTGCTCACTTATGATGAGCTTGAGCAAGAGCAACTGCGGCAAGACGACGCAATGCTCCTTGAGGAAGATCTTCTTCGGGCGGCTGTGAGAGCAGCACGCTACCAGCAAGCCTTACGCCGCTACCATAGCCGCAAGGTCCGTGCCCGAAGCTTTGAGGAAGGCGACCTTGTTCTCCGGCGCGTTCAATCGGCCAAGAATACCAACAAGTTGACGCCGAAGTGGGAAGGCCCTTATCGGGTAACACGAGTCACCAGGCCTGGTGCAGTCCGCCTGGAGACCGAAAAATGCCATTCCGGTGAGCAATTCCTGGAACATTAGCATCTTCGCAAGTTTTACCCATAAGGCGCGGCTTGCCGAGCCCCCTGGCAAGCCACCTTTTGTACAAGCCTTGCCGGCAAGGCATGTAACCCTTTGTACAAAGCCAGGCGCAGACCCTGAGCATAAATAAATGAAGCGCTGGCGCCCTAAGTTATAGCATGCATGCTAGGTCGAGTCTCGTCCTTGGTTAGGGTTGATAGTGCTTAGCGGCGGCTAACCCCTAGCTTAGAGGTCGAGTTTGCATCTCGTTGTCTTTCTTTTATCTCCTTTGGTTCACAGGACACATAGGTATCCTTGTCGAAACCACTTGGGGAGAAAAAAAGGAATAGACCAGCATCTGGGCCCCGGCAAGCCAGTATTGCCGGGGGCTGCAAGAGCAAAGATTCACCCACGGCAAACCAAGGTTGCCGGGGGCTGTAGCTTCAGATAAGTTCTTCATCCCTTATCATGCATTCCATTATGGACTGAGGTATGTGAAACCTCGTTTTTTCCTTAAAACTACCGTGCTCCCCTAACTCTAGGCCCAGGGGCTCGTTCCTGGGACCAAGTTGGGTCGTAGTCGCGGCAAAGAAGGGGTAAAACGAGGAGCCTAAACCCACTTCATCCCTGCCTCCGCCAAAGGCGTGAGAAAGGTCGAGCGAAGTGGGGAGACGGCAAGGCCTGTTGCCGGGCGAGAAAATGTTTATCTTAGAGATATCAAGGATTTATTCCTTGTCATGGGTTTCACCCACAAACAAATGACGCGGCAAACATCCCTTTTTCATTAAAAACATTCCACTCAGGTACAGTCCATAGGGAATGAAAAACATGAACAAGGGGATTACAAGTTTTAAATTTAACAGATGCCCAAAGGCTTACAAACTAAAAAGAGATAAGATGCCCGTAATCCCTTTCTTGTCACTCTCCTCAGGAGGCAGGTCAAGGAGGCGAGAAGGGCAAAAGGAGCGCCTAGGCGAGCTACGGGTGGCAGAAGACACCGAGAGAACATCTCGGTGGCCGCCCAAAGGCTGGATGGTGATGGCGGCGCCGGAAGCAGAGCTCGAAGACGAGGCGGCAGGACGTCAGTGTTGGGGAACGTAGTATTTAAAATTTTTCCTACGATCACGCAAGATCTATCTACCAGATGCATAGCAACGAGAGGGAAGAGTGTGTCTACGTACCCTCGTAGACCGGGAGCGGAAGCGTCAAGTGACGCGGTTGATGTTGTCGAACTTCTTCGCGATCCAACCGATCAAGCACCGAACGTACGGCACCTCCGCGTTCAGCACACGTTCAGCTTGATGACGTCCCACGAGCTCTTGATCCAGTTGAGCTTCACGGGAGAGTTTCGTCAGCACGACGGCGTGGTGACGGATATGATGTGTTCACCGGCGCAGGGCTTCGCCTAAGCTCCGCGACGGTATGACCGAGGTGTGATTCTGTGGAGGGGGGCACCGCACACGGCTAAAACCATTCAACTTATGTGTCTTTGGGTGCCCCCCTGCCCCCGTATATAAAGGAGCAAGGGAGGGAGGCCGGCCGGCCCTTCCTGGTGCGGCTAGGGAAGGAGTCCTACTAGGAATAGGATTGCAATCCTATTCCTAGTAGGATTCACCAAAAGGAAGAAGGGGGAAAGGAATAGGAGAGGTGGCGCCCCCCCCCCCCCAATCCTAGTCCAACTAGGAACCCTAGGTGGGGGCGCCGGCCAGCCCTATGGGCTGCCTCTCTCTTTCCCTTTAGGCCCACTATGGACCATCCCCTCTCGTAGGGGGTTCCGGTAACCCCCTCCGGCATTCCCGATAAATCCGAAACTTTTCCGGTATACTTCCGGTGTCCGAATATAGCCGTCCAATATATCAATCTTTATGTCTCGGACATTCCAAGACTCCTCGTCATGTCCGTGATCTCATCCGGGACTCCGAACTACCTTCGGTACATCAATACTCATAAACTCATAATACCGATCGTCATCAAACGTTAAGCGTGCGGACCCTACGGGTTCGAGAACTATGTAGACATGACCGAGACTCATCTCCTGTCAATAACCAATAGCGGAACCTGGATGTTCATATTGGCTCCTACATATTCTACGAAGATCTTTTATCGGTCAGAACCGCATAACAACATACGTTGTTCCTTTTGTCAAACGGTATGTTACTTGCCCGAGATTCGATCGTCGGTATCTCTATACCTAGTTCAATCTCGTTACCGGCAAGTCTCTTTACTCGTTCCGTAACACATCATCTCGTGACTAACTCATTAGTCTTTTGCTTGCAAGGCTTATTGTGATGTGTGTTACCGAGAGGGCCCAGAGATACCTCTCCGACACTCGGAGTGACAAATCCTAATCTTGATCTATGCCAACACCACGAATACTTTCGGAGACACCTGTAGAGCATCTTTATGATCACCCAGTTACATTGTGACGTTTGATGGCACACAAGGTGTTCCTACGGTATTCGGGAGTTGCATAATCTCATAGTCATAGGAACACGTATAAGTCATGAAGAAAGCAATAGCAGTAAAACTAAACGATCATAGTGCTATGCTAACGGATGGGTCTTGTCCATCACATCATTCTCCTAATGATGTGATCCCGTTAATCAAATGACAACTCATGTCTATGGTTAGGAAACATAACCATCTTTGATCAATGAGCTAGTCTAGTAGAGGCATACTAGGGACATACTGTTTTGTCTATGTATCCACACATGTACTAAGTTTCCGGTTAATACAATTCTAGCATGAATAAAAGACATTTATCATGATATAAGGAAATACAAATAACATCTTTATTATTGCCTCTAGGGCATATTTCCTTCAGTCAATACGCGTCGAAGGCGTTGGTGCCCGCGTACTCCAACATGACGGCCTTGTCGTCCGCCCTCTTCCTCTTCCGCAGCCCCCCC
>LR738713.1:375861699-375908736 GCA_902687465.1 Secale cereale
CCCCCCCCCCCCCCAACGCCAGCCGCCCAAGGGGACGGTCCCGAGAAGTTCAAGAAGCCGGCGAGACGGATGATGGGGTCGCCGGTACCACCAGGAGTGGTGTCCGACACCAAGTCGGACCCGTCATCCTGCCGCCTACCGCCCTCGTCGACGCTGCCGCTATCCTCCTCGTCACTCTCGCTCGAGGAGGAATCTTCGTCATCAGAAGAGCTCTCCACGCAGCACCTTGCACGAGTCCCGAAGTGCCGAAGACCTTGACGGAAAGAAGGCCAGCCTCCATCAACTTAAAATGGAGAGTGAGCCCATCCGTCAAGCTGTGGATACGAGCAAACATCTTCCATCCCCGACGAAGATATATCACATGAGGAGCAGGGAAGTCGACGCAGACCCGCGTGCCACTGATCCCGCAGCCCCTCATGTGCAGCCGTAATGACTCCGGCGGATCTAGCTCCATCTCCCGTGCAAATGGAGTCGGGAGACGAAGGCGACGGCGCGGCGGCCGACGCAACTTAACGAAGAACTCACAAGGGTCATCCCCAACATGGCCCTCCGTTGGAGGAGGAGCTGCTGGCGGCGGCGAGGCCGACGGGCCACCCCGTCCTCCTCTTCCCCGAGCGACCCGGCCTCGCCCCCTCCCCCTTCCTCTCGTGGCCGGCTCTACCACCGCAAGCGCAGGAGAAGGAGGGACGCGTTGTCGAGCGGCGACCCTCGCCGCCACCTTTGAAGGGCCGGGATTTCCTCTCTCCATGACGAATGGAAGAGAGGAGCAGAAGCTGAAGGAGGAAGAAGATGGAAGAATGCGGGGCGCCGTCCCTCCCCTCCCGCTCTTTATAAAGGAACGGGGCTGGGGCTCGACCACCCCGCTCGGCCAATCAAGACACGGAAGGCGCAGGGAGCCAGGACCGACCCGCCGCCCCAACCAGCGACGGCCCGGTTTCCCGCCTCCACCGTTTGCCACCCCAAGCGCATGGGAGACACGTGGCAGACGTGCAGAATCGAGGGGATGGGTGAGGCGACCTCTCTCCACCCCGTGATCGTGGGGAGTGGACGCCTTGAGAACCGCGCCTCGGCCCCATTCAGTAAATGGGCCGCGCCTCCATGCCTCCCCTCGTTTATGGGGAAGGCGCGAAGCCGCCTCTTTACTACGATGTGATGCATGCCTGCGGGAACCGCCCCACGCATGCCACCCACGTCACGCACACCCCTCCACACCACGCCACGCGCGCGGATCGTGGGAGGCGCAGCGCGCGGAAAATCTTACCGCGGTAAAAACCGTCCCGCCTGCCCGCGCACCGTTCTGGGCCTAGCCCAACAATGCGTCGCGCTTATGTGTGGCCAAGGCCCGGGGCTCCTGTCGGTGTACAAAAAGGGGGATACACTTTTTGTACCCCTATAACTATGCACGGGTAGTCTGAGCCGCGGGCACCACCACACCAAGCAAGGCAAGGGAGGTAAGCCAGGGTAAGACCGAAACACCAGAGCCAAGACCACAAAGAGCAAAGGGACGAAGCAGGTTCCCCCGGCAAGATCCTTGCCGGGAGCCAGTTTTAGCAGCCCCGGCAAGATCCTTGCCGGGGCCGGCTTTAGCAGCCCCGGCAAGACCCTTGCCGCGGCAACTCGCCCCACGCCTAGGGAGCAAATCACCCTTGAGTCCACTGCCCCCATGGGGCAAGGATTCGGGAGACATCCCCGTAGTGGCATGCAGATCTTTGTGAAGACATTCAAGATCAGATACACACTAAGAAGACGACGACCCTTGGCGGGATCCCAGCCAAGGAAGACCACAAGACCTCTGGCAAGCACCATGCCGGGGATGGCAGCAGGCGCCGCGGCAAGACCCTTGTCGGGGCCCCAGCAAGGCCCTTGCCAAGGACATCCGCAGGGCCAGCATCAGGCCCACGCCGACTAAACTACCGCCGCCTTATGCAGCTGCCGACCCAACCAGCTGGGCAGGCACCTGCATGGCGGCATGCAGATCTTCGTGAAGACCCACCATTGCGCCACCTCAGCTGCCTGCCTACCTACATGGCATCTCAGGCATCGCTGGCCAGGGCGCGTGTCGACAAAAGAAGGGGCGGCGACGGACAAGACAGATCTTCCCCCCGTCCCCGATAAAGCAAGGACACCTAAGCATGACGCATTAAATGCGCCTTGTCATGTAATGCGAGGGATAAACTCGCATCACTGTACCCTTTCCACCTCCCGTGTGCCACTGTGGCAACCCCTTTTTCTATAAAAGGAGGCCTGAGGCGACCAGGAGGAGGCTTCGCCTTTTTGGAGCTCCTCACGCCCCATAGCTAGCTGCAGAACACAAATATACAATCCACCAAAGCCGGAGTAGGGTTTTACGCATCCTCGCGGCCCGAACCTGGATAAACGAACCATGTGATATATGTTTGATCCGCTCTTCTCTCAACCCCGCGCCCCGCCAACCGTAGTAGGGATTCTTGTGATTCCATAGGTGTCGTTCCAATACACCGACACAAGTGATGCAAAGGATGGGTTTCTCTCATCGATGGGTGGACTGGATTATGACTTGTGTCACATCGGTGAGGTTTTCGTTCAAATTCAACGGAACTCTCCTGGATTCATTTGCACCAACGTGTGGTCTTCGGCAAGGTGACCCATTATCACCCTTTCTTTTCCTTTTCGTCGTTGATGGAATATCTGTTATATTGAAGCATGGTGTCGGTTCAAATGTTATAACTCCGATAAAAATTTGTCGGCGAGCGCCCGATATTTCGCATCTCTTGTTTGCTGATGATACAATGCTATTTTTTGAGGCTTCGCATAACCAGGCTGAACATGTGAAAAACACATTGGATACATATGAACTAGCTACTGGTCAAAGCTTAAACTATGATAAGTGCTCCATTCTATTTGGTAGTGCTTGTACTGAGGATGTACTAGGAAATGTTAGAGCAGTGCTTCAAGTCACCACTTCTTGTTTTGAGGAGATATATCTTGGACTACCCACTCTGGAAGGTTGCATGTCAAAAGGGAAGTTCCAAAATCTATAGACTAGTATGACAAAAAGATTGATACAGTGGGGGGATGGACACCTAGCACAGCCGGGAAGAGAAGTACTAATAAAGTTTGTGGCCCAAGCGCTGCCTACTTATATCATGGGGGTCTTCAAACTCCCATATCCGATGTGTGATGATCTGACTAGAATGGTGAGAAGTTTTTATTGGGGCTCGGAAAAGGGGAAACGGAAGGTCCACTGGAAGGCTTGGGACCATCTGTTGCAACCTAAGTGCAAAGGCGGTCTAGGTTTCTGGGACTTCCGCTTGTTCAATCAAGCTCTTCTTGCACGTCAGGCATGGAGACTCATTGTTAGACCCCCGACAGTTTGTGTGCTCAACTACTAAAGGCTCTCTACTATCCCAATGGTAATCTTGAGGATACAGCGTTCTCTGGTAATGCCTCGTCATCATGGACAACAATATGTCATGGGCTAGATCTATTGAAGAAAGGGCTTATATGGGGAGTTTGGAATGGACAGAGCATTAGAGTGTGGAGGGATAATTGGATTCCAAGACCAGATTCCTATAAACCGGTCTCAATCCAAGGGAGGTGCAGAATCAGGTTTGTGTCAGACCTGTTAAACTCTAATGGTTCATGGAATGTACAGTTGCTGCAGACATACTTTCTGCCTTGTGATGTTGTGGAAATCTTGAAGATCAGAGCATCTCCAAGATTGCTTGAAGATATATTAGGTTGGGATCCAGGAGTGCATGGAAAATTTTCTGTTAAAAGTGCTTATAATCTAGCATTGCAATTGTCCGCCGGTGAAGCTACAGGTTCGTCTACTCGGCTCCAAATGGTAGCAGAAAATGTTGGAAGCTTGTATGGTCCTGTGAAGTTCCTCCTACAATCAAGAATTTTGCTTGGCGTCTATGCACAAATTCCTTACCAGCATGGAAAAACAAGAACCGTAGGGGTCTTGAGACAATGCCCATATGTCCAATTTGTGGCAAAGGAATTGAGGACAACTACCATCCTTTTTGTGTTTGCCAAAAATCAGTTGAGCTATTGAAGGAGATGGCAAATGTGTGGCGGCTTCCTGCAATTGAATCAATAGAAAATACTAGAGTTGAGTGGCTGTTTTAAGCTCTGGAAGTGTTGCCGGACACTGATCAAGCCATGGTACTGATGCTTTTCTGGAGATGTTGGCATGTACGAAATGAGATTCTTCATGACAAAAATCCAGCACTGATAGAGGTATCCAAACGTTTTTTATGCAGCACTTGGAATCTCTTTTATGCATAAAAATGATCCGTTTGCAGATCCGTGCAAAGGTAAAACTACTATTTCGCTAGATGCCTTGCTACGCATATCACATAAAAGAATAGTGGCTGCAGTTTGCGGCTGGGTTTGGCCGGATCGTTGCTGGGTGAAACTTAGCTCGGACGGGTCGTTTTCAGAGGATGGAAGAGCTGGATCAGGCATGGTACTCCATGATGAACATGGACGCATTATCTTCTCCTCTTGCAGGGAATTGTTCTCGTGTCGGGGAGCCCTGGAAGCTAAACTAGGAACGTGTGTGGAAGGGCTATCATTGGCGTTGATGCGTTCGGAACTTTCGATGGCAATCGAGATGGATTCTTCAGTTGCAGTGAAGATGATGAAATCTAGCAATGCAAATAGATCAATCTATTCGGCTTTGGTAAAGGAGATCAAGTATCCCATTTTTAGAAAAGGAGACCATCCCCTGTCCTCTGCATCAAAATGATGCATGCATCCACATTATTAATAATCAAATCGTTCAAACAAAGACTCCAAGTCTCATAACACAAAGTGCTCACAACGAGCTGAAAAAAACAAAAAGCAAGATAACCACAACCGATTGTACAAAAGAAAGATAGGAGACTAAACGCCTATCCTATTACATGACCGCCATCCAAACCGATTGAAGATAGCCCGTGCTACTGTCTCCCAACGGATAGACTCAATAACCATACGCTCCCTGGCATCCGTCGGAGTGAGTAGCGACCACATAAAGATCATCGTAGTGGCCCGAGAGATAATCTGCAAGAAATGAACATTCGTTGCTCTGTTAAAAACCATATCATTCCCGCAGTTTCATATAGCCCATAATAATGCACATACGCCTACACGGATGTGACTCGCAGCTTCTATCTCACCTCCATTTAGCCACGTCCCAAACAACATGTTGATACTAGTAGGAGGAGCAATGTTAAACGCTATATGGATAGACCGCCATAATACTTTTGCCATCGGGCAATCAAGAAAGAGGTGTTTGATAGATTCATCATGATCACATTAACTACATCTTCGAGATCCAGTCCAGTTGCGTTTTGCCAAGTTATCCTTAGTGAAAATTACTTGTTTGTGGACAAACCACATAAACACTTTAATCCGTAAGGGTACTTTGACCTTCCAAATATTCACAAATCAAGTATCTCATGGGTCTTCGTAAAACTAGTATTACTCACGTTAGTAGAGCTCAAAAATAAAGTTAATAACTATCTTGCAAACTTTGCTCGTATGGAGGGAAGAACTATGACCTGGCTTGGGTCAGGACCTTCGGAGGCCATTGAGCTTAACTCCTTTGATTGTAATCATGTGTGAAGTGAGTAATACAAGTTTTTCCCGCAAAAAAATGCAAGTATTTTGTCTACAGGTGTAACTTACCGTGCTAGTAGGCATTTCCGCTGCAAGCCAAACGACGGCTGGAGGCATGTATTATTTCCTGGTGTATTGCTAAGGGAAACGACAATCCAAAAATGGCCTTAGGGAGTTTCAGAACTGTGAGGACTTGTTTACACATTGCCATTATCTTTCTAAGATGGCTGGTTTTATATTCATTTGCTGGGTTGTGCAATTTATTTTTTAGAAAAGGGGGTATTCCCCGGCCTCTGCATCAAAATGATGCATGCAGCCATCTTATTAATAAGCAAAATCAAGGTCTCCAAGTATGCGGAACGAAATTACAAAATGCTCCAACTGAGCTAGAACAAAAAGCAAGGACACCACATTCGGATGCGTTAATGTAAATAGGACCTAAACTCCTATCCTATTACATGACCGCCATCCAAACCGGTTGAAGATAACCCGAGCTACCATCTCCCAACGGATAGACCCAGTAACCAAACGCTCCCTGGCATCCATCGGAGTGAGTAGCGACCACATACGGATCAAAGCAGTGGCCCTGTGAATAACCTGCAAAAAATGAACATTCGTTGATCTGTTAAAAACCAAGTCATTCCTGCAATTCCATATAGCCCATAGTAACGCACAAACACCCACACGGATGTGGCTCACTAATTCTTTCGCGACTCCATTCAACCACGTGCCGAATAACGTGGTGATACTAGTAGGAGGAATAATATTAAAATCAATATGGACCGAACGCCATAATACTTTAGCCATAGGACAATCGAGAAAGAGGTGTTTAATTGATTCATCCTTGTCGCAATAACTACAGCGCAAAGACCCATTCCAGTTACGTTTGGCCAGATTATCCTTAGTGAGAATTACTTGTTTATGAACAAACCACATAAACACTTTAATTCGTAAGGGAACTTTGACCTTCCAAATGTGAGCAGACCTAGGGATAGGCACTGAGTTGATTAAATCTGAATACAGCGATTTCACCAAAAACGTCCCGTTCTTAGTCAGTTTCCAATGAATACGGTCTGTCTGCTGAGACAGCTGAACATCCATCAGTCTTCTCACCAAATGAAGCCACGCTTCCCAGCGGTGTCCAACCAGCGCCCTTCGGAATTGAATATTAAGAGGAGTGGACTGCAATATTGTTGCAACGTAGTCTTCTTTACGTTGAGCAATACTATAGAGAGAAGGATATTGAATGGCTAGGGGCGTCTCTCCCAACCATGTATCCTCCCAAAATCTTGTGGAAACACCATTACCAACTAAGAACTTAGTTCTATTGAAAAAGGCCGACTTAACTTTCATCAGTCCTTTCCAAAAGGGTGAATCAATTGGTCTAGCTGTCACTTGAGCTAGCGTCTTGGTTGTAAGGTATTTATTATGTAAGATTTGGGCCCATGTAGCATGAGTCTCAGAAGATAACTTAAACAACCACTTGCTGAGTAAGCACCTATTCTGAACCTCCAAATTTTCAACTCCAAGACCCCCTTGATCCTTAGGTCTGCAAATGACATCCCATCTAGACAGCCTATACTTGCGCTTCATCTCATCACTTTGCCAAAAGAAATGCGACCGATAGAAATCCAGTCTTTTCCTTACCCCTACTGGGATCATGAAAAAGGACAGTAAAAACATGGGCATACTCGTAAGCACCGAGTTAATTAAAATCAGTCGGCCCCCGTATGACAAAAGTTTGCCCTTCCAACAGCTAAGTTTCTTCTCGACACGATCCTCTAGACTCTTCCACTCTTTATTAGAGAGTTTCCGATGATGGATCGGAATGCCAAGATATGTGAACGGTAACGACCCTACCCCACATCCAAATAGCTGCTTGTAGGCTTCTTGTTCATCTTTGCCTCTTCCAAAGCAAAACAATTCACTCTTATGAAAGTTAATCTTTAACCCCGAGAGTTGCTCAAAAAGACAAAGCATAAGCTTCATATTTCTCGCCTTAGCCAAATCATGCTCCATGAAAAGAATCGTGTCATCCGCATACTGCAGGATAGACAGTCCTCCATCTACTAGATGGGGAACGAGACCACCTACCTGATCATTCTCCTTAGCTCTACCAATAAGGATTGTTAACATGTCTGCTACAATGTTGAACAAGATA
Organism: Secale cereale; assembly: GCA_902687465.1. NCBI lineage: Eukaryota > Viridiplantae > Streptophyta > Magnoliopsida > Poales > Poaceae > Secale > Secale cereale. Next base: position 375,869,450 of record LR738713.1, read on the forward strand.
GGAGACATCGGGTCACCCTGTCTTAAACCCTTGTGAGTCTGGAAGTAATGACTAATATCGTCATTAACTTTTATTCCGACGCAGCCTTTTTGAGTGAAAGAGTCCACCTGCTTTCTCCAGGATGGGTCGAAACCTTTCATTCTTAAGGCTTGCTGAAGGAACGGCCATTTGACCTTATCGTATGCTTTTTCAAAGTCCACCTTAAAAACTACCCCATCAAGTTTTTTCGTATGGATTTCATGGAGCGTCTCATGAAGGACAACAACCCCTTCAAGGATGTTTCTATCCGGCATGAAAGCAGACTGGGAAGGCTGCACAACGCTATGTGCAATCTGCGTCAATCTATTCGTTCCCACCTTAGTGAAAACCTTAAAACTGACATTAAGAAGGCACATTGGTCGAAATTGCTCAATTCGATTCGCTTCTGCCTTCTTAGGAAGTAAAGTTATAGTACCAAAATTAAGGTGAAATAGTTTCAGATGTCCATCGAAAAGATCATGGAACATCGCAAGTAAATCATCCTTAATGATATGCCAGCACCTTTTATAAAATTCAGCCGGAAAACCATCCGGGCCAGGCGCCTTATTATTCTTCATCTGTGAGATCGCATCCAACACCTCTTTCTCCGAGAACGGGGCAGATAAGATCTCGTTCTCATCTGACGCTAATTGGGGAACATCCTGAACTCGGGTCTCGTCTAGAGACACGAAACTATCATCCGGGGCCCCAAACAGCCGCTTATAATAGTCAGTGATGTAAAGTTTGAGGTTCTCCTGCCCAACAATCGTGCCCTCATCCTGCTCGAGCTGAAAAATTCTTTTCTTTCGATGCTTACCATTAGCTATCAAATGGAAGAATTGTGTGTTATCATCCCCTTGGATAACTTCACGCACCTTGGCACGGAGTGCCCATTTCAATTCTTCCTCTCGCAACAATTCTTTCAGCCTAGATTCAGCCGTTACCTTAGCCTCCAGCTCACTGGTCGCTAGGAGAGATGACTCAGCCTTAACATCGAGATTATTAATAAGGTTGATAAGCCGCTCCTTCTCAACCTTATACACCCCACTAAGATGCTTTGCCCAACCACGTAGGAACTGCCTTAAATGCCTAATCTTATTCTGCCATCTGTCTATGGCTGATTTACCACCTGCACCTTTGGCCCATTCCCTGGCAACCAGGTCTAAAAACCCTTCTCTCTCAAACCACGCTAACTCGAAAGAGAAAGTATTTTTATTTCCCATATAAGTTGCCACTCCAGAATCTACCAAAAGTGGAGTATGGTCCGAAATGGCCCTCGACAAGGCCTGAACGGTCACCATGGGAAACTTCTGTTCCCACTCCACACTAGAGAGAACACGATCTAGCTTCTCATAAGTTGGGTTTGGTAGTGAATTGGCCCAGGTGAATTGTCTGCCAGAAAGCTCTATCTCTCGGAGATCCAGGCTTTCAATAATAGCATTAAACATAAACGACCATCTGCCGTCAAAGTTATCATTGTTCTTCTCCTGCCGTCTTCTAATTATATTGAAATCACCTCCCACCAGAATTGGGAGCTGTTCCTCTCCACAAATCCGAACGAGGTCAGCCAAAAAGTCTGGTTTGAGCTCAGGTTGCGCAGCTCCATATACTGCCACCAGTGCCCACTGGAATCCATCGACCCTGGATCTCACCCTGAACTTTACGGCGAACTCCCCCAAGACCACGTTACGGACTTTTAAAGACTCTCTTCTTACCCCTAGTAAAATCCCACCGGACCTTCCTCTGGGGGGTAAGCAGTGCCAGTCGAAATCGACTCCTCCAGATAACGTACCCAGAAACTGGGAGGTAAAGTTATCTCTACCAGTTTCAGAGAGGGCAATGAAATCAAGCTTGTGTTCGATAGACGCCTCCGCCAAGAACCTACGTTTAGCCAAGTCTTTCAGACCTCTGCTATTCCAGAAAATTCCTCTCATTTTTCATCATGGAATTTCTTGGCAGTCCGAATCCGAACACTCCTGCGTACAGCCGACACCGGATAAATTTTGCGGCTCCATTTACGCTTAGGCTCATGGTGCTCCCCGTCCCGGTTCGTACAACCAGTTTTGGGGGCTTGAGCAATCTCCGTATCGTCCTGGAGCAACTCCTCCCTGACATCACCAGTACCCTCATCCTCCGACTGAGCGAGCGATGGATCCAGGTCCTCGCAAAGATTATCCAAAACCCTCACCCCTAAAGCATCAAATTCTGAGTTATTCAACGGCTTAACGGCTGCTAAGTTATTAATAACCTCAATCGTCCGCTCTGCCTCACGATCAAACAAGTCGTTAACAGATTGAGCAACCTCTTTCCCGTTCCCGCCTAAAGAAACTCCCAATTGATTTGCATTATTTATAACATCATCGGCAGAAAAATGCAAAATCAAATTGGAAATACTGACTGACATACCTGTCAAGTCCTCAATGTTCCGCAGCTTGGCCTGCCGCATAGCACGACCCATCTGCAGATCATCCACATCCGGCTGGTCCTGGAGGCGACTGCTGAGTCGTCGGCCACCAGTCATGGGATCAGCAATCCCCCCGAAAGCGACGACCTCGGCGGTGGAGGGTCCACTCGGGGTAGGGCCTCCTGACGTAGACCCAAGTACACCCCCACCCATCTGACCAAGAACACCTGGGCCGCCTGCCACAGGCACCTCGATCGCAGTCCCTGGCGCCGCCAGCGAGTACGGCCCACGAGCCACACAGTCTCCAGACCCAGCCGCACTCGGACTGGTCTCAACATCTCCAGATAACTCGTCGTGAGCAGACGACAGACCAACCAAAAGCGGGCATCCAGACCCTGGAGTAACATCCCGCTCAGCACCCAGCTCCAGAACACCCTCGTGAATATGGGCGGCAGAGGTAGGCGTGGTAATAGGGGACTCCTCCCTGATACCCTCCTTCCCAGAGAGAGCAGCATCCATGATCCGCGGCGACAATGGTGGTAGTTCCAGCTCCACCGGATCTTCCAAATCAGCCCTGTGACCCCACAACCGACTAGGGGCTGAGGCCGCCCCAAAGGACCCAAAGCGGAGAGAAGACAAGGATGTTGCAGGGGGTGCTTCCCCCTTCCCCCCAGAACCTCCAGAAGACTGCTGAGGCTGACCCACCGTTGGTGTATGTCCAGACATCGCCTGCCCACCCGCGGCTGACTCACTCAAGCCACGAGCGTCATCACCATCAGTCATATCCGTATCCGCATTCCCATCGGCGGCCTGAACAAGTACTGAACTCTCGAGCTCAATCTCAATCTCCAAGTCATACATCAGACCAGCATAGAACCACCTCACATAAAAGGGAACCAACTCAATATCTAGGACACTCACCAGCAAGCGCGCAATGCCATTAGCTCGCGTGAACGGCATATCCACCTTCTCTGTTTTACCAATAAGCGATCCTAGACTCCACGTAGTCCGAGCGCTCTGAAGGGCCTTCGGGGGCACCCCTAGAAAGCGAACCCAAATCTGTGGAAGGGCCTTCCCTTGAGGCTCAGGTTTCTTCCAAGGAGCAAACTCGATGATGCAGTTAGTGCTCGCCACCCGACACAAGCCATACTTAAGCGTGTGATTCAGGTCATCCAAGGATGGGAAATCCACCTTATAAGATTGCCCCTCAAGCTTGACCAGCTTCCACTGAAAGTTTCCTGGCATCAACTCACTGAGCCTATGCACAATCTGGGCCTCAGACAGTGTCCCATGCGTGACCTTGACAACCCCTGTAAGGGAAACCTCCATCACAGGTGCCTCAGACTCATCAGCAGGAGACTCAAAGAACATAAGATCAGCAGAACAAACTCCGTAAACAGCAACCGCCGGCATGGGCCCCTGGAGTTCAGGGCACTCCCCTGAATCATGCATGGGCTTCTGACACGTGTCACACATCACCGTGGTGCACTCAGCCGCGAAGTGACCTGCCACCCCGCACCGACGACAGATCATCTTCTCCTTCTTGCGGAGCCATTTAGACAAATGATCAACGGCCGGCTTGTCGACAACCTTATCAGACAGTCCAGCACTCGGATCCGGAACTTCGACTGAAGCAAGAGCCCGAACCACCTCCACCGCAGCAGTTTTAAGCACCAGAGGAACCACCTCCACCGCAACAGTATTAAGCGCTAGAGGCACGTCAGGGACAGCCACGGCTTGCCGCGGCGGGGGAGGAGGATGACGCCTGCCCCCTCCCCTACCTCCGTGGAATCTCCCCCGGAAGCGTTGATTTGGACCCGAAGCACCCTCAACAAAGCCGCGTGGTGGTCCGTAGAAACCTCCTTGTTGCCCATTGCCACGACCAACACCACCATCGCCTTGCCACGCATAGCCCCGGCCACCGCCGGTAGAAGACGAGCCCCGATGCTGCCCCTCGCCGTATGCGTCGTAGCCATCATCGCCCCATCTTCTTCTGGGTGGGTTGCGGTTCCCGCCGCCATCCTCCTGGCCCAAGCGTCCCCGGTCCGCCTCCGCCGCGATAGAAGCAGCCGCCGCGCCGCGGCCAAGTGGCCGCTGGCCACCGCCTCGCCCGACCCCCCCCCCCCCGCCTCCTCCCTGATGGGGAGCCGTCAGCTGGGCCGGCGCGCCCCGAGCCACGGCCGCTGGTGCGGCTACGGGAGCACTTGGCCTCCCTGGCGGGGGTCCAGAAGAGCCACGGCCAGCCATCGCAGGCTGGCGACGAGACAAGCAGCAAGGGAATCCAGGGCAAGCACGAAGAGGACGGACCCTAACAGGAATCGGCGGACTCACAGAAGGATCCGAACGCTCGACGTGAACACCGTCGATACCTCCCAGGAACGTAACATCGCGCGCGTTTACTATATGGGCCGGAACTCCGCCTCCGTATAGGTCGCGACCAGGCCCACCGTACTGGTCTCCAGTGCATGTGGGCCGCAACCTCGAGCCACCCATCCTGTCCGGCCCAACTGAGCCCAGGATGGAATTCAAACGACCGGACCTCGTCGCTCGGATCTCGGAAGACCGGCTGGCCGCCGACGCCGCCGCCACCGCCGACCGCAGCCCGACCTTCTTCCTCCTCTCCACTCTCCTCCAAGTTTCCAACGGCATGAGATCAAAAAGAGTTAAATTCGGTAAACTCACCTTCGGAAGAGGGCCGCGCCATGGCCGGATCGCCGCCGCCGATGTTCGTCGGTGCACGACGCGCCGGATGATCTCCACCTCCTCCTCCTTAGAAAGCCCAACCCTCGTCGGATCTTCGCACGGCACCACCGCATCTGCCAGTACGGCCACTTCCTCCTCATCGTACCCCGCCTCAAGCGCCTCGCAGATGAGGTCGGAGGCCGTCGGCGACGATGGTTTCGGCGGCCCGGCGCCATCCTCCTCGTCCTCCTCGTCGTCGGCATTAGCAAGCGCCCAGAAGCGGCCTCCGGCTTGCCGGACGCCAGGGGTGCCGGCCGCCCGCGACGCCAGCACTAGTCAACCTGAGCCTAGCTCAACTGGTTGGGGGAGTCTGTTTATTGGGGGAGAATTTCACTTCCCCGGCCTCTGCCAAATGATTCATGCTGGGTTGTGCAAATGATTCATGCATTGTTGTATAGTATAGAATAACATCCAAAATGTGGACTCATTGTATCCAATATGAGTGCTATATTTTATGCCATTGTTTTTTATGATATTTCATGTAAAGTACCTTCAATTCATATTGGACAAAACATTTTTCTCAAATATTCCTTTCATTCTTTTCTCAAGATGGTTCGGGGTGGAACCATGTGTCTTCATGATCAAGCGATGGTGGTGTGTTAGCAACAGATACACAACTTCTCAACTGTTATCCAAAAACAAAAACCCAAGTCGTGCCTTAACCCAACGGCGACTAGGTTAGTTATGCGGTGTTCCTGTTCTTAAGGCGTTACAGTGGAGCAACAATATGTGATATGAAATCATGGATTTTGCCTTAGTTGTTTGAATTTGACGAGTACAATATTGTTTGCGGTGGAGGCATCTCTTTTGATGATCCTTCACACCTTTATGTCGGCATAGTTCTTGTTGCATGTAGACATTTCTTGGTAACCTCTCGTAAAGGGGCTATGAGAGCTTAACATTGTTATTATATTGCCTTCATCATCTTGCATAATGCACCTTTTTTCTTCTTCTTAGTTTGCCTGAGTTTTTCAGCAGATAGAAGATAGTAAAATGGAGCAAACTAGGAGCCACCACACTAATTTGGGATAGACCGTGTTGTTTGTGCATCCACGGTTGGTTGGTGAAGGAACCTGTGTAAAGCATCCGTCTTATCTATACCAATATAAGAAATACCCAAAGGGATATATCAAACTGATCAAGGCCATTATCAACCCAATGAGCTAGATTGTCTCAACTTTGAGGGCTCAACAAGTTAAGCATGTTATTAATTTCTACCTAATATCAAGTTCACCACTAACCACGATATCATTAACTTTGTAAACTTTAATAAAGTTTTCTTCATGGAACTTTATCTAAGCTTATATCTTTACATTACAATTGTTTTTTAATATAAATTTGATAAAACTTTATAAATTTTGATGTAAGACAAAAATAATATGTATGCGGAGTAAATAAAAATAAAGGATGCACTACATAGTGTTGTGCAATCCGAGGTCAGGGCATTTCCAAGACGGAATCGTAAACTGCCCGCGTCCGTCCAGACTGCGCTGTCCGGACCGTGGAAGCCATCCAACACGGGCATGTATCGGTCCGTGGGGTGGTCCGGACACGTTTTCTCCTTCAAATTGGAGACAAAGTTGGGGAAGGTTTGCGGGAGACTGGACACCCAAAACGTGGGACTCCGGCACCCCGGCCCACCCAATCCCCCTCTCGATCCCATTTCCTTCCACTCCGCCTCTTTCCTCCTTACTTTGCATCTGCACCCTTCACCTCCGTTATCGTTGGTGTACGTCTCCGATCGCCACAGAGGTATTGTCGGACGTCTGCAACCAGCACCGACGTGCCCACTCGCCTTACAACAGAGCTGTCCATCCTGGAGCCGTTTGTACCTAGTACACTTCGCCGACTGTCGACGACCTTCATGGCGGACACCACGCCCGGCAGGTGTTCGGGGAAATACCATTGAGCTTATTTTCAAATGCTATGCCGTTTTAGAGCACGAGGATGATGAGCTACTCGACCATGAAGGATGAATTGTTGTGCGGTGCGTGGCTGGCCGTATCCGCAGATTTCGTAGGCAGAAGCAGAGGGTCGGCCTTTTGGGAGCAAGTGAATGAAAAGTTTCACGCACGAAAGCACATTGAGCCCTACGACATGTACATCATTCAACCACATAACGTGAGGTCGATGTCGTATCGCTGACACGCTATCCAGACCGGCATCACCAAGTTTTGCGACGTGGTTCATCGGCTCGAGGCAACTTGGCCATTGCACGCACCAGAGGACGAGATCATACGTTTTACTTCATCTTGCTCAACTTGTTGATTGATTCATTCACTCACTGATCTATACATTAGATGTAGCTCGCACACGCTGGCATGGTGTGCCATAGGTCAGAGAGACGGCCGTTTACGTGCGCATTCATGAAATATTTGTTGTACATCCGGTTAAATCTCGCAAAATTTAAGACATCGTTGAACTAGACTTAATTTGTATGCTACTCCCTCCGTCCCAAAATTCTTGTCTTATATTTGTCTAAATAGGGAAGTATATAACACTAAAACGTGACAAGATACATCCGTATTTTGACAAATTGAAGACAAGAATTTCGGGACGGAGGGAGTATGTTAGAATAATTTGTGCTATTTTCTATCCAAACTTAATTGAATATCATTCGGTTTGCATGAACTTCGTCCGGTTTATTGAAATGCGGGCTAAAATGTATGCAATTATTGGTTGGATGAATATCTTTCGCATCCGTGTTCGTGGACTGATCTCTCTGCCTGCGAACGGATATTCGAAGAAAATTTACGGCTCGACGTTGGAGATATGCCTTATTTTTTAACCAACCGCAAATCATGTAGTCCGCGGACATAAATAACAACTGTACTGCACGTCGATGTCTATCTGCCTTGGTGAACATTGCGCCTTTTTTTTCGAAATGGCAGCTTACTGCATTCATTAAGAAGAAAAGAGTTGCTCGGTTAATTAGGGAAACCGAGCGAAAACCAGATACAAAGAACCGAAGCCCCATAACCAAACACCCTGGGACAAGCCCACACCCGTCGACGGCGTGCCGAAGACCACAACAAACGCCAACCAAACAAACACACAACAACGGGAGACCCCGCTCCGCCAAGCAAGCCAGCCTCCCACCACTGCCGGAAAGAAGAAGTCGAGACTCCTATGAGAGGAGCAGACCGGGACTCTCCCACAGAGGTGAGGAGGCAAGCACCCACAAACCAAGCGCTGGTTATCGTATTCGACATGACGACGACCAACTTCGACTGCAACCTCGCCACCCTCACGACCCAAGGTCAGTGCACTCGGAGCTGTCAATCTCTTGGGGCCGCCGCCCCGACATCCACTGGTCCGTTGCGCCCGGCGCACTCAACCAGCACCGCCTTCCGGGGCCGCCACCCCGACATGCCACCGCTCCCCTCAAGCTGCAACGCCGCACGACCCAGATGCCCGCAGCCCACGCTGCTCAGGACAACTGTTTGCAGACCACGGCCGTCGCACCACATCCGGGGCCGCTGCCCCGACATACCGTCCAACCGTCCCCGCTAGGACGCGTCGACCGAGCCGACAACCCCCTGCCCCTGCAGCCCAAGGTTGCCACCCAAGCCATGACAAGCTGCAACCCTGCCTCATGGAGTTGCCGCCGCACCGTTGCCCGAGACCGCCGTCTCGACGTACCGCAAGGATCCGGGGCCGCTGCCCCGGCATACACCGCCCTTGACGACGGAAGAACACCACATAGCAGCCAAAGGCTAACCCTCCAAGGCGACGCCTCCAAGAAGGTTACGACGTAGACGCCGCTGCCGCCCACTCCGAAGAATTGGAGCTTGGGTTTTCACCCGGAGAGCCCGAGCACCACACGAGGAGAGAGAGAAGGATCTCTGAGACAACGCCCCCAAGGAGGTAACGACGCCCGCAACCGCCGCCGTTGCCAAACAAGCTTTCGCCTGAGATCCTCCACTCCCGTCGGTGGTCTGCCATGCAGCACACCCACCATCGCCAGCCGCCGTACCACACCTCGCGATGATCCATCGTAGCCTCTCTTGCCACGAAGCAGCATCGCGCCGGCCAGAGTCAGATCCGATCAGAAGGTGCCGGATCCACCGCACTCCCCAGCCACTACAACGGCCCTTGCCGCTGCAGACGTCACCCCGGGGCCGCTGCCCCGGCTTCCTCCCGGCTTCCATTCAGAGATCCACTTTCCAAAGCCGCTACGCCACCAGCCAACACCGCCACCACCTCGAGCGATGCCGCCGCGCCGCCCCCTCGATCCGTGGCACACCGCCACCACCACGGATCCGCGGACGCCAGCTAGAGCAGCCACGCCCCAGCCCGCCCGCCATGCGTGGAGGCCCACCATGGCAGCCGCCGCCCACACCAGATCTGGGTCGAGCACTGACCCCAGAACGGGGCCAACTAGCCCCAACGCCGTGAACCGCCGGCCACCACACTCCCCTGCCTCCGCGCCCCCGGGGCCGCCGCCCCGGCATGCCTGCGTCGGCCAGCCGCCATCCCCGCCCCCAGCCGAGTCCGGCGGTTGCCAGCGCCACCACGAGAAGGAGCCGCCCCGGCGCCGTTTGGCTGCGGGGGCCCGCCACCACCGCGGCACAGATGCCGACGGCAGCGGCGGAGAGGGAGCACCGGCGGGAGGGCTCCTAGGCGGCGGCGCGGTTGCGCCTTTTTTTAGCTTTGATTGCTTTGTTCTGCCGTGGGAAGGTGGAATGCCACCGCCGCCACCACCTACCTCGTTGCTTCCCTCGCCATCAGAAAACACACCCACAGCGAGCCCATGGCTGAGCATGGATATAAGAATCAAAGTAGCAGGTTAAAAGGCAAAATCCCGTTTCGCCGCGCATGCCACAAATTTTGACCTTGCCAGGGAGAAACTTGGGCGCCACACTGCCTGGACGCCTATTTATCCATCCTTGGAACATCTGCAGCACCAAAGAAACCAAGAACAGAACTGAAAACATGGAGACCACGGTCACCGCGGCGACAGCCACCACCAGCTCGAGCGTCGGCCACGGAGCCGGCGGCGGTGCTGCGAGAGTCCTGCTCCTCCCGGTCCCGGGGGCGCAGGGCCACACCAACCCGATGCTCCAGCTGGGCCGCCGCCTGGCGTACCACGGCCTCCGCCCCACACTCGTCGCCACCCGCTACGTGCTCTCCACCACCCCGCCCCCCGGCGAGCCCTTCGGCGTGGCCGCGATCTCCGACGGCTTCGACGCCGGCGGCATGGCCTCGTGCCCGGACATGGCGGAGTACTTCTCGCGGCTGGCGGCCGTGGGCTCCGAGACGCTGCGGGAGCTCCTCCTGTCGGAGGCGCGCGCGGGGCGGCCCGTGCGCGTGCTGGTGTACGACGCTCACCTGGCGTGGGCGCGGCGGGTGGCGCAGGCGTCCGGCGTCGCGGCCGCGGCCTTCTTCTCCCAGCCGTGCGCGGTGGACATCGTCTACGGGGAGCTGTGGGCGGGGCGGCTGGCGCTGCCGGCGACGGACGGGCGCGCGCTGCTCGCGAGAGGAGCGCTCGGCGTGGAGCTGGGGCTGGAGGATATGCCGCCGTTCGCGGCGGTGCCGGAGTCGCAGCCAACGTTCCTCAAGGTGTCAGTTGGGCAGTTCGAGGGGCTGGAGGACGCCGACGACGTGCTCGTCAACTCATTCCGCGACCTCGAGCCAAAGGTGAGCCATACTTCTCTGCTCTAGTCACTCGATGGGTTCTGTAAAGATTCTAGTCTGTTGGACGATAGAATCTCTTTGTAAGCTTGAAAAATCATCCGCAATTATAAACTGCACACAACACACATGCTGTTTATGATTGCAGCGCGTGCACATTTTTGGCATAACCAAGAAATGATAAGCGTAAAATTGCCTCCAAAGTAACATTCTTAGAAGTTATAATGTGGGAGACCATGCTAGGAGGGCTCCTTTGGTTCAACGGATTTTCATAGTAATTTTGAAGGATTAGAATTCTTAGATTTTTTTTTCTATGTTGGTTGTTTGATTCATATGATTGAATCTTATAGGATTTTTTTGTACTACTTCCCATAGAATTCCTATCATCCACTCTCATTTGTTTTTTTTTGATGCAATCAAACAACACAAAACCGTGTAGGATTGAGATGAGTATGACATTTCAATCATGTGTTTTTTTTTTAGAATCAATCATATGTTTTTCTTATGCCCGCGTTTTAGAATCTTGCAAATTAAACAAATATACAAAACTAGAATTTACTTGATAGCCAATAACTCGATATAGTACACCATTGTAGTTTTATATGAGTTTATAGTATGAGGAGAACCAATAACACCAAATGAGGTTTGAGATTTGCGGGAGCCTCATGGATAGGTTGTGCATATGCTTGATTCTACTTCACAAAGCGTGCATACGTTACCCTAGTGAATAAATATGGCACATCCGGTGTGAATTGTGAATCGAATCCATATGCTTCTTTTCACAGCGAAATATATATGGTTAGGAACAAACAAACTCACTCATATGAATAAGTTGTACCTATGCTCAATTCTTCTTCGTTGGGTTCAAATATAATTTGATCTTTGACACATTGTCATTTGAGCAGGAGGTAGAGTACTTGGAATTAACATGGAGAGCGAAGATGGTTGGCCCAACCTTGCCATCATTCTACCTCGACGATGATCGCCTACCATCCAATAAATCATATGGTTTTAACTTGTTCAAGGGAGATGCACTCTGCATGGACTGGCTAGAGAAGCAAAGCAATTCATCCGTTGTGCTGGTGTCCTATGGGACTGTCTCTAATTATGATGCAACCCAGCTAGAGGAGCTTGGCAATGGACTGTGCAATTCCGGCAAACCTTTTCTTTGGGTTGTAAGGTCCAACGAGGAACACAAGTTATCCAAAGAACTCAAGGAAAAATGTGAGAAGATTGGAATAATTGTCTCATGGTGCCCCCAGCTTGAGGTTCTTGCACATAGGGCTATTGGTATGATATCACACAACATGTTTCTTTTCCTTCTTTGTTGCGTGAGATTATACAAGATATGGAAAAACGATAAAGTGGTAATAATATTTTAATATTTATTCCTGATATACATGTAGGTTGCTTCGTTACCCACTGTGGATGGAACTCGACACTAGAGGCACTTGTTAATGGTGTACCTCTTGTGGGTATTCCGCATTGGGCTGATCAACCCACCATTGCAAAGTATATGGAGAGTGCATGGAGCATGGGTGTGCGTGTACAAAAGGACGATAATGGATGTCTAAAGATGGAGGAGGTTGAGAGGTGCATTAGAGAGGTGATGGATGCGGAGAGAAATGATGAGTACAAAAAAAATGTTGTGAAGTGGATGCAAAAGGCCAAGGAGGCAATGCAGGAAGGAGGAAGTTCAGACAAGAACATCGCTGAGTTCGCTACCAAGTATTCGTCAATATGAAGTTTGAACAATGTTTTACTTCAATATAAGCAAGAAGGCAGTGGTTTCAGCCTTATAAAAGTTTAGAGCGGCCGGCATTTTCCATATGTAATTGTAGTGATATCTCCTTCACATTTAGAAGCATGCTGAACTTTTTATACATGTACGCCGTGCAATCTTTTTACATGTTATATATTCTAGTACGGAAAGTGCACTACATCATCTGTAGATAGCCCTCTCCCCTAAGTATTACCGACATTTATCAAAGTAGGAGGTGGGGGTTCCCAAAGAGATGGCTTCAAAAAATTACCCATCGTATTTTAATCATCTTGTTTTCCCTAAAACATAGCTGCAAGTTTTAAAATGGTTGAAATTTATTAATGGAATAGACCTAGGATGATGGTTTAACTAACACACTGAGGGATCATAAAATAAAAAATAAACACATACATGGTTATGCGATAAATACTCCTTCGAAATAAGTGTGTGACGTGTCAAAAGGGCACCCTTGTCGATAACCGAGGAATGAAAGGATACATTGTCTAGCCCCAAAGAACACACTAGACCAGATCAACACATTAGTGTTTTTTTGACTATGTTGTGCTTCACTAAGGAATTAGTTTTGTCAATATAATTTGCCTTACTTTCATCAACCTTGGATGTACGACTTTTCATAAGCACACACGCATGTATCATACAAGATGGTCGTTTTTTAACTGTATATGCTTGCGAAGTAGTCGTTGGATATGTATCCAATATGTGTACGTGTAGGGCTATAGTCGCTCCCGTCAGAAAATAGTGAAGAATAAGACTATTGGGTCTTAAGACAAAAATTGATGTCCTATTCTTTTGCTGAAGACCTAGTTTTCCACTGTATTTTTTCATCCGTTGCTAGTCCATCTTAAGCCACACAACAATTTTGATGAAGCTTCCCACTGTATATCTTCATCCGTATGGATCATCTGGCCCTTTTTTTTACATCGTTGCCACCGAAAATCCTACAACTAACGAACTTCGGAAAAAAAAACTCATACAACTAACTAAACAAAAAAAGTATCCAAATTACACGGGAAAAGAAAAAGATAATGAAGGGATGAGATGCTAGGTTCCGCAGGACCAGCCACCAGAGATTTTGTCAATTCCCCTCACCTCCACCCAGCGTGTTGCGACCTTGCATGTTTTAATGCATATTTAAAAATTTTATTAACGTGATTTCTTTGGTCTTCATCGACAACGTCTTGGCCGAGGGTATGACGCTAGCAAGAATAAATGTACCCTAATCCTTCTCGTGTTGTGGCGAAGTCTTATCGAGCGGCGCCATAGAGCCAAAGAGTTTGTGCCTCTACACGTTTAGTGTGTTAGACCTTGTGGATTTTTGGTGTCCTCGTAGATACGTTCATGTGGAACTTATGACTTTGTGTTAGTATTTTTTTGTCACTTTTGTTGATGCTAACTATTGTGAATTTGGAGTCATGCTTTGACATTCTATTGGAAATTTTGTGATTCGAGGATCTGTACTTTTATGGGATAATCTCCAGCCCAAGTACATTCAACGTCACGGCTTCCAATCCTTTTTGATGGGTGACATAAAAGGTTTTTCTGAAATCTATGAAGACATTCAAGTTAGTGCGGGTGTATAAGTGGTAATGCGTCTGCTCTAATGTGACAGCGGTCTTTCTACCAAAGCCTTGGCGTTATTTCGTGTTGCAAAGATTGATACCACGGAGAATATGATTATGAGAAATTTCATTGTTAGAGGAGTTCTTTAGTACTCCCTCTGTTCCTAAATATTTGTTTTTCTAGAGATTTTAACAAATGACTACATACGAAGCAAAATGAATGAATCTACACTCTAAAATATGTCTACATACATCCGTATGTTGTAACCATTTGAAATGCCTAGAAAGACAAATATTTAGGAACGGAGGGAGTAATTTTTTGGGATTACGATCTTAAGCATTGGACTTGTAATTTCGGCGAATTTAAAAGAGGTTTATGTCCGAAAATACTAATGTGAGCCCGAGCTGCAGTACTCTCTGTATCTGTACCACATGGCTATCTTGTGATGTGTAGCGGCAGCAGTGTGGGTCTAGCTCTATTTTTGGATTCTGGTTTTTTATCATGGCCCTTGGCCCACCAGTCGGAAGGACTTCTGGTTAAGCCGTCAAAAATCCCCGTCGCGGAAGAGGATACGCTGACAATATGAGGTGGTTCGGCCGAGATTCTGGACTAACGCAGGCACCTACTTCATTAATGTGTCCACCCGTTGGAGCTACCAATCTTCATGAACGCGCTCCTCCTCTTCATAATCTCCTCCATCACCCAGATCTGCAGCTCCACCAGAACCAACTCGAGCCATTGCCAGCAGCTCCACCTCTTCCTAGCCATGTCTGCATCATCCTCGTCCGTAGGCCATGATGAGATTTTGCCTCTTGTTTCATGCAAGGACGGCGGCGCCCAGATATACAGTTGGATTGCTTCGCTTGGCCGAGATTGTGCCCCTTGATTCACTGATGACTCTGAAGCTGCACCTTCCTAAGATGCACGAGGTAGATTTGTAAGCTGGCAGGACTAAGTTCAGACTTACCTCTATCGCCGGCAACCCACCCAGTGAGCAGTCTTTGGAGCTGGTGACACCAGATCCAGTGAGGAAGAAACCATTTCTATCCATACGACCTCCTCCTGCAGTTGTTTCGGCGATGCCCTTCGACGCGGCAATATTTACATCTCCCTAGCTTCCATGGCTTATTTGGCACGTCCCGGCGATCAGGGCATGTTGTCCGCTTGTGTCCCTGTCGATGACAAATCGTGCAGAATCTTGTTCTCTTACTCAGCCCATCGTACAATGCCTTCTCTCTGAAATACTATAACGTAAATTGTTTTTGAACACAATTATTCATTACAGACAATCAGAGTTTTCCAACTTATGTACAGCTTCAAAATTTACTTGCTGACTGTCAATTGTTGGAATCCATTTTTTTTAGTGATGCACGACGTAAGCATCAAGAATTACCAGTCATCTTCTATCCTACAGAAATATTCACCTAATATATTGGGAGTGACTAAACATCAAACTTCTGTTTTTATATTCGAAACTGCTCTATGGACGACAAAACCTACTGCTCTATGGACGACAAAACCTGGACGATGCGTGGACGACTGCAAATCCAGTGGCCGTTGCTCCGCTGTAGACATGCACCGGATTTTCACTGTCGTTTGGGAATCGTCTGAATTCTGTCGTCTGTATAGCAAGGTTCTTTTATATTTGTTTCAGGCCATTTTTGTTCCAATCATGGTTTGACAGGTGTCTACACTGAGTACTCGGTCTAAACTCAGCTAAAAAAGCATCATTTTTCCTTCCTGGGTTCAGGTCGACGCCAGTCTCTTTGCCTTCGATTGATTAGCATGTCATCCTGTACCTAACGGGCCGCCCAGCCAACCCGTTAACACACACAAAAAAAGTCTCACGTCTTCCCTACTTTCCCCTATCAATGGGTTAGGCTATAGTCCCCGACCTCCCCCTGGTATGGCACCCCAGTCCAAGCCTTTCATTTCCACCACTGACCCCGAAAGTTCAGACAATAAAAATACTAAAAACAGAGAAGATAATCTTAGTAGGTTGAAAAAACATGGATGAAAAAAACTGAAAAAGAAGAAAAGTAAGTGTGAATTCCTCCCATTTCATTACAAAAAAAGAGAGCACATGGGTAACACCTACTGCTATGTGCGTCTTTCCTTATAAAAAAATGTATAGGACTCAAAACAAAAACTGAAAAACACAAGAACTTGACTGCATGTAAATTCCCATTTCTTTTCAAACAAAATGATGAGTACTAGTGGCAGATTACCCCTGTGGCAACAAAAATGTGAAGATTAAACTCAAAATGCTGTTACTACTTGTACTGCATACAGATAAAAAATACTACATAGAAAAACTCTAAAAAATAAAACATACAGAAACTGAAAACCTGACAAATAACTTCAATAAAAAACGATGATGTGGGGATTAGATTTCACCGGCATAGCAGACTGAGGACCGGCACAAGGAGCATCCAGCTTCTTCGCCTGAGCTTCCATTTTCCTTGCATGCTGGATTTGATAAAAATATTTTTTATGTTAGTGTGCTGAATTACAAAAAAAAAAAGAATATATATCAGTGTTTTGAGTGCTTTGAGTAAGAGGGGAACTTACTTGCGTCCTTTCATAGTATACTGAATTTCAGATAATTGGAAGTTACTCCCAGCAATGAAATGCTTGGTCCAAAAATTCCAAAAAGAAAAACAACACAGCCTCTCCTGTTCCAGCCCTCCACCAAGTAACTAAAAAACATAGGAAAACCCACATCTGAATGGGCAAAAAAACTAAATACTGACTTTTTTTTTGCGAAATAACTAAATACTGACATTAACAGAAAAAAGAGTCAAATGACTGACCAATGACATAAAATCAAGGACTTGATAAACAAATGACTAGCATTTAGGACCTACATCAAAAATGAAAAAGGCAAAAACTATGGTCATAGCAGAACTGAAATTACTAAAATTACTGGAAAAAATAGATACTAGGAAATACTGATAACTTATGAATCAAGTACCAGACGGAATCATGAAAAAAATTCGGACTCCATATTACATAGTTCTTGACGATGCATACCACCGCAATAACGAAAATAAGAGAAAACAACCATAGTTCGTCAAACTGCGACACGGCATAGTTAACACACGGCAGAACAAAAGGCGGTGACAACTTTAGCATTGAATCGGGTTAACAACCATCATGTGTCAGTTCGTCCAGTGCACTGTTCCTGATGGTGATTAGCACCGCTTTGCCAACCTTTAGGTCGTTCTCCTCCATGAATTCCTACCATCCATCCCTGTTGAAGGCGATACAACCATCGGCTACTGTCTTGTATGCGGCAGTGCTTACGATACCTCCCCCAAGGCGTAGCCCAACCATGCCTGCGGTCGGGGTGGTTGTCGGGCTGGAAGCTACCTTAAAAGGTTAAGTCCGTCTAAAAGGAGAAGTAAAATAAAATGTCAGTTGCCAACTCACAAGTTATTTTAATAAAATGAATAGCACATAAATAAAATGAATTATGAAGAAACATGACTGATGCCTGATGCAAATAATTTAAAACAGGCGAACTAATACTAAGAACTAAACCAAGCTGAGAGAAAATAGGTAAAACCATGCTAAAATATAAAGTATTTTACTGCAAACTATGTGCACTAAACCAAGCCGTCGGGGTGGTTTAGTGCACGCAATAGTAATAGATGTGTTAGAGTACGTAATGGGTCTAATGGGCCTGGGCTGATGGTATAGCCCGTTAGTCTTAGGATTAATTAGAGATAAGGGTCGCTTGCTTAGGGGTCAAATAAACCTCTCAATATAAGCGGAGGAGATGTATCAATCTAATCAAGCAAGAATTAAAAAGGAAATCCCTTCCCTCTGTTAGACTAGGTATATTGTAGATATACGTGTTGTAATACAATACATGTACCTGTACGTTCTCTCTTATATATATGACAGCCGTACCCTGCTTCAGGGTATCGAGCATTGTTCCAAACCCTAATTTGTATAACATGGTATCAGACGACGCGTTCGATCCGCGCCGTGCTTCCGCTTCCTCTGCCGCCGCCGCGTCGGCCTTCGCCGCCGTGTCGCCTCCATCAACCTTGGCGACGGAATCGCCGTTCATGGCGTCCGCTCCGCTCGCCTGGGCCCGTTCGGCCGCATCGGGATCGCACCCGCCAGCACCCCGATCGCCGTTCGCCCGTGATGCATCGCTTCCTCGTGGTGCAGCCCTGGCGCCGAACTCCTACGATCCAGCGCAGCCGCCCCATGCTGGGTCTCAGGCGGTCAACCATCCAGCGCAGCCTTGTCCGCCTCGTGATGGAGCTCTGGCTGTCAACTACGGTGCCTCTGCGTTGCCGTACGGCACGACTCCATCGCATGTTGCGCCGCAGGCTTCAGGCTCTCGTGGTGCCCCCATCCAGGCGCCCTACGGCGGACCGTATCCAGCGCCGTACATCGCTCCGTCGTCGCCGTACGTCGCGCCGGCGCCCTATGCTTCGTCCTCCGCGGTGTCCTACGAGTCGCCGTATGGCGCGCCCTACGCTGCCTCTGTGCCGTACGTCGCACCGCTGCAGCCCTGCGGCGTCCCTCCTACGGCGCCCTACGGTCATCACTACCGTCCGCCTCCGTCGGCCGATGCGCTGATTCCGTACAGTGCTTCCCCGACGTACGACTCGCAGCCCTCCGCGTCGGTGGCTGAACCAGGACCGTTCCACTTCGCTCATCTGGTGACGGTGAAGCTCTCTGCCGACAACTACCTCCTGTGGCGCGCTCAGGTGTTGCCGCTGATGCGTAGTCACTACCTTGAGGGATATGTCGACGGTACGCTGCCGTGTCCCCCGGCCGTGGTTCCGGTGCCCGCGGCCGCTGGTGGCTCCGTCATGGTGTCCAACCCTGCTCATCGTCGGTGGATCGCTCAGGATCAAGCTATTCTGGGTGCCATTCAGTCCTCGCTCACTCCCTCCGTGGCCGGCATGGTGGTCTTTGCCGCGACATCGAGGGATGCATGGGCCACGCTCGACTCCAGCTTCTCCTCGCAGTCGCTGGCCCGTTCCTCTGCCATTCGTAACCAGCTGGGTGAGGTCAAGAAAAATGATCTCTCTGTCACGGCCTTCTTCAACAAGGTCAAAGGTTTGGCTGATACGCTGTCCTCCATTGGGAAGCCTCTTCGTGATGAGGAGTTTACTTCATTTATTCTCAATGGTCTTGATGAGGACTATGACTCTCTTGTTGAAAACATCAACGGACGTGACACGCCGATGCCGCCTCGTGACCTCTACGCTCGCCTCCTCAGCACGGAACAGCGGCTCGCTGCACGCCGTTCCGTTGGGGTCTACACGGAGGGCCCGTCTGCGAACGCTGCTCTCCGTGGGGGTGCCCGTGGTGCTAAGCAGAAACCGCCTCCGTCCTCAGGTAACCAGCCTCGTCCGCCCGCTTCAGCTCCTCCAACGGCCGGCCGCAAGCGGCTCCACTGTGAGGCGTGTGGCGGTGGGGTGGAGTGTCAGCTTTGCGGTATTGAGGGACACTTGGCGTCTCGCTGCCATCGCCGCTTCAAACGCGACTTCCTTGGCATTGGGAACAACGGGAAAGGCAATGAGAAACAAGCTGCTCTCGCTACACAGGAGTCTGGGTTTACTCCTTCTTATTCTGTGGATCCGTCCTGGTACATGGACACTGGTGCCACAGATCATCTGACGAGTCAGCTCGACAAGCTGGTTACTCGCCAGCCCTACACTGGCCATGACCAGGTTCGTACTGCCAGTGGATCAGGTATGCCCATCTCACATGTTGGTCAGGCATCTCTTCTTTCACGTACCACTAAAACCTTGCGTCTCCTTGATGTTCTTCGTGTTCCTTCAGTCACACGTAGTTTACTCTCGGTTCCTAAATTAACTCGTGACAACAATGTGTTTGTTGAGTTTCACCCTTTCCATTTTTTTGTTAAGGACCGGGACACGAGGGACGTTCTTCTTAGTGGTCGAGCTCGCCATGGCCTATATGCTCTTGATGTGCCGCCTGTTTCTGAAGTTTTCAGTGGTGTTCGGGTGTCATCATCACAGTGGCACTCTCGCCTCGGTCATCCTGCCACTCCTATTGTGCAACATTTGCTTCATCGCCATAGTCTTCCTGTTGAGTCCAGCAATAAGAAGTTTCTAGTGTGTGATGCCTGTCAACAGGGCAAGAGTCACCAGCTACCTTTCTCTGTATCGAGTCGTGTTGTCAAGGCTCCTCTTGAACTTGTGTTTTCGGATGTGTGGGGCTATGCCCAAACTTCTGTTAGTGGTCACAACTATTATGTCAGTTTCATTGATGCCTTTAGTCGCTTTACTTGGATTTATCTCATTAAGCGCAAATCTGATGTGTTTCATGTTTTTATGCAATTTCAAGCCCATGTTGAGAGGTTGCTTAAGTGCAAAATTATCCATGTTCAGTCTGATTGGGGGGGTGAATATCGCAACCTTAACACTTTCTTCACGAAACTTGGCATCTCGCATCATGTGTCTTGTCCTCATACACATCAGCAGAACGGTGCAGCTGAGCGCAAGCACCGTCACATAGTTGAAACTGGCTTAACACTGCTAGCACATGCCTCTGTTCCATTCAGGTTCTGGAGTGATGCTTTTGTTACTGCTTGTTTTTTGATCAACAGGCTACCCACACGTCTTCTTCATATGAAATCTCCCCTAGAGGTTTTACTTCATGAGACTCCAGATTACTCTCTTCTCAAAGTGTTTGGTTGTGCGTGCTGGCCACATCTTCGGCCGTACAATAAACATAAACTCGAGTATCGATCTAAGAAGTGTGTGTTTCTCGGATACAGTCCTCTTCACAAGGGTTATAAGTGTCTCCACATTCCGACGAATCGTGTTTACATTTCTCGTGATGTTGTATTCGATGAGACTGTTTTTCCTTTTTCCACACTCTCACCTTCCACCGATACTACCGCTACCGAGCTGCACTCCTTTCCAGTTTTGCCTGACCAATTTGTAGATGCTGCATATTCTCCTCTGCTGTTGCCTAACCATGGTGCAGGAACTGGACGGGGTGCTCGCCTTGAGCTTCTTCATGACGACGTGGCTGCTACGACACCCACTGCAGTTGTGATGCCGGATGGGTCTCTCGACGG
This sequence comes from Secale cereale, assembly GCA_902687465.1. NCBI lineage: Eukaryota > Viridiplantae > Streptophyta > Magnoliopsida > Poales > Poaceae > Secale > Secale cereale. The sequence goes on from LR738713.1 coordinate 375,890,672, forward strand.
GGCGCTTGCCGACGACCGCGACGATGATCGCACGTGCATGCCTCATGCACGTGGACCAGGTGGTGCGGCCACCTCACCGAGCCTGGCTGCTAGCCCGGCTGCCACTCCAGTTCGGCCGCTCGAGCCGGCTGCTACTGCAGTTCGGCCGCCCGAGCCAGCAACCTCCACGGCCTCTGCACCACGTGGGCCGTCCTCACCTGGCCCGTCTTCAGCGGCCACTCCGAGCCCAGCATCGCCGCGCCCGTCTTCGCCGGGCTCTCCGGAGCATGCAGAGCCTGTGGAATCTCCTTCGGCAGAGTCTGTGGACTCGCCTGCTGTTGTGGCTTCTCCGACACCTCCGCCGCCTGTCGTATTGCGCCCCCATACGCGCAGCCAGAGTGGCATTGTCAAGCCTCTCCAGCGCACGGACGGTACGGTTGCATGGCTTGCGGCCTGTGTTGCTCGTGCTGAGGCCGATCCTACGGTGGAACCACGGCATTTTCGGGCAGCGCTTGGCATTCCACACTGGCGCGCTGCTATGGAACAGGAGATCCATGCTCTTCGGAAGAATAATACTTGGCGTCTGGTTCCTCCTTCTTCCAGTGTCAATGTTATTGATTCCAAATGGGTGTTCAAGGTGAAGAAACATGCTGATGGGTCCATTGAGAGGTACAAGGCACGACTGGTGGCTAAAGGATTTAAACAAAGGTATGGCCTTGATTATGAAGATACGTTTAGTCCTGTTATCAAGCCCACGACTATCCGTGTTCTTCTTTCGCTGGCTGTTACTCGAGGGTGGTCGCTTCGTCAGCTCGATGTCCAGAATGCCTTCCTTCACGGAGTTCTGGAAGAAGAGGTATATATGCGTCAGCCCCCAGGTTTTGTTGACCCTGCTCAGCCGCATCATCCGTGTCTCCTCGACAAGGCTCTTTATGGTCTGAAGCAGGCTCCTCGTGCGTGGCATGCACGTCTTGGCGCTGCTCTTCGTGCTCATGGTTTTGTACCGTCTACAGCAGACACGTCTCTGTTCATTCTTCAGCGACCTGAGGTGACTATGTACATTCTGGTCTATGTTGATGACATCATACTTGTCAGTTCGTCGGTCACTGCTGCAGATCGGCTTGTGGTTTCTTTAGGGGCTGTTTTTGCTGTTAAGGATCTTGGGAGACTGCACTATTTTTTGGGTTTGGAGGTTCTTACTTCTGACAGTGGCTTGACTCTCACTCAGCAGAAGTACTCTCAGGATCTATTGCGACGTGCGGGTATGATGCAGTGTAAACCTGCTATGACTCCTATGTCCTCCACAGACAAATTGTCAGCTTTTGATGGGGCCTTGCTCTCTTCTGAGGATGCCACTGAGTACCGCAGCATAGTTGGTGGACTGCAGTATTTGCTCGTCACTCGGCCAGATATTTCTTTTGCAGTTAACCGCGTGTGCCAGTATCTTCATGCACCGCGTGATCCTCATTGGACGGCAGTTAAGCGCATTCTGCGCTATGTTCAACACACTGCTTCGTATGGTCTTCATTTGCAGCCTGCGGCTTCTGGCTTGATCTCAGCCTTCTCTGATGCTGATTGGGCTGGTAGTCCCGATGATAGGCGATCCACGGGGGGACATGTTGTGTTCCTTGGTTCTAACTTGATCGCCTGGCAAGCTCGAAAGCAAGCTACCGTGTCTCGGAGTAGCACTGAAGCTGAGTACAAAGCAGTTGCTAATGCCACAGCTGAGATCATATGGGTTCAGTCATTGCTTCGGGAGTTGAAGGTCTCTCAAGCCCAGCCGCCTGTTCTTTGGTGTGATAACATTGGTGCTACATATCTTTCGTCCAATCCGGTATTCCATGCCCGAACGAAACACATCGAAGTTGACTATCATTTTGTGAGAGAACGTGTTGCACAGAAGCTACTTCAGATCAAGTTTGTTTCTTCTAAGGATCAGCTTGCTGACATTTTCACTAAACCCTTGCCCTTACCTTCTTTTGAAGGATGTCGACGCAATCTTAACCTCCCGAGTGTTTCAGGACATAGTTAAGATTGAGGGAGGGTGTTAGACTAGGTATATTGTAGATATACGTGTTGTAATACAATACATGTACCTGTACGTTCTCTCTTATATATATGACAGCCGTACCCTGCTTCAGGGTATCGAGCATTGTTCCAAACCCTAATTTGTATAACACCCTCTTGCCCGGCCGTGGGTAAAAGGCCCCCGGCCGGCCCTCTCGTGCCCTCCTTCTAGCAGCGCCATAACAATTTGGTATCAGCTAGCTTTGGTTCGATCATGTCTTCACCGCCGCCCAACCCGTCTCTTCCGCTGCCGGTCACCTCGTCGGCTCCAGCGACCACCACGACCGTCGCCCCGCGCCTGCCCGCGCCGGGATCCTCCGTCGCGCCCGTCCCCGCCGTCCTCACCCCGGAGAAGGTGTCCGGGGTGCTGCGGGACCTAACCCAGACGGTCCAGGAGATCAGCCTGTTCTTGGCCGGGTCCTACGGGCCGCACCCGACTGCGCCGCCGTGGCTGCCGTGGCAGCTGCCGCACCAGGCGGCCTCCGCCGCGCTCGCCGGGCCGCTGCAGCAGCCGTTGTAGCTGCCATCCACCGTCACCATCGCCCCGGCCTGGCTGCAGTGGCAGCCGCCGCTCCTGGCGGCCTTCGCCGCGCCCGGCGCTCCGCCGCAGCAGCCGCTGCCGCTGCCATCCACCGCCACCACCGCCCCGCCCTGGCTGCAGTGGCAGCCGCCGCTCCTGGCGGCCTCCGCCCCGCCCGGCGCAGCACCGCAGCAGCCGCTGCAGCCACCGCCGGTCAGCTCCGGCCCCGCATCGACCGCGCCGGCGGGAGTCCCGATCCACCAGATCAATTTCCCGCCGTCGTCATCACCGCTTCCCCAGGGCGTCCCATCCAGCAGATCAAGTTCCCGCCGTCGCCGTCACCGCTTCCGGCTTGGATCACTACCCGCCACGTGTCGGTGGCGGTGAGGCTGCAGGCTGCTGTGCGCGGCCTCCTAGCGCGTCTGCGTGTGCGGGAGATGCGTGGTCTGCAACTGCCGCTCCTCCCAGTTGCGCTTCGTTGCGCAAAGGACCTCGATCTCGTCCGCTGCGTCGGGGATCTTGGGCATGCTGTTTTCCCCACGGACAGTGGCCTCAAAGTCAGCGACATCGTCGGTTGGGGGGGCACACCCCTCCTCGCTATTCTCCATCGAAAGCCATCCACTCTTCTCTGTGCGGTGCAGACCAATAACCGTCGAGCAGGGAGAAGGCATGGTGTCACCGACAGGAGCGCACCGCGTAGCACCACTGCATTCCGCCACTGGGCCGCCGCGAGGGTGCCTCTGCTGGTTGCGACCACTTCCAGGTGGCCATACACATGCACTTCTCTTGTCCAGATGGTGTCCATGGGATCCAGGTGGCTGTACACGTGCATGTCCGACGTGCAGATGGTGTCCACTTTATGTTCAGGGGTCCAAAATAAAGCGTCTCAGTCTATTTCAGGTTGAGAGTAATAAAACAAGCCGAGATGTAAAAGACTTGTTTTTAGGTGTTAGGTTTGTGTTGCGTCGAGTCGTGGTTATAAGTTGGTTAGGTTGCACCTCGAGGACAAGCTGCATGTCCAGGTGGGGTGTAGTGTTAGAGTACGTAATGGGTTTAATGGGTCTGGGCTGGTGGTATAGCCCGTTAGTCTTAGGATTAATTAGAGATAAGGGTCAGTTGCTTAGGGGTCAAGTAAACCTCTCTATACAAGGGGAGGAGATGTATCAATCTAATCAAGCAAGAATTAAGAAGAAAATCCCTTCCCTCTTGCCCGGCCGTGGGCAAAAGGCCCCCGACCGGGGGCAAAAGGCCCCCGACCGGCCCTCTCACGCCCTCCTTCTAGCAGCGCCATAACAAGATGGAACTGAAGAATAATTAAATATACGGAGATGGATCTGTTATATATGGGCTGCAGTTTGTCATTTGAGCTGCACTGGCTATGTTATATCCTTCTCATGACATCCGCATCAGCAATTGGTGCGCTTAAAAGAAAACATGACAAAAACTTATGTCTCAAAAACTGAAGATAATGTCTAAACTATCAAACTGAACCGCGACGAGCTAAACGCTTCTCTTGAGAAGTACTCCCTCCGTCCCATAATATAAGAGCGTTTTGGACACTATACTGATGTCAAAAACGCTCTTATATTATGAGACGGAGGGAGTAGTTGTAATAACCTGAAAACTAAACACTGCACACACACCCTGATCTATAATGATAAAGAGTGATCTGAATAAGAAGCTAATGCATGGTTGCCACACTTGAACTGAAGACTGAAGAAAGAAATAGATTACCGAAGAACAATCCACTAAGAAGAAGACTGGAAATATCATAGGACAGGACTAAAATAATTTGCACTGGAAGACAAATTCACTCAAAATGAAACACTGAAAAAGAAAGATTAATGATAGAATTAACTGAAGACATTGACTGAAAAGGACAAGACTGAATAACAGTGGAAAATAGAGAACCCTGAAACTAAAGGCAAGCTAATGAAGAAAAGATTAATGATAGAATGAAAGACTGAACATCATAGGACAAAATGAGAACACACCTACAGAAGATTGATGACGCATTTCTTCACTGGTCAAAGCACAGACCTACACAAAACTGAAGGCAAGCTAATTAGGAGACGGAAGAACAAAGAGAAACTGAATACAGCTGAAGAAATTTAATGGAATATGACTGAAATTGGAGACTGAGCTAAACTGAAGATTCACTGAAATTGATAATTGAACTGAAGAGCTCATGACCGAATGAAGCCCAAGAATAAACGAGCCCGACACGCGCATGGGCAGAGGAATAAATGAGGCACAGCGGTGCGCTGTGATTCATGTCGGATCAGACAGTTACAAAAATCGACCTGAAGCGAATTGGAAAACACATGACTGAAAATTAGGAAAACTGAATATATTTACTGTCCCTTGCTGATTATATTGTATTCAGTTTCTGTAATACACTATACCCCTCTTGCACTTGCACACAATGCAATCATGACAACCACAACTATTTTTCCACAGTTTATCAAATTTAGTTGTGTCCTCATCTTATAACATATGCCAGAGATTTGTTCTGAAGCATTTTTTCATTTATACGTACTTGTGTGCGAGCCTAAAATTCATACCTTCGTGTCCAGCCAGGGGTCTTTGGATAAATCTGCTCTATGGAGTTTTCAGATGTCTGTGGCTTATCTCCACTCCCTGCCTGTGCTACTGCCGGCGCTGCAGAGATCTACGCCCCCTCCCCACCCCCACTTGAAGCAGTCGCCGCTGGCACCTCGCCGCCAGGCGGCGAGAAAACAGGATGATGCAGAGGCTCCATTGGTGGTCGTTGTCATTTACCTCCTCAATCAGAGTTTTCTACAGCACACACATACCGGCAGCACTAAGATTTAGGTCTTCAGAATCTCCAAACCCAAATCGCGGGCGAGAAAGCAGAGACATGGATAGATTCGGACCTGTTGAACGGCTGCATCAAGAACTCCATGCGCGCCGGGGCAGAGAGTCAGCAACCTGAAAGAGCTTGTAGTTTCGCCGCCGAGCCGCCCTCAATAGAACCAGAGCGGCAAGGGTGAGAGGTAGGAGCAAGCTACACCCAACTACCCATGTCTGCATTTACTCCATCCCAGTGACGTCGTTACCGTAGACTGAACCACGGATTAGGAATACACTGACGGATCCGACTTACGTGCTCTTTCCCCATACTTTCATCCGTTCTCTCATTTCATCCTACGTTGACGACTCGAGCGACGGCTCTCACGCCAATTCGCGACGGCCTCGAATGGACATGCCGTTGGCCCTTCGTCTAGGAGAATTTCTCCATTTCTTTATCTATTCCACCTCGTTCGCAGGCCCTGCAGCGGTCACGTGTGTTTGGCAAAATGAATCACGACGACATATCGAGCGGGACAGATTTTGAAAGCCTGTGTGCTCGTGATGAATTCCTCCGCGTCCGTTCATGTCATTCTATCTAACGAGAATTAAATGAAATGGAATATATTATTATGACAAAGATACAAACTACACCCAACCTTGCACAAATAAAATGTCAACTAGACATTGAGAATGCACACAACCACCTAAAAGAAAAGAAGAACGAATAATAAAAAGCCCGCCGGAGTGGTTGATCATCACAACAGCATCACACAAAGCACCATCAAAGTGAAAGCACAAGTGCTCCCTATGTGATTTTGGTAATTCATGTCAACATATCTCTTGTTGAATTAACAGTTTTATCTAGTACATTTCAGATAAAGTTCAACAATGGAGTGGCCTGGACAGGAGGATGTGGAACCCCTTCAAAATCCTTAGGACAAAGATTGGCAAAAGCTCAAGACTCTTCATTTATGTTTTAGTGATCCAAGATCACATTGAGTCCATAGAAAAGCCAATACTAAAGAGGATGAGGTGTTTCTTAATGGATTAATTGCTCAAGTGCTCACTGATATTGCTCCAAAAACCCTCAGCCACTCTCTTCATTTAAATATGTCAAAATCCTAAACTTCAACTCGGCTACATCGATATTTTCTACCCGGACCCACCGAGTTCAATTGACATAGTCACTGCCAGAAACCCTAACAGTTCGGTTCGACCGATACGGATCTCGATCTCACCGAGATGGCCTTGCCAGTGCTCTGTGATCAGTTGCATTTATTTCGGTCTCATCGAGTTCATGCAATCGGTCTCGCCGAGTTGGCTTGACACATTCTTTGTATACCTTTTGTTCACTTCGGTCTCGCCGAGTTGACACAATCGGTCTCACCGAGATGACACGGTCGATCTCACCGAGATGAAGTTTGCCCTAAGCCCTAGCACACCGGTCTCACGGAGTTGTTCCAGTCGGTCCCACCGAGATTCCTAACTTTCACCTGTTTGAACCAATCGGTGCGACCGAGTTCTTCTACTCGGTCTCACCGAGTTGGGTCAAATGTGTGTAACGGTTGGATTTTCGTGTGGAGTCTATATATACCCCTCAACCCCCTCTTCATTTGCAAGAGAGCCATCAGAACGTGCCTACACTTCCACCATTCATTTTCTGAGAGAGAACCACCTACTCATGTGTTGAGATCAAGACATTCCAATCCTACAACAAGAATCTTGATCTCTAGCCTTCCATAGGTTGCTTTGCACTCAAATCTTCCTTCCACCATATCCAAATATGTGAGAGAGTTGAGTGTTGGGGATACTATCATTTGAAGCACAAGAGCAAGGAGTTCATCATCAACACACCATCTATTACCTTTTGAAGAGTGATGTCTCCTAGATTGGTTAGGTGTCTTTTGGGAGCCTTTGTCAAGAGATGTGGAGTTGAACCAAGAAGTTTGTAAGGGCACGGAGATCGCCGACTTCGTGAAGATCAATCCGAGTGAGGTAAGTCTTTCATGGACGATGGCCATGGTGGGATAGACAAGGTTGCTTCTTTATGGATCCTCCGTGGACTCGCGCAGCCGTTACTCTTCGTGGGTTGAAGTCTCCATCAACATGGACGTACGATAGCACCACCTATCGAAACCACGCCAAAAATCTCCGTGCCTCCGGTTGCGTTTGCAACTTCCAATCCTATCCCTTTACTTTCTCGCAAGTTGCATGCTTTACCTTTTCCGCTGCCTATACTTGAAGGAAATATGCCCTAGAGGCAATAATAAAGTTGTTATTTATATTTCCTTATATCATGATAGATGTTTATTATTCATGCTAGAATTGTATTAACCGGAAACTTAGTACATGTGTGAATACATAGATCAAAACAGAGTGTCCCTAGTATGCCTCTACTAGACTAGCTCGTTAATCAAAGATGGTTATGTTTCCGAACCATAGACATGATCTATCATTTGATCAACGGGATAACTTCATTAGGAGAATGATGTATTGGACAAGACCCATCTGTTAGCTTAGCAACTTGATCGTTTAGTTTTACTGCTATTGCTTTCTTCATGACTTATGCATTTTCCTATGACTATGAGATTATGCAACTCCCGAATACCGGAGGAACACCTTGTGTTCTATCAAACGTCACAATGTAATTGGGTGATTATAAAGATGCTCTACAGGTGTCTCCGAAGGCGTTTGTGGTGTTGGCATAGATTGATAATATGATTTGTCACTCCGAGTGTCGGAGAGGTATCTCTAGGCCCTCTCGGTAATACACATCGTAATAAGCCTTGCAAGCAAATGACTAATGAGTTAGTCACGAGATGATGTATTACGGAACGAGTAAAGAGACTTGCCGGTAACGATATTGAACTAGGCATGATGATACCGACGATCGAATCTCGGGTAAGTAACATACCGATGACAAAGGGAACAACGTATGTTGTTGTGCGGTTTGACCGATAAAGATCTTCGTAGAATATGTAGGAACCAATATGAGCATCCAGGTTCCGCTATTGGTTATTGACCAAAGAAGTGTCTCGATCATGTCTGCATAGTTCTCGAACCCGTAGGGTCCGCACGCTTAACGTTCGATGACGATTTGTATTATGAGTTATGTGATTTGATGATCGATGTTTGTTCGGAGTCCCGGATGAGATCACAGACATGACGAACAGTCTCAAAATGGTCGAGATGTAAAGATCGATATATTGGAAGGCTATATTCGTACATCGGAAATGTTCCAAGTGATTCGGGTATTTTTCGTAGTACCGGAGAGTTACAGGAATTCGTATTGGGCCTTAATGGGCCATATGGGAAAGGAGAGAAAGGCCTCAAGGGTGGCCGCGCCCCTTCCCCATGGACTAGTCCGAATTGAACTAGGGAAAGGGGGCGCCCCCTTCCTTCCTTCTCCTTCTCCCTTCCCCTTTTCCTATTCCATATGGGAGGAGGAATCCTACTAGGACTAGGGAGTCCTACTAGGACTCCACACTTTGGCGCGCCCTATGAGGGCCGGCCTACTCCTCCCTCCATCCTTTATATACGTGGCCAGGGGGCACCCCATAGACACACAAGTTGATTTTAGCCATGTGCGGTGCCCCTCTCCACAGATACACACCTCGGTCATATCGCTGCAGTGCTTAGGCGAAGCCCTGCACCGGTAGCTTCATCATCACCGTCACCACGCCGTCGTGCTGATGAAACTCTCCCGTGACGCTCAACTGGATCAAGAGCTCGTGGGACGTCATCGAGTCGTGTGTTGAATGCGGAGGTGTCGTACGTATGGTGCTTGGATCGGTTGGATCGCGAAGACGTTCGACTACATCAACCGCGTCTCACTAGACGCTTCCGCTTTTAGTCTACAAGGATACGTAGACACACTCTTCCCTCTCGTTGCTATGGTTCTAGTAGATAGATCTTGCGTGATCGTAGGATTTTTTTTTGAAATACTACATTCCCCAACAGTGGCATCATGAGCCAGGTCTATGCGTAGATGATATGCACGAGTAGAACACAATGAGTTGTGGGCGATAATAGTCATACTGCTTACCAGCATGTCATACTTTGATTCAGCGGTATTGTTGGATGAAGCGGCCCGGACCGACATTACGCGTACGCTTACGCGAGACTGGTTCTACCGACGTGCTTCGCACGCAGGTGACTGGCGGGTGTCAGTTTCTCCAACTTTAGTTGAATCGAGTGTGCCTACGCCCGGTGCTTGTGAAGGTTAAAACAGCACACTTGACGAAAAATCGTTGTGGTTTTTGTATGCGTAGGTAAGAACGGTTCTTGCTAAGTCCGTAGCAGCCATGTAAAACTTGCAACAACAAAGTAGAGGACGTCTAACTTGTTTTTGCAAGGCATGTTGTGATGTGATATGGTCAAGACGTGATGAGTTATACGTTATTGTATGAGATGATCATGTTTTGTAAAGTTATAGGCAACCGGCAGGAGCCTTATGGTTTTCTCTTTATTGTATGAATTGTGAAGGCCATGTAATTGCTTTACTTTATCACTATGAGTTAGCGATAGTAGTAGTAGCAATAGTTGGCGAGACGACCATGACGCTACGATGAAGATCATGGTGTCAAGCCGGTGACAATGTGTTGGAAATATGCCCTAGAGGCAATAATAAAATGGTTATTATTATATTTCCTTGTTCATGATAATTGTCTATTGTTCATGCTTTAAATGTATTATCCGGAAATCGTAATGCATGTGTGAATACATAGACCACAACATGTCCCTAGTGAGCCTCTAGTTGACTAGCTCGTTGATCAATAGATGGTTACGGTTTCCTGACCATGGACATTGGATGTCATTGATAACGGGATCACATCATTAGGAGAATGATGTGATGGACAAGACCCAATCCTAAGCCTAGCACAAGATCGTGTAGTTCGTATGCTAAAGCTTTTCCAATGTCAAGTATCCTTTCCTTAGAGCATGAGATTATGCAACTCCCGGATACCGTAGGAGTACTTTGGGTGTGCCAAACGTCACAACGTAACTGGGTGGCTTTAAAGGTACACTATGGGTATCCCCGAAAGTATCTGTTGGGTTGGCACGAATCGAGACTGTGATTTGTCACTCCGTATGACGGAGAGGTATCTCTGGGCCCACTCGGTAAGACATCATCGTAATGAGCTCAATGTGACTAAGGGGTTGGTCACGGGATGATGTGTTACGGAACGTGTAAATGGACTTGTCGTAACGAGATTGAACAAGGTATCGGTATACCGACGATCGAATCTCGGGCAAGTACTATACCGGTAGACAAAGGGAATTGTATACGAGATTGATTGAATCCCCGACATAGTGGTTCATCCGATGAGATCATCGTGGAACATGTGGGAGACAATATGGGTATCCATATCCCGCTACTGGTTATTGGCCGGAGAGGTATCTCGGTCATGTCTGCATGGTTCCCGAACCCGTAGGGTCTACACACTTAAGGTTCGGTGACGCTAGGGTTGTTATGGGAATAGTATGTGGTTACCGAAGGTTGTTTGGAGTCCCGGATGAGATCCTGGACGTGACGGGGAACTCCAAAATGGTCCGGAGGCGAAGATCGATATATTGGACGAAGGGTATTGGAGTCCGGAATTGTTCCGGGGGTACCGGGTGACGACCAGCGTGTCCGAAAGTGGTTTCGGAGGCTCCGACAAGCATTGGGGGGCCTTATGGGCCAAGGGTAGGGGGCACATCAGCCCACTGTGGGGCTGAGCGCCCCTCCCACCCCATCTCACGTAACCTGGAGAGGTGGGGGCGCCTCCCCAAGGGCAGCCGCCCCTCCCGGATTGGGGGGCAAGTTTCCTAGGGGTGGGGGCGCCCAAACCCATCTAGGGTTTCCCCTGTGGCCACTGCCCCTCCCATAGGGAAACCCTAGGACGCCTCCTCCTCCCCCCTCCCCCTATATATAGTGAGGGAGAGAGAGGGCAGCTGCACCCCTTCCCTGGCGCAACCCTCTTCCCCTCCCAACTCCTCCTCTTCCTCCGTAGAGCTTGGCGAAGCCCTGCCGGAGAACTGCAAGCTCCACCACTAGGCCGTCGTGCTGCCGGAGCTCTTCCCCAACTTCTCCTCCCCCTTGCTGGATCAAGAAGGAGGAGACGTCCCCATGCTGTACGTGTGTTGAACGCGGAGGCGCCATTGTTCGACGCTTAGATCGAAATCGACCGCGATCTGAATCGCTGCGTGTACGACTCCACCAATCGTGTTCTTGTAACGCTTCCGCATCGCGATCTTCAAGGGTATGAAGATGCACTCTCTCCCTCTCGTTGCTAGTAAACTCCATAGATGGATCTTGGTGATGCGTAGGAATTTTTTTTGTTTTCTTCAATGATCTCCAACAGTGGCATCATGAGCTAGGTCTATGCGTAGTTACTATGCACGAGTAGAACACAAGATTGGTGTGGGCGTAGATCATGTCAATTTACTTGTCGATACTAGTCTTATCTTGATTTGGCGGCATCGTGGGATGAAGCGGCCCGGACCGACCTTACACGTACGCTTACGTGAGACAGGTTCCATCGACTAACATGCACTAGTTGCATAAGGTGGCTAGCGGGTGTCTGTCTCTCCCACTTTAGTCGGATCGGATTCGATGAAAAGGGTCCTTATGAAGGGTAAATAGAAATTGGCATATCACGTTGTGGTTTTGGCATATGTAAGAAACGTTCTTCCTAGAAACCTATAGCAGCCACGTAAAAACTTGCAACAACAATTAGAGGACGTCTAACTTGTTCTTGCAGCATGTGTCGTGTGATGTGATATGGCAAAAGGATGTGATGCATGATATATATATATGATGTATGAGATTGATCATGTTCTTGTAATAGGAATCACGACTTGCATGTCGATGAGTATGACAACCAGCAGGAGCCATATGAGTTGTCTTTATTTTATTGTATGACCTGTGTGTCATTGAAAACGCCATGTAATTACTTTACTTTATTGCTAACCGTTAGCCATAGTAGTAGAAGTAACGTTTGGCGAGACAACTTCATGAAGAAACGATGATGGATATCATGATGATGGAGATCATGGTGTCATGCCGGTGACAATGATTATCATGGAGCCCCGAAGATGAAGATCAAAAGGAGCAAAATGATATTGGCCATATCATGTCACTATTTGATTGCATGTGATGTTTATCATGTTTTACATCTTATTTGCTTAGAACAACGGTAGCATAAATAAGATGATCTCTCACTAAAATTTCAAGAATTGTGTTCCCCTAACTGTGCACCGTTGCTAAGGTCCGTTGTTACGAAGCACAACGTGTGATCGGGTGTGATAGGTCCTAACGCTCGCATACAACGGGTGTAAGCCAGATTTACACACGCAATACACTTAGGGTTGACTTGACGAGCCTAGCATGTGCAGACATGGCCTCGAAACATGGAAGACCGAAAGGTCGAACATGAGTCGTATAGAAGATACGATCAACATGAAGATGTTCACCGTTGATGACTAGTCCGTCTCACGTGATGATCGGACACGGCGTAGTCAATTCGGATCATGTATCACTTAGATGACTAAAGAGATGTCTATCTGAGTGGGAGTTCATTAAATTTGTTTAGATGAACTTAATTGTCATGAACATGGTCTAAAATCTTTACAATATGTCTTGTAGATCCAATGGCCCACGCTAATGTTGCCCTCAACTTCAACGCGTTCCTAGAGAAAACCAAGCTGAAAGACCATGGTAGCAACTATACGGATTGGGTCTGTAACATGAGGATCATCCTCATAGCTACCAAGAAAGCATATGTCCTTGAAGCACCGCTAGGTGATGCATCCGTTTTCCCAGCAACTCAAGACGTTATGAACGCCTGGCAGTCGCGTAGTGATGATTACTCCCTGGTTTAGTGCGGCATGCTTTACATCTTAGAATCGGGGCTCCAAAAGCGTTTTGAGCAGCATGGAGCATATGAGATGTTCCAAGAGCTGAAAATGGTTTTCCAAGCTCATGCCCGAGTCGAGAGATATGAAGTCTGCAACAAGTTCTACAGTTGTAAGATGGAGAAGAATAGTTCTGTCAGCGAACATATACTCAAAATGTCTGGGTTGCACAACCGCTTGTCTAAGCTGGGAATTAATCTCCCAGATGACGCGGTCGTTGACAGAATCCTTCACTCGCTCCCACCTAGCTACAAGAGCTTTGTGATGAACTTCAATATGCATGGGATGGAGAAGTCCATTCCCGAGGTGTATTCAATGCTGAAATCAGCGGAGGTGGAGATCAAAAAGGAACATCAAGTGTTGATGGTGAATAAAACCACTAAGTTCAAGAAAGGCAAGGGTAAGAAGAACTTCAAGAAGGACGACAAAGGAGTTGCCGCGCCCGGTAAGCCAGTTGCCAGGAAGAAGCCAAAGAATGGACCCAAGCCTGAGACTGAGTGCTTTTATTGCAAGGGAACGGGTCACTTGAAGCGGAACTGCCCCAAATACTTAGCAGATAAGAAGGCCGGCAACGTCGAAGGTATATGTGATATACATGTTATTGATGTGTACCTTACCAGCGCTCGTAGTAGCTCCTGGGTATTTGATACCGGTGCAGTTGCTCACATTTGTAACTCAAAGCAGGAGCTGCGGAATAAGCGGAGGCTGGCAAAGGACGAGGTGACGATGCGCGTCGGGAATGGTTCCAAGGTCGATGTGATCGCCGTCGGCACGCTACCTCTGCATCTACCTTCGGGATTTGTTTTAAACCTCAATAATTGTTATTTAGTACCAGCTTTGAGCATGAACATTGTATCTGGATCTCGTTTAATGCGAGATGGCTACTCATTTAAATCCGAGAATAATGGTTGTTCTATTTATATGAGAGAAATGTTTTATGGTCATGCCTCACTGGTCAATGGTTTATTCTTATTGAATCTCGAACGTGATGTTACACATATTCATAGTGTGAATGCCAAAAGATGTAAGGTTGATAATGATAGTCCCACATACTTGTGGCACTACTGCCTTGGTCATATTGGTGTCAAACGTATGAAGAAGCTCCATGCAGATGGACTTTTGGAGTCTCTTGATTATGAATCATTTGACACGTGCGAACCATGCCTCTAGGGCAAGATGACCAAGACTACGTTCTCCGGAACAATGGAGCGAGCAACCAACTTGTTGGAAATCATACATACCGATGTGTGTGGTCCAATGAATGTTGAAGCTCGCGGTGGCTATCGTTATATTCTCACCCTCACTGATGACTTAAGTAGATATGGGTATGTCTACTTGATGAAACACAAGTCTGAGACCTTTGAAAATTTCAAGGAATTTCAGAATGAGGTTGAGAATCAACGTGACAGAAAAATAAAGTTCTTATGATCAGATCGTGGAGGAGAGTATTTAAGTCACGAATTTGGCAGGCACCTAAGGAAATGTGGAATTGTTTCACAGTTAACGCCGCCTGGAACACCTCAGCGTAACGGTGTGTCCGAACGTCGTAATCGTACTCTGTTGGACGTGGTGCTATCTATGATGTCTCTTACCGATTTACCGCTATCTTTTTGGGGTTATGCTTTAGAGACTGCCGCATTCACTTTAAATAGGGCACCGTCTAAATCCGTTGAGACGACACCGTATGAACTATGGTTTGGTAAGAAACCTAAGTTGTCGTTTCTAAAAGTTTGGGGATGCGATGCTTATGTCAAGAAACTTCAACCTGAAAAGCTCGAACCCAAATCGGAAAAATGCATCTTCATAGGATACCTTAGGAAACTATTGGGTATACCTTCTACCTCAGATCCAAAGGCAAGGTCTTTGTTGCCAAGAATGGATCCTTTCTGGGGAAAGAGTTTTTCTCGAAAGAAGTAAGTGGGAGGAAAGTGGAACTTGATGAGGTGATTGTCGCCCCTCTCGAACCGGAAAGTAGCGCAGCGTGGGAAGATGTTTCTGTGGTGCCTGCACTGACTAGAGAGGAAGTTAATGATAATGATCATGAAACTTCGGACCAAGTTACTGCTGAGCTTCGTAGTTCCGCAAGGACACGTTCCGCACTAGAGTGGTACGACAACCCTGTCTTGGAAATCATGTTGTTAGACAACGGTGAACCTTCGAACTAGGAAGAAGCGATGGTGGGCCCGGATTCCAACAAATGGCTTGAAGCCATGAAATCCGAGATAGGATCCATGTATGATAACAAAGTATGGACTTTGGTTTATTTTCCTGATGATCGGCAAGCCATAGAAAATAAATGGATCTTTAATAAGAAGACTGACGCGGATGGAAATGTGACCATCTATAAGGCTCGGCTTGTCACTAAAGGTTATCGACAAGTTCAAGGAATTGACTACGACGAGACTTTGTCTCCCGTAGCGATGCTGAAGTCCGTCCGAATCATGTTAGCAATTGCTGCATTCTATGATTACGAGACATGGCAAATGGACGTCAAAACGGCATTTCTTAACGGCTTCCTTAAGGAATAACTGTATATGATGCAGCCGGAAGGTTTTGTCGATCCTAAGAATGCTAACAAGGTATGCAAGCTCCAGTGCTCCATCTATGGGCTGGTGCAAGCATCTCGGAGTTGGAACATTCGCTTTGATGAGGTGATCAAAGCGTTTGGGTTTATACATACTTGGGGAGAAGCATGTATTTACAAGAAAGCGAGTGGGAGCTCTGTAGCATTTCTCATATTATATGTGGATGACATATTGCTGATGGGAAATGACGTAGAATTCTTGGAAAGCATTAAGGCCTACTTGAATAAATGTTTTTCAATGAAGGACCTTGGAGAAGCTGCTTACATATTAGGCATCAAGATCTATAGAGATAGACCAAGACGCCTCATTGGTCTTTCACAAAGCACGTACCTTGACAAGATATTGAAGAAGTTCAATATGGATCAGTCCAAGAAAGGGTTCTTGCCTGTATTGCAAAGTATGAGACTGAGCACGACTCAATGCCCGACCTCGGCAAAAGATAGAGAAAAGTAGGTTCTATTATGTATGCCATGTTGTGTACCAGACCTGATGTGAACCTTGCCATAAGTTTGGTGGGGAGGTACCAAAGTGATCCTGGAATGGAACACTGGACAACGATCAAGAACATCCTGAAGTACCTCAAAAGGACAAAGGATATGTTTCTCGTTTATGGAGGTGACGAAGAGCTCGTCGTAAAGGGTTACGTTGATGCTAGCTTCGACACAGATCTGGATAACTCCAAGTCACAAACCGGATACGTGTATAATTTGAATGGCGGGGCAGTCAGCTGATGCAGCTGCAAGCAAAGCGTCGTGGCGGCATCTACATGTGAGGCGAATTACATAGCTGCTTCCGAAGCAGCGCAGGAAGGAGTCTGGATGAAGGAGTTCATCATCGACCTAGGAGTTATTCCAAGCGCGTCGGGCCCGATGACTCTCTTCTGTGACAACACTGAAGCTATTGCCATTGCCAAGGAGCCCAGGTTTCACAAGAAGACCAAGCACATCAAGCGCCGTTTCAACTCCATCTGAAATTATATTCAAGATGGAGACATAGATATTTGTAAAGTGCATAGGGATCTGAATGTCGCAGATCCGTTGACTAAACCTCTTCCATGAGCAAAACATGATCAACACCAGAACTCTATGGGTGTTCGATTCATCACAATGTAACTAGATTATTGACTCTAGTGCAAGTGGGAGACTGTTGTAAATATGCCCTAGAGGAAATAATAAAATGGTTATTATTATATTTCCTTGTTCATGATAATTGTCTATTGTTCATGCTTTAAACGTATTATCCGGAAATCGTAATGCATGTGTGAATACATAAACCACAACATGTCCCTAGTGAGCCTCTCGTTGACTAGCTCGTTGATCAATAGATGGTTACGGTTTCCTGACCATGGACATTGGATGTCATTGATAATGGGATCACATCATTCGGATAATGATGTGATGGACAAGACCCAATCCTAAGCCTAGCACAAGATCGTGTAGTTCGTATGCTAAAGCTTTTCTAATGTCAAGTATCCTGAGATTGTGCAACTCCTGGATACCGTAGGAGTACTTTGGGTGTGCCAAATGACACAATGTCACTGGGTGGCTATAAAGGTACACCACGGGTATCCCTGAAAGTATCTGTTGGGTTGGCATGAATCGAGACTGGGATTTGTCACTCCGTATGACGGAGAGGTATCTCTGGGCCCAGTCGGTAAGACATCATCGTAATGAGCTCAATGTGACTTAGGGGTTGGTCACGATATGATGTGTTACGGAACGGGTAAAGAGACTTGCCGTAACGAGATTGAACAAGGTATCGGTATACCGACGATCGAATCTCGGGCAAGTACTATGTCGGTAGACAAAGGGAATTGTATACGGGATTGATTGAATCCCCGACATCGTGGTTCATCCGATGAGATCATCGTGGAACAAGTGGGAGCCAATATGGGTATCCAAATCCCGCTATTGGTTATTGTCCGGAGAGGTATCTCGGTCATGTCTGCATGGTTTCAGAACCCGTAGAGTCTGCACACTTAAGGTTCGATGACGCTAGAGTTGTTATGGGAATAGTATGTGGTTACCGAAGGTTGTTCGGAGTCCCGGATGAGATCCCGGACATGACGAGGAACTCCGGAATGGTCCGGAGGCGAAGATCGATATATTGTACGAAGGGTATTGGAGTCCGGAATTGTTCCGGGGGTACCGGGTGACGACCAACGTGTCCGAAAGTGGTTTCGGAGGCCCCGGCAAGCGTTC
>LR738713.1:375908836-375923402 GCA_902687465.1 Secale cereale
CAAGTTTCCTAGGGGTGGGGGCACCCAAACCCATCTAGGGTTTCCCCTGTGGCCGCCGCCCCTCCCCTAGGGAAACCCTAGGGCGCCTCCCCTTCCCCCTCTCCCCTATATATAGTGAGGGAGAGAGAGGGCAGCCGCACCCCTTCCCTAGCGCAACCCTCTTCCCCTCCCAACTCCTCCTCTTCCTCCGTAGAGCTTGGCAAAGCCCTGTCGGAGAACTGCAAGCTCCACCACCACGCCGTCGTGCTGCCGGAGCTCTTCCCCAACTTCTCCTCCCCCCTTGATGGATCAAGAAGGAGGAGACGGCCCCGGGCTGTACGTGTGTTGAACGCGGAGGCGCCGTTGTTCGGCGCTTAGATCGGAATCGACCGCGATCTGAATTGCTGCGTGTACGAATCCACCAACCGTGTTCTTGTAACGCTTCCGCATCGCGATCTTCAAGTGTATGAAGATGCACTCCCTCCCTCTCATTGCTAGTAAACTCCATAGATGGATCTTGGTGATACTTAGGATTTCTTTTTGTTTTCTGCAACGATCCCCAACACAATGGAGATCATGACGATGCTTTGGAGATGAAGATCAAAAGCACAAGATGATGATGGCCATATCATGTCACATATTTTGATTGCATGTGATGTTTATCTTATTATGCTTCTTATTTTGCTTAGTACGGCGGTAGCATTATAAGATGATCCCTTACCAAAATTTCAAGGTACAAGTGTTCTCCCTGAGTATGCATCATTGCGAAAGTTCGTCATGCCGAGACACCACATGATGATCGGGTGTGATAAGCTCTACGTTCAAATAAAACGGATGTAAGACAGTTTTGCACATGCAGAATACTTGGGTTAAACTTGACGAGCCTAGCATGTACAGACATGGCCTCGGAACACTGGAGACCGAAAGGTCGAGCGTGAATCATATAGTAGATATGATCAACATAAGATGTTCACCATTGAAAACTACTCCATCTCACGTGATGATCAGACATGGTTTAGTTGATTTGGATCACGTGATCATTTAGATGAATAGAGGGATGTCTATCTAAGTGGGAGTTCTTTAGTAATATGATTAATTGAACTTTAATTTATCATGAACTTAGTCCTGGTAGTATTAGCATATCTATGTTGTAGATCAATAGCTCGCGATGTAGCTCCTCGTTTATTTTTATATGTTCCTAGAGAAATATAAGTTGAAAGATGTTAGTAACAATGATGCGGACTAGGTCCGTGATGTGAGGATTATCCTCATTGCTGCACAGAAGTATTATGTCCTTGATGCACCGCTAGGTGACAGATCTATTGCAGTAGCAGATGCAAACGTTATGAACGTTTGGCAAATCTCAATATGATGTCTACTTAATAGTTTAATGCACCATGCTTTACGGCTTAGAACCGGGACTTCAAAAACGTTTTGAATGCCACAGAGCATATAAGATGTTCCAAGAGTTGAAATTAGTATTTCGTACTCATGCCCGTGTCGAGAGGTATGAGACCTCTGACAGTACTTTGCCTACAAGATGGAGGAGAATAGCTCAACCGGTGAGCATGTGCTCAAATTGTCTGGGTACTACAATTGCTTGAATCAAGTGGGAGTTAATCTTCCAGATAAGATAGTAATTGACAAAGTTCTATAGTCACTATCACCAAGTTAGTAGAACTTCGTTATGAACTATAATATGCAAGGTATGACGAAAGTAATTCCCGATCTCTTCGCGATGCTGAAATCGGCGAAGGTAGAAATCAAGAAAGAGCATCAAGTGTTGATGGTTAATAAGACCACTTGTTTCAAGTAAAGGGAAAAGGGATAGAAGGGGAACTTCAAGAAGAATGGCAAGCAAGTTTTCACTCCCGTGAAGAAACCCAAAGCTAAACTCAAACCTGAAACTATGTGCTTCTACTGCAAAGGAAATGGTCACTGGAAGTGGAACTGCCCTAGATACTTGGAGGATAAAAAGGATGGCAAAGTGAACAAAGGTATATTTGATATACTGATTATTGATGTGTACTTTACTAGTGTTCATAGCAACCCCTGGGTATTTGATACCGGTTCAGTTGCTAAAATTAGTAACTCGAAACGTGAGTTGCAGAATGAACAAAGACTAGTTAAAGTTGAAGTGACGATGTGTGTTGGAAGTGGTTCCAAGATTGATATGATCATCATCGCACACTCCCTATACTTTTGGGATTAGTGTAGAACCTAAATAAATGCTATTTGGCCTTTGCTTTGAGCATGAATATGATTTGATCATGTTTGTTGCAATACGGTTATTCATTTAAAGTCATAGAATAATTGTTATTCAGTTTACATGAATAAAACCTTCGATGGTCATACACCCAATGAAAATAGTTTGTTGGATCTCGATCGTAGTAATACACATATTCATAATATTGAAGCCAAAAGATGCAAAGTTGATAATGATAGTTGATGACCCACAACCGTAAGGGATCTATTGCAGCGTTTTCGATAAGTAAGAGTGTCGAACCCAACGAGGAGCAGAAGGTATTGATAAGTGATTCTGAGCAAGGAATAACTGCAAGCACTGAAAGATAACTTTTTAGGGGTTTTCTTGATATAAGCAACAGGAGAGTAAAAGCGAGCAAAGTAAAAGACACTGGAGAGTAACAAGTGGCCCAATCCTTTCTGAGCAAAGGAGAGGCCTAGAAACTGAACTTATAAAGGCTAAAGTGCTCTTGAGGACACACGGGAGAGGTAGTCATGTGCTTTCGCCATATTCCGTATCGGTACTATGTGATGTGTTGATAAGTGTTGAGTGGGTGGATCTATGCTAGTACACACTCTAGACTAAGATGAGTGCACTCTTATGATTAAACACCTTGCAAGCATCCGCAAATACAAGATAGTATTTAAGGCAAAAGACTAACCATAGCAATACGATCGATGATCCAGTGTTCCCTTGTGCAAAAGCGTGCGAACTGGGGTTCAGGTTTCTGTCACTCCGGCAACCCACCGTAAGCATTCTTTGTACACAATGTATTCCCCTAGGTCCTTAATAAGGCGAAGTGTTGAGTGTTCGACTCACACAACACCACTAGGAAAATAACAACACAACTTAAGTATCAAACAACACATATTACTTCAACATCATATGACTACTAACAACAAGACTTCTCCCATGTCCTCAAGAACTAAAGTAACTACTCACAAGACATAAAAGAGATCATGATCAGTGGAGATAGATGGATGATAAACAATCTGGACATAATGATATTTCTCCAACAAAACTCAATAACATTCACCACAAAGTAGTAATCAACACCGATAGAGTAGGGAGGATAGATAGTACGGATTACAACACAAGTTGCAATTGTGAGATGAGATTGGATGAAGATGGAGATGGTGCTGATGTTGTGGATGATGTTGATGATGATCTCGATGATGCCCGTGACGATGGTGATGACGATGGCGATGATCTCCCCTTCTGGGAGGTGATCTCCCCGGCGGAATCTGCCCGCCGGAGATGGCTTTTCTTCTATGTAGGTTTCCGCCACGGAGCGGCGGCGGAACTCCGTAAACTCTCTCCTTTTTAGGGTTTCTGGATGACGAGGAGTATATATGCCAAAGGGGAGAGCCAGGAGTGGGCCAGGGGCTCCAGGCACCCTCCCGGCGCGGCTAGGGAGGGGCCCGCGCTAGGTGGCCGCCTGGGCACCCTGTGGCCCCCCTCTGGTTGCTCTTTTGCATGTCTTCGTGATCCCTCTGGAAAATACCCTCCGTCGGTTTTCAGGTAATTTGGAGGTATTCTTCTTCAGCAACTCAGCGTCCACTTTTTACCGCTGAATCATGTGTCTGCTGCTTCGGCACCGGAAAGTTGCAAACTGTGTAAAATAGGCCAAAACAACATAAGAACATCATCGTAATGTGAAATATATCAATAAATAAGGATGAATTACGATATAAAATAGTGATGCATTTTGGACGTATTAACACCCCCAAGCTTAGAACTCGCTTGTCCCCAAGCGAATACTGAGCTCGGTAATCCTGTCCACAAGTTTAGAGAGTGAAGTGTCGATAAATAGAATACAGACAAGAAGCATCACAGTTTCTTCACCAAACTCAAATATCCTCAACATCAATCTTCAACTCATAAGGCCCTTATAAAAGAGTGGTAACACTTATAATCGAAAGTAGGGCTAAGGAAACTCATCAAATCATGGCAAACATGTCCTTTGGTCAAAGAACAACTAATAGCTTTTACTTTTGCTCTTTCTCTTTATGTTTTGATGAGATTAATTGAAGCTTTTGAAAGAACATGTTATTAGGCAAGAAGTGAAAGTGTTAACACAAAGGAAGATGTTTGCTTTAGCTGGGCTTGACAAACAACTTACCTATCAAATGATAATGTCAACAAGGATATGATATGACAAATCTTAATGCAACTTTATATGAATGAATCCTCGTCAACATCAAATGTCTGCTCTCTTTAAGAATAGAAGGAAGTAGGAATAACTGACTCATCCTAAAACTAAGAGATATGCCCTGCTCTAGGGAAGTAGGGAAAACTCATGTGCTATCCTTAAATCAAACAGAATGAAAACAAGTTTTGAAAGGTGCATGATTTGTCAACGAATGCTAATAGATAACTCAATTACTTCTCGAGCTGGACAAATTTCGAGGAACGGCTCCCGTACGGGGACGATCACATCCCCTTAATCTCCTTTGTTTATCGCTGCTAAAAGTTTCCTGATTTCTCATGAACAAAGCGTGAAGGAGGGTTTGTTTGTTGTATTATCTTTTATGAGCCGGGCTCACTCATGCCAGTTCCTTCTCGTATTAGGGGTTTGCAGATTAGACATGCAATCCCGGGGTAAAACTTGTCCAACTTAAAAAGATCATGAATTAACTACTATTTCCTCATGAGCTAAACAGGGGCACAAAATAGAAGATTTTGAACATTTAAGGATAACACACAAATTCTATACTTTAGGAGGTGGTAGTGGAATACCACGAATAGGAAGGTATGGTGGACTCATATGGAAGGTATTGGTTTAAGGGTATGGATGCACAAGCAGAATTCCGCTTAGTACAGAGTTTAGGCTAG
Organism: Secale cereale; assembly: GCA_902687465.1. NCBI lineage: Eukaryota > Viridiplantae > Streptophyta > Magnoliopsida > Poales > Poaceae > Secale > Secale cereale. The sequence goes on from LR738713.1 coordinate 375,913,896, forward strand.
CAAAGGCTTTGAGAGAACAGACAATTGATGATGACTAAGATGCAAAGCAATATAAAGCATAAACACTAAAATAAGCATAACACATCAAGTTGTCTTCCTTGTCAGCATAACACTTCAAGCATAATAACATAAAGGTTTTGGCTATGTCGCTACTTTAAGAAAATCATGCTTGTTGTTATGACCAAAGCTATGTTTGCCAAGATTAAATAAAGTTTTCGAAGCCATACCTGATATAAGGTCAATACTCCCCATAAGGATCATCATATAAGGTCGATTGCATGAAGAGAATACCGAGTGCAACAAAGGAACCAATAGACTTCTCATTAATATTCCATCATAGACGACTCCACACTCACGGATACAATCTCTCCACAGAAGGAGTGATAGACCTCAATGCACACATCTATTTCATAAAATAACCTCCCTAGACATGATACGACTCTACTTGACTCTAAAAGACAAAAGATAAAGATAAAGATACCGGGCACTCCCCCAAGCTTGGAACAAGCCAATGGGATGCCATTACCCAAGGAGATTTCACTCCTCATTCTTGTTGACGTTGATCACATAGTCCTCGGCGAAGCGCTTCCATGGAAGGGGTTCTCCAGTCTCATATGAGAAGTTTGTCTCCTGAATCCTGCATGCCGCACCCATACCCATGCGCATAAACCTTAGTTCATACTCACAGTTCTGGTGATGTAGATCATAAATTTGCCCTTGGAGCTCTTCAATTCTTTCTTCAGATGCGGTGATGCTTTTCCACATCTCCTTCATCTCCTTCAGGAAGTAGGTCTTCAACTCGTTGATGATTTCAAAGTTAGCTTCAACACCACGCTCGATCATCTTCTTGTACTTGAAGACTTCTTGCTCCACTTCTTCTAGCCTGGCCTGGATGCTCCCCTCCTTGATAGGTCCCTTCAGATCTTCTTGATGGAGGACACCGTCCTCCATCCGAACAACCTGAGGGTGCTTCTTCACCTCAGCGAGGTAAGGGTTGATGACGTTGACGACGAACTTGTCCTTGGGGGAACTTGGAGAAGCCATGGCACCTAGGTCCAGCTAAAAGATTTCCTGACAGAAACAGATCGAAAAGAAAACACACGAAATCGCGAGATACGTTGCCGGAACAATCCGGGCAAATATACAGCAAAAATTTATGCACAGAAAGGAAGGTAACAAGCTAAAGCGGGGTCGGAGGCGGACTCCTGGATGCCCAGGCGGCCTCCCGGCGCGGCCAGGAGGTAGGCCGCGCCAGGGGGGCGCATGGGCCCCCTGGAGCTTGTCTCCGGCTCCAATTAGGCTTAGAATTTTACTAGTTTTGCAAAAACTCATAATATGGAACTTTTATGGGGGTTCACGATGTTTCCTTACCGTAATACATACCTTTTCTTATTCTGCTTCTGCTGGTGTCTGAAACAGGGCTGCAACATGTTCTTCGTGAGTTGTTGTGTATATCATATTCACATCAACATTGACAGGGTCTCCTGCTATGTAATGCTTAAGTCTTTGCCCATTCACAACTTGAGGTTTGGTGCCTTCAAAATTGTTAATCTTGATTGCACCAGACCGATAGACTTCTTCAATATGAAATGGCCCTTCCCACCTGGAAAGTAGTTTGCCTGGAGAAAACCTGAAACGGGATCTAAACAACAAAACTTTATCACCAATATTAAATTCACATTTCAGAATCCTCCTATCATGCCACTTCTTTACCTTTTCCTTGAACATTTTAGCGCTCTCGTAAGCTTCACTTCTCCACTCATCTAGAGAAGTCAAGTTCATGAGACGCTTCTCACCAGCTAACTTTGGGTCAACATTAAGCTCTCTAACAGCCCAGAAAGCTTTGTGCTCTAATTCTAATGGCAAATGGCAAGCCTTGCCATAAACCATCTTATAGGGGGACATGCCCATGGGGTTTTTGTAAGAAGTTCTATACGCCCACAAAGCATCTCCTAACTTATTTGACCAGTCCTTTCTATTTCTATTAACTGTCTTCTGCAAGATCAACTTGATCTCTCTATTGGTGAGCTCAACTTGCCCACTAGTTTGAGGAAGGTACGGTGAAGCAATTCTATGATTGACATCGTACTTGGCTAAAGCTTTTCTAAAAGCTCCATGCGTGAAGTGTGATCCTCCATCAGTCATGAGATACCTAGGTACACCAAACCTAGGGAAAATCACATCTTTGAGCATTTTCAAAGATGTCTTGTGATCAGCACTTTCAGTGGGGATTGCTTCAACCCACTTGGTCACATAATCAACAGCTACTAAAATGTGAGTGTACTTGTGCGAAGAAGGAAAAGGACCCATAAAATCAAAACCCCAGCAATCAAAAGGTTCAATCACTAGTGAGTAATTCATGGGCATCTCATTCCTTCTACTAATGTTACCAACTCTCTGACATTTATCGCAGGCTAAAACATAATTTCTAGCATCCTTAAAGAGAGTAGGCCAATAAAAACCTGATTGAAGAACCTTATGTGCGGTCCTCTCACCGGCATGATGTCCTCCATAGGGACTATCATGACATTGTCTGAGAATGTCCTTCTGCTCATGTTCCGGTATGCATCTTCTCACGATCCCGTCTGGACCTTCTTTGAAAAGATGTGGGTCATCCCAAAAGTAGTGCCTCAAATCATGAAAGAACTTCTTCCTTTGCTGAAATGTTAAACCTGGAGGCAAATACTTTGCAACGATAAAATTAGCATAATCTTCAAACCAAGGATCGGAAAGAGATTGTACTTTTACAACGGCAAGTTGCTCGTCTGGAAAACTGTCGTTGACTAGGATGGGATCATGCGGTATATCTTCCATCCTTGAAAGATTGTCTGCCACCGGTTTGTCTTCTCCTTTCCTATCAACAATCTGCAAATCAAATTCTTGAAGAAGGAGTACCCATCTGATAAGCCTTGGCTTGGCATCCTTCTTTGTCATAAGGTACTTAATGGCAGCATGGTCAGTATGAATAATAACTTTGGAATCAACAATATACTGCCTAAACTTATCACAAGCAAACACTACAGCTAAGAATTCCTTCTCAGTAGTAGCATAATTCTTTTGAGCACTATCAAGGGTTTTACTAGCATAATGTATAACATTCAATTTCTTATCAATCCTTTGCCCTAAAACAGCTCCAACAGCAAAATCACTAGCATCACACATAATCTCAAAAGGTAAATTCCAGTTAGGTGGTTGTACTATAGGAGCGGTTATTAAAGCTTTCTTAAGAACTTCAAAAGCCTCCTTACAATCTTCATCAAATACAAAAGGAACGTCCTTCTGGAGAAGATTAGTGAGGGGTCTCGAAGTCTTAGAAAAGTCTTTAATAAATCTTATATAGAAACCAGCATGACCGAGAAAACTGTGAATACCTTTGATGTCCCTTGGATAGGGCATCCTCTCAATTGCTTCGATCTTGGCCTTGTTCACCTCAATTCCCCTTTCGGAAATCATGTGACCAAGAACAATTCCTTCGTTAACCATGAAGTGGCACTTCTCCTAGTTGAGTACCAGATTTGTCTCCTCACATCTCTGCAAAACTTTATTAAGGTTGTGGAGACAATGGTCAAAGGAAGTTCCATAGACGAAGAAATCGTCCATGAAGACTTCCACAATCTCCTCACAGAAACCATGAAAGATAGCAGACATACACCTTTGAAAAGTAGCAGGGGCATTACATAAACCAAAAGGCATACGCCTGTAAGCATAAGTACCAAAGGGACAAGTAAAAGTGGTCTTCTCTTGATCAGCAGTGTTAACATGAATTTGAGAGAAGCCAGAATAACCATCGAGGTAACAAAAGTGGGTATTTTTGGATAACCTTTCAAGCATTTGGTCGATGAACGACAACGGGTAGTGATCCTTCCTGGTTGCCTTGTTCAGCTTCCTGTAGTCAATACACATTCTGCGGCTAGAAGCTTGAGAATCTCAGTTCTTACAACATCCATCATCTTCGGGTTCAACCATCGTTGATGATCAACAACTGGTTTAATCGGGCTCAAGGTTGATAGTATGTTGACAGATAGATGGACTAATCCCCTTAAGGTCATCAAGGGTATAGCCAATTGCACCTCGGTGTTTACGAAGTACTTCCAATAGTCGCTCTTCTTCATATCCTGAAAGGTTAGAGTTGATAATAACAGTATATACTTTCTTTTCATCTAAATAAGCATACCTGAGCGTATCGGGAAGAGGTTTAAGATCGAACACCGGGTCTTCTTTTGGTTTTGATAAAATTCCCAAAGGTTCAACCGGAAGGTTGTGCTTCAGGATAGCAGGTTGTCTCAAGAATATTTCATCTAGTTCATTTCTTTCCTGCATATGCAAATCATTCTCGTGGTCCTCCATATATTGCTGCAAAGGATCATTAGGGGGAATAGCAATAGAAGCAATACTTTCAATAATTTTATCATCACTAGGTAAATCGGTACCACGAGGCTGCTTAGAGAACTTAGAAAAGTTAAATTCGTATGGCTCACCATTGAATTCAACAGAAACTTTACCTTTCTTGCAATCTATTATAGCTCCACAAGTTCTAAGAAAAGGTCTACCAAAAATAATAGGACAAAAATTGTCCCTCACTGAACCAAGTACTAGAAAGTCGGTAGGGTATTTTACCTTTCCACATAGGACTTCAACGTCTCTCACAATTCCGATAGGAGAGATAGTTGCTTTGTTTGCAAGATGAATGGTAACATCAACTTCTTCAAGTTCACAAGGTGAAATCTCACCGATGATCTCTTGATAAAGTGAATAGGGGATAGCACTAGCACTCGATCCCAAATCGCATAGCCCATAATAATTGTGATCTCCTATTTTAACAGATACTACTGGAGTACCTGAAATTGGGCCTTTATTCTTGGCTGTGACAAGGTTAGTGGAGACAGCACAAAAATTTACATTGGAATCCAAAACATCATTAGTAACAAGGTCTTTAACCAATGCAACTTGAGGATCGACCTTGATCTGGTCCTCAGGCTCATCAATTCTTCTCTCACTTTTATTTGTTATGCCTGTCACAAGAGAGTGCTCCCTTATCCTTTCGGGAAAAGGAGGCTTTTCATATATAACTTTATCGATCTCCCAATCTTCGGTATTCCTCTGGATCCTTTCAATGAGATCCCACCTTTCTTCAACACTCTTTGTCTGAAATACCCCACTAGAGGAGGCATCCAGCATCTCCTTATCCTGACGAGAAAGCCTGGCATAAAAATTTGTAAGTATAATTTTCTTGGGGAGCTCATGAATAGGACATTTGAGCATTAGGGACTTCAATCTCCCCCAAGCTTGAGCAATGCTTTCTTCGTCACGAGACCTAAAGTTATAGATATAGTTCCTGTCTCGATGAATTTCATGAAGAGGATAAAACTTGGTATAAAAGAGAGACATAAGCTCTTGCCAATCAAGCAAGTGTGAGTTATCGAGAAGCTTATACCAATCTGAAGCTTTATCTATAAGCGATACGGAGAACAATTTCCTCATGACAAACTCCATTGATACACCTGCAAGCTTAAATAATGAACATAGTTGTGACAGATATAGCAAGTGTTCTCCGGGATGTCTGTCTCCTGCATAACGATTAGCCAAAACATAATCGATAATACCAGCTGGTATTTTATAGGGCACAATTTTAGTAGGGGGAGGAGCAACCACCACAGATGTGGGGCGTCTTCCCACAAGCAACGATCCAATAGCAAGGTTGTCCATAAGGACAAAGAGCAGCAACAACAAAATAAAAACAGAAATATAAAAACTTCCTTACCAGCTTCACTTACCAATAGCGCTACACTCCCCGGCAACGGCGCCAAAAAACGGTACTTGATGACCCACAACCGTAAGGGATCTATTGCAGCGTTTTCGATAAGTAAGAGTGTCGAACCCAACGAGGAGCAGAAGGTATTGATAAGTGATTCTGAGCAAGGAATAACTGCAAGCACTGAAAGATAACTTTTTAGGGGTTTTCTTGATATAAGCAACAGGAGAGTAAAAGCGAGCAAAGTAAAAGACACTAGAGAGTAACAAGTGGCCCAATCCTTTCTGAGCAAAGGAGAGGCCTAGCAACTGAACTTATAAAGGCTAAAGTGTTCTTGAGGACACACGGGAGAGGTAGTCATGTGCTTCCGCCATATTCCGTATCGGTACTATGTGATGTGTTGATAAGTGTTGAGTGGGTGGATCTATGCTAGTACACACTCTAGACTAAGATGAGTGCACTCTTATGATTAAACACCTTGCAAGCATCCGCAAATACAAGATAGTATTTAAGGCAAAAGCCTAACCATAGCAATACGATCGATGATCCAGTGTTCCCTTGTGCAAAAGCGTGCGAACTGGGGTTCAGGTTTCTGTCACTCCGGCAACCCACTGTAAGCATTCTTTGTACACAATGTATTCCCCTAGGTCCTTAATAAGGCGAAGTGTTGAGTGTTCGACTCACACAACACCACTAGGAAAATAACAACACAACTTAAGTATCAAACAACACATATTACTTCAACATCATATGACTACTAACAACAAGACTTCTCCCATGTCCTCAAGAACTAAAGTAACTACTCACAAGACATAAAAGAGATCATGATCAGTGGAGATAGATGGATGATAAACAATCTGTACATAATGATATTTCTCCAACAAAACTCAATAACATTCACCACAAAGTAGTAATCAACACCGATAGAGTAGAGAGGATAGATAGTACGGATTACAACACAAGTTGCAATTGTGAGATGAGATTGGATGAAGATGGAGATGGTGCTAATGTTGTGGATGATGTTGATGATGATCTTGATGATGCCCGTGATGATGGTGATGACGATGGCGATGATCTCCCCTTCCGGGAGGTGATCTCCCCGGCGGAATCTGCCCGCCGGAGATGGCTTTTCTTCTCTGTAGGTTTCCGCCACGGAGCGGCGGCGGAACTCCGTAAACTCTCTCCTTTTTAGGGTTTCTGGATGACGAGGAGTATATATGCCAAAGGGGAGAGCCAGGAGTGGGCCAGGGGCTCCAGGCGCCCTCCCGGCGCGGCCAGGGAGGGGCCCACGCCAGGTGGCCGCCTGGGCACCCTGTGGGCCCCCTCTGGTTGCTCTTTTGCGTGTCTTTGTGATCCTTCTAGAAAATACTCTCCGTCGATTTTCAGGTAATTTGGAGGTATTCTTCTTTAGAAACTCAGCGTCCACTTTTTACCGCTGAATCCCGCGTCTGCTGCTTCGGAACCGGAAAGTTGCAAACTGTGTAAAATAGGCCAAAACAACATAAGAACATCATCGTAATGTGAAATATATCAATAAATAAGGATGAATTACGATATAAAATAGTGATGCATTTTGGACGTATCAATAGTGCAACTTATTTGTGGCACTGCCGTTTAGGTCATATTGGTGTAAAGCGCATGAAGAAACTCCATGCTGATGGGCTTTTGGAATCACTTGATTATGAATCACTTGATGCTTGCGAACCATGCCTCATGGGCAAGATGACTAAAACTCCATTCTCCGGAACAATGGAGCGAGCAATTGATTTGTTGGAAATCATACATACTAATGTATGTGGACCGATGAGTGTTGAGGCTCGCGGTAGGTATCGTTATTCTCTGACCTTCACTGATGATTTGAGCAGATATGGGTATATCTACTTGATGAAGCACAAGTCTGAAACATTTGAAAAGTTCAAATAATTTCAGAGTGAAGTAGAGAATCATCGTAACAAGAAAATTAAGTTTCTACGATCTGATCGCGGAGGCGAATATTTGAGTTACGAGTTTGGTCTTCATTTAAAACAATGTGGAATAGTTTCACAGCTCACGCCACCCGGAACACCACAGCGTAATGGTGTGTCCGAACGTCGTAACCGTACTTTATTATATATGGTGCGATCTATGATGTCTCTTACCGATTTACCACCATCGTTTTGGGTTATGCATTAGAGACAACTGCATTCACGTTAAATAAGGGCACCATCTAAATCCATTGAGACGACGCCTTATGAACTATGGTTTGGCAAGAAACCAAAGTTGTTGTTTCTTAAAGTTTGGGGCTGTGATGCTTATGTGAAAAAGCTTCAACCTGATAAGCTCGAACCCAAGTCAGAAAAATGTGTCTTCATAGGATACCCAAAAGAAACTGTTGGGTACACATTCTATCACAGATCCGAAGGCAAGATATTCGTTGCTAAGAATGGATACTTTCTAGCGAAGGAGTTTCTCTCGAAAGAAGTGAGTGGGAGGAAAGTGGAACTTGATGAGGTAATTGTACCTTCTCCCGAATTGGAAAATAGTACATCACAGAAACTAGTTCCATTGATTCCTACACCAATGAGTGAGGAAGCTAATGATGATGATCATGAAACTTCAGATCAAGTTACTACTGTACCTTGTAGGTTAACCAGAGTGCGTTCCGCGCCAGAGTGGTACGGTAACCCAGTTCTGGAAGTCATGTTACTAGACCATGATGAACCTACGAACTATGAAGAAGCGACGATGAGCCCAGATTCCACAAAATGGCTTGAGGCCATGAAATCTGAGATGGGATCCATGTATGAGAACAAAGTGTGGACTTTGGTTGACTTGCCCGATGATCAGCAAGCCATTGAAAATAAATGGATCTTTAAGAGGAAGACTGACGTCGATGGTAATGTTACTATCTACAAAGTTCGACTTGTTGCGAAAGGTTTTCGACAAGTTCAAGGAGTTGACTATGATGAGATTTTCTCACCCGTAGCGATGCTTAAGTTTGTCCGAATCATGTTAGCAATTGCCGCATTTTATTATTATGAAATCTGGCAAATGGATGTTAAAACTGCATTCCTTAATGGATATCTTAAAGAAGAGTTGTATATGATGCAACCTAGAAGATTTTTGTCGATCCTAAAGGAGCTAACAAAATGTGCAAGCTCCAGCGATCCATCTATCGGCTGGTGCAAGCATCTCAGAGTTGGAATATATGCTTTGATAAGTTGATCAAAGCATATAGTTTTATACAAACTTGCAGTGAAGCCTGTATTTACAAGAAAGTGAGTGGGAGCACTACATCCTTTGTGATAAGTATATGTGAATGACATATTGTCGGTCGGAAATGATGTAGAATTTTCTCGAAAGCATAAAGGAGTGTTTGAAAGGAGTTTTTCAAAGAAATACATCGGTGAAGCTGCTTACATATTGAGCATCAAGATCTATAGAGATAGATCAAGACGCTTGATAAGTTTTTTCAATGAGTACACACTGATACGTCCAAAACGTATCTATAATTTCTGCTTGCTCCATGCCACTTTTGGGTGATATTGCTATGATATTCATACACTTCCATACACTTTTGATCATATTTGGACTAACTTACTAATCCAGTGCACCCCAGTGCCAGTTTCTGTTTTAGGGTGTTTTTGTATTTCAGGTTTTCACGTTACGAGAACTGCCAGGAAAAATCCAGAAAAATTATATAAAAAATCAGTGTTCCGAAAACAACCGTGCGTCCGAAGGGCAGCCGGGGGGGGGGGCACCAGGGCTCCAGGCGC
>LR738713.1:375923412-376067824 GCA_902687465.1 Secale cereale
GGGGGGTGCCTGGGCCCCCCGAAGCTTCCCCGATGCTCCCCTTTGGCATATATTTAAAGTGTCATCCGAAACCCTCAGAACAGGAACTCTTTTCACGATCCCATCTCTGTTCCGCCGCCGCCGCCACTTCCAAGATCGGGAGCACCAGGAGAACTCTTCCCGGCACCCTGCCGGAGGGGAGGATCACCACCGGGAGCCTCTCCACCACCATGGACGCCTCCCGGATGACTCGTGAGTAGTCTCCCTTGGACCATTGGTCCATGACCAGTAGCTATGTGATGTTCTCCTCCCGTTCTTGTGCTTCACTAATTAGTCCTCGTGAGCTGCCCTACATGATCGAGGCACATATGTAATCCTTATGCTGTTTCTATGTTGAGTTTGCTAGGATCCGATGGATTATGAGATTATGTTCAGATTGATCTTGAGTAATATATTTGATTCACCTCTTTTATATTTATGTTCATAAGTAATTCTTGCATGTTCTCCGTTGTTATTTATTGCTTTGGCCGAGTAGTAGGTAGTGACTCCAAGAGGGAACGTTATACTTGATTGTGGGTTCATGCCCCTCGATGACTAGCTTGAGTGACAGAAACATGAGTCTAGGGGATGTGCTGTTGCCACAAGGGGGAAAACAACGGTGCTTGTGCCCGCGGGTGCAAGGATTGTTTACTTTACGCAAAGTTCTTTTAATGCAGTTGTCTGTTGCATTGAGTTTACACTATGGGTGGGACTCGCAACTTAATACCAGCGAGATGTTCTGGATAGATATCTCAAGGTGGATGATTAGTAGTAGATATTGATGGATTTCGGTCTACTTATTTTGGCGTACCGCCCATGCTTTGAACCTCAACCTTTCTTGCAATGTAGTCAGCATTGGTTTGCGTTCGTGGTCCTGTCAATTGCCCAGCTGTAATTCGTTTACCTCACATAGCTGTTTTATCGTCTTTTGGGAGAGAGACATCACTAGTGAACATCATGTGACTCCGGTCCATATTATCATCATTGATCACATCCACTATTTACTTCTTGCTTTTACTTACTATTGCAAAACATTATCTATCACTACTATCATTGCTTTTAATCCTTTGTGAACTACAAGGCCGGAGGGATTGACAACCTCTCTGTACTCGTTGGGAGCAAAGTTATTTGTATCTGTGTGCAGGTCCACATTGATTGCTAATTGCGCCGTTAGCAGTTGACACCTACTTGTTGAACCTAGGAGTCTCTGGGGATTCGATCCTTGGCATCTTTGCTAAGGGAAAACACTTCTACATACTGCATCTTACACCTTCCACTTGGGGTAACCAACGAGGGGTTCGAGGCCCATCAAGGAGTATTTTCTGGCGCCGTTGCCGGGGACTCCACTCTTCAGGATAGGGGAGTTGCATGCTATCTTTTACCTTTGCTTTTTAGTCTTGTTAGTTTACCTTTCAGTTTTTGCTTTAGTATCTTTTATGAAAAAACACAAAAATAGTTATCTCGTTCTTTAGTTATCATTATGTCGGGTCCTTTTGTCTTTGACGAGGTAGAAGTACTCACCTTTAAACAAAGAGGTGGGGAAAGTTTGAAAGATGCTTGGTATAGAATTAATGATTCACAAAAAAGAGCCACCAAGAAGCAACCTACTACTATCTTGCTTAGAAATTTTTATGTTGGAATTACTTCTTGGAATAGGTTTATTCTAGATACTGCTATCAATGGGAATTTCCTAGAGGCCCCAGTTTGGGAGTCTCTTAGTATTATTGAAAATCTTGTTGGGAATCTCCCTGTTGTTAGCATTCGAGAGGACATCACCCTAGCTCACATTATGAAAAAACTTGAAAAAATAGAGCTAGAGATGCCAAGCATTAATAAAATAAATGAGTTGGATCGTAAGATCCAAGGGAATTTGAATAGACTTGATAGCTCCATGCATAAATTTTTTAAAATTTTGGAAACCGTCAAATTCCTTGACTTGGACTCTTCTAGGATAGATAAGATTGAGGAAATATTTGATACTCTAGGAATTACCTTCTCCTCGATCAAAACCAAAAAGGTAGAAACTCCGGCAAAGAGGGAGCCTAAGTTCGTTCACGTTCCAAAGGTCCCCCGTTCTAAAAGTAATCCATCTATTGCCAAAGGGGTTGAAACTGTAAAGACCTTGGAAGAAACACCTGTCTTTGATGAATTTATAAATGAATCTTCCCTTAACTTTTATCCTTTTGGTCTTCTACCTAGAAGTGTCTCTATGAGGCCTTTATTTGAGAGTCGTCTTAAGACTAGTTGTATTATTGAAGAGCTTTTTGATGATCTTGATGATGGTTCAATTGATACAACTTGATATCTATGCATTATGCCTAGCTTAAAGGCATAAAAGAAAGCGCTTTTGGGAGGCAGCCCACATGAATAATTTTTTTGCTTTTGTTGAGTCTTGATGTTGTTTACTGCTGTAGCATCATCATTGTATCTTTACTTTTCATATTTGTGCCAAGTATAGCCTCTGATTGCTAGAAAGTTCAAAAGTTGTGAGGTGCTGTCCAGGAAACAGATTCTGTCCTTGGATAGAAAAATTCGTATAAAATCACCAGATCATCTTTTTGGTCTGAATTTTTTCGACAGCATTCTCTATATAATTGTCTTTCGTGCTTCTGTTCTGAGTTTTTCGATTTGAGTTGCAGAAGTATCCCGAACAGATCAATTACTACCTGCTGTTCTGTTTTTCACAGATTCTGTCCTGTTTTGCCTTTCCTTCAGTTTGCAAACCAAGAGCTTGCTTTTTCTTTGCAAAAACCTTTTGGCAATCTTGAGAAACAGTAGACCTTCAAGAATATCTTTATTTCCAGCAAGGTATAATTATTTTATTAAGGGTACTAACCTCGCTAATCAGATTATGATGAGTTGTGTATGAAGGGAGTTTTCAAGTGTGCGAGGGAAGATGATAAAAAGATTCAAGAGTGTCAAGCGCTCAAGCTTGGGGATGCCCCCGTGCACCCCCAAGAAATATTCAAGGAGACTCAAGCATCTAAGCTTGGGGATGCCCCCGTGCATCCCCTTCTCCATCAACATTATCAGTTCGTCTTTCGTTTCGCTATATTTTTATCACTTCATGTGTTATGTGCTATGCTTGGAGCGTCTTGCTTTTAGTTTTCTTTTTAGTTTTTCATAACGAGTCGGAACTCAGCATTCCTTTATGTGGGAGAGAAACACGCTCCACTTCTACCTAGAACATAACATAGAATTTTCATGTCTATCTTTGTTGTGTGTGTTCTTTGTCTTTTAATAGCTACTATCATGCTCTGCTCTTAGTATTCATGCTTATCCTTTCCAAGAGCTTTTGTTTAGTTGGTTGCTTGAACTCTCTTTAATTATCATGCTCACCTTATTAAGAGAGTTTGCTTCCGTTGCATTGGTTAATATGTCTATGATAAGGATGCTACGTGTATAATGGTGCTTAGTAGTTCAGGTTTCTTATGGTTAGTCTCAAATAGCTGGGGGATTCCCAATGTGTTATTGGAATACCAACTTGATTTGTTTGCCTATGATGTGGTATGGTTTAGTAATATCTTCCTTCGAGAATTTATTTTGATTGACTTGGCGTATGCTCACGCATATTTAAGACTGTAAAGAAAGTCTGTCAAGCCTTGATGATCTTTTATTTTTGAGTAGCGATATAACTACCATGCCTGATTCAATGTTGCTTTGTCGCTCTGCATGATTATGACCGTCATTGCTCTCTTAGTTGGTCGCTCCCAGTCTTTTGCTAACCTCCACCTGTACTAAGCGGAATTACTGCTTGTGCATCCATATCCTTTTAAACCAGTTATGCCATACAAGTCCACCATACCTACCTATATGTGGTATTTCACCGCCACTCCAATTAATTACATGTGCTACCTTTAAAACCTTCAATCTTTGCAATACATAGCTCATGGGAAAGTAGCTTAAAAACTATTGTGGTAAAGAATATGTTGCTTATGTATCTTATTTCTTATAAGTTGCTCGCTGAGCGGTAACCATGTTTTTGGGGACGCCATCAACTGTCACACTTTTGAATATCATGTGAGTTGCTACGCATGTTCGTCTTGTCTGAAGTAAGGGTGATTTGCTGTGGGTTGAATGAGTATGCATATTGTTAGAGAAGAACATTGGGCCGCCAACCAAAGCCATGTATCATGGTGGACGTTTTAGCTTGGACCTTAATCCTCAATCTCTTATGAGAATATGCTTATGCATTAAAGAGGAGTCCATCATCTATTTTCTATGTTGTCCCGGTATGGATGTCCTCAAGTTGAGATCTATCAAAAACGAGAAATCAAATGCGATTTATCTCCTTGGACCTTTGTACAGGTGGCATAGAGGTACCCCATTGTGACACTTGGTTGAAACATATGTAATGCAATGATAACCCATGGAAATCCAAGCTAATTAGGACAAGGTGCGAGCACTATTGGTATTCGATGCATGAGGCTTGCAACTTATAGGATGTCTTATGCATGACACATATGAAGTACTACTACCGTTGACAAAATTGCTTCTATAAAAAGCTCTAGCACATAACCATTCTCTTACTTTTATGTTGAGTCTCCACCTTCTTTTAAAAGCACCAACTACTGAGAGCATGATTGTCATTCTGAGTGTAATGTGCATTGTCCCAAAGTAGCATTGTCTTTTGCATGATTGTGATATCGTTTATTTTGAAATCATTGTATCTAGTCATCACTTAAACCTTGAAGGTGCCCCTGCATTTATGTTTTGCATCACTAAAGGGGGCAAGCTAGATATCACTTTATCATATTTGCACATCATGTTCATTTCAAATCTTTTTGATGTTTCAGTTTCATATTGTAAAACTTTCAGTCATTTGTGATTTTCTCATGAGGCAACTTAATTACTATAGAATCATTGTCTCAGTAAGCTTTTGAAATATGACTATGAGAAAGTCCTATATGGTTAATAGCATGTCACCACAGAAATTATTCTTGTTATCATTTACCTACTCGAGGACGAGCAGGAATTAAGCTTGGGGATGTTGATACGTCCAAAACGTATCTATAATTTCTGCTTGCTCCATGCCACTTTTGGGTGATATTGTTATGATATTCATACACTTCCATACACTTTTGATCATATTTGGACTAACTTACTAATCCAGTGCACCCCAGTGCCAGTTTCTGTTTTCAGCTGTTTTTGTATTTCAGGTTTTCACGTTACGAGAACTGCCAGGAAAAATCCAGAAAAATTATATAAAAAATCAGCGTTCTGGAAACAACCGTGCGTCCGAAGGGCAGCCGGGGGGGGCACCAGGGCTCCAGGCGCCCTGGCGGCGCGCCTGTGACGCCCGAAGACCGACGTCCCAGAAGATTCCAGATGTTCCGGGTTCGCCGTGTGTTTTATTTGCTTGCTCTGTTTTTATTTTTGCATTGCATCATGTCATCATGCCATCATGTCATATTTTATTTTGCATCTCAACCTAAATAAATCGTGTGGACCTTCGGTCCATTTAAATCGAGGGAAGAATGACTTCTCTTTATAACATATAAAAGTCTCTCAATATTTAGGGATTTATATAATAAATATTCCATTCGTTGGAATTAACCCAACACACTTGCATATTTTTTCCCCATGTCGATTTCACTTCGAGCTTCTCCTTCCAAACCTTGCCAATAATTCTTTTCCCGTTTTTCGAGGTCCTTCCAAAAACCCTCCAGCCATTTTAATTAAATTCCTCACATTTTTGTGAGTCCTGGGAATTTTACCCATGCCCTAACTCTATTTCTAGCACCTCCCTTCTTTTCTTTCTTGTTGTTGTTTTTTTTCTGTTTTAATTGAGAAAACAACAGAAGAAGAAGAGCAGCCTGGCCTCTTGGGCCTCCTCTTCCCTCCTCCTGGCCCATCAGCCAACCGGCCCAGGCCTTCCATCCCTCGAGGCCCAGCCTCAGCGCACCCTAACCCTAGTCCGACGCAACCCCCCTCGCTCGCTCCTCACATCGCTCCCTCGAGCCCCCCTCAGCGCCGCCAGCTTCTTCCCTCGCCTCGAGCCCCCTCGCCCGCACTCTTCTTTCCTCTCGTCCCCTCTGCTCCCGAGCGACCCCTCACCCCTCCTCTCCCGTGGACCCGCGCCAGGGCGCCCGTCCAGCGCGCCTCCTTCCACCGGCGTCCGCCGCGCACGAGGCCAGCCAGGGCCCCGAGCGCCCCGGCCTCCCCTCCGTCTGGCGTCCAACGCCCCTCCAGCGGCCAACTACTAGGGCGCCGGTCCTCAGTCTCCAGGCCACGAGGCCGCAGCCCGCGTGCGCCTCCCTCCCTCCGATCCTCCTCGGCCAGGAGCAGCGCCGCGCCCGCCGCTTCTTCCGCGCCGGCAACCGCCGTCCCGGCTGCGCCCCTCCCTCCGGGCCTCCCTTCTCCGAGCTTCGCGTCGCGACACTGCAAAGCCTGAAGCCAGCGATGCCGTGGCCAATTCCCGCATCGTCGTCGTCTAGCACCGGATCCAGCGCCAAAACCGCTGCTGCTGCTGTGTTTTTTTTCGCCATGTCGCTGCTGCCCTTGCTGCCGTTTTGTTGTTTTGTGGCTGTTGTTGATATCCCAGGACCTCGGAGACGCGACAAGTACCCCTTCGTCGCCAAGACCGGACCGACAAGTACCCCGATGACAAGTACCCCTCCGACGCAAGTACGTCTACGAACCGTGAACGACTACGTCGCCGAAGACCCTCAAGTACAACTACGGAACGAGTACCCCTACTGATGACCGTGAACAACTACCGCCGTCGTGGAACCGCCAAGACGAACGGAACAACTACTTCCCACTACGAACGTGTACCCCTACGTCGACGACGATCCCGACAAGTACCACTACCGTCACCGTGTACCCCTACCGTCGCCGAGACCGCAAGTACCTCTCCGAACGGGATGTGAACGACTACACGTGTACCTCTACGGAACAACTACTTCCTCTTCGGAAACGTGAACAGCTACTTCCTCTCCGAACGTGAACGCCTTCTTCCTCTACGTCTCGAACCGCCCCGAAACGCACGCTTCAAAGGTATAACGAGACGACCCCGTGGATGACCCGTGTGAATGCTTGTTGTGTTGTATGAAATGTTTCCCGTGTGTGCTCCGTGCCGTTTCGTCCGTTTGTCATGTTCCTCGGTTGCCTCGTCATCGACTCGTGGGAACCCGGTAACGGGATCGCCCCACCTTTCATCTCGTTTGGCTCGCTCACGCCATCTTTCCTTTTGCGCCGAACTCTCAACGAGTTACCGGAACCGATATGTTGCCGTGGCATCATTTTCGGAATTGTTGCCGTGGCACCCTTTTCCTTCCACCACGGTGACGATGCTTCATATCATCTTCTTGTTAACCTTTTAATAAAATTGCATAAACTTGATCATGTCATCCGCATCATGTTAACAACACTAAAATGTTTAATTTTTGTTGCTTTATAATTATTAAACATGCTCATGGGGATTTTCCGGATATGTTGTTGTTATTTTCCGGCCTCATTTAAATTGTCTATATAGGTAGTTTACTTTTGTTTCACCTCTTGCCATGTTAATAACATTTAATCTTGTCTTGTAAATAACGAGAGTCAACTAAATAAATAAATGTGGTGTTTCGTCAATATGCAACTCGTTGCATATTGAGCTCCACTTAACTTGTAGTGTTGTTTGTGCACTTTGCCATGCCATGCATATTTAAACCGGACATGCATCATGCTTGCTTGTGCATCGTATGCCATGTTTATACTTGTGTGTTTACCATGTTGTTTCCTTCTTTCCGGTTGCTTCTCTTGTTAGCTTCGGTTTCGTTCCGAAGTTGTGAGGATTTGCTCGACTGTGTTGCTTCGTCTACTTCATGGATCCGTTCTTCTCCCTTGTGGATTCCAGGCAAGATGACCGAACCCCGATAACATTACTATCTTTGCCTATTGCTAGTAGTCTTGATCTATAATTTTGCCTCGATGCCCATGTCTTTCCTGTCAGCCTCCTACTTGCAACCATGAACCTATTTAACCACCCTACCTATGCAAACCGTTGCTTGGCTAAGTACGCTTCGCTCAGCCCTTCTTATAGCATTGCTAGTTGCAGGTGAAGATTGAAGATGCTTGCTTCATGTTGAAGTTTGTTGGGTTATATCACACTATATAAATGCTTAAAATGAAATCATCTATATATTGGCAAGGGTGGAAGGCTAAGCCTTTTGCTTGGTGATTTGTTCCACTCATGCCGTTAGGAACCGTATAAACCGGTGTTATGTTCCTTGATTATGCGTTCCTAACATGGTTGGGGTGTATGGGACCCCCTCGATAAACCGCTAAGTGCTAAGTCTTTTCCAGCAAGTCCCAACATTGGTACTATTCGCCTAATAACTAATAAAACTTGCATAGGGTCTTGCAAACCCTCTTTTATTTTAATTCAACAACCCCGGGCCAGTGCTCCACATGAGTGTTGGTCCGAAACGGGGAGCCTGCGGGGCCACCACGAGGAAACTCGAGGTTTGGTATAAACCCGTAGCTTCACCCATCCGGTCGTGTCCTGAGACTTAGATACGCGCGGCTACTATCAGGGTGTCGACATGCCGGGAGGATTTGCTGGATTAGCCTTACCTTAGTTCGGAGTATCTTGAGCACGGGATTCCGAGAATACTCGGGTCTTCCCACCTATGGAGTTGCGACTGCGCGGATCGTGGGCTTGTAATGGGTCAAGTTGGAACACCCCTGCAGGGTTTTGAACTTTCGAAAGCCGTGCCCGCGGTTATGTGGCAGATGGGAGCTTGTTAATATCCGGTTGTAGATAACTTGACACAATGTTCCAATACACTACCAGCGTGTGTACCGTGACTGTCAATTTCCGAATAGGGCTTTCGGGAGTTGAACATGGTGGGGTTATGTTTGACTGGCTTTAGTTAGGATCACTTCGTGATCATCTCTCGACCGAGGCACTTCTCTTCTCGCTCTCTTTTACGTAAGTTAGTGCTAGTTGCTGCTGCAGACTCTTGTTTTTCCTTCACCTCTTATTCTTTTCTTCAGCCTTATCCTCTCCCAAGGCTTAAATAGTCTTGTTACCCGGGAACGGGATTGCTGAGTCCTCTGTGGCTCACAGTTACTTCACCACACCAGATGCAGGTTCAGCCGCGTTTGATGCAGGAGATGGATCAACACTTTCAGGAGCTCGATGAAGAGTTTGACCGTATGCTTGTGACGTTTCGATGTTCAGTAGTGGTTTCTACTAGGATTCGATCCTGACCTGTGGCCTTATGTTGTTTTGGTATCTTTCTTTTGGATCTTCACCCGTAGTCGGGTTGTGATGTTTTGTGATGATCTGCTTATGTAATGTATTGTGTGAAGTGGCGAGTGTAAGCCAACTATCTCCTTTTGCAATTTAATCCCGCTTTTACATGAGTCGTGCAAAGATACCAAACTTGAGATCATTCTAGGATGGGCTTATACCTTTAAGTCGTGCCTCGACACGTAGGAGGTATAGTCCCATCTTGGGCATTACAAGTTGGTATTCAGAGCCTTCTCCGACCTAGAAGCCCCCACTGATTGATCGAATCGTTGATGGTTGAGTCTAGGCACACACTGAAAAATGTTTTGAGTCCTATATATATATATCGGAGAGTAGGATTTCTTTTGCTTCTCATCCCCTTTCTCTCTGGTGAGGACTCCTGACGATTACTCTTGCCTCTTCTACTTTCAAAAATTGCACCAATTTTTTTAAGGATCTCGCGAGTATTGTTTGGATTGTTTCGATGTCTTTGTGACGAGAACATTGTTCTCGATGCCTCCTGTCATTAGGGGTTGTGGCAGTGTCCCGGGGAGTTGAGCTCCGAGGTGTTGTCGTCACAAATCCATCGCGGCAGTACTAGAATACTTAAGACGGCCGACATCGAAAACTCTCCTATGCGGTTAGTGGCAAGATAACCCTGACATCACCCAGTACTGGGGAGGTAGCTCGAGAGTATTGCCATAGCTTGTTATAGTGGATGCTTTTCGAAGGTCCGAGGTAGACAGTTTTCGAGAAAGACTGGTTATGTGTTGAAGGATGGATACACCTGGATGTAGGTTTAGAGTTGATTGCGCGGTGCTTCCCGTGTATCCCCAACACCTGATTGCATAACTGGAAACTTTCGGAAATTAATAGGTGGGTTTCATCCAGTAGTTCTAGGCATTCTTCCAACGAGTACATGATATGAAGTTCGGGGTTCTACATTGAGTGAAGTGGTTTTATGGGCTTGTTCCGATCGGGAGTTGCATCTTAAAGGGTCCTTGGCTATGCTGATCCGGGGATTGCAAAACCCTTTTGTAACACATTCCATGAGCTTTCAGCACGAAGATGTTGAATGAACTTCTATCTTGTATTTGTTCTATCTGTTCCTTGTTCCTTTTTATTTTCAGTTTGTTCTCCCTAGTGGCTTCTCGACAAGTTGATGTACCTACGGAATTCATTCGTTCAATTCTCTGTTCGGATGATATTGTGAAGATCATGTTACACATCTATCCTTTGTTCTTGTTTTGATTCTGGTATTCGAGTTGCTTCGATGTCAAATGTTGATTCCATACCTTTCTTAATCAGTATTCTCATATTTCTATGGGAGCGCTAATTCTTCTTGACCATCGAGATCTTCATGTTAATCCTTTTCAACCGGTGTGCCTTCTCTTCAAGTTATTCCATAAAGACGCCGTTGAGAAATCTGACGATTTGTCTGTTTCATTCATCCCAAGTTGTCTTTGTTTTCCCCACCCTCCCACCCTTTTTTCTTCTCGGAGCTAGAAATTCTCATATCAATATCCTTTTTATTCATGTGAGGTTTCTTCATTCTTTGCCTTCAACGTTCTTATCCGGTGATTTATCGTGAAGATGCTCAAGAGCTTCAAGTTCATCATTCTTTTGTTCTCAAATTCTGCCGGTGGATGTAATTCAAGATTTCGGTGTTGATCTTATCCTTTTCCTCTTTTCACAATGTTTTCTTATTCCGGTGCACCAATTAATCATTCTCCTCTTGTTATTCATATCCGGAGTGCTGAAGATTCATAATTCTATTCTTATTCCGTTCAAATTATTTTGAGGATTGTTATCTTGTTCAAGCCATTTAATTCAACCGGTGCAATATCTCTGAAGCAATCTTTTCCAACGGTGATTTCTTTAGTGGCCCCATAACCCACAGGTCTTTTCCCAGGATCTTACCTGACTTTTCTTATTTTTCCGGAGAATTCTTTCAAATTGTGACGTAAGTATGGATTCCATCAGCCACATGCCTTCTCCAAGATTGCTTTCAAATTCTTTTATCTCGTTGGTTCAACCTTTTTAATTCTTCATTTCGGAGTGCTCAACAATTCTTAATGGCATTTCTCGTCTTCATTTTCTAGCTTCACGCCATCCTCATAATTGTTTTAGATTGTGAGGAATTCTTTCTAACCATCCGAAGCATTTCATGAATCCTTTCCATTGTGATCCTCCGAAGGCCATCATTTCAGAAGATTTCTTCGTTCTCAGTTTTCAACTTCGTTCTCCAAATATTCTTCATTGATGCCTCTTCATTCGTCTCCCTATTGTTACAGTGGTTCATTCAAGTTTACTCTTCCTTGTTATCGTTTTAATTCACTCGTTCTTTTCATAATTCTACCGGTGGTTCGTTGAAGATTTACCCAAGCTTGTGCTAGATCTCTCTTTAATTCTTTCCAACGAGAATAAGTAGTATGCCAAATCCTTTGGTTGTCATCAATTTAAATTGGTGAAGGAGATGCATGACATAATTCTTATTCTTATTCCTTCAAGGTGATTTAATCCCTTCCTTCGGAGCTTGTTCATCATATCATATTCTCGGTTCTAAGTTGTTCATCTTGTTTTCCGGAGCTCCAAGTATTTCTATTATATCATTTCAAACCTCCATCTAATTCATCACAGGCCTTGAATCTTATTCTTTTCATCTTTCACTTCTCATGCTTTCATTACCGGAGTTCTCATGGTGGTTCATCATCATTTAATTCATCCTCGAAGTTTTCATCAAGATTCTTGTTGGAGCTCAAGCATTCTTCATCATGCTTTCCAAGTGCAATCCTTTCTACCTTAGCTTTTCAGATGGTGTTATGTCATTTTGACAATTCCTTCATGTTTCATGATTCACGAGTTGTCAGGAATGAGATATTTAAAACCCATCATTTTCCTTGTTCAGGAGATCTTTTCAACCCTTCAATTTATTCATTCGTTGGAGTTATCTTGGGTTGTATTTCACCTAAAAGCTTCCCTAAGGATTGTTGCTAGTTATGGTGCTTATAAATGACCCAAGTTCTTCATTTATCATTCCGGTGAAATAAGTTTTTCGTCTCCTTGTTGATCTCAATCAAATCAATTGTTTTCCATTAGTGGCTGGTTGTCACCTCTTAATTTTGAGATGTTTTCCATAAGCCCACATCAAAAGCTTATTCTTTTCGTTGTTGATTTTCCAACAACTCCGTTCAACCCTTCTTCGTAAGGAGGATTTTCCTAATTCATTTGTGGGAGAAGTTGTCATTTTTCTTCTCCCTTCATTCTTTCATTGATTTATATGATATTCTTTCATTCCGGAGGCTTTGTGATATTGCTCTCTTTAACCATCATCTCGTTTTTATCAAGAGCATATTCTCTCTTGCTTGTCTATTTAACCGGAGTGTTGTATTCTTCATTCTAGTTCCCTCATCTTATCAAGTTTGCCTCTCTTTTCAACCGGAGTGCTGTCAGAATCCTTCTTACCCCTTGTGCCATTCTTTCAATGTTCCAGAGGCTGTGTGTTGTTGTTTTCTTCAAGTATCATCCCTTCTCCTCAAGTTCTTGTTAATTCCTTCCATTTTCAGACGGAGTGTTGTCCAAATTATGTCATTCTTTTTCCTTGGCTATACCGTTGCGGTTGCATATTCTTTTGGTCCGTGAGCTCTTGTTTCATGTTTTTCAACCTACAAGGTTCTCATTATGCTCCTTGTTCCTCTTTCCGACGGAGTGTTTCATCTTCGTTCATCTCCGTTGCATTCTTTCCGTCAAGATTGTTCAACCTCTCAAGGTTCCTTGGTTTCACTCGTCTGTCAAAGAAGCAACTTTGTTTTACCTCTTCCTCTTCCGTTTTTACCCGGTGCCATCTCTAGGATCTCGGGTCGAGATCCTCTGTTAGTGTGGGAGAGTTGTGACGCCCGAAGACCGACGTCCCAGATGATTCCAGAAGATTCCAGATGTTCCGGGTTCGCCGTGTGTTTTATTTGCTTGCTCTGTTTTTATTTTTGCATTGCATCATGTCATCATGCCATCATGTCATATTTTATTTTGCATCTCAACCTAAATAAATCGTGTGGACCTTCGGTCCATTTAAATCGAGGGAAGAATGACTTCTCTTTATAACATATAAAAGTCTCTCAATATTTAGGGAGCTATATAATAAATATTCCATTCGTTGGAATTAACCCAACACACTTGCATATTTTTCCCCATGTCGATTTCACTTCGAGCTTCTCCTTCCAAACCTTGCCAATAATTCTTTTCCCGTTTTTCGAGGTCCTTCCAAAAACACTCCAGCCATTTTAATTAAATTCCTCACATTTTTGTGAGTCCAGGGAATTTTACCCATGCCCTAACTCTATTTCTAGCACCTCCCTTCTTTTCTTTCTTGTTGTTGTTTTTTTTTCTGTTTTAATTGAGAAAACAGCAGAAGAAGAAGAGCAGCCTGGCCTCTTGGGCCTCCTCTTCCCTCCTCCTGGCCCATCAGCCAACCGGCCCAGGCCTTCCATCCCTCGAGGCCCAGCCTCAGCACACCCTAACCCTAGCCCGACGCAACCCCCCTCGCTCGCTCCTCTCATCGCTCCCTCGAGCCCCCCTCAGCGCCGCCAGCTTCTTCCCTCGCCTCGAGCCCCCTCGCCCGCACTCTTCTTTCCTCTCGTCCCCTCTGCTCCCGAGCGACCCCTCGCCCCTCCTCTCCCATGGACCCGCGCCAGGGCGCCCGTCCAGCGCGCCTCCTTCCACCGGCATCCGCCGCGCACGAGGCCAGCCAGGGCCGTGAGCGCCCCGGCCTCCCCTCCGTCTGGCATCCAGCGCCCCTCCAGCGGCCAACTACCAGGGCGCCGGTCCTCAGCCTCCAGGCCACGAGGCCGCAGCCCGCGCGCGCCTCCCTCCCTCCGGTCCTCCTCGGCCAGGAGCAGCGCCGCGCCCGCCGCTTCTTCCGCACCGGCAGCCGCCGTCCCGGCCGCGCCCCTCCCTCCGGGCCTCCCTTCTCCGAGCTTCGCGCCGCGACACTGCAGAGCCTGAAGCCAGCGACGCCGTGGCCAGTTCCCGCCTCGTCGTCGTCCAGCACCGGATCCAGCGCCAAAACCGCTGCTGCTGCTGTGTTTTTTTCGCCATGTCGCTGCTGCCCTTGCTGTCGTTTTGTTGTTTTGTGGCTGTTGTTGATATCCCAGGACCTCGGAGACGCGACAAGTACCCCTTCGTCGCCAAGACCGGACCGACAAGTACCCCGATGACAAGTACCCCTCCGACGCAAGTACGTCTACGAACCGTGAACGACTACGTCGCCGAAGACCCTCAAGTACAACTACGGAACGAGTACCCCTACCGATGACCGTGAACAACTACCGCCGTCGTGGAACCGCCAAGACGAACGGAACAACTACTTCCCACTATGAACGTGTACCCCTACGTCGACGACGATCCCGACAAGTACCACTACCGTCACCGTGTACCCCTACCGTCACCGAGACCGCAAGTACCTCTCCGAACGGGATGTGAACGACTACACGTGTACCTCTACGGAACAACTACTTCCTCTTCGGAAACGTGAACGGCTACTTCCTCTCCGAACGTGAACGCCTTCTTCCTCTACGTCTCGAACCGCCCCGAAACGCACGCTTCAAAGGTATAACGAGACGACCCCGTGGATGACCCGTGTGAATGCTTGTTGTGTTGTATGAAATGTTTCCCGTGTGTGCTCCGTGCCGTTTCGTCCGTTTGTCATGTTCCTCGGTTGCCTCGTCACCGACTCGTGGGAACCCGGTAACGGGATCGCCCCACCTTTCATCTCGTTTGGCTCGCTCACGCCATCTTTCCTTTTGCGCCGGACTCTCAACGAGTTACCGGAACCGATATGTTGCCGTGGCATCATTTTCGGAATTGTTACCGTGGCACCCTTTTCCTTCCACCACGGTGACGATGCTTCATATCATCTTCTTGTTAACCTTTTAATAAAATTGCATAAACTTGATCATGTCATCCGCATCATGTTAACAACACTAAAATGTTTAATTGTTGTTGCTTTGTAATTATTAAACATGCTCATGGGGATTTTCCGGATATGTTGTTGTTATTTTCCGGCCTCATTTAAATTGTCTAGATAGGTAGTTTACTTTTGTTTCACCTCTTGCCATGTTAATAACATTTAATCTTGTCTTGTAAATAACGAGAGTCAACTAAATAAATAAATGTGGTGTTTCGTCAATATGCAACTCGTTGCATATTGAGCTCCACTTAACTTGTAGTGTTGTTTGTGCACTTTGCCATGCCATGCATATTTAAACCGGACATGCATCATGCTTGCTTGTGCATCGTATGCCATGTTTATGCTTGTGTGTTTACCGTGTTGTTTCCTTCTTTCCGGTTGCTTCTCTTGTTAGCTTCGGTTTCGTTCCGGAGTTGTGAGGATTTGCTCGACTGTGTTGCTTCGTCTACTTCATGGATTCGTTCTTCTCCCTTGTGGATTCCAGGCAAGATGACCGAACCCCGATAACATTACTATCTTTGCCTATTGCTAGTAGTCTCGATCTATAGTTTTGCCTCGATGCCCATGTATTTCCTGTCAGCCTCCTACTTGTAACCATGAACCTGTTTAACCACCCTACCTATGCAAACCGTTGCTTGGCTAAGTACGCTTCGCTCAGCCCTTCTTATAGCATTGCTAGTTGCAGGTGAAGATTGAAGATGCTTGCTTCATGTTGAAGTTTGTTGGGTTATATCACACTATATAAATGCTTAAAATGAAATCATCTATATATTGGCAAGGGTGGAAGGCTAAGCCTTTTGCTTGGTGATTTGTTCCACTCATGCCGTTAGGAACCGTATAAACCGGTGTTATGTTCCTTGATTATGCGTTCCTAACACGGTTGGGGTGTATGGGACCCCCTCGATAAACCGCTAAGTGCTAAGTCTTTTCCAGCAAGTCCCAACATTGGTACTATTCGCCTAATAACTAATAAAACTTGCATAGGGTCTTGCAAACCCTCTTTTATTTTAATTCAACAACCCCGGGCCAGTGCTCCACATGAGTGTTGGTCCGAAACGGGGAGCCTGCGGGGCCACCACGAGGAAACTCGAGGTTTGGTAAAAACCCGTAGCTTCACCCATCCGGTCGTGTCCTGAGACTTAGTTACGCGCGGCTACTATCGGGGTGTCGACACGCCGGGAGGATTTGCTGGATTAGCCTTACCTTAGTTCGGAGTATCTTGAGCACGGGATTCCGAGTATACTCGGGTCTTCCCACCTATGGAGTTGCGACTCCGCGGATCGTGTGCTTGTAATGGGTCAAGTTGGAACACCCCTGCAGGGTTTTGAACTTTCGAAAGCCGTGCCCGCGGTTATGTGGCAGATGGGAGCTTGTTAATATCCGGTTGTAGATAACTTGACACAATGTTCCAATACACTACCAGCGTGTGTACCGTGACTGTCAATTTCCGAATAGGGCTTTCGGGAGTTGAACACGGTGGGGTTATGTTTGACTGGCTTTAGTTAGGATCACTTCGTGATCATCTCTCGACCGAGGCACTTCTCTTCTCGCTCTCTTTTACGTAAGTTAGTGCTAGTTGCTGCTGCAGACTCTTGTTTTTCCTTCACCTCTTATTCTTTTCTTCAGCCTTATCCTCTCCCAAGGCTTAAATAGTCTTGTTACCCGGGAACGGGATTGCTGAGTCCTCTGTGGCTCACAGTTACTTCACCACACCAGATGCAGGTTCAGCCGCTTTGATGCAGGGGATGGATCAGCACTTCGAGGAGCTCGATGAAGAGTTTGACCGTATGCTTGTGACGTTTCGATGTTCAGTAGTGGTTTCTACTAGGATTCGATCCTGACCTGTGGCCTTATGTTGTTTTGGTATCTTTCTTTTGGATCTTCACCCGTTGTCGGGTTGTGATGTTTTGTGATGATCTGCTTATGTAATGTATTGTGTGAAGTGGCGAGTGTAAGCCAACTATCTCCTTTTGCAATTTAATCCCGCTTTTACATGAGTCGTGCAAAGATACCAAACTTGAGATCATTCTAGGATGGGCTTATACCTTTAAGTCGTGCCTCGACACGTAGGAGGTATAGTCTCATCCTGGGCATTACAGCGCCCCCCCCTGGGCCGCGCCGGGGGGCGCCTGAGCCCCCCGAAGCTTCCCCGATGCTCCCCTTTGGCATATATTTAAAGCGTCCTCCGAAACCCTCAGAACAGGAACTCTTTTCGCGATCCCATCTCTGTTCCGCCGCCGCCGCCGCTTCCAAGATCGGGAGCACCAGGAGAACTCTTCCCGGCACCCTGCCGGAGGGGAGGATCACCACCGGGAGCCTCTCCACCACCATGGACGCATCCCGGATGACTCGTGAGTAGTCTCCCTTGGACCATGGGTCCATGACCAGTAGCTATGTGATGTTCTCCTCCCGTTCTTGTGCTTCACTAATTAGTCCTCGTGAGCTGCCCTACATGACCGAGGCACATATGTAATCCTTATGCTGTTGCTATGTTGAGTTTGCTGGGATCCGATGGATTATGAGATTATGTTCAGATTGATCTTGAGTAATATATTTGATTCACCTCTTTTATATTTATGTTCATAAGTAATTCTTGCATATTCTCCGTTGTTATTTATTGCTTTGGCCGAGTAGTAGGTAGTGACTCCAAGAGGGAACGTTATGCTTGATTGTGGGTTCATGCCCCTCGATGACTAGCTTGAGTGACAGAAACATGAGTCTAGGGGATGTGCTGTTGCCACAAGGGGGAAAACAACGGTGCTTGTGCCCGCGGGTGCAATGATTGTTTACTTTACGCAAAGTTCTTTTAATGCAGTTGTCTGTTGCATTGAGTTTACACTATGGGTGGGACTCGCAACTTAATACCAGCGAGATGTTCTGGATAGATATCTCAAGGTGGATGATTAGTAGTAGATATTGATGGATTTCGGTCTACTTATTTTGGCATACCACCCATGCTTTGAACCTCAACCTTTCTTGCAATGTAGTCAGCATTGGTTTGCGTTCGTGGTCCTGTTAATTGCCCAGCTGTAATTCGTTTACCTCACATAGCTGTTTTATCGTCTTTTGGGAGAGAGACATCACTAGTGAACATCATGTGACTCCGGTCCATATTACCATCATTGATCACATCCACTATTTACTTCTCGCTTTTACTTACTATTGCAAAACATTATCTATCACTACTATCATTGCTTTTAATCCTTTGTGAACTACAAGGCCGGAGGGATTGACAACCTCTCTGTACTCGTTGGGAGCAAAGTTATTTGTATCTGTGTGCAGGTCCACGTTGATTGCTAATTGCGCCGTTAGCAGTTGACACCTACTTGTTGAACCTAGGAGTCTCTGGGGATTCGATCCTTGGCATCTTTGCTAAGGGAAAACACTTCTACATACTGCATCTTACACCTTCCACTTGGGATAACCAATGAGGGGTTCGAGGCCCATCACACACCTTGACAAGTTTTTAAAGTAGTTCAAAATGGAACAGTCAAAGAAAGAGTTATTGCTTGTGTTCCAATGTATGAAGTTGAGTAAGTCTCAAAACCCGACCATGACAGAAGATAGAGAAAGAATGAAAGTCATTCCCTATGCCTCAACCATAGGTTCTATAAAGTATGCCATGTTGTGTACCAAACATGTTGTGTACCTTGCCATGAGTTTGGTAAGGAGGTACAAAAGTGATCCAGGAGTAGATCACTGGACAACGGTCAAAATTATCCTTAGTTACTGGATGACTAAGGAAATGTTTTTCGATTATGGAGGTGATAAAGAGTTCGTCCTAAAGAGTTACATCGATGCAAGCTTTGAAACTAATCCAGATGACTCTAAGTATCAATCTGGATACATATTGAAAGTGGGAG
This sequence comes from Secale cereale, assembly GCA_902687465.1. NCBI lineage: Eukaryota > Viridiplantae > Streptophyta > Magnoliopsida > Poales > Poaceae > Secale > Secale cereale. The sequence continues at coordinate 375,942,482 of LR738713.1, forward strand.
CAATTAGCTAGAGTAGCTCCATGCAGAGCATTGTCGACATAGAAATTTTGCGAAATACATACAGATCTGAATGTAACAGACCCGTTGACTAAACTTCTCTCACGAAGCAAAACATGATCACACCTTAGTACTCTTTGGGTGTTAATCACATGGCGATGTGTACTAGATTATTAACTCTAGTATACCCTTTGGGTGTTGGTCACATGGCGAAGTGAACTGTGGGTGTTATTCACATAACGATGTCAACTATCGATATTAAATCACATGGCGATGTGAACTAGATTATTGACTCTAGTGCAAGTGGGAAACTGAAGGAAATATGCCCTAGAGGCAATAATAAAGTTGTTATTTATATTTCCTTACATCATGATAGATGTTTATTATTCATGCTAGAATTGTATTAACCGGAAACTTAGTACATGTGTGAATACATAGACCAAAACAGAGTGTCCCTAGTATGCCTTTGCTAGACTAGCTCGTTAATCAAAGATGGTTATGTTTCCTAACCATAGACATGAGTCGTCATTTGATCAACGGGATCACTTCATTAGGAGAATGATGTGTTGGATAAGACCCATCCGTTAGCTTAGCAACTTGATCGTTTAGTTTTACTGCTATTGCTTTCTTCATGACTTATGCATGTTCCTATGACTATGAGATTATGCAACCCCCGAATAGCGGAGGAACACCTTGTGTGCTATCAAACGTCACAACATAAGTGGGTGATTATAAAGATGCTCTACAGGTGTCTCCGAAGGTGTTTGTGGTGTTGGCATAGATTGAGAATATGATTTGTCACTTCGAGTGTCGGAGAGCTATCTCTGGGCCCTCTCGGTAATACACATCGTAATAAGCCTTGCAAGCAAATGACTAATGAGTTAGTCACGAGATGGTGTATTATGGACTGAGTAAAGAGACTTGCCGGTAACGAGATTGAACTAGGTATGATGATACCGACGATCGAATCTCGGGCAAGTAACATACCGATGACAAAGGGAACAACGTATGTTGTTGTGCGGTTTGACCGATAAAGATCTTCGTAGAATATGTAGGAACCAATATGAGCATCCAGGTTCCGCTATTAGTTATTGACCAGAGAAGTGTCTCGATCATGTCTACATAGTTCTCGAACCCGTAGAGTCCGCACGCTTAACGTTCGATGACGATTTGTATTATAAGTTATGTGATTTGATGACCGATATTTGTTCGGAGTCTCGGATGAGATCACGGACATGACGAACAGTCTCAAAATGGCCGAGACGTAAAGATCAATATATTGAAAGGCTATATTCGTACATCGGAAATGTTCCGAGTGATTCGGGTATTTTTTGGAGTACCGGAGAGTTACGGGAATTCGTATTGGGCCTTAATGGGCCATATGGGAAAGGAGAGAAAGGCCTCAAGGGTGGTCGCGCCCCTTCCCCATGGACTGGTCTGAATTGGACTAGGGAAAGGGGGCTCCCCTTCCTTCCTTCTCCTTCTCCCTTCCGTTTTCCTATTCCATATGGGAGGAGGAATCCTACTAGGACCAGGGAGTCCTAGTAGGACTCAACACTTTGGCGCGCCCTATGAGGGCCAGCCTACTCCTCCCTCCATCCTTTATATACGTGGCCAGGGGGCACCCCATAGACAGACAAGTTGATTTTAGCCATGTGCGGTGCCCCTCTCCACAGATACACACCTCGGTCATATCGTTGCAGTGCTTAGGCGAAGCCCTGCACCGGTAGCTTCATCATCACCGTCACCATGCCGTCGTGCTGACAAAACTGTCTCGTGACGCTCAACTGGATCAAGAGCTCGTGGGACGTCATCGAGCTGAACGTGTGCTGAACGCGGAGGTGCCGTACGTTCGGTGCTTGGATCGGTTGGATCGCGAAGACGTTCGACTACATCAACCGCGTCACTAGACGCTTCCGCTTTTAGTGTACGAGGGTACATAGACACACTTTTCCCTCTCGTTGCTATGCTTCTAATAGATAGATCTTGCGTGATCGTAGGATTTTTTTTGAAATACTACGTTCCCCAACAATACTTGTATAATGCATGCTTGAAATGTATTGTGAATACTTTAACATGTGGTAAACTCAATCTTAACCTGTAGAAATTAAAATCTGCCAACTTTGCTTGTTGAGAGTCAAATCACACCCCTCTAGACCCCTCTTCTCAATCATTTCAATTGGTATCAGAGCTTTGGTCTCCATTGCTTTGATTTAATCACCATTGGAGGAAGATGGATGAGTCTACATTTGGGAGTATTAGTCATAGAGTGTCAATTCTTAATGGGGAGTTTTATGGTTCATGGAAAAATGAAATGCTTGAGATATTCAATGAATATGATTTGAACAAGTATATTCTTAGCCCTTATGTGCCTCCAGTCGATCCCTTGCATCCGACCCCAAATTGGTATTGTGACATGGTTTGCAATCTTAGAACTTGTAATCTTATCATTGGAGGATTGCCTAGAAACTTGCTTATATGCTTGCCTACCTTTGAATGTGCTTACACTATATGGAAATATCTTGAGGAACAATTTCCAAATTATTCCTTGAAGAATTTAAATGAATCTTTCAAAAGTCCATTGGTTTTCAAAAGATGGAGCCTAGTAATCTCACATTCAATAAATGTCTATTTGAGCTACGTAATGTTATGCGTGCTAAGGGTGATTTGGAACCATTAGTAGCATTATTACAAAAACAATTAGAATTCATAAACTCGCACGTTGTCATGATCGAAATTCTAATGAATCACTTGCTCTAGGTGATGATCACACGCATGATGACAATGAACATGGCTATTATGATGAAAACAAAGAACGTGACATTGAATTTGAGAAGATTATGAGGGATCTTAGTCTCATGGAAAGTCTTCGCAATTATGCATATGGAGGAAAGGAATGGGTTCTTGATAGTGGTTGCACAGATCATATGACCGGAGATAAAGACATGTTCAATGAGCTTGTCAAAAATGATGGTCCATGCAAGTACGTCACATTCGGAGATAACTCCAAGGGTAAGGTACTTGGCCTTGGTAAGGTGGCCATATCGAATGACAGCTCTATTCAAAATGTAATGCCCGTAGAGTCCCTTGGATACAATCTTCTTTCCATATCTAGACTAGTTGACTTTGGTCTCATTGTTCTATTTATCGAAGTCGATTGCCAAGTGTTTCGTAGAGATAATCATAATATGGTATTTACCCATATCCTAGAGGTGACATATACATTGTATTTCATTAAGAAAGCCCAACCTCGTACCTTTTTTAATTGCTAAATCTTCTAAAGGATGGTTGTGGCATAGAAGTTTATGTCATGTTGGCATGAGAAATCTTGATAAGCTCATTAAAAGAGATCATATCCTGGGTGTTAAATATGTTATATTTGACAAGGATATATTTTGTAGCGCTTGCCGAGTAGGAAAACAAGTTGGAGGAAGTCATTCCATGAAGAATACCATGACCACGAGAACACCACTCGAGTTGCTTCATATGGATCTTGTTGGTCCCAATGCTTATAAAAGCCTTGGTGGTAACTCTTTTGGTTTGGTCATTGTTGATGATTTTTCAAGATTTACGTGGGTGTTCTTTTTCGATGATAAGTCACAGGTCCAAAAGATCTTCAAGAACTTCGCCAGGAAGGTGCAAAATCAGTTTGAAGAAGATCAAGTAGGTTCGGAGTGATAACGGAACGGAGTTCAAGAACGCAAATGTGGATACCTTCCGTGACGAAGAAGGGATTTCACACGAGTTCTGGGCTACGTACACACCTCAACAAAATGGAGTTGTTGAGAGGAAGAACCGGACGCTGATTGAGATGGCGAGAACAATGCTTGATGAATACAAGACGCCATGACACTTTTGGGCAGAAGCGATTGAGACAGCTTGTCATGCTACGGATCGACTATATCTTCACAAGCTTCTAGGAAAAACGGCATACGAGCTACTCAATGGTAACAAACCCCAAGTTGGTTACTTTTGAGTATTTGGCTCAAAGTGTTATTTGTGCATCCACAGTTGGTTGGTGAAGGAACATGTGTAAAGCTTCCGTCTTATCTATATCAATATAAGAAAGACCCAAAAGGATAGATCAAACTAATCAAGGCCATTATCAACCCAATGAGCTACATTGTCTCAACTTTGAGGGTAACACGTTAAGCATGTAATTAGTTTGTACCTAATATCAAGTTCACCACTAACCATGATATCATTAACTTTGTAAACTTTAACAAAGTTTTTTTCGCGGAACTTTATCTAAGCTTATATCTTCACAACCATTGTTTTTTATAAACTTGATCAAACTTTATAAATTTTGATGTAAGACAAAAATAATATGTATGTGGAGAAAATAAAAATAAAGGATGCACTACGTAGTGTTGTGCAATCCGAGGCCAGGGCATCTCCAAGGCGGAACCGCAAACGGCCCGCGTCTGTCTAGACTGTGCTGTCCGGACCGTGGATGCCATCCAACATGGCCCTGTATCGGCCCGCGGGGCGGTCCGAACGCGTTTTCTCCTCCAAATTGGAGACAAAGTTGGGGAAGGTTTGCGGGAGTCCGGACACTTGAAACGTAGGACTCTGACACCCCTAGTCCGTCCAATCCCCCTCTCGATCCCATTTCCTTCCACCCCGCCCCTTCCCTCCTTGCTTTGCATCTGCACCCTCCACCTTCACTGTCGTTGTTGTACGTCTCCGGCCACCACATAGGTATTGTCGGACGTTTGCAACCAGCACCGACGTGCCCACTCGCCTTATGATGGAGCTGTCCATCCTGGAGCCGTTTGTACCCAGGTACACTCCGCCCACTGTCGACGACCTCCATGGCGGACACCACGCCCGACAGGTGTTCGGCGAAATGCCATTGAGCTTATTTTCAAATGTTATGCCGTTTTAGCGCACGAGGATGCTGAGCTACTCGACCATGGAGGATGAATTGTTGTGCCATGCGTGGCTGGCCGTATCCGCAGATTTCGTAGGCAGGAGCAGAGGGTCGGCCTTCTGGAAGCAAGTGCATGAAAAGTTTCACGCATGAAAGCACATTGAGCCCTACGACATGTACATCATTCAACCGCACAATGTGATGTCGTTGTCGTATTGCTGGCATGCTATCCAGACCAGTATCATCAAGTTTTGCGACGTGGTTCGCCAGCTCGAGGCAACGTGGCCATTGCACGTGCCAGAGGACGAAATCACACCTTTTACTTCATCTTGCTCAACTTGTTGATTCATTCACTCACTGATCTATACATTAGATGTAGCTCGCACACGCTGCGTGGTGTGCCACAGGTCAGAGAGACAGCCATTTACGTGCACATTCATGAAAAACTTGTTGTACATCCGGTTAAATCTCGTAGAATTTAAGGCATCATTGAACTAGACTTAATTTGTATGCTATGTTAGAATAATTTGTGCTATTTTCTATCCAAACTTAATTGAATTTTTTCGATAAATGACGCTTTATTACTTAAAATGTTTAATCATTACACCCGGCCTCTGCATAACTAAGATGCACACAGCCAAACAAACAAAGTCCTATCAGCAAAAGTAAAAATAAAAAAAAGGCGAAATACAAAGAAACATGTAGAGTCTCCATAGTTGGGTAAAAGTATTCCTCGCCGTAGCCTCCAATCGTGTACACACCTCCGCAAACAGGTCTCGATTCTCCACGCGTTGTAGAGAGGACCATAAACGAAGAGTCCCGATACATGTGTAGATAACCTGCATAAGAGAAGTACTTTTATCATTAAAAACCTTATCATTTCTACATAGCCAAAGCGACCAAATAACGGCAAGCGCTCCCACCCTGAGAAGCTTTGTAAATCTGTGATCTATCCCATCTAATCAGTTGCCAAATATATTAGCAACACTACAAGGAGGACCAAACTTAATTGAATATCAGTCGGTTTGCATGAACTTCGTCCGGTTTATTGAAATGCGGGCTAAAATGTATGCAATTATTGGTTGGATGAAGGTTTTTCGCATCGTGTTCGCGGACTAATCTTTCTGCCCACGAATGGATATCCGAAGAAAATTTGCGGCTCCCCGTTAAAGATGCCCTATCTTTTAAACCAACCGCGAATCATGGAGTCCGCATACATAAACAACAACAATTGAGTGTACTGCACGTCGATGTCTATCTGCCTTGATGAACATTGCGCCTTTTTTTAAGCTTAGATTGCTTTGTTCTGCCGTGGGAAGGTGGAATGCCACCGCCGCCACCACCACTACCACCTACCTCGTTGCTTCCCTCGCCATCAGAAAACACACCCGCAGCGAGCCCATGGCTGAGCATGGATATAAGAATCAAAGTAGCAGGTTAAAAGGCAAAATCCCGTTTCGCCGCGCATGCCACAAAACTTTGACCTTGCCAGGGAGAAACTTGGGCGCCACACTGCCTGGACGCCTATTTATCCATCCTTGGAACATCTGCAACACCAAAGAAACCAAGAACAAGACTGAAAACATGGAGACCACGGTCACCGCGGCGACAGCCACCACCAGCTCGAGCGTCGGCCACGGAGCCGGCGGCGGTGCTGCGAGAGTCCTGCTCCTCCCGGTCCCGGGGGCGCAGGGCCACACCAACCCGATGCTCCAGCTCGGCCGCCGCCTGGCGTACCACGGCCTCCGCCCCACACTCGTCGCCACCCGCTACGTGCTCTCCACCACCCCGGCCCCCGGCGAGCCCTTCGGCGTGGCCGCGATCTCCGACGGCTTCGACGCCGGCGGCATGGCCTCGTGCCCGGACATGGCGGAGTACTTCTCGCGGCTGGCGGCCGTGGGCTCCGAGACGCTGCGGGAGCTCCTCCTGTCGGAGGCGCGCGCGGGGCGGCCCGTGCGCGTGCTGGTGTACGACGCTCACCTGGCGTGGGCGCGGCGGGTGGCGCAGGCGTCCGGCGTCGCGGCCGCGGCCTTCTTCTCCCAGCCGTGCGCGGTGGACGTCGTCTACGGGGAGCTGTGGGCGGGGCGGCTGGCGCTGCCGGCGACGGACGGCCGCGCGCTGCTCGCGAGAGGAGCGCTCGGCGTGGAGCTGGGGCCGGAGGACATGCCGCCGTTCGCGGCGGTGCCGGAGTCGCAGCCTGTGTTCCTCAAGGTGTTAGTTGGGCAGTTCGAGGGGCTGGAGGACGCCGACGATGTGCTCGTCAACTCATTCCGCGACCTCGAGCCGAAGGTGAGCCATACTTCTCTGCTCTAGTCTCTCGATGGGTTCTCTAAAGTCGAAATCACGTGAGCGTGTGTAGGACGATAGACTATCTGTAAGCTTGAAGAAATCATCCACAATTATATACTGCACACAACACACACGCTGTTTGTGATTGGAGCGCGTGCGCATTTTGGGCATAACCAAGAAATGATAAGAGTAAAATTGCCTCCAAAATACATTCGCACAAGTTACAATGTGGGAGATCATGGTAAGAGGGCTCCTTTGGTTCAAATGATTTTTATAGGAATTTTCCCAAACGTTGATTGTTTGATTCGTATGATTGAGTCTTATAGGAATTTTTTGTACTACTTCCCATATAATTCCTAGCATCCACTCCCGTTTGTTTTTCCTACGATGCAATCAAACAATACAAAAACTTGAATGAATGAGATGAGTATGACATTTCAATCCTATGATTTTTTTTAGAATCAACCCTATGAGTTTATATTTTATATTTATAGTATGAGGAAAACCATAGCACCAAATGAGGTTTGAGATTTGCGGAAGCCTCAGGGATAGGATGTGCCTATGCTTGATTCTACTTCATAGAACGTGCATATGTTACCCTAGTGAATTAATACGGCACATTCGGTGTGAACTGTGAATCGAATCCATATGCTTTTTTTCCGCGGCGAAATTTATATGGTTAGGAACAAACAAACTCGCTCCTATGAATAGGTTGTACCTATACTCGATTCTTCCTCGCTGGGTTCACATAGAATTTGATCTTTGACACATTGCCATTTGAGCAGGAGGTAGAGTACATGGAATTAACATGGAGAGCGAAGATGGTTGGCCCAACCTTGCCATCATTCTACCTCGACGATGATCGCCTACCATCCAATAAATCATATGGTTTTGATTTGTTCAACAGTGATGCATTGTGCATGGATTGGCTAGAGAAGCAAAGCAATTCATCCGTTGTGCTGGTGTCCTATGGGACTGTCTCTAATTATGATGCAACCCAGCTAGAGGAGCTTGGCAATGGACTGTGCAATTCCGGCAAACCTTTTCTTTGGGTTGTAAGGTCCAACGAGGAACACAAGTTATCCAAAGAACTCAAGGAAAAATGTGAGAAGATTGGATTAATTGTCTCATGGTGCCCCCAGCTTGAGGTTCTTGCACATAGGGCTATTGGTATGATATCAGACAACATGTTTCTTTTCCTTCTTTATTGCGCAAGGTTATACAAGATATGACAAAACGATAAAGTGGTAATAATATTTTAATATTTAATTCCTGACATACATGTAGGTTGCTTCGTTACCCACTGTGGATGGAACTCGACACTAGAGGCACTTGTTAACGGTGTACCTCTTGTGGGTATTCCGCATTGGGCTGATCAACCCACCATTGCAAAGTATGTGGAGAGTACATGGAGTATGGGGGTGCGTGTACGGAAGGACGATAATGGATGTCTAAAGATGGAGGAGGTCGAGAGGTGCATTAGAGATGTGATGGATGCGGAGAGAAAGGATGAGTACAAAAGAAATGCTGTGAAGTGGATGCTAAAGTCCAAGAAGGCAATGCAGGAAGGAGGAAGTTCAGACAAGAATATCGCTGAGTTCGCTATCAAGTATTCGTCAATATGAAGTTTGAACAATGTTTTTCTTCAATATAAGCAAGTAGGCAGTGGTTTCAGCCTTCTAAAAGTTTAGAGCGGTCGGCATTTTACATATGTAATTGTTCTTGGAAATTTGCCCTAGAGGCAATAATAAAATGGTTATTATTATATATCCTTGTTCATGATAATTTTCTATTGTTCATGCTTTAATTGTATTATCCGAAAACAGTAATACATGTGTGAATACATAGACCACAACATGTCCCTAGTGAGCCTCTAGTTGACTAGCTCGTTGATCAAAAGATGGTTACGGTTTCCTGACCATGGACATTGGATGTCATTGATAACGGGATCACATCATTAGGAGAATGATGAGATGGACAAGACTCAATCCTAAGCCTAGCACAAGATCGTGTAGTTCGTATGCTAAAGCTTTTCCAATGTCAAGTATCCTTTCCTTAGACCATGATATTGTGCAAATCCCGGATACCGTAGGAGTATTTTGGGTGTGCCAAACGTCACAACGTAACTGGGTGGCTATAAAGGTACACTAAGGGTATCCCCGAAAGTATCTATTGGGTTGGCACGAATCGAGACTGCGATTTGTCACTCCGTATGACGGAGAGGTATCTCTGGGCCCACTCGGTAAGACATCATCGTAATGAGCTCAATGTGACTAAGGGGTTGGTCACGGGATGATGTGTTACGGAACGAGTAAAGAGACTTGCTGTAACGAGATTGAACAAGGTATCGGTATACCGACGGTCGAATCTTGGGTAAGTACTATACTGGTAGACAAAGGGAATTGTATACGGGATTGATTGAATCCCCGACATTGTGGTTCATCCGATGAGATCATCGTGGAACATGTGGGAGCCAATATGGGTATCCAGATCCCGCTATTGGTTATTGGCTGGAGAGGTATCTCGGTCATGTCTGCATGGTTCCCGAACCCATAGGGTCTACACACTTAAGGTTCTGTGACACTAGAGTTGTTATGGGAATAGTATGTGGTTACCGAAGATTGTTCGGAGTCCCGGGAGATCCCAGACGTGACGAGGAACTCCGGAATGGTCCGGAGGCGAAGATCGATATATTGGACGAAAGGTATTGGAGTCCGGAATTGTTCCGGTGGTACCGGGTGCGACCAGCGTGTCCGAAAGTGGTTTCTGAGGCCCCGACAAGCGTTGGGGGGCCTTATGGGCCAAGGGGAGGGGGCACATCAGCCCACTAAGGGGTTGAGCGCCCCTCCCACCCCATCTCACATAACCTGGAGAGGTGGGGGTGCCTCCCCTAGGGCAGCCGCCCCTCTTGGCTTGGGGGGCAAGTTTCCTAAGGGTGGGGGCGCCCAAACCCATCTAGGGTTTCCCTAGTGGCCGCCGCCCCTCCCCGAGGGAAACCTTAGGGCGCCTTCTCCTCCCCCCTTCCCCCTATATATAGTGAGGGGGAGAGAGGGCAGCATCACCCCTTCCCTGGCGCAGCCCTCTTCCCCTCCCAACTCCTTTTCTTCCTCCATAGAGCTTGGCGAAGCCCTGCCGGAGAACTGCAAGCTCCACCACCACGCCGTCGTGCTGCTGGAGCTCTTCCCCAACTTCTCCTCCCCCCTTGCTGGATCTAGAAGGAGGAGACGTCCCCGGGCTGTACGTGTGTTGAACGCGGAGGCGCCGTTGTTCGGCGCTTAGATCGGAATCGACCGCGGTCTGAATCGCTGCGTGTACGACTCCACCAACCGTGTTCTTGTAACGCTTCTGCATCGCTATCTTCAAGGGTATGAAGATGCACTCCCTCCCTCTCGTTGCTAGTAAACTCCATAAATGGATCTTGGTGATGCGTAGGAATTTTTTTGTTTTTCTGCAACGATCCCCAACAATGGCATCATGAGCTAGGTCTATGCGTAGTTACTATACATGAGTAGAACACAAGATTGTTGTGGGCGTAGATCATGTCAATTTACTTGCCGCTACTAGTCTTATCTTGATTTGGCGGCATCGCGGGATGAAGCGGCTCGGACCGACCTTACACGTACGCTTAACGTGAGACATGTTCCACCGACTGACATGCACTAGTTGCATAAGATGGCTAGCGGGTGTCTGTCTTTCCCACTTTAGTCGGATCGGATTCGATGAAAAGGGTCCTTATGAAGGGTAAATAGAAATTGGCATATCACGTTGTGCTTTTGGCGTAGGTAAGAAACTTTCTTGCTAGAAACCTATAGCAGCCACGTAAAAACTTGCAACAACAATTAGAGGACGTCTAACTTGTTCTTGCAGCATGTGCCGTGTGATGTGATATGGCCAAAAGGATGTGATGAATGATATATATATGATGTATGAGATTGATCATGTTCTTGTAATAGGAATCACGACTTGCATGTCGATGAGTATGACAACTGGCAGGAGCCATATGAGTTGTCTTTATTTTATTGTATGACCTGCGTGTCATTGAAAATGCCATGTAATTACTTTACTTTATTGCTAACCATTAGCCATAGTAGTAGAAGTAACGTTTGGCGAGACAACTTCATGAAGACACGATGATGGAGATCATGGTGTCATGCTGGTGACAATGATGATCATGGAGCCCCGAAGATGAAGATCAAAAGGAGCAAAGTGATATTGGCCATATCATGTCACTATTTGATTGCATGTGATGTTTATCATGTTTTACATCTTATTTGCTTAGAACGGCGGTAGCATAAATAAGATCATATCTCACTAAAATTTCAAGAATTGTGTTCCCCCTAACTGTGCACCGTTGCTAAGGTTCGTTGTTCCTAAGCAGCACGTGATGATCGGGTGTGATAGGTCCTAACGTTCGCATACAACGTGTGTAAGCCAGATTTACACACGCAATACAATTAGGGTTGACTTGACGAGCCTAGCATGTACAGACATGGCCTCGGAACACGGAAAATCGAAAGGTCGAACATGAGTCGTATTGAAGATACGATCAACGTGAAGATGTTCACCGTTGATGACAAGTTCGTCTCACGTGATGATCGGACACGGCCTAGTCGATTCGGATCATGTATCACTTAGATGACTAGAGAGATGTCTATCTAAGTGGTAGTTCATTAAATTTGTTTAGATGAACTTAATGTTGGGGATCGTAGCAGAAATCAAAAAAATTCTACGCATCACCAAGATAAATCTATGGAGTAATCTAGCAACGAGGGAGAGGGGAGTGCATCTACATACCCTTGTAGATCGCGATGCGGAAGCATAACAAGAACGCGGATGAAGGAGTCGTACTCCTAGCGATTCAGATCGCGGTTGATTCCGATCTAAGCGCCGAACAACGGCGCCTCCGTGTTCAACACACGTGCAGCCCGATGACGTCTCCCACGCCTTGATCCAGCAAGGAGAGAGGGAGAGGTTGGGGAAGACTCCATCCAGCAGTAGCACGACGGCGTGGTGGTGGTGGAGGATTGCGGGGCTCCAGCAGGGCTTCGCCAAGCACTGCGAGAGACGAGGAGGGAGAGAGGTAGGGCTGCACCAAGCGAGAGAGGTCAAACCGTGTGTTGGGCAGCCCCAAACCTCAAGTATATATAGGGGGAAGGGAGGGGCTGTGCCCCCTTTAGGGTTTCCCACCCCTAGGGGTGCGGCCACCCCAGATCCCATCTAAGGGTGGCGGCCAGAGGGGGAGAGGGAGAGGGGGGCGCACCAGATTGGGCCCTAGGGCCCATCTGCCCCAGGGTTTGCCCCCCTCCCCTCTTGGAGGCGCCTTGGGCCCTGGTTGGGGGGCGCACCAGCCCACCTGGGGCTGGTACCCTCCCACACTTGGCCCACGCAGCCCTCTGGGGCCGGTGGCCCCACCCGATGGACCCCCGGGACCCTCCCGGTGGTCCCGGTACGCTACAGATAGCGCCCGAAACTTTTCTGGTGACCAAAACAGGACTTCCCATATATGAATCTTTACCTCCGGACCATTCCGGAACTCCTCGTGACTTCCGGGATCTCATCCGGGACTCCGAACAACATTCGGAAACCGCGTACATACTTTCCCTATAACCCTAGCGTCATCGAACCTTAAGTGTGTAGACCCTACGGGCTCGGGAACCATGCAGACATGACCGAGACAACTCTTCGGCCAATAACCAACAGCGGGATCTGGATACCCATGTTGGCTCCCACATGTTCCACGATGATCTCATCGGATGAACCATGATGTCAAGGATTCAATCAATCCCGTATACGATTCCCTTTGTCTATCGGTATAGCACTTGCCCGAGATTCGATCATCGGTATACCGATACCTTGCTCAATCTCGTTACCGGCAAGTCTCTTTACTCGTTCCGCAACACATCATCCCGTGATCAACTCCTTGATCACATTGTGCACATTATGATGATGTCCTACCGAGTGGGCCTAGAGATACCTCTCCGTCATACGGAGTGACAAATCCTAGTCTCGATTCGTGCCAACCCAACAGACACTTTCGGAGATACCTGTAGTGCACCTTTATAGCCACCCAGTTACGTTGTGACGTTTGGTACACCCAAAGCATTCCTACGGTATCCGGGAGTTGCACAATCTCATGGTCTAAGGAAAAGATACTTGACATGTAGAAAAGCTTTAGCATACGAACTACACGATCTTGTGCTAGGCTTAGGATTGGGTCTTGTCCATCACATCATTCTCCTAATGATGTGATCCCGTTATCAACGACATCCAATGTCCATGGTCAGGAACCGTGACCATCTGTTGATCAACGAGCTAGTCAACTAGAGGCTTACTAGGGACATGGTGTTTGTCTATGTATCCACACATGTATCTGAGTTTCCTATCAATACAATTCTAGCATGGATAATAAACAATTATCATGAACAAGGAAATATAATAATAACCAATTTATTATTGCCTCTAGGGCATATTTCCAACACAATTGTCATGAACATAGTCTAAAATCTTTACAATATGTCTTGTAGATCGAATGGCCCACGCTAATGTTTCCCTCATCTTCAACACGTTCCTAGAGAAAACCAAGCTAAAAGACGATGGTAGCAACTATACGGATTGGGTCCATAACATGAGGATCATCCTCATTGCTGCCAAGAAAGCATATGTCCTTGAAGCACCGCTAGGTGATGCACCCGTTTTCCCAACAACTCAAGACGTTATGAACGCCTGGCAGTCGCGTAGTGATGATTACTCCCTGGTTCAGTGCGACATGCTTTACAGCTTAGAATCGGGGCTCCAATAGCGTTTTGAGCAGCACGGAGCATATGAGATGTTCCAAGAGCTGAAAATGGTTTTCCAAGCTCATGCCCGAGTCGAGAGATATGAAGTCTCCAACAAGTTCTACAGTTGTAAGTTGGAGGAGAATAGTTCTGTCAGCGAGCATATACTCAAAATGTCTGGGTTACACAACCACTTGTCTCAGCTGGGAATTAATCTCCCAGATGACATGGTCGTTGACAGAATCCTTCAATCGCTCCCACCTAGCTACAAGAGCTTTGTGATGAACTTCAATATGCAAGGGATGGAGAAGTCCATTCCCGAGGTGTATTCAATGCTGAAATCAGCGGAGGTGGAGATCAAAAAGGAACATCAGGTGTTGATGGTGAATAAAACCACTAAGTTCAAGAAAGGCAAGGGTAAGAAGAACTTCAAGAAGGACGGGAAAGGAGTTGCCGCGCCCGGTAAGCCAGTTGCCGGAAAGAAGCCAAAGAATGGACCCAAGCGTGAGACTGAGTGCTTTTATTGCAAGGGAATGGGTCACTGGAAGCGGAACTGCCCCAAATACTTAGCAGATAAGAAGGCCGGCACCGTCAAAGGTATATGTGATATACATGTTATTGACGTGTACCTTACCAGCGCTCATAGTAGCTCCTGGGTATTTAATACCGGTGCAGTCTCTCACATTTGTAACTAAAAGCAGGAGCTGCGGAATAAGCGGAGACTGGCGAAGGATGAGGTGACAATGCACGTCGGGAATGGTTCCAAGGTCGATGTGATCGTCGTCGACATGCTACCTCTACATCTACCTTCGGGGTTAGTTTTAAACCTCAATAACTGTTATTTAGTACCAGCTTTGAGCATGAACATTGTATCTGGATCTCGTTTAATGCGAGATGGCTACTCATTTAAATCAGACAATAATGGTTGTTCTATTTATATGAGAGAAATGTTTTATGGTCATGCCTCGCTGGTCAATGGTTTATTCTTATTGAATCTCGAACGTGATGTTACACATATTCATAGCGTGAATGCCAAAAGATGTAAGGTTGATTATGATAGTCCCACATACTTGTGGCACTGCCGCTTTGGTCATATTGGTGTCAAACGTATGAAGAAGTTCCATGCAGATGAACTTTCGGAGTCTCTTGATTATGAATCATTTGACACGTGCGAACCATGCCTCTTGGGCAAGATGACCAAGACTCCGTTCTCCGGAATAATGGAGCGAGCAACCAACTTGTTGGAAATCATACATACCGATGTGTGCGGTCCAATGAGTGTTGAAGCTCGCGGTGGCTATCGTTATGCTCTCACCCTCACTGATGACTTAAGTAGATATGGGTATGTCTACTTAATGAAAGACAAGTCTGAGACCTTTGAAAAGTTCAAGGAATTTCAGAATGAGGTTGAGAATCAATGTGACATAAAAATAAAGTTCTTACGATCAGATCGTGGAGGAGAATATTTAAGTCACGAATTTGGCACGCACCTAAGGAAATATGGAATTTTTTCACAATTGACGCCACCTGGAACACCTCAACGTAATGGTGTATCCAAACATCGTAATCGTACTCTGTTGGTCATGGTGCGATCTATGATGTCTCTTACCGATTTACCTCTATCTTTTTGGGGTTATGCTTTAGAGACTGCGGCATTCACTTTAAATAGAGCACCGTCTAAATCCGTTGAGACGACACCGTATGAACTATGGTTTGGAAAGAAACCTAAGTTGTCATTTCTAAAAGTTTGGGGATGCGATGCTTATGTCAAGAAACTTCAACCTGAAAAGCTTGAACCCAAATCAGAAAAATGCATCTTCACAGGATACCCTAAGGAAACTATTGGGTATACTTTCTACCTCAGATCCGAAGGCAAGGTCTTTGTTGCCAAGAATGGATCCTTTCTGGAGAAAGAGTTTCTCTCGAAAGAAGTAAGTGGGAGGAAAGTGGAACTTGATGAGGTGATTGTCACCCCTTCTGAACCAAAAAGTAGCGCAGCGCAGGAAGATGTTTCTGTGGTGCCTGCACCAACTAGAGAGGAAGTTAATGATAATGATCATGAAACTTCGGAACAAGTTACTGCTGAGCTTCATAGGTCCACAAGGACACGTTCCGCATCAGAGTGGTATGGCAACCCCGTCCTGGAAATCATGTTGTTAGACAACGGTGAACCTTCGAACTATGAAGAAGCGATGGCGGGCCCGGATTCCAACAAATGGCTTGAAGCCATGAAATCCGAGATAGGATCCATGTATGATAACAAAGTATGGACTTTGGTTGACTTGCTCGATGATCGGCAAGCCATAGAAAATAAATGGATCTTTAAGAAGAAGACTGACGCGGATGGAAATGTGACCATCTATAAGGCTCGGCTTGTCGCTAAAGGTTATCGACAAGTTCAAGGAATTGACTACGACGAAACTTTCTCTCCCGTAGCGATGCTGAAGTCCGTCCAAATCATGTTAGCAATTGCCACATTCTATGATTATGAGATATGGTAAATGGACGTCAAAATGGAATTCCTTAACGGCTTACTTTAGGAAGAACTGTATATGATGCAGCCGGAAGGTTTTGTCGATCCTAAGAATGCTAACAAGGTATGCAAGCTCCAGCGCTCCATCTATGGGCTGGAGCAAGCATCTCGGAATTGGAACATTCGCTTTGATGAGGTGATCAAAGCATTTGGGTTTATACAGACTTGGGGAGAAGCCTGTATTTACAAGAAAGTGAGTGGGAGCTCTGTAGCATTTCTCATATTATATGTGGATGCCATATTGCTAGTGGGAAATAATGTAGAATTCTTGGAAAGCATAAAGGCCTACTTGAATAAATGTTTTTCAATGAAGGACCTTGGAGAAGCTGCTTACATATTAGGCATCAAGATCTATAGAGATAGATCAAGACGCCTCATT
This sequence comes from Secale cereale, assembly GCA_902687465.1. Classification (NCBI taxonomy): domain Eukaryota; kingdom Viridiplantae; phylum Streptophyta; class Magnoliopsida; order Poales; family Poaceae; genus Secale; species Secale cereale. Next base: position 375,959,329 of record LR738713.1, read on the forward strand.
GGTCTTTCACAAAGCACATACCTTGACAAGATATTGAAGAAGTTCAATATGGATCAGTCCAAGAAAGGGTTCTTGCATGTATTGCAAGGTATGAGATGGAGCACAGCTCAATGCCCGACCTCAGCAGAAGATAGAGAAAAGATGAGTGTCATCCCCTATGCCTAGGCCATAGGTTCTATTATGTATGCCATGCTGTGTACCAGACCTGATGTGAACCTTGCCATAAGTTTGGTGGGGAGGTACCAAAGTGATCCCGGAATGGAACACTGGACAGCGGTCAAGAACATCCTGAAGTACCTGAAAAGGACTAAGGATATGTTTCTCGTTTATGGAGGTGACAAAGAGCTCGTCGTAAAGGGTTACGTCGATGCTAGCTTCGACACAGATTTGGATGACTCCAAGTCACAAACCGGATACGTGTATATTTTGAATGGTGGGGCAGTCAGCTGGTGCAGTTGCAAGCAAAGCATCGTGGCAGCATCTACATGTGTAGATGGATACATAGATATTTGTAAACTGCATACAGATCTGAATGTCGCAGACCCATTCACTAAACCACTTCCACGAGCAAAACATGATCAACACCAGAACTCTATGGGTGTTCGATTCATCACAATGTAACTAGATTATTGACTCTAGTGCAAGTGGGGGACTGTTGGAAATATGCCCTAGAGGCAATAATAAAATGGTTATTATTATATTTCCTTGTTCATGATAATTTTCTATTGTTCATGCTTTAATTGTATTATCTGGAAACATTAATACATGTGTGAATACATAGACCACAACATGTCCCTAGTGAGCCTCTAGTTGACTAACTCATTGATCAAAAGATGGTTACGGTTTCCTAACCATGGACATTGGATGTCATTGATAACGGGATCACATTATTAGGAGAATGATGTGATGGCAAGACCCAATCCTAAGCCTAGCACAAGATCGTGTAGTTCGTATGCTAAAGCTTTTCCAATGTCAAGTATCCTTTCCTTAGACCATGAGATTGTGCAACTCCCGGATACCGTAGGAGTACTTTGGGTGTGCCAAACGTCACAACGTAACTGGGTGGCTATAAATGTACACTACGGGTATCCCCGAAAGTATCTGTTGGGTTGGCACGAATCGAGACTGCGATTTGTCACTCCGTATGACGGAGAGGTATCTCTGGGCCCACTCGGTAAGACATCATCGTAATGAGCGCAATGTGACTAAGGGGTTGGTCACGGGATGATGTGTTACGGAACGAGTAAAGATACTTGCCGTAACGAGATTGAACAAGGTATCGGTACACCGACGATCGAATCTCGGGTAAGTACTATACCGGTAGACAAAGGGAATTGTATACGGGATTGATTGAATCCCCGATATCATGGTTCATTCGATGAGATCATCGTGGAACATGTGGGAGCCAATATGGGTATCCAGATCCCGCTATTGGTTATTGTCCGGAGAGGTATCTCGGTCATGTCTGCATGGTTCCCAAACCCGTAGGGTCTACACACTTAAGGCTAGGGTTGTTATGGGAATAGTATGTGGTTACCGAAGGGTTTTCGGTGTCCCGGATGAGATCCCGGACGTGACAAGGAACTCCGGAATGGTCCGGAGGCGAAGATTGATATATTGGACGAAGGGTATTGGAGTCCGGAATTGTGCTGATTATACCGGGTGATGACCAGCGTGTCCAAAAGTGGTTTCGGAGGCCCCGACAAGCGTTGGGGGGCCTTATGGGCCAAGGGGAGGGGGCACATCAGCTCACTAAGGGGCTGAGCGCCCCTCCCACCCCATCTCACGTAACTTGGAGAGGTGGGGGCGCCTCCCTAGGGCAGCCGCCCCTCTCGGCTTGGGGGGCAAGTTTCCTAGGGGTGGGGGCGCCCAAACCCATCTAGGGTTTCCCCTATGGCCGCCGCCCCTCCCCTAGGGAAACCCTAGGGAGCCTCCTCCTCCCCCTTCCCCCCTATATATAGTGAGGGAGAGAGAGGGCAGCAGCACCCCTTCCCTGGCGCGACCCTCTTCCCCTCCCAACTCCTCCTCTTCCTCCGTAGAGCTTGGCGAAGCCCTGCCGGAGAACTGCAAGCTCCACCACCACGCCGTCGTGTTGCCGGAGCTCTTCCCCAACTTCTCCTCCCCCCTTGATGGATCAATAAGGAGGAGGCGTCCCCAGGCTGTACGTGTGTTGAACGCGGAGGCGCCGTTGTTCGGCGCTTAGATCGGAATCGATCGTGATCTGAATCGCTGCGTGTGTGACTCCACCAACCACGTTCTTGTAACGCTTCCGCATCGCGATCTTCAAGGGTATGAAGATGCACTCCCTCCCTCTCGTTGCTAGTAAACTCCATAAATGGATCTTGGTGATGCGTAGGATTTTTTTTTGTTTTTCTGCAATGATCCCCAACAATTGTAGTGATATCTTCTTCACATTTAGGAGCATGCTGAACTTTTTATACATGTACGACATGCAATTTTTTTACATGTTATAAATTTTGGTACAGAAAGTGCACTACATTATCGTAGATAGCCCTCTCCCCTAAGTATTACCGGCATTTATCAAAGTAGGAGGTGGGGGTTCCCAAAGAGATGGCTTCAAGAAAATACCCAACGTATTTTAATCATCTTGTTTTCACCAAAACATAGCTGCAAGTGTTGAAATGGTTGGAATTTATTAATGGAATAGACATGGGCTGATGGTTCAGCTAACACACTGAGGGATCATAAAATAAAAATAAACACATACATGGTTATGCGATAAATACTCCTTCGAAATAAATGTGTGACGTGTTAAAATGGCACCCTTGTCGACAACCGAGGAATTAAAGGATACATTGTCTAACCCCAAAGAACACACTAGACCAGATCAACACATTAGTGTTTTTTGAATATGTTGTGCTTCACTAAGGAATTAGTTTTGTCAATATATTTTGCCTTACTTTCATCAACCTTGGAAGTGCGACTTTCCATAAGCACACACGCATGTACCATACAAGATGGTCATTTTTAACCGTATATGCTTGCGAAGTAGTCGTTGGATATGTATCCAATATGTGTACGTGTAGGGCTATAGTCGCTCCGTCAGAAAATAGTGAAGAATAAGACTAAAATTGGGTCTTAAGACCAAAATGTATGTCCTATTCTTTTGCTGGAGACCTAGTTTTTCACTGTATTTTTTCATCCGTTGCTAGTCCATCTTGAGACACACAACAATCAAATTTGACGAAGCTTCCCATTGTCATGTGGCCCTTTTTTCATCGTTGCCACTAACATCCTACAACTAACGAACTTCGAAAAAAAATCCTATAACTAACTAAACAAAAAAAGTATCCAGATTACACGGAAAAAGCAAAAGATAATGAAGGGACGAGATGCTAGGTTCTGCAGGACCAGCTGCGGGAGATTTTGTCAGTTCCCCTCACCTCCAGCCATCGTGTTCCGACCTTGCATGTTTTTATGCATATTTAGAAATTTTATTAGCGCGATTTCTTTGGTCTTCATCGACAACGTCTTGGCGGAGGGTATGACGCTAGCGAGAATAAATGTACCCTAATCCTTCTCGTGTTGTGGCGAAGACTTATTGAGCGGCGCCATAGAGCCAAAGAGTTTGTGCCTCTACATGTTTAGTGTGTCGGACCTTGTGTATTTTAGGTTTGTGTCCTCGCAGATACGTTCTATGGAACTTATGACTTTCTGTTAATATTTTTTGTAGCTTTTGTTGGTGCTATATATTGTGAATTTGGAGTCATGCTTTGACATTCTATTGGAAATTTTGTGATTTGAGGATCTGTACTTTTAGGGGATAATCTCCAGCCCAAGTACATTCAACGGCACGACTTCCAATCCTTTTCGATGGGTGACATAAAAGGTTTTTCTGAAATCTATGAAGATATTCAAGTTAGTGCGGGTTTATAAGTGGTAATGTGGCTGCTCCAATGTGACATCGGTCTTTCTACCAAAGACGTGGCACTTTTTTGTGTTGCAAAGATTGATACCGCGGAGAATATGATTATGAGAAATTTCATTGTTAGAGGAGTTCTTTAGTAATTTTTGGGATTACGATCTTAAGCATTGAACTTGTAATTTCGGCGAGTTTAAAAGAGGTACATGTTATTCTATCTAAAGAGAATTAAATGAAAATGGAATATATTATTATCACAAAGATACAAACTAGACCCAACCTTGCACCAACAAAATGTCAAATAGACATTGAGGATGCACACAACCACCTAAAAGAAAAGAAGAAGGAATAAATAAAAAGCTCCGCCAGAGTGGTTGATCACTCACAACAGCATCACACAAAGCACCACCAAAGTGAAAGCACAAGTGCTCCCTGGGTGATTTTGGTAATTAATGTCAACATATCTCTTGTTGGACTAATATTTTTATCTAGTATATTTCAAATAAAGTTCAACAATGGAGTGGACTGGACATGAGGATGTGGAACCCCTTCAAAGTCCTTAGGACAAAGATTAGCAAAAGCTCAAGACTCTTCATTTACGTTTTAGTGATCCAAGATCACATTGAGTCCATAGGAAAGCCAATACTATTAAAAGGGGATGATGAGTTGCTTAATTGATTACTTGCTCAAGTGCTCAGTGATATTGCTCCAAAAACTCCCAGCCACTCTCTCCATCTAAATATGTGAAAACCCCAAACTTCAACTCGGCCACGCCGATATTTCCTACCCGGACCCACCGAGTTCACTTGACATAGCCACTTCCAGAAACCCTAACAGTTTGGTCCAACCAATATGGATCTCGATCTCACCGAGATGGGCTTGCCAGTGCTCTGTGATCAGTTGCATTTATTTTTGGTCTCACCAAGTTCATGCAATCGGTCTCGCCGAGTTGGCTTGGCATATTCTATGTATACCTTTTGTTCACTTCAGTCTCACCGAGTTGACACAATCAGTCTCACCAAGATGAAGTTTGCCCTAAGCCCTAGCACATCAGTCTCACGGAGTTGTTCCAGTCGGTCCCACCGAGATTCCTAACTTTCATCTGTTTGAACCAATCGGTGCCACCGAGTTCTTCTATTCGGTCTCATCGAGTTGTGTCAAATGTGTATAATGGTTGGATTTTTGTGTGGAGGCTATATATACCCCTCCACCCCTCTTCATTTGTAAGAGAGCCATCAGAACGTGCCTACACTTCCACCATTCATTGTTTGAGAGAGAATCACCTACTCATGTGTTGAGATCAAGAATCTTGATCTCTAGGCTTCCCCAAGTTGCTTTCCACTCAAATCTTCCTTCCACCATATCCAAATATGTGCGAGAGAGTTGAGTGTTGGGGAGACTATCATTTTAAGCACAAGAGCAAGGAGTTCATCATCAACACACCGTCTATTATGTTTTGGAGAGTGGTGTCTCCTAGATTGGTTAGGTGTCACTAGGGAGCCTCCGTCAAGAGATGTGGAGTTGAACCAAGAAGTTTGTAAAGGCAAGGAGATCCCCGACTTCGTGAAGATCAATCCAAGTGAGGCAAGTCCTTCGTGAACGATGGCCATGGCGGGATAGACAAGATTGCTTCTTTGTGGACCCTTCGTGGACTCGTGCATCCGTTACCCTTCGTGTGTTGAAGTCTCCATCAACGTGGACGTACGATAACACCACCTATCGGAACCACACCAAAAATCTCCATGTCTCCAATTGTGTTTGCAACTTCCAATCACATCCCTTTACTTTCTCGCAAATTGCATGCTTTACCTTTTCCGCTGCCTATAATCGTATCATGCATGCTTTAAATGTATTGTGAATGCTTTAACATGCGATAAACTCAATCTCAACTTGTAGAAATTAAAATCTTCCAATTTTGCTTGTTGAGAGTCTAATCACGCCCCCTCTAGACCCCTCTTCTCGATCCTTTCAATTGGTATCAGAGCTTTAGTCTCCATTGCTTTGGTTTAATCACCATTGGAGGAAGATGGATGAGTCTATGTTCGAGATTATTAGACATAGAGCGCCAATTATTAATGGGGAGTTTTATGGTTCAATGAAAAATGAAATGCTTGATATATTCAATGCATATGATTTGAACAAGTATATTCTTAGCCCTTATGTGCCTCCTATTGATCCTTTGCGTCCGACCCCAAATGAGTATCTTGACATTATTGACAATCTTAGAACCATTAATCTTATCGTTGGAGGATTGCCTAGAAACTTGCTTATATGCTTGCCTACCTTTGAATGTGCTTACAGTATATGGGAATATCTCGAGGAACGGTTTCCAAATTATTCCTTGAAGAACTTAAATGAAATCTTTCAAAAGTCCATTGTTTTTCAAAAGATGGAGCCTAGTGATCCCAAGTTCCATAAATGTCTATTTGAGCTACATGATGTTATGCGTGCTAAGGGTTACGTTGGAACCATTAGTAGCATTATTACGGAAACAATTAGAATTCATAAACTTGCACATTGTCATGGTCGAAATTCTAATGAATCACTTGCTTTAGGTGATGATCACACGAATGATGACAATGAACATGGCTATTATGATTAAAACGAAGAAAGTGACATTGAATTTGAGAAGACTATGAGGAATCTTAGTCTCATGGAAAGCCTTCGAAATTATGCATCCGAAGGAAAGGAATGGGTTCTTGATAGTGGTCGCACAGATCATATGACCGGAGATAAAGACATGTTCAACGAGCTTGCCAAAATTGATGGTCCATGCAAGTACGTCACATTTGGAGATAACTCCAAGGGTAAGGTACTTGGCCTTGGTAAGGTGGCTATATCCAATGACAACTCTATTCAAAATGTTATGCTCATATAGTCCCTTGGATACTTTCGTATCTAGACTAGCTGACTTTGGTCTCAATGTTCTATTTATCAAAGTCGATTGCCAAGTGTTTTGCAGAGATAATCATAACATGGTCTTTACCCGTATCCGTAGATGCGACATATACATTGTAGATTTCACTAAGAAAGCCCAACCTCGTACTTGTTTAATTGCTAAATTTTCTAAAGGATGGTTGTGGCATAGAAGATTAGGTCATGTTGGCATGAGAAATCTTGATAAGGTCATTAAAGGAGATCATATCCTTGGTGTTAAGGATGTTATATTTGACATGGATAGACTTTGTAGTGCTTGCCAAGAAGGAAAACAAGTTGGAGGAATTCATCCCATGCAGAACATCATGACCACGAGAAGACCACTTGAGTTGCTTCATATGGATCTTTTTGGTCCCAACGTTTATAAAAGCCTTGGTGATAACTCTATTTCGGTCTGTTCATTGTTCATGATATTTTAAGATTTAGGTGGGTGTTCTTTCTTGATGATAAGTCGCAGGTTCAAAAGATCTTCAAAAACTTCGCCAGGAAGGTGCAAAATTAGTTTGAAGTGAAGATCAAGAAGGTTCGGAGTGACAACGAAACGGAGTTCAAGAACGCAAATGTGGATACCTTCCTTGGCGAAGAAGGGATTTCACACAAGTTCTCGGCTACGTACACACCTCAACAAAATGGAGTTGTTGAGAAGAAGAACCGGACGCCGATTAAAATGGCGAGAACAATGCTTGGTGAATACAAGATGCCACGACACTTTTGGGCAGAAGCGGTTGAGACAACTGGTCATGCTACGAATCGACTATATCTTCACAAGCTTCTCGGCAAAACAACATATGAGCTACTCACCGGAAACAAACCCCAAGTTGGCTACTTTCGAGTATTTGGCTCAAAGTGCTACATTGTTGATAAGCATCATCATTTGAAATTTGCTCCTAAATCAAATGAAGGTTTTCTACTCGGTTATGGCTCAAACTGTCACACTTACTGTGTTTACAATAATTTCACTTGAAAGGTTGAAGAGGCGGTAGATGTGAAGTTTGATGAATCAAACAGCCCACAAGTATAGAAATTGCCAATTGATGTAGGAGACAAAGACCCTTCAGAAGCAATTCAAGATCTATCTATTGGAAAGATCCGTCCAAAGGAGGTGAAGGAGAGTACTTCGTCCATTCAATTGGAAGCCTCAACTTGATGTCATGGTGAACCACAAGGTGACTTGGAGGCATCCACAAGTGGAACACATCAAGGCGAAGGGAATGAGGAAGTACACCAAGATGATCCACCTCGATCTCCTTCTCCAGCCCCACAAGAGAACAGCGACACCAACAACAATGAAGAAGAAGATAATGATGAGGATGTTCCACCCCAACCCAAGCAAAATCTCTCACAAGTTAGAGCAAGTATCTCAAGAGATCATCCCGTTGAACAAATCTTCAACGACATCCAAAACGGGAGAATCACTCGCTCTAAAACTCATTTGACTAACTTTTGTGAACATCACTCATTCATTTCTAGTATTTAACCTATGAAGGTTGAAGAAGCTCTCGAGGATCCGGATTGGATAAACGCTATGCACGAAGAGCTACACAAATTCGAGAGAAATCAAGTATGGACATTGGCTGAGAAGCCCAATGATGATCAAAATGTCATTGGAACCAAGTGGGTGTTCTGGAATAAGCAAGATGAAAATGGACAAGTTATATGCAACAAGGCCCATCTCGTCGCTCAAGGCCACACTCAAGTCAAAGTTATGGACTATGGTGAGAGATATGCCCCCGTTGCTAGACTTGAGTCCATTCACATCTTACTTGCTCATGCCAATCACCATGATATCACTTTATACCAAATGGACATTAAAAGTGCCTTTCTCAACGATGAAATTGAGGAGAAAGTTTATGTTAAACAACCTCTCGACTTTGTTAATCCCAAGAAACCTAATAATGTTTACAAACTTCACAAAGCTCTTTATGGTCTTAAACAAGCTCTTAGAGCATGGTATAAATGGTTGACTAAGTTTCTTATTGATAAAGGCTTTGAAATTGGGAAAATAGATTCTACTCTTTTTACTAAAAGGGTTAATGGAGAATTATTTGTGTGCCAAATTTATGTTGATGATATCATATTTGGTTCTACTAACCCTCATTTTAGTGAAAAGTTTGGAAGGCTAATGTGGGAGAAGTTTGAGATGTCTATGATGAGTGAACTTCAATTTTTCCATGGATTACAAATCACGCAAACTAAGGAAGGTACCTTTGTCTCACAAACAAAGTATACCAATGATCTCTTCAAAAATTTCAACATGCAAGAAAGCAAAGGTATGAAAACCCCCATGGGTACTAGTGGATATCTTGACTTGACGAAAGGATGGCAAACCGGTAGATCAAAAGTCTTATTGATCTATGATTGGTTCACTATTATATCTTTGTGCCTCCCATCTCGATATTATGCTAAGTGTGTGCATGTTTGCATGATATCAAGCGGCCCCAAAATAATGTCATCTTAAGGCTGTGAAGAGAATAGTGAGATACTTAATTCACACACCAAACTTTGGCTTTGGTATCATAAGAGGTCTTCTTTTGATCTTGTTGGCTACCCTGACTCGGACTATGCCGGTGACAAGGTTGATAGAAAGTTCACTTCGGGTACTTGTCAATTTCTTGGTAGATCCCTTATGTGTTGGTCCTCCAAGAAACAAAACTTGGTATCCTTATCCACCGCCAAAGTGGAATATATTGCCACCGATCATGTTGTGCCCAATTACTTTGGATGACCCAAACTCTTAAGGATTATGGGATATATGTGAAACATGTTCCATTGCTTTGTGACAATGAAAGTGCTATTAAGATTGCTCACAACCCCGTGCAACATTCTTGAACCAAGCATATTGAAGTTCAACATCGTTTCATTCGTGACCATGTTGCTAAAGGTGATATTGATCTTAAGCATGTTCGTACCGATAAGCAATTAGTGGGTATCTTTACTAAGCCACTTGATGAAAAGATATTTTGTCACTTGAGAGGTGAATGGAACATCATTGATGCCTCAAACTTGGAATAGAGGTTCCATTTCTATACATGCAAGGCATGAGCCTTTGTGACTAGTCCTTGATATTTCTCTTATGATGATGATCATATGTCTTGGATACATATTTGCACCCTTGCATGCTATCTAACTCTTGTAGGTACTTGGATGAGCCCCAATCTATGAGATTGCATATTAATCACATCTTGAGCAATCTCTACATCACTAAGTATCTATGCTGTGGTTCTTGATATCCAGGAAGCATGAAGCCACTCAACATATCCTTTGACTATTTCCACACATCAAATTTCATTTGGTATCAACTTTCAATTGATTGTCAATTTGGATACACAAGTGCTATTCCTTGCAAAACTAACCCATGTAGGTAGATGAACTTCAACTCCAACGGATGCTCCAACTCTTAATGAAATATATCAACATTGAGCATCCACAACAAGTTCAACTACACGATCAAGATCAACACACAACCCAAGGTATGTCATTCCATCTTAGAGAAGCTTTACTCCAAGACATGAGTTAAATCACCTCAACAAGATGAGAATACATGAAGACACCTAAATGAAAAATGGTAACCCCATTTTGAGCTTAAACGACGAGTATGACCTATGATCAAGTGCTTTCACTTGACTCCTAAGTCAATATACTCTAAATAGGTGACTTTGTAGCCGCTCATCTCCAGATGAAGTTCTCTAGTGTTTCTTTCCCTTGTCTTGTATTTTCCTTGCTTGTCTTCTATTGTGTTTCCCTCTCCAAAACCTTCATCTAGATCCTCTTTGTTTCTCTTTCTTTTCTGGTTTGACTTTCCAACCAAATTCATTGTAAATCCTTGTGAGATTTCATTTGCCAAGTGAGTCGAGATGAAAAAAAATCCTCTACGTTGAACTCGGTTTCACCGATCCAAGCCCGTCGGTCTGACCGAAATGCAAGGTTTCCTTGTACACAGTTCATCAGTCCAGCCGATACGGACTAACTCGGTCTGACCGGTGAGCACCCTTAGTGACTCTACCATCTCGGAGTCACCGAAGGAAACAGATCGGTGTCACCGATTTCACTGCTGAGAAAACCTTTTGCCATTTTCCATTGCCTATTTTCTTCAGCTCCACTCAATAATTCTATTCCTTTGACTGCATCTTGAGCTATATTCTTTGCCTTGCTTGTGTCTCTCTAGGACCATTCTCACCTGACTCATACCCGTGAAGAGCCCTTCTTGGAAATTGATGTCAAAGGGGGGAGAGAGAGAGAGAGAGAGAGAGAATCAAAGCTTTAGCCTGAGTGAGAGAGCATCAAAGCTTAATCCTAAGGGGGGGAGAAAGCTATGTTGAGAATAAGATGTATTATTATAAGAGGATAGAAGTCACATGTCTTTAAGAGGGAGAAGACATGTCAATGGTTGATCTGTTCTGCAGTATCATTTGCTATCTTTGCTCTGATTGACTTATTTGTTGCTGTGATTTTATCTCACACTACTACAACAAGGTGCTATACAAACGGTTTTTAACCCCTTTCCGCGACGGCATATGGAACCATCGCCTAGTGAGTGTGGGCGATAGGTGGGTCCTTCCCGCACGACCCAGAAACCGTCGGGGATATGCCCTCATGGCACACACGCTTGGCAAAATGAGGTCGTGTGCGACCGACGAGCGACCAAATACGGTTATACGTACAGTAGTGCTAAAAAAATACAATTATACAGGCAAAATCATTTCCGGTCATCAGTACATCCCACACAGTCAGTTCCCGCTAAACGTTACTGCTCGTATATACATCCCACACAGTCGCTCCAAGGTTACATCACACAAAATTTTCCCTGTTAAATCATTTGTGATAGCGTTTCCATTGCACACAGTATTAACAATTTTATCGTTTGTGTTATTGAATGCATCACACACGGTGCGTAGAAGAAACTGTGTGGCAAAGGCTCTCCATCACACACAGTTTTTATGTGGTAAATGTTTGCGCCAGGTGGCCTAACATAAACAGTTTTCAAGAGGATGTCGTCTGTGATTGTTCATTAATCTAACATGGTTTGTTCCTAAAAACTGTGTGTGTTATTGAATACATCACACACACGGTGTTTTCTCAATAACCGTTTGCAATAGAAAAACCCAATTAGTAGCCTAATTATCCTAGTATTAATAATCCATTTACTAATTGACATTTCAAATTAAGCATGCAATATATTTCATTTTCATAATTGAAATACATCATAGTACAATATCATATAGCTCCAGCACTCAGCTACCCCATTACACAACTGCACCACACCAAGTTTCACATGCAACATCTATAACCTTTCGAAATTAGCAACATAGATGGTACATAGACAGATGTATCTCATCTGGAAAACTGCTAAAGCAGAAGGCGAATATTGAGCCTTCATTGATGTTGAAGGTCTTTGCAACTTTAGGCCAGTGCATGTGGATGATTGACCATCCATCCTTCATCCTCTTCAGGAACACTTCAATGTTGAACCGTGGGTGTTGTATGAATACCTTCCTCGTCTCCTGACCATATAGGTGGTCTGAGAGGTAATCATCAGTGAACTACTTTGGAAAGGCCTGAAAACAAGGATGTGCATAAATATCTTCTCTATATTGGAAATGGGGCAAAGGAATAAAAAAGGCAAGGTACAATAGTTAGTACCATCCTGTAGTGAACTGATGTCTTCTTCATTGTGTAGACAAAGATCTTGTTGTTTTTTGTGGCTAATTTCTGTATCCTAACAATCTTTCTGAGTTTCTTGACTTGACTGATATTCATGGACAACTCATTTCCCCATATGCAAAAAGGGTCGAACAGTGGGTCAAAACCTCTGACAACAGGACCTACATGTGCAAGACCAAATTGTTAAAAACCTAAATATTAGAATGGTTCCTGCAATTGCATAATAATGTGCTATTAGACAAAGGACCATGTACGTGCTGACCTCGATTATAAACCTCAGTGCTTCTCATTGTTTACCTGCAACACATATAAGGTAGTGAGTCATCAGGTTAAGTAAGGGTTCGCATGCTATCAGTAAAATATGTTGATGAAAAATAAGCACATTGCAGATTCATCAGATTAATTCAGGCCACATGGAAAATCCATTTATCCAAACCAAGCAGGATTAAGAACTAGGAAATATAGCACTTGTATATGTTTATCATGTATTAAGTGCGGCCAAATTTGATTTATTCCTCACATGCACAACAATACAAAATTCTACCCACGACAATTGAACATCACATTGCAGAACTGAACCAAGCAGTTAACTAAACACCACAACAAATGAACCAAACATTAACTGAGCACCACATTGCACAATATAACATACTCCTAATAGAAGATCAGACAGTTAACCAAACCAAGCATGCTTAACAACTTGGAAATATATCAATTGTATTTGTTTCTCATGTATTTACTACAGCCAAATTCAATTTATTCCTCACATGGTATACAATAACAGAATGCACCCACAACTATTGAACATCGCATTGCAGAATTGAACCAAACAGTTAACTAAACACCACAATAAATGAACCAAACATTAACTGAGCACCACATTGCACAATATAACATACTCCTAATAGAAGATCAGACAATTAACCAAACCAAGCATGCTTTACAACTTGGAAATATAGCAATTTTATTTGTTTCTCATGTATTTACTACATCCAAATTTGATTTACTTCTCACATGGTATAGAATAACAGAATGCACCCACAACTATTGAGCATCGCATTGCAAAATTGAACCAAACATTTAACTAAACACCCCAACACAAATGAACCAAACGTTAACTGAGCACCACATTGCACAATGTATAACCAAACCAAGCATGCTTGACAACTTGGAAATATAACAATTGTATTCATTTCTCGTGTATTTTGTAAAGATAAATTTGATTTATTTCTCACATGGAAGACAATACAAAATTGCAGCCTAAAGAATTGAACATCACATTTGCATAACTGAACCAAACGGTTAACTGAAGACGACAACTAATTAACCAAACAATTAATAAGTGAGCACAATTCACTAGAATTTGTTAAGGAAAGGCAGGAGCAGCACACGCAATGGGTAAACCGAGCATGGTAAAATTAGATAGCACAATTCACTAGAATTTGTTGAGGAAAGGCAGGAGCAGCACACGCAACGGGTAAACCGAGCATGCTTAACCGGCGTAGCTAGAAAATGGCAAGGTGCTCCTCCAAGATCTGGGGGTCGGCACGAATGGCAGCCATTGCGACCTCATCCGTGCGTGCGGCCGCGATTTGCTTCTCCGCTGCCAAATCCTCCTTGAGATCTTGGCTATACTGCGTGCACCATGGCTTAGGGCGCTGCTTATCTGGTGGAGGGGTCGGTGATTTGGGTAGAAGGTGTAGCGCCGGCGGCCGGGGCATGTGGGATGTGGAAGGAGGAGGAGGATGGGGGTCAGGTGGCCGGGTAGCGTGAAGGAGGGTCGCCGGCAAGGAGGCGGCACTGCAAGCAAGGAGTGGATGTTTCAACTTGGAAAGGAAGGCGGAAACAAGGGAAATGTGGCTTTTGGTAAGGGGGAGGGGGCGGGGAGGTAGATATTTCCGCGGAAGCCGAAAATTTGGAATCGCTTCAGCGAAAAAATTGGCGCGCAAAGTGTCATCAGACATGGTCCCTTATTCAGAACTGTGTACGATATGTGAACATCACAGACCATTTAGATATCTTAACCCGTGTGTGATGAGTTTGAACGTCAATTTTTTTGGTCCATGTCCCCATCTTTCACCGGCGACGATTGGACAATCAAATGATATTTGAGGAGCGGGCTAGTGTGGTTGACACTCCGACGGTGCTCCAAGATATTTTGTGATGCATCACACACGGTTGGTGATAATAAACTGTGTGCGATCTACTGGATTTTTCGTCTTGATTTGAATTACATAATGAGGTCACAGCTGCAAAGGATGGCTTTTAAATTGCTAGAACTTTTATCTGCAGTGAACATGCAACAATAGGTGCGTCGTAAAAAAATAGAATTATTCAGGGTTCGCTTGGATGTTTTTATACATTAACTTGGTTTTGTAGGCATTTCAGGTGCATAATTCAATTTTGAACTACATGCACACGCTCCAGTGCATATAAACGGGTTGACAAATCAAAGTTGTGTCCTCGGTTACATGCTTAGGTCCCATGCAAGAAACGGGAATGTATGCCAAACTCCCTGCCACTGTCACTCGGCTGCAAATATTGAGATACCTGGTTTTTAAATTCTAGTAAATCCAATACTGGTCTGAAATTCATGGAACTTGGCATGCTACCATGGAGCGGCTTCAACATGCCGTGGTAATTTTTTTGTCCCATTTGGGGCAGGTTTGGGTATAAACTTCGCACAAACCAGAGCTTCTCACAACAAGCGTGATGGTTTCGGTAGGGAACGTGCCAGATTTGGGGACGAAACGATATCTGTTGCCTCTTATTGCTTTCAATTTTGTTTAGTGTCAACATAGAACAACAGGAGTGTTGTGTTTAATTTTGGAATTTTCGGGGTTCGTTTGGACATTTTTATACATTAACTGGGTTTTCTAGGCATTTTATGTGCATAATTCAAATTTGAACTACATGCACATGCTCCAGTGCATAGAAAAGGGGTTGAAAAATCAAATATGTGTCCTTCGGTGCATGCTTAGGTCCCATGCAAGAAATGAGAATGAATTTCAAACACCCTGCCACCGTCACTCAGCCGCAAACATTGAGACACCTGGTTTGTAAATTCTAATAAATCCAAAACTCTTTTGAAATTCATGGAACTTGGCATGCTATCATGGAGCGGCATCAACATGATGTGGTATTTTTTTTGTCCCATTTGGGGCAGGTTTGGGTAAGTTTCTCACAAACCAGAGCTTCTCACAACAAGTGTGATGGTTTCGGCAGAGAACGTGTCACCTTTGGGGACGAAACGATATTTGTTGCCTCCTATGGCTTTCAAAAATTTTCTAGTGTCAACATAGAACAACAGGAGCGTTGTGTCTAATTTTGGAAATTTTCGGGGTTCGTTTGGATATTTTTATACATTAACTGGATTTTCTAGGCATTTTATGTGCATAACTCAAATTTGAACTACATGCACATACTCCAGTGCATATAAACGGGTTGAAAAATGAAATATGTGTTCTTCGGTGCATGCTTATGTCCCATGCAAGAAATGTGAATGAATTTCGAACACCCTGCCACTTTCATTGGGTCGGAAACATTGAGATACCTGGTTTTTAAATTCTAGTAAATCCAAAACTCGTCTGAAATTCATGGAACTTGGCATGCTATCATGGAGCGGCATCAACGTGCAGTGGTAAATTTTTTGTCCCATTTGGGGGCAGGTTTGGGTATAAGCTTCTCACAAACCAAAGCTTCCCACAACAAGCGTGATGGTTTCGGTAGGGAACGCGCCACCTTTGGGGACGAAACTATATCCGTTGCCTCTTATTGCTTTCAAAAAAAAAATCTAGTGTCAACATAGAACAACAGGAGTGTTGTGTCTAATTTTGGAATTTTTCGGGGTTCGTTGGGACATTTTTGAACATTAACTCAGTTTCTAGGCATTTTATGTGCATAATTCAAATTTGAACTACATGCACATACTCTAGTGCATATAAACAGGTTGAGAAATCAAATATGTGTCCTTCGGTGCATGCTTAGGTCCCAGGCAAGAAATGGGAATGAATTTCAAACACCCTGCCACCATCACTCGGTCGAAAACATTGAGATACCTGGTTTTAAAATTCTAGTAAACCCAAAACTCATCTGAAATTCATGAAACTTGGCATGCTATCATGGAGCGATATCAACATGTCGTGCTAATTTTTTTGTCCCATTTAGTGCAGGTTTGGGTATAAGCTTCTCACAAACCAGAGCTTCTCACAACAAGCGTGATGGTTTCGGTAGGGAACGTGCTACCTATGGGGACAAAACGATATCCGTTGCCTCTTATTGCTTTCAAAAATTTTCTAGTGTCAACATAGAACAATAGGAGTGTTGTGTCTAATTTTGGAATTATTCGGGGTTCGTTTGGACATTTTTATATATTAACTGTTTTCTAGGCATTTTATGTGCAAAATTCAAATTTGAACTACATGCACATGCTCCAGTGCATATAAACGGGTTGAAAAATCAAATATGTGTCCTTCAGTGCATGCTTAGGTCACATGCAAGAAATGGGAATGAATTTCAAACACCCCGCCACCGTCACTCGGCAGAAAACATTGAGATACCTGGTTTTTAAATTCTAGTAAATCCAAAACTCATCTGGGCAGGATTTGTGCATCCCTTCGACGCAAACGGTTGTTTTGGATGACCGTGTGCAACCACATACAAACAATTTGGTAAGATTTGCATCTGTCATATTGGGTATGCTGCCATTTTTCAAACTGGAAAGATTGACATTTGTTGATATAGTAACATTGCCATTTGTCAATCCTTGTAACACTGCGATTTGTCAAAATATGCAGCTAAAAATCAATAGCACTATCTAATTTTTGCAACTAAAATTCAGTAATTAAGCATAGATTTCATTCATAGATTAAGCAGTCGTTCTCAATTTATACAAATAGTTCAACTCGACAGCTGAACTGACCAAACTTTTCCCCAATTGTTGCCAACCACATACCGAAATAGCTAGTTCAACTATATATACTAGCTAATTTTAAGTACGTTTTACAGTTCCACCACATCTATAGTCAAATGAACTGAACAAAATAGCCCCTAAATACTACTACCATGGAGGGGCTTTGTGCTACTTCCGGCAGCCTCTCCTCTGCCGAGCGCACTCAGTAAGAGGCAGAGGAGGAGGAGGAGCCTACCGACGAGCTGGACAACTGCAATACGGTGCCTGCCGCTGCTGCACGTTCAGAGACGTTCGCCAACTCGAACGCCCACTGCCGCTCCAAACGACCCCTCTCGAAGCGGTCGGACTGCTCGTAGATCTCTTGATTCCTCGCGTCCGTGTCGGCGTGTGTTGCGGCCGCGACTGCCGTAAGGCTCTTTACGTGCTCGACGAGGCGCTCCTCCTCCACCCGCAGAACTCGATGTAGCGCGCAAGGTCGCTGACGCATGTGCGGGCCTCCACCTCCGCCTCCCTCCTTCGGGCGGCGGTGACGGAGCGGGTGATAATCCTGACGGTCGATGGTGGGCTGGTGGCCACGGCGGCTGACGATGGGGTGGTAGCCACGACGGCGAACTCCCGCCTTCGGGCCATGATGGTGGAGTGGGTGATGGCCGGCAGTGGGGTGGCGGCCACGACGGCCAACTCCCGCCTTCGGGCTGCGGCGCCGGAGCGGGCGATGGCCCTGGCTTTCAAAGGTGGTGTGGCGGCAACGGCGGCTAGCAACAGCTGCTGATGGGCAGCAGCGGCGGAGCGTGTGGTGGGTGTTCCGCGCACACCCAACAGGGACGCCACGTGCACTACACTACGCCGGGGACTGCGCCGCCGCCGCGGTGTAGCCTCCCAGTTGGAGTTGTCCTCTGATGACGGCGGAGTGGCTGAGCGATGACGATGGACCAGTGCTATTGGCGATTGTGGGAGAAGCACAAGAGATAAGCTACAGGGAGGGAGGGGAAAATGCGACGCAGGACTCGTCGGCCGTGAGGGTTTATATAGCAGGCCGATAAGCATTGGGATTTTGGGGGATTTCACCGAGTCGGGCGGGAAGCTTGCGCGGGAACCTGCGAGGTTGCGCGGGAACGGGCTCACCGACGATTCATTGGCTCCACCGTTTGGCCAAAAGAACACCCCCGCGCGCTATGCAAGCTTGCGTTGTAAGCCGTCTGCGGCAGCGGGGTGACAAGGCGTGCAAGAGGAGGATGAAAGGACACGTACACATACGGTTAATGCAAAAAAAAACGTTTGCGATTTAATTACCTACTATACCCCCGTCCTGGTTTATAAATAGGATTTAACTAATAAAATACGAATACACATCGCTCGCACAATTCGTCTTATTTGCCATGTATCACTATGCCGACCTCTGCTCGCGTCCCTCGGCAAGCTCTGCTCACCGTTAGGCGCCGCAGCGTGCTATGCTCGCCGTTAGGTGCTGTGACGCGCTCTACCCGCGTCGGTTGGCGCGCTCTGCTCGCTCCGTCGGCGCGCTCGGCTTGCCGAAAGCTTTTCCTTGCATGTTCAACTGCTATATGCATTGCTCACCGTTGAGGCGACCGCGGAGCGCTCTGCTCGCGTCCCTCCGTGCGCGCTTTACTAGCGGTTGGGCGTGCGCACGATCACGTCGGGCGCCCATATGCATGCGGTTGCGCCGCGCGCGTTGCCATGCGATGCAGTTACGTGCGGGATGATGGAGTTACGCGCTACAAATTAGAACTGCCATCAGGGCCTGCCGATATTCTTGGCCGTCCGGCTTCCCCTTTAATTCCCGTGGCCATTATAACCTTAGTCTCTTCAACCTTTCGGTTGCGCCCCACAACACAACAAACACACCCACGACGACACATAGAGAGGGGATGTCTAGTGACGCTCCAATGGAGTTCGGCGAGCATAAAGTCGAGACCCACGCGAGGGAGACGGATCTCTCGATGGTGTACACCATTGACCCGGCCGTGGTGGACGACTACATCAACAACGTTGAGTAGTTGCTTGCTCGAGACAAGTACAAGGTGGTCGGCATCGACCTGCAGTACACCGCCGGTCGTCCTGACATAGATCAGAAGGTTGTCGTCGCCCAGTTGTGCGTGTGCCGTCATGTCCTCATCTACCACTACTGCATGGCCATAGAGCCTTGCGACCGTTTCAACAGGTTTGTCAACAACACCGACTAAAAGTTCGCCACGGTGGAAACCACCGACGATGTAAAAGCGCTCAGGGTTACGGGCTTGGCCTGCCAGAACCTTGTCGAAATCCGTAAGCACTACAGGGTCTGGGGCAGCACGAAGAAGGACTCCATGGTTGAACTCGCCTCGTACATCATCGACCCCTACTACGAAAAGATGAAGCAGGATGCCCAGAGAACAAGTCCCACATCCTGGCACAGGTCCTGGATGCGGCAAATGGATGAACCTCACCTCAGGTTCGCGGCCAAGAGCGTGTTGACATGAGGAAGTGCCTTGTTACCCAAATCGACGAGTCCGGATCGAGCCACAAGCAGAGCAAGCGTCACAAGAAGTAGACGATGATTAGATGATCGTTTATGCTAGTTAATCATGCATGTAATATATAGTTTACTTTATTGGTGTGTGGAAATGTCATCTGTGTACTAGCCACCTATGTAATTATGCATGTAATAGTTTACTTTGGTGTATGCAAATGCCATGGTTGTAGTAGCCACCTATGTAAGTGGATGTTTAATTTAGCTATGCAACCATGTTCTTAAGTGTGTGTGTGTGTGTGTGTGTGTGTGTGTGTGTGTGTGTGTGTGTGTGTGTGTGTGTGTGTGTGTGTGTGTGTGTGTGTGTGTGTGTGTGTGTGTGTTGTTCTGTATGCAATCCCATAGCACAACACACACGTCTTATTAGCAGCAACCGTCTGTGTTATTATCGGTCTCCGCACATATTTGTGATTACAAACCTGTTTGTATCACACACATCTTTTTATATTGAACCGTTTCTATTCTCTTGTCTCAACACAAATAGTTCATCCGAGTGAACCACATGCCATATATCGCACACAAGTTGATCTGGATGACCGTTTCTTTTGTGTTGCCTAATCACAAACAGTTCCTCCGAGTGAACCGTATGATGTACATCGCACATGCCTTCATCTGGCGGCCCGTTTCTTTTGTTCCTCCTCATCGCAAACAGATAATTGAAATGAACCGTATGCCCATCATCGCACACACAACCAAAATCTGAACTGTGTTTGATGCATCCGTCATCGCAAAAGTTTTGCACCTTTTTGACGGATTTTTACAACAACGTTTGCGATTATTGCATCGCACACAATTTCGTCGAAGGGTCTCTGATCGTAGTGTCGCGTTAGTAGCATCTTGCAGTAGTGTCACCCTATCTTCTCCCAATATCAAGTAAAAGATTCAGGGGGAGAAAGAATCAATGTTAAAGGGGAGAAAAATCCGTAGAGCTTATTGCAAATCTTTAATCCCTTGGGGACATGTCTATATCTGAAAATAGTATTCACTCTATGATACTCACCTATTAAGTTCATCCCAGTCTTGGAAATCTTATGGTTCTTGAAATCCTTGTTGCTTGAAGTTTTCTTGTGTTATTTAACGTTGTTTCTCAAGTTTACTTCTTATAGATTCATCTCAAGATCATAAGGTAAGTATACGCATCGCACTCATGTGCATGATAATCTCTTGTTGTTGCACATGTTGTTTGCAAGAAGGAGTCGCCAACATGAAGGTATATCTCAATCATGTCATTTGCTCTGATGCATATAGCCAAGATACATGTAGCACATTATTTGCTCTGTCATGCTATGCACTCACATACTATTATATCTCATCTTTGCATCATTGCATACATGTAGGGGGAGCTCATGCATGTTACATGTCCTTCCAAAGCTTTGATGTATGTTGTCATCAATTACCAAAAAGGGGGACATTGAAAGCACAAGTGCTCCCTGGGTGATTTTGATAATTAATGTCAACATATCCCTTGTTGGACTAACAATTTTATCTAGTATATTTCAGATAAAGTTCAACAATGGAGTGGCCTCGACAGGAGGATGTTGAACCCCTTCAAAATCCTTAGGACAAAGATTGGCAAAAGCTCAAGACTCTTCATTTATGTTTTAGTGATCCAAGATCACATTGAGTCCATAGGAAAACCAATACTATTAAAAGGGGATGAGGAGTTGCTTAAAGGATTACTTGCTCAAGTGTTTAGTGATATTACTCCAAAAACCCTCAGCCACTCTCTCCATCCAAATATGTCAAAACCTTAAACTCCAACTCGGCCACATCGATATTTCCTACCCGGACCCACCGAGTTCAAATGACATAGCCACTGCCAGAAACCCTAACAGTTTGGTCTGACCGATATGGATCTTGGTCTCACCAAGATGGCCTTGCCAGCGCTGTGTGATCTGTTGCATTTATTTCGGTCTCACCGAGTTCATGCAATCAGTCTCGCTAAGTTGGATTGACAGATTCTCTATATACCTTTTGTTCACTCTGGTCTCACCGAGTTGACACAATCGATCTCACCGAGATGACGTTTGCCCTAAGCCCTAGCACATTGGTCTCACCGAGTTGTTCCAGTCGGTCCCACCGATATTCCTAACTTTTAGCTGTTTGAACCAATCAGTGGCACCGAGTTCTTCTATTCGGTTTCACCGAGTTGGGTCAAATGTGTGTAACGCTTGGATTTTGTGTGGAGGCTATATATACCCCTCCACCCCTCTTCGTTTGCAAGAGAGCCACCAAAACGTGCCTACACTTCCACCATTCATTTTCTGAGAGAGAACCACCTACTCATGTGTTGAGATCAAGACATTCCAATCCTACCACAAGAATCTTGATCTCTAGCCTTCCCCAAGTTGCTTTCCACTCAAATCTTCCTTCCACCATATCCAAATTTTTGTGTGAGAGAGATGTTGGGATCGTTGCAGAAATTCAAAAAAAATCTATGCATCACCAAGATCTATCTATGGAGTTTACTAGCAACGAGAGGAGAGTGCATCTTCATACCTTCGACGACCGCGATGCGGAAGCATTGCAAGAACACGATCGGTGGAGTCGTACACGAAGCGATTCAGATCGCAAACCTGAATCCGGTCTAAGCACCGAACTACGGTGCCTCCGCGTTCAACACACCTGCAGCCCGGTGACGCCTCCCGCGCCTTAATCCAGCAAGGGGAGAGGGAGAGGTTGGGGAATACTCCGTCCAGCAGCAGCACGACGTCATGGTGGTGATGGAGGAGCGTGGCACTCCAGCAGGGCTTCGCCAAGCACTGCGAGAGACTAGGAGGGAGAGGGGCAGGGCTGCGTCAAGAGATAGGGAGACTCATGTGTCTTGCAGCCCCAAAACCCCCACTATATATAGGGGCAGGGAGGGGTTGCACCCCCATCTAGGGTTCCCCCCTTAGGGGTGGCGGCCATGTTGGAAATATGCCCTAGAGGAAATAATAAATTGGTTATTATTATATTTCTTTGTTCATGATAATTGTTTATTATCCATGCTAGGATTGTATTGATAGGAAACTCAGATACATGTGTGGATACATAGACAAACACCATTTCCCTAGTGAGCCTCTAGTTGACTAGCTCGTTGATCAATAGATGGTTGTGGTTTCCTGACCATGGACATTGGATGTCATTGATAACAAGATCACATCATTAGGAGAATGATGTGATGGACAAGACCCAATCCTAAGCCTAGCACAAGATCGTGTAGTTCGTATGCTAAAGCTTTTCCAATGTCAAGTATCCTTTCCTTAGACCATGAGGTTGTGCAACTCCCGGATACCGTAGGAATGCTTTGGGTGTGCCAAACGTCACAACATAACTGCGTGGCTATAAAGGTGCACTACGGGTATCTCTGAAAGAGTCTGTTGGGTTGGCACGAATTGAGACTGGGATTTGTCACTCCGTGTGACGGAGAGGTATCTCTGGGCCCACTCGGTAGGACATCATCATAATGTGCACAATGTGATCAAGGAGTTGATCACGGGATGATGTGTTACGGAACAAGTAAAGATACTTGCCATGACGAGATTGAACAAGGTATCGGTATACCGACGATCGAATCTCGGGTAAGTACTATACCGATAGACAAAGGGAATTGTGTACGGGATTGATTGAATCCTTCACATCGTGGTTCATCCGATGAGATAATCGAGGAGCATGTGGGAGCCAACATGGGTATCCAGATCCCGCTGTTGGTTATTGACCGGAGAGTCGTCTCGGTCATGTCTACGTGTCTCCCGAACCCGTAGGGTCTACACACTTAAGGTTCGGTGATGCTAGGGTTGTAGAGATATAAGTATGCGGTAACCCGAAAGTTATTCGGAGTCCCGGACGTCACGAGGAGTTCCAGAATGGTCCAGAGGTAAAGATTTATATATAGGAAGTCAGGTTTCGACCATCGGGAAAGTTTCGGGGGTTACCGATATTGTACCGGGACCACCGGAAGGGTCCCGGGGGTCCACCTATCCCCGAGGGCCCCATGGGCTGAAGTGGGAGGGGAACTAGCCCCTGGTGGGCTGGTGCGCCCCCCTTGGGCCTCCCCCTGCGCCTAGGGTTGGAAACCCTAGGGGTGGGGGCGCCTCCACTTGGTTTGGGGGGAAAGTTTTCCCCCTGGCCACCGCCCCCCTTGGAGATTGGATCTCCTAGGGCCGGCGCCCCCCCAGGGGCCCTATATATAGTGGGGGGAGGGAGGGCAGCCGCACCCCATGCCCTGGCGCCTCCCTCTCCCTCCCGTGACACACCTCCCTCCTCCGGTTACGCTTGGCGAAGCCCTGCCGGAATCCCGCTACTTCCACCACCACGCCGTCGTGCTGCTGGATCTCCATCAACCTCTCCTCCCCACTTGCTGGATCAAGAAGGAGGAGACGTCGCTGCTCCGTACCTGTGTTGAACGCGGAGGTGCCGTCCGTTCGAAGCTAGGATCATCGGTGATTTGGATCACGACGAGTACGAATCCATCATCCCCGGTCTCTTGAATGCTTCCGCTCGCGATCTACAAGGGTATGTAGATGCACTCCCCTTTCCCTCGTTGCTAGATGACTCCATAGATTGATCTTGGTGAAGCATAGAATTTTTTTGATTTCTGCTACGTTCCCCAACAGTGGTATCAGAGTTAGGTCTATGCGTAGTATCTTGCACGAGTAGAACACAAAGTAGTTGTGGGCGTAGATTTGTTCAATTCTCTTGCCGTTACTAGTCTTATCTTGATTCGGCAGCATCGTGGGATGAAGCGGCCCAGACCGACCTTACACGTACGCTTACGTGAGATAGGTTCCACCGACTGACATGCACTAGTTGCATAAGGTGGCTAGCGGGTGTTTGTCTCTCCCACTTTAGTCGGATCGGATTCGATGAAAAGGGTCCTTATGAAGGGTAAATAGAAATAGGCATATCACGTTGTGGTTTTGGCGTGGGTAAGAAACGTTCTTGCTAGAAACCTATAGCAGCCACGTAAAAACTTGCAACAACAATTAGAGGACGTCTAACTTGTTCTTGCAGCATGTGCCGTGTGATGTGATATGGCCAAAAGGATGTGATGAATGATATATATGTGATGTATGATATTGATCATGTTCTTGTAATAGGAATCACGACTTGCATGTCGATGAGTATGACAACCGGCAGGAGCCATAGGAGTTGTCCTATTTTATTGTATGACATGTGTGTCACTGAAAACGCCATGTAATTGCTTTATTTTATTGCTAACCGTTAGCCATAGTAGTAGAAGTAATGTTTGGCGAGACGACTTCATGAAGACACGATGATGGAGATCATGATGATGGAGATCATGGTGTCATGCTGGTGACGATGATGATCATGGAGCCCCGAAGATGAAGATCAAAAGGAGCAAAATGATATTGGCCATATCATGTCACTATTTGATTGCATGTGATGTTTATCATGTTTTACATCTTGTTTGCTTAGAACGACGGTAGTAAATAAGATGATCTCTCACTAAAATTTCAAGAATTGTGTTCCCCCTAGCTATGCACCGTTGCTAAGGTTCGTTGTTCCGAAGCACCACGTGATGATCGGGTGTGATAGGCTCTAACGTTCGCATACAACGGGTGTAAGCCAGATTTACACACGCAATGCACTTAGGGTTCACTTGACGAGCCTAGCATGTACATACATGGTCTCAGAACAAGAAAGACCGAAAGGTCGAACATGAGTCGTATAGAAGATACGATCAACATAGAGATGTTCATCGTCGATGACTAGTCCGTCTCACGTGATGATCAGACACGGCCTAGTCGATTCGGATCATGCATCACTTAGATGACTAGAGGGATGTCTATCTGAGTGGGAGTTCATTAGATGAACTTAATTGTCATGAACAATAGTCTAAGTTGTATTCGCAAATTATGTTGTAGACCAATAGCTTACGTTGTAGCTCCTTGTTTAATACGATCCTAGAGAAAGACTAAGTTGAAAGATATTGTAAGCAATGATGTGGACTGGGTCCGTAGTCCGAGGAGTGTCCTCACTACTACACAGAAGGCTTACGTCTTTGATGCACCGCTCGATGTGCAAACCCATACAACGTCGTCTGTGGATGTTGTGAACACCTGACAGACACGTCCTGATGACTACTTGATAGTTTAGTGCACCATACTTTACAGCTTAGAATCGGGATTCCAATGATGTTTTGAACGCCATAAGACATATGAGATGTTCCAAGAGTTGAAATTGGGATTTCAGGCTCATGCCCGTGTTGAGAGGTACGAGACCTCTGACAAGTTCTTTTGCCAACAAGATGGAGGAGAATGGCTCAACTAGTGAGCATGTGCTCAGAATGTCTGGGTGCTAAAATCACTTGAACCAAGTGGGAGTTAATCTTCCAGATGAGATAGTGGTTGACGGAATTCTCTAGACACTATCACCAAGCTACTAGAACTTCGTGATGAACTATGACATGCAAAGGATGGAGATGATCCCGGAGCTATTAGCGGTGCTTAAGACCGCAAAAGTAGAAATCAAGAAGGAGCATCAAGTGTTGATGGTTTAACAAGACCACTGGTTTCAAAAAGGGCAAGGGCTAGAAGGGAAACTTCATGAATGGAAAACCAATTGTCGCTCTAATGAAGGAACCCAAGGTTGAACCCAAACCTCGAGACTAAGTGCTTCTATTGTAAGGGGAACGGTCACATGGTAGCGGAACTACCCCAAATGCATGGTAGATAAGAAAGCCTGCAACTTCAACAAAGTATATTTGATATACGTGTTATTGATGTGTACCTTACTAGTACTCCTAGTAGTACCTGGGTATTGGATACCGGTTCAATTGCTATTATTAGTGACTTGAAGCAAAAGCTACGGACTGAACGGAGACTAGCTAAGGGTGAGGTGACGATGTGTGTTGGAAGTGTTTCCAAGGTTGATAAGATCACCATCGCATGCTCCCTCTACCTTCAGGATTAGTGTTGAACCTAGATAAATGTTATCAGGTGTCTACGTTGAGCATGAATATGATTAGATCATGTTCATTGCAATACGGTTATTCATTTAAGTTAGAGAATAATGGTTATCCTGTTTACATGAATAAGACCTTTATGGTCATGCACCCAATGGTTTATTGAATCTCGATCATAGTAATACACATGATAATAATATTAACGCCAAAAGATGTAGAGTTAATAATGATAGTACCACTTTCTTGTGGCACTACTACTTAGGTCATTTTGGCATAAAATGCATGAAGAAACTCCATGCTGATGGATGTTTGGAGTCACTTGATTTTGAATCACTTGACACATGCGAGCCATGCCTCATGGGCAGGATGACTAAGATCCCGTTTTCAGGTACAATGAAACGGGCAAGTGACTTGTTGGAAATCATACATGCTGATGTGTGTGATCCAATGAGAATTAAGGCGTGTGGTGGATATCGTTATTTTCTCATCTTCACTGACGATTTGAGTAGATATGGGTATATTTACTTAATGAAGCAAAATTCTGAAAAAGTTTGAAAAGTCCAAGCAATTTCAGAGTGAAGTTAAGAATCATCATAACAAGAAGATCATGTTCCTATGATATGATCAAGGGGAGATTTTCTGAGTTATGAGTTTGGAAATCACTTAAGACATTGTGGAATTGTTTCGCAGTTGAAGCCACCTGGAACACCACAGCGTAATGGTGTGTCCAGACGTCGTAATCAAACCTTATGAGATATGGTGCGATCTATGATGCCTCGTACCGATCTACCGCTATTATTTTGAGGATATGCATTAGAGACAACTGCATTCACTTTAGATAGGGCACCATCTAAGTCCGTTGAGACAACGCCGTAAGAACTATGGTTTGGCAAGAAACCTAAGTTGTCGTTTCTTAATGTTTGGGGCTGTGATGCTTATGGCTTCAGCCAAAAAAAGCTCGAACCCAAAACGGACAAATACATCTTCATAGGATACCCAAAGGTAACAGTTGGGTATACCTTCTATCTCAGATTCAAGGGCAAAAATGTATGTCGCTAAGAACGGGTCCTTTCTCGAGAAGGAGTTTCTCTCGAAAGAATTGAGTGGGAGGAAGATAGAATTTGATGAGGTTGTCGAACCCTCACTTCAACCGGAGAGTAGTGCAACACAGAAAGATGTTTCTGTAGAACCTACGACTGTTGAAGAGGAAACTAATGATAGTGATCATGAAGCTTCGGATCAAGTTGATGTCGAACCTCGTAGGTCGATAAGGATATGTACTACTCCTGAGTGGTACGGTGATCCTGTCTTAGATGTCATGTTGTTGGACAACAATGAACCTACGAACTATGGAGAAGCGATGGTGGGCCCGTATTCCGATAAACGGTTAGAAGCCGAGAAATCCGAGATAGGATCCATGTATCAAAACAAAGTATGGACTTTGGTGGACTTGCCCGATGATCGGCAAGCCATTGAGATAAATGGATCTTTAAGAAGAAGACGGACGTGGATGGTAATGTCACCGTCTATGAAGCTCGACTTGTGGCGAAGAGTTTTTCACAAGTTCAAGTAGTTGACTACGATGAGATTTTCTCACTCGTAGCGATGCTTAAGTCCGTTTGAATCATGTTAGCATTAGCTGCATTTATGAAATCTGGCAGATGGATGTCAAAACAAGTTTCCTTACCAGTTTTCGTAAGGAAAGGTTGTATGTGATACAATGAGAAAGGTTTTGTCGATCATAAGGATGCTAAAAGGTATGCTGGCTCCAGCGATCCTTCCATGGACTAGAGCAAGCATCTCGGAGTCGGAATATACGCTTTGATGGAGTGATCAAAGTTTTTGGGTTTATACAAAGTTTGTTAGAAACTTGTATTTACAATAAAGTGAGTGGGAGCACTACAACATTTCTGATAAGTATATGTGAATGACATATTGTTGATCCGAAATGATGTAGAATTTCTGGAAAGCATAAAGGGTTGTTTGAAACGAGTTTTTCAAATGAAGACCTGGATAAAGCTGCTTACATATTGGGCATCAAGATCTATAAAGATAGATCAAGACGCCTGATGATACTTTCAAAAGAACACACACCTTTGACATGTTTTTGAAGGAATTCAAAATAGATCAGTCAAAGAAGGAGTTCTTACCTGAGTTGTAAGGTGTGAAGTTGAGTAAGACTCAAATATTGACCACGGCAGAAGAAAGAGGAAGGACGAAGGCCGTTCCCTATGCTTTTTTCATAGGCTCTATACGGTATGCCATGCTGAGTACCGCACCTGATGAGTGCCTTGCCACATGTCTGGCAAGAGGGTACATAGGTGATCCAGGAGTGGATCACTGGATAGCGGTCAAAATTATCCTTAGATGAATAAGGAAATGTTTCTCGGTTATGGAGGTGATAAAGAGTTCGACGTAAATAGTTACGTCGATGCAAGCTTAACACCTATCCGGATAGCTCTGAGTAGAGATACCGGATATGTATAATGGAGCAACAATTTGGAATAGCTCCAAATGGAACGTGGTAGCAGCATCTATGATATGACATAAAGTTTTGCGAAATACATAGGGATTTGAATGTTGCAGACCCGTTGACTACAACCTCTCTCACAAGCATAACATGATCAAACCCAGAACTCATTGAGTGTTAATCATATAGTGATGTGAACTAGATTATTGACTCTAGTAAACTCTTTGGATGTTAGTCACATGGCGATGTGACCTGTAAGTGTTAATCACATGGCGATGTGAACTAGATTATTGACTCTAGTGCAAGTGGGAGACAGTTGGAAATATGCCCTAGAGGCAATAATAAATTGCTTATTATTATATTCCCTTGTTCATGATAATTGTTTATTATCCATGCTAGGATTGTATTGATAGGAAACTCAGATACATGTGTGGATACATAGACAAACACCATGTCCCTAGTGAGCCTCTAGTTGACTAGCACGTTGATCAATAAATGGTTGCGGTTTCCTGACCATGGACATTGGATGTTGTTGATAACGAGATCACATCATTAGGAGAATGATGTGATGGACAAGACCCAATCCTAAGCCCAGCACAAGATCGTGTAGTTCGTATGCTAAAGCTTTTCCAATGTCAAGTATCCTTTCCTTAGACCATGAGGTTGTGCAACTCCCGGATACCGTAGGAATGCTTTGGGTGTGCCAAACGTCACGACGTAACTGCGTGGCTATAAAGGTGCACTACGGGTATCTCCGAAAGTGTCTTTTGGGTTGGCATGAATCGAGACTGGGATTTGTCACTCCGTGTGACGGAGAGGTATCTCTGGGCCCACTCGGTAGGACATCATGATAACCCTCAACCGTAAGGGATCGAGATAGTCTTCGCGGGTAAGAATAACCCAATTTATTGATTCGACACACGGGGAGCCAAAGAGTATTTATAAGCTTTAACAGTTGAGTTGTCAATTCAACCGCACCTGAAATATACTAACTTGCAACAAAAGATAAGTGGTAACAGTGATATGATAGTGATGATAGTAATAGTAAAAGTAAACAGCAAAAGTTAATAGCAGTAGTAAACGGCAAAAGTAGCAACTAGTGACAAGCAAGGTTTAAAATACTGTAGGCTAGGGAGATGGATGGTTGGGCGTTGCATGGATGAGATAGTTTCTAACTCGGGGCACGGCACATGGAAAAGTAATGATCATCTAGGCAAATATCAAACATTAGGCATGTATCCCGTAGGTAGTTGTACGTGCTTGCAATAAGAACTTGCACAACATCTTTTGTCCTACCATCCCGCTACGAACGGGGCCAAAAGGAACTAATGGATATTAAGGTGCTCCTGTCAAAGAGCACCGGAACAGCAATGAACTCAATGGATACATGTAATCCTCAAACTACGGACCATCCCCTTTGGTGTCCCAAGCTGTCACTTTTGGGATCGCCGGTTCCGAACCGTAACAGGTGCATACAACTCATAGATAGGATCAAGAACACAAATATATTCATGCAAACACATATGGTTCAGATCTGAAATCATGGCACTCGGGCCCTAAGTGTCAAGCATTAAGAATAACAAGTTGTAGCAAAGATGATAAACACCATATTAGATGATAGGCAACATGCCCCCAACAATCTGACGAACTATTACATGATCTAACTCATCCAATCCCTACCATCCCTTTCGCCTATAGCAAGGGAATTACTCACACATGAAGGGGGAAGTCATGGAGAGATGATGAAGTGGTGATGATGATGACGATGGCGACGATCTCCCCTCTCCGGAGGCCAAATCAGCCTCGAGATTAGCCCTCCCGAAGAAGAACAGAGGGTGGCGGCGGCTCCGCGACGAAAAACAGCGAAAGGACTTCCGATCTGGGATTTCTCCGTCGGGAGGAAAAATACGGGCTAAAGTAGGGCACCAGGGGGTGTGGGCCCCACCCAGGCGCCCCCTCGGCGCGGCCCAGGGGGGGGGGGCGCCCACAGGGCGCCTGGGCACCCCCTGGCCCCCCTCTGGCCCCACTTCTGGCATTTTGTTTCTTCGGGTGCGTGGATTTTTGTGATTTTTCGTGGATTTTTCTGAGATGCTTAAAAATCCGTTTTCCTGCACACAAATAAACCATACAGGCAGCTCTGCTGAAAACAGCGTCAGTCCGGGTTAGTTTAGTCCAAATCATGCAAGAATGAGGTCAAAACAATATCAAAAGTGTTTGGAAAAGTAGATACGTTTGAGACGTATCAACTCCCCCAAGCTTAGCATATTGCTTGTCCTCAAGCAATTCAGTTCAACGAACTGGACGCGACAAAGAAAACTTTGACAAACTCTTTTGCTTCATTAGATGTATATAAGCATGTACTACGAAAAGAGTTCAGCAAGTATTAAAACAGTACTTATGAGAACAATGCAAGGAGCAATCCTTCTTTCGAGTGACCAGTCACAAATAATTAAGAGTAAACAATATATTACCGAAAATCAAGACAAGATCACATTGCACATAGCTTGAGCATATTAAGGTGGTATATCGCTAGCCTCCATGAGTGAAGCAAAACATAAATGCAGAGACTCCTCCAGAGTTTTAAAGGAGACTAGAACTAAGAATTTCAGAATAAATCATATCACAAGTATGTAGAAGACAATGTAATACTTTGGGACAATGCACATTACACTCAGAATGACAATTATGCTCTCCTAGTCAGTGCTTTGAAGAAAGAAGGTGAGACTCTCGAACCGTGGCTTTTATTGGCAAAGTTGAAAACCCGTGATCGGAAACAAAAACTAAACATGTACCAGAGCTCTTGGTTTAAAAAAACAGAAGTAAATATGTTTTTGAGAGGTGCATATTTCGTCAACGAATGCTAGCAGATAACTCAATCACTTTTTAAGCTAGACAAGTCTCAAGGAACGGCTCCCGCATGAGGATGATCACATCCTCTTAATCTCCTTTGTTTATCACTGCGAAAGTTTTCTGATTTCTCATGAACAAAGCGTGAAGGAGGGTTCGTTTGTTATATTATCTTTTTGAGCCGGGCGCACTCAATGCCAGTTCCTTTTCATATTAGGGGTTTGCACATTATGCATGCAATCGAGGGGTGAAACTTGTCCAACTTAAAGGGATCATGAATTAACTACTACTTCCTCATGAGCTAAAACATAGGCACAAAAAGAGAAATGCTTTAGATTAATTTCGAGATGGTACATGAAAGTCTTTGTTAGGAATGGCAGGTAAATACCATGTATAGGAAGGTATAGTGGACTCATATGGCATAACAGGTTTAAGGGTTTTGGATGCACAAGCAGTCATTCCACTTAGTAGGGTGGAGGTTTAGCAAAAGACTCGAAAGCGACCAACTAGAGAGCAATAACGGTCATAATCATGCAGAGCAACAAAGCAACATTGAATCAGGCGTGAAAGTGATATAACTATTCTAAAACTCAAAGATCATCAAGGCAAAGTAGACTTTTTAGTCTTAAACATGTGTAAGCATGTGCCAAGTCAATCCAAAAATCCTCTAAAGGGAAATACCACCCTAGTATGCCAGACTATGAACAATGCGATGCATGTAGATCATTTCAATAACACATTATATACTCTAGTTATTGGAGACTAACCACAAGGAAAGCATGAACCACTGGAAGAGCATTGTAAACATAGCACTATGTCGCTACAAGCTGGTCTCTAGATCATAAGTACAGGCATATGTACAAAAGTAGAAACAGAGAGAGTTCATACCGGTCTTCCTTGTTGCTTCCTTTCAGTCGATCTTCGTCATCACTGCTTGTCACTTGCACGCTCGAATGTAGGAAATATAATCAAATGCCATCACAGACTCGAGCTGATCTCTGAAAACAAAGCAAACTAAAGAGAGAAAGGAAATCTTTTTGGGTTTTTCAAAAGTTGAATAAAAAGCAAAAGAAAGAGAAAATCTTTTTGTTGTTTTTGCAAAGAGAGAAACAAAGAAGAACGGGCAAAAACTTCGAAAAGATCAAAGCGAATAAAACGGATATTACAATGAAAAAGTGAGAAGGGCACGTACTCCCCCAAGCTTAGGCTTTTGGCCTAAGTTGGTAGCAGCTACTGCCTCCAGGAGCCTCCTGCTCCAGGGGTATGGTGGTGAGACCAAGGGTCGTAGAAGGATGATGGCGCGTACACCGAACTCCTCGGAGTCTCCCACGAGGAAGGTTCCGAGCGCCAAACAGAGGAAGACCCTTCGCCAAACTCGGTGGCGGTCTCTTCCTGAAAATATGGTATCTCACCGTGCCTCTCCTCGTCGGGCACAACCCCCTCCATGGGGTTATGGAACTGATGCTGGACCATGAACTCATCGAACTGGACAACATCAAAGGACCATCCGTTCCTACGAGAAAAATCAAACAAAAGAGGTGCAGGTAGACGGATCTCGCGTTCCGCGGTAGTTCCGAAACGCAAGATATAAACAAGGTTATCAAGTTCAGAACCCATGGTAACAAACTTATGCCTTTTCATAGCAGCAAGATCAAAGCTTAAATAAGTAAAAGGAGTATCATCAGGGTGAGGGGTGCCTCCAAGATGCTCTAAGATGAGCGTGGCATAAATGCCACCATATAAGTCCCCCTTGTTACCGTTCATAGCAAGGCGTCGAGCAATTAAGGTACCAATATTATAATCAGACCTCCCTGAGAGGGCTGCTGCCAGGATAGCAATATCCGGAGCAGAAATGCTACTCGTGTTGTCACGAGCTAACACCCCTCTAGCAATATAATATGCAAAATACCTGAGGTGAGGAAACAAGATACTGGAGATCTTCGACCGGTGAATATCCCTCGTACCCATGCTGCAGAGAGAGTTGATGACGGTTTTCAGCTCGGAGGGCTGAGTGGTCATCCTTGCCGTCCTCCCAACGTTCGGCACACCTATTACTTCACAAAAATTTCCCAAAGTCATGGTGATAAGATCATTATAAATTTTAAACTCAATAGCACCTGAATCAGGATTATATCTAAAACTGTTAATGAAACCGGAGGTGAGTTTCTGATACTGAGTAACACGGCTCGTGACGAGTCGTGTCAAACCTGCATTAGCACAAAGATTATAAAACTCATCCTTAATTCCCGCAGCTTCCATGAATTCATCACATGGAAATGTCATCGCACGTGCTGGACTTGTGTCTTCCAACAACTCCAGGGGCACATGATCTTCATTATAGCTCACCCTGGCAGTCGATGGTGAAGCTGCGGCTCTAGTGACTCGATCGGAGTGTGCGGGCCTCCTCTTCTCAAGCCATCCTTTTGCCCTTCCTAACAAACTCATTTTTGAAATTTTTTACGATTTACAAAAACGAGGATTAAAACAAAGTGAGCTAAGGCAAACTACTCAACTCACTTGCCCAAGGCATAAACTTGCATCAAAACTTGGAAAACAACTTTCTACACATGCATGCAAGCTCATCTCTACAGCACCAAGAACTACTAAATACTCACAAATGAGGCCACCAATCAAAAATCTAATTGGAGGGGTGGAGGAGTCACATACCAGGGAGTATTTGCTCAAAATTTCAGCTCAAATGATGGGCTGTAGAGAGAGATCGATGAATCGCCCCCAAGAACAGCAAGAACAGCAAGAACAAGACCAGAACTCGGGTTTCTGGAAAAAGAGAGAGAGAGGGGAAGAAGAAGTACCTAGAGGGGGGTCCCGTGGGCCCCAGGCGCCCTGTGGGTGCGGACAGGGGCTGGGCCGCGCCAGCTGGCCGCCTGGGCCACTGGTGGCCCCCCTGGCTGGCCCCAGGACTTTCCGGGTCTCTCCCGTTGTGGAAATTTTTAATATAATTTTTCTGTAATTTTTCTGAAAACTTCACTGTTGAATTTTTTCCGAAATTCAAAAAGCTGCGAAACTCTCTGAAAACTTGAAGCAGTTAGTAGTATTGTGAAGCTTCAAAAACACAGATACTTGGTACAGCAAATATGACAATACTAAAAACAAATAAAAACATAGAAAGATCAACTTTTTATCCATATAAAACACGTTTACTAGTAAGGTTGATCAAGTCTTACCAACAAACAAGCGATATATAGAGCAAAAAGTATCACCTCCTACAAAGTAATCAC
The DNA here is from genome assembly GCA_902687465.1 of Secale cereale. Lineage (NCBI taxonomy): Eukaryota > Viridiplantae > Streptophyta > Magnoliopsida > Poales > Poaceae > Secale > Secale cereale. The sequence goes on from LR738713.1 coordinate 375,994,718, forward strand.
TGAACTTTTACCTTGATGGACATTGTCCCTACCATGATAGTTTTGTATTTGTGAGGCACATGTAGTGGACAGTCCCATTCTCCAATTTTCACGGTCTCGATATTCTCTATAGAGTTGAGGGCATGCCTCCTGTCGGTCTTCTTCGGAAAATATACCGTGTGTTCTTTATCATTCACATGAAAGTTAACCTTCCCTTTGTTGCAATCAATAATAGCACCTGCGGTGTTAAGGAAAGGTCTACCAAGAATAATGGACATGCTCCCATCCTCGGGCATGTCAAGCACAACAAAATCAGTAAGAATTAAACAATTAGCAACTTCAACTGGAACATCCTCACAAATACCTATCGGAACAGCGGTTGACTTGTCAGCCATCTGAAGGGAGATATCTGTAGGAATTAGTTTCTCTAAACAAAGCCTCTCGTAAAGAGAGAGAGGCATAACACTCACTCCCGCTCCAAGATCACATAAAGCAGTTTTGACATAATTATTCTTTATGGAGCAAGGAATGGTGGGTATACCTGGATCACCGAGCTTCTCAGGAATCTTTCCACTGAAAGAATAATTAGCAAGCATAGTAGATATTGCATCATTAGGAACTTTTCTTTTGTTAGTCACAATATCTTTCATATATTTTGAATAAGGAAGTAACTTAATAGCATCAGTCAAAGGAATTTGAAGAAAAAGAGGTTTAATCCATTCACAAAACTTATTGTAATGCTCTTCTTCTTTAGATTTGATGGACTTACCTGGAAAGGGCATGGGTTTCTGTACCCATGGTTCTTTCTCCTTCCCATGTTTTCTTGCGATGAAGTCTTCTTTAGTGTACTTCTTACGTTTGTCAGGTGCTTCTTCCTCTCGAACTTCAGGCGGATCATTCTTCTCATTATCATTACCTTCAGGTTCAGCACCGTCTTCAGTCTCAGCATCGGAGATAGATACACTGTTGGGATCAATAGCTGGCTCTTCATCTGCAATAGGATCACTAGAATTGTCAGTCTCTTTATGTTTCTTTTTCTTATTTGGAGAGACAACAATTTCTTCTTCCTACGTTTGAGAATCTTGCTCGATTCTCTTCGGATGTCCCTCTGGATAAAGAGGATCTTGAGTACTAGTTCCTCCTCGGGTCTTAATCCCAAAAGCCTGCAATTTATCTTGTTTGGCATTGTTAGAAACCAAATCTCTTTGCACATTAGAAATTTGATCAAGCTGAGTTTGAACCATATGAAAATGCTTCACAAGACATTGAACATCATTAACTGTTCTATCTAAAACACCAAGCAACTTTTTGATAGCAAGGGAATTATCATGCAACTGACTTTCTATCCTCTCATTAAAATGATTCCGTTTCATAATAAAATTATCAAACTCATCTAAACATTGATCAGGAGGTTTACCATGAGGGGTGTCACTTGTGTTGAAATCTAAAAGAGAGTGTACCTCTACCATAGGAGGGTGAGTGGTAGGCTCACACAGCTTCTCAATAGGGGGTAGATTCTTCACGTCTTCAGCTTTAATACCTTTCTCTTTAATAGACTTCTTTGCTTCTCGCATATCCTCGGGGCTTAGAACAAACATGCCCCTCTTCTTTGTTGGTGGAGGTGGTTCAGGGACGGACCAATCTTCATGGTTTTTGGCAATCCTCCCATTAGATCTTCCGCATCGTCCGGTGTTCTTTTCCTGAAAACACAACCAACACAACTGTCCAAATAGGACCTAGATTCATCAGTTAAACCAGCATAGAATATATCAATTAATTCATTCTTAGGAACTCCATGTCCTGGTCTAGCCTGAATCAAACCGCAGTACCTCCCCCAAGCTTTAGGGAGGGACTCATCCTGCAACTGTTTAAAGTTATAAATTCTTTGTAAAACAGCATGTTGCATATGAGCAGGAAAGTACTTATCAACAAAAGAGTGAGCTAAGTCCTCAGGACTCTTAATAGAACCGCATGGGAGTGAATCATACCATGCTTTAGCACCTTCCTTCAAGGAGAAAGGAAGAAGCTTGGTCACATAAAAGTAGTGTATCTTCTCATCTGTGGTAAACAGGCTACCTAGCTCACCAAGTTTAGTTAGGTGTGCAATAGCATCATCATTTTCTCTGCCATAAAAGGGGTCAGCTTCAACCAAAGGTATAAGTGAAAGATCAACAGAGAAATCAAAATCAGGATCATCAATGCATATAGGAGATGTAGCAAACTCAGGATTAGGAACGTTTTTGTTTTTCAAAGAGTGTTTTTCAAATATTTTCTTAATAGTTTCAGGGTCAGAGCCGGCAAACTCTGTCAGTTCCCTGCATAAATCTTCATCAAGTATATAGTAATCATCATCAAGGAGCCTCTCCTGGAGTTTACTCAAATCAGGATAATCATAAGTTTCACCAATAGGGTAGCGAGTAACAGGAAGATCAATTCCATATTTTTCAGCAGCAGCAGTAATTTGTTTCTCAAGAGCATAACCAAGTGAACTAATATCATCATCAAAAGTAGTAGAAGCATCATCAAGTGTATCAGACATAGTAACAGATTCAGTAGGAGCATCATGTGGTGGTGGTGAGGCGAACTTACTCATGACAGAAGGTGAATCAAGTGTAGCACTAGTGCTCAGAGCAGTACCTCTTCTTGTAGTGGATCGTAAGATTGGAACCTTGGGGTCTCCTTTCTTACCCATAGTGAATAAAGTGCAGCAGGTAGGATACCTCAAGTAGACTTGTAAATACTGCTATGCTCCCCGGCAACGGCGCCAGAAAACGGTACTTGATAACCCTCAACCGTAAGGGATCGAGATAGTCTTCGCGGGTAAGAATAACCCAATTTATTGATTCGACACACGGGGAGCCAAAGAGTATTTATAAGCTTTAACAGTTGAGTTGTCAATTCAACCGCACCTGAAATATACTAACTTGCAACAAAAGATAAGTGGTAACAGTGATATGATAGTGATGATAGTAATAGTAAAAGTAAACAGCAAAAGTAAATAGCAGTAGTAAATTGGTTATTATTATATTCCCTTGTTCATGATAATTGTTTATTATCCATGCTAGGATTGTATTGATAGGAAACTCAGATACATGTGTGGATACATAGACAAACACCATGTCCCTAGTGAGCCTCTAGTTGACTAGCTCGTTGATCAATAGATGGTTGCGGTTTCCTGACCATAGACATTGGATGTCGTTGATAACGAGATCACATCATTAGGAGAATGATGTGATGGACAAGACCCAATCCTAAGCCCAGCACAAGATCGTGTAGTTCGTATGCTAAAGCTTTTCCAATGTCAAGTATCCTTTCCTTAGACCATGAGGTTGTGCAACTCCCGGATACCGTAGGAATGCTTTGGGTGTGCCAAACGTCACAACGTAATTGCGTGGCTACAAAGGTGCACTACGGGTATCTCCGAAAGTGTCTTTTGGGTTGGCACGAATCGAGACTGGGATTTGTCACTCCGTGTGACGGAGAGGTATCTCTGGGCCCACTCGGTAGGACATCATGATAACCCTCAACCGTAAGGGATCGAGATAGTCTTCGCGGGTAAGAATAACCCAATTTATTGATCCGACACACGGGGAGCCAAAGAGTATTTATAAGCTTTAACAGATGAGTTGTCAATTCAACCGCACCTGAAATATACTAACTTGCAACAAAAGATAAGTGGTAACAGTGATATGATAGTGATGATAGTAATAGTAAAAGTAAACAGCAAAAGTAAATAGCAGTAGTAAACGGCAAAAGTAGCAACTAGTGACAAGCAAGGTTTAAAATACTGTAGGCTAGGGAGATGAATGGTTGGGCGTTGCATGGATGAGATAGTTTCTAACTCGGGGCATGGCACACGGAAAAGTAATGATCATCTAGGCAAATATCAAACATTAGGCATGTATCCCATAGGTAGTTGTACGTGCTTGCAATAAGAACTTGCACAACATCTTTTGTCCTACCATCCCGCTACGAACGGGGCCAAAAGGAACTAATGGATATTAAGGTGCTCCTGTCAAAGGGCACTGGAACAAAGCAATGAACTCAATGGATACATGTAATCCTCAAACTACGGACCATCTCCTTTGGTGTCCCAAGCTGTCACTTTTGGGATCGCCGGTTCTGAACCGTAACAGGTGCATACAACTCATAGATAGGATCAAGAACACAAATATATTCATGCAAACACATATGGTTCAGATCTGAAATCATGGCACTCGGACCCTAAGTGTCAAGCATTAAGAATAACAAGTTGTAGCAAAGATGATAAACACCATACTAGATGATAGGCAACATGCCCCCGACAATCTGACGAACTATTACATGATCTAACTCATCCAATCCCTACCATCCCCTTCGCCTACAGCAAGGGAATTACTCACACATGAAGGGGGAAGTCATGGAGAGATGATGAAGTGGTGATGATGATGACGATGGCGACGATCTCCCCTCTCCGGAGGCCAAATCAGCCTCCAGATTAGCCCTCCCGAAAAAGAACAGAGGGTGGCGGCGGCTCCGCGACGAAAAACAGCGAAAGGACTTCCGATCTGGGATTTCTCCGTCGGGAGGAAAAATACGGGCTAAAGTAGGGCACCAGGGGGTGTGGGCCCCACCCAGGCGCCCCACCGGCGCGACCCAGGGGGGGCGCCCACAGGGCGCCTGGGCACCCCCTGGCCCCCCTCTGGCCCCACTTCTGGCATTTTGTTTCTTCGGGTGCGTGGATTTTTCGTGGATTTTTCTGAGATGCTTAAAAATCCGTTTTCCTGCACACAAATAAACCATACAGGCAGCTCTGCTGAAAACAGCGTCAGTCCGGGTTAGTTTAGTCCAAATCATGCAAGAATGAGGTCAAAACAATATCAAAAGTGTTTGGAAAAGTAGATACGTTTGAGACGTATCACATCATCATAATGTGCACAATGTGATCAAGGAGTTGATCACAGGATGATGTGTTACGGAACGAGTAAAGAGACTTGCCATGACGAGATTGAACAAGGTATCGATATACCGACGATCGAATCTCGGGCAAGTACTATACCGATAGACAAAGGGAATTGCGTACGTGATTGATTGAATCCTTGACATCGTGGTTCATCCGATGAGATTATCGAGGATCATGTGGGAGCCAACATGGGTATCCAGATCCCGCTGTTGGTTATTGACCGGAGAGTCGTCTCGGTCATGTCTACGTGTCTCCCGAACCCGTAGGGTCTACACACTTAAGGTTCGGTGACGCTAGGGTTGTGGAGATATAAGTAAGCGGTAACCCGAAAGTTGTTCGGAGTCCCGGTTGAGATCCCGGACGTCACGAGGAGTTCCAGAATGGTCCGAAGGTAAAGATTTATATATAGGAAGTCAGGTTTCGGCCACCGGGAAAGTTTCGGAGGTCACCGGTATTGTACCGGGACCACCGGAAGGGTCCCGGGGGTCCACCGGGTGGGGCCACCTATCCCGGAGGGTCCCATGGGCTGAAGTGGGAGGGGAACCAACCCCTAGTGGGCTGGTGCGCCCTCCCTTGGGCCTCCCCCTGCGCCTAGGGTTGGAAACCCTAGGGGTGGGGGCGCCTCCACCTGGTTTGGGGGGCAAGTTTCCCCCCTGGCCGCCGCCCCCCCTTGGAGATTGGATCTCCTAGGGTCGGCGCCCCCAGGGGCCCTATATATAGTGGGGGGAGGGAGGGCAGCCGCACCCCATGCCCTGGCGCCTCCCTCTCCCTCCCGTGACACACCTCCCTCCTTCGATTGCGCTTGCCGAAGCCCTGCCGGAATCCCGCTACTTCCATCACCACGCCGTCGTGCTGCTGGATCTCCATCAACCTCTTCTCCCCCCTTGCTGGATCAAGAAGGAGGAGACGTCGCTGCTCCGTACGTGTGTTGAACGCGGAGGTGCCGGCCGTTCGGCGCTAGGATCATCGGTGATTTGGATCACGACGAGTACGACTCCATCATCCCCGTTCTCTTGAACGCTTCCGCTCGCGATCTACAAGGGTATGTAGATGCACTCTCCTTTCCCTCGTTGCTAGATGACTCCATAGATTGATCTTGGTGAAGCATAGATTTTTTTTGATTTCTGCTAGGTTCCCCAACAGGCCAGCCCTAGATTGGTCTAGGGGGCCGACCAGAGGGGGAGAGAGAGGGGCGCACCCTAGGTGGGCCTTAGGCCCACTGAGCCTAGGGTTTCCCCCCTTCTCCCTTTCCCTGCACCTTGGGCCTTGGTGGGAGGCGCACCAGCCCACCTAGGGGCTGGTCCCTTCCCACTCTTGGCCCACGCATGCCTCCGGGGCTGGTGGCCCCTCCCAGTGGACCCCCGGAACCCTTCCGGTGGTCCCGGTACGTCACCGATAACGCCCAGAACACTTCCGGTGACCAAAACGGGACTTCCCATATATAAATCTTTACCTCCGGACCATTCCAGAACTCCTCGTGACGTCCAGAATCTCATTCGGGACTCCGAACATCATTCGGTAACCACGTACGTCTATTCCCTATAACCCTAGCGTCATCGAACCTTAAGTGAGTAGACGCTACGGGTTCGGGAATCATGCAGACATGACCGAGACTTATCTCCGGCCAATAACCAACAACGGGATCTGGATACCCATGTTGGATCCCACATGTTCCACGATGATCTCATCGGATGAACCACGATGTCAAGGATTCAATCAATCCCGTATATGATTCCCTTTGTCTACCGGTATAGTACTTGCCCGAGATTCGATCGTCGGTATACCGATACCTTGTTCAATCTCGTCACCGGCAAGTCTCTTTACTCGTTCCGTAACACATCATCCCGTGACCAACTCCTTAGTCACATAGAGCTCATTACGATGATGTCTTACAGAGTGGGCCCAGAGATACCTCTCCGTCATACGGAGTGACAAATCCCAGTCTCGATTCGTGCCAACCCAACAGATACTTTCGGGGATCCCCGTAGTGTACCTTTATAGCCACCCAGTTACGTTGTGACGTTTGGCACATCCAAATTACTCCTACGGCATCCGGGAATTGCACAATCTCATGTCTAAGGAAAGTATACTTGACATTGGAAAGCTTTAGCATACGAACTACACGATCTTGCGCTAGGCTTAGGATTGGGTCTTGTCCATCACCTCATTCTCCTAATTATGTGACCCCGTTATCAATGACATCTAATGTCCATGGTCAGGAAACCGTAACCATCTATTGATCAACGAGCTAGTCAACTAGAGGCTCACTAGGGACATATTGTGATCTATGTATTCACACATGTATTACCATTTCCGGATAATACAATTATAGCATGAACACTAGACAATTATCATGAACAAGGAAATATAATAATAACCTTTTTATTATTGCCTCTAGGGCATATTTCCAACAAGAGAGAGAGTTGACTGTTGGGGAGACTATCATTTGAAGCACAAGAGTAAGGAGTTCGTTATCAACACACTGTCTGTTACCTTTTGGAGAGTGGTGTCTCTAGATTGGCTGGGTGTAGCTTGGTAGCCTCCGTCAAGAGATGTGGAGTTGAACCAAGAAGTTTGTAAGGGTAAGGAGATCGCCTACTTTGTGAAGATCTACCCGAGTGAGGCAAGTCATTCGTGGGCGATGGCCATGGTGGGATGGAGAAGGTTGCTTCTTTGTGGATCCTCAATGGGTGGAGCCCTCCATGGACTCGCGCAGCCGTTACCCTTCATTGGTTGAAGTCTCCATCAACGTGGACATACGATAGCACCACCTATCAGAACCACGCCAAAAATCCCTGTCTCCAATTGCGTTTGCAACTTCCATTCCCCTCCCTTTACTTTCTTAGAAATTGCATGATTTACCTTTTCCGTTGCCTATACTCGTATCATGCATGCTTGAAATGTATTGTGAATGCTCTAAAATGTGTTGAACTCAATCTCAACTTGTAGAAATTAAAATCTACCAACTTTGCTTGTTGAGGGTCTAATCACGCCCTCTAGACCCATCTTCTCGATCCTTTCACAAAGACATCACTCGGACTACATACGAGGTTCTCCAAAAGTGAGCCCTTCAACAAGGGAACAATGTATAAGCGACGTTGTCACCCGATCAACTGATATTGGGTTTTCCCCCGAAGATAGCCCGATTCTCAAAACAATGCCTTCGACAAGGCCATTGCTAGGTACAGCCAATGAAGATCAAACCCTGGGCTTTCATCCTGAGAATCGAGACCCGACACTCAAGGAGTACCACCAACATGAAGTTCTCCAATGCTGCAACCCCCACTTGCCGAGGCCGCTACTACAAGTCAACAAACCCAATGCTCACAGGATCATGTGTTGGAGATGGACATGAACATCGCCCCGCATGCCATGCCTGAACAACAGCCTATGAAGTAACTTCATTGCATCCAAGACACCTCTTCGCCCCTTCTTCATGTCCACCAATCTCAGTCACCATGACATTTCCCGCCTCTGTCCATACCATGTAAATATAGAGGAAGACATGTCCCACGGTATAGACATAAAGCGGAGCTTCGCACCACACCCTCTTGAAGCCAACCGACTGATGTATGAACGCGCACATGACCAGATCCCCTTCGATCTAGAAATACATGGGCATTTGGCTAGTCCAATTAGGTCTCTGATGGAGAATTCCGGAACTTGTCGGTGGCCAGATCGAGGAGGATTGACATCAGGTAGTTCGATGATTCGACCCGAGAAGAACACTACTGACAGGTTGTTGCCGATGTGAGGCTGTGCCTCTGCGCCGCCATCGCAGGACCTTGCTGCCGCAATAGGTCTGCCCCAACACCACCGACGTAGCCACCTCGGCAACACCACCACCGCCAGCACCCCGGGCCGCCGCCCCAGCCCCCAAGATCAGCTACCTAAACTGCATCGTCCGAGGCCACCACAGCACGCCACGCCAGCCGGAGTGCTCCCTGCGCGAGGGATCTCAACACGCGAAGGCATCCCCACCAACCTATACATTCGAAACTAAGCACCTATACATTTGAAAGTTGTTCCTACACCCCCTCACACATGAATACTTGATTCCAGTTATCTGTGCACTCACACGAGGCACTTGCCCCAATCACCCTTGCATTGGAAGGATGCTCCAGAAAGCTCTTTCTACCAGTGAAGGGAGCTACCGGCGAACCATCCACCATTCACATGCTTTGTGATCTATGTTTAAGTGGGACCCATTCAAATGTATAACCATGTATTGTGGTAGTTAATATTTTGTATATAGTCAAATCAATGTCAGATTGATAGGACCCATGTCAGGAGAAGCAATAATTTTTGCGGTGGGATGTACGCATGCATGCATCATCTCCCCTCTCTCTCTCTCTCAAACAAATCCGTTCATTTTATTTTTGTTTACATTTTTAGATGGCCAATATATTTTACAACATTGTTCTATTATTGAAAATTTTCATATATTCAAATTCTTGAACATAAGATCTTTAGAATGAGACCAATCTTGAGTTATATTTAAACTAGTTTAATTTTACTATTTCAAACATATCAAAATATTAATTTCACTCATTTCAAATTACAATTCTCAAAATGATTGAAATCAGTTATTGAAACGATTGAGACCACTTTTCTGAATATAGTTTTCTTTGTGAGTTTCATATTCCAGCTTATGAAACTGTTTCTTCAATGGAGTAATTGTGATGTCTTTTTCTGAAACTAGTGAAATCTATCTTTTGTAATGAGTGTAATCAGTTTTTTGATACAAGTGAAATATAGTATTTCAACTGAGTGACTGTAATGTGTTTTCTGAAATGAGTTATTTGAAAAAAGTGAAATATATCTTTTTGGTGTGAAACGATATTTTCAATGTGTGAAACTAATATTTCTGCTGAGTGAAATATGTTTCAATATTTGTTTTGAACTATCTTTTCTCAACTGAGAGAAATATGTTTTCACAACTGAGTGAAATCATATTCTTCATTGAGTGAAATGTGTTTCTTCAGATGAGTGAAATTGATTTTTTGAACATAAAGAAATTAGTTTTTTAATGATTGAAATCAATTTATGAAATTGGTGAAACTAGTACTCCCTCTGTAAACTAATATAAGAGTGTTTAGATCACTAAAGTACTGATTAAAAGCTCTTATATTAGTTTACGGAGGGAGTATTTTGAAATGACTAAAATCTGTGTTTTCTAATGTGTGAAAATATGTTCTCTCAACTGAGTGAGATATGTTTTCCCAACTGAGTGAAATTATTTTTCTTAAATGAGTGACATCACTTTCTTCCGATGAGTGAAAGCAGCTATATTTGAAATAGATGAAATGCGTAAAAACAATTAATTTCAAAAAGGTGAAATATGTTTTCTCAAATGAGTGAAATATGTTTTCTCGAATGAGTGAAATATGTGTCTTAAAATAAGTGAAACCAATGTTTACAAAGGTGAAACTATTATTTTTAAATTTGCAAAACATGAGCAAATACTTTTATAAAATATATAAAAAGTTTCAAATATAGACATTTGATTTAAAATATATCGATCATTCAAAATATATGAATGAAATAAAATGCATGTCATTTATGTGGGGAGAGAAAATCATGCATGCCCGGTGGGCCTCTCCATTCCATCTCTCTCTTCTAACAAAGCTGCATGTCATGCATGTATTGAGTCAGATATGTCAGTGTGTGCTAATCGTATTTAGATTGTATAAGAGCAAGTCCATAGTTTCCCTAAAATTTCTCCCCTATATCTCAAAACAGGGGACTTCCCTAAAAAGATTCTCCCCTAAAAATTGCTCAACTCCAGCAGTTCCCCTAAACATCTTCCTTATTCTATATTTTAAGAATATTTCATAACTACCAACGGCTAGTTTTCCAACGGCTAGTTTTCCAACGGCTAGTTTCAGCTCTATAAATACATGATCACCCCTCATATCTCTCACAATCCTGATCGTGCCTCCTCTTCTACTTCTCTTTCGCCATCTCTCTGCCATTTCTCCACAACGAGATGAGTCACCGTCGAAGTTTGGCCCGACAATTTTGCGAAGAATCCTCCTCCGAAGATGAGGAACTCATGATGGCTGCAATTGTAGCAGAGGAAGAAGAAGCCCAGTTGGATGCTCCACGACATGGAGGTTCACAACCGGGACGTCAATCTCTTCAGCGTGATTTTGCGGAAGGCTTTCAGAACCTCCACAAGGACTATTTTGCAGAGAATTGCACCTTCAAGGCAAGGTTGTTTCGCAATAGGTATGAAACTGGTGCATATGTTTCGTTTTCACCATAGTAGTCGCTCTTCATGTCTCATACTCTCATTTAAGTTTTTCTTCACATGTATAGAATGCATCGTCCTCTTTTTCTGCGCATAGCAAGTGCTATAGAGGCAGATGATAGCTATTTTTCTCTGAGAAGAAACAGTGCTGGTGTTCCTGGTTTACATCCTTATAAAAAATTGACCTCAGTATTTCGAATCCGAGCTTATGGGATAGCAGCAGATCTTACTGATGAGTATTGTCGGCTAGCAAAGTCCACCGCTTTAAAAAATCTTAGAAGATTTGTGCGTGCTGTGATCGAGATCTTTGGGGGTCAGTACCTGAGATCTCCAAATGCTGAAGATACTGCTAGATTACTTGCAATTGAAGAGCAAAGGGGGTTTCCGGGTATGCTCGGAAGCATCGACTGCATGCATTGGAAGTGGAAAAATTGTCCTACTGCACACAAAGGTTTTTTTGTTGGCCATAAACGCGTGCCCACGGTCATTCTTGAAGCCGTTGCTTCACAAGACCTTTGGATTTGGCATTCTTTCTTTGGTTTACCAGGATCTCATAATGATATAAATGTTCTCCATCGTTCACCAGTGTTTGCAAATCTAGTTGAAGGGCATGCTCCAGAAGTGAATTATACCATCAATGGTCACAACTACAACACAGGGTATTACCTTGCAGATGGCATATATCCGCAATGGGCAACATTTGTGAAGACAATTCCAAATCCAAAAGGTGAGAAGAACAAAAATTTCTCCCGATTTCAAGAAGCATGTCGGAAGGATGTCGAACGAGCCTTTGGTGTTCTGCAAGCTCGTTTTTCTATTGTACGTGGACCGGCAAGGTATTGGGATCTTGAGACACTCGGAGAAGTGATGACAGCTTGTATCATCCTGCATAACATGATAATAGAAGATGAGCGTGGAAGTCGTGTAGACTACCGCTACGATAACATGGGAGAACTAGTGACACCTTCTCACCAAGAGGCGGCTATATTGACTCAGTTTCTTCAAGCTCAAAGTGATATTCAAAACAAACAAGTTCACTGCCAGCGTCAACTTGATCTAGTTGAGCACCTGTGGCAGATCCGTGGACTGGTGTAGCTTTTATAATTATTAGGTGTTAGTAATATTGTATCATTTTAGATTATGCAAGTGTGTAATGTATTTAAATTATGATGATCTGTAAGCAGTACCTTGTATCATTTTCTACATAATGAAAGCAATTGTCTAGTTAACATAATCAGGCAAATATTTCAGAGACCACAACTAGTACAGAATACTACACATAGTTCATCCTAATGGTTCGAAGATAATAAGTAGTACATATTACAACACATAGTTCATCCTAATGGTTCGAAGATAATAAGTAGTACATATTACAACACATAGTTCATCATGCAAATGGCCAAAGACAATGACTCAAGCCGATGAGTTACGATGTCGGTTGATGATCTGGCTCTTCCTTAATTTGTAGAATTCTTGTTCTTGCTCGTCCATGCCAGTAAGGTCCATGCTCATTATTTTGCTTTCTTCAACCCCCATCATCCGTTCTTCCGCCATTCTCATGATTCGTATCTTTTCTTCTTCTAATTCCATCTTTTTTTCTTGTATTGCAAGTTTTTTTCTTTCTTCTACCAACCTATCTTCTTCTCTCTGTTTGTCCATTGCAATCATGAGCTCAAAACGCTCTTGTCTCTTTGACTCCCTAGTCTCCAAGATACCACCAAATGATTCCATGGCACTAGTATTACCTGTACTAGAAGAACTTTGAGCCCGTCGTACTGCATCTTTAGCCCTCTTGATTCCAGGTGGCCTTTTCTTCATGGGAACAACTTTAGAGGGAGATGTAGCTTCATCCTCAAACACACTAGCTGATGATGAATCGGGAGTATCCAAGTAGGATGTCTTTTGTTTTTTCTGAGGCCATGATTTCCACTTCTCGGTGTCTTCCAACTTATTAAAGCAATGCATCAATCCAAATGATTTATTTGCCTTGTCTCCATTGGCATATAGAATAAGCGCTTGACATAGCTACATTAATACATATGCATCAGTACAACAAACATATGAACAAAACACGAACCATGCAAAGTGTATTTGTTACCTTATTATCACGCGTCATCCCACTTTGGTTCCTATTCCGAACCTGAGCATAACATGCACAAAATCTATTCACTTGTTCTTGAATAATAGCCCAACGATGTTGAAGGGAACCTTGTGTGCGACCATGGTCTTCAGATTTATTGACATGGAGGTAAGCATCGATTCTTTTCCAATAACAATCATGAGATTGGTCGACACCTATGATTGGATCTTGAGTAATCTCGAGGTATGCATCCACCAAAGTTAAGTCTTCAGCCTTGCTGAAATTCTTTTGCCTCTTCGAAGCGCTCACTTTCTTCGCCTTTGCTCTCGACGACCTTGCTTTCACATGAGGGGTAGATTCTTCAGGCCCTTCGAGATCATTTTGTTGTTCTTCATGCTCTTCAATATCAGTTTGTTGTTCTTCATGCCCTTCAAGATCCACACGTTGTTCTTCGGTCCAGTGCAAATCATTCAATCCAACATCACTATGCAAAAGATCAAAATAACTCTGATTCTGGTCTTCCATTACCAAAACCTGAAACAAAAAGAAAGGTACATTAAGCTTAAATAGCAGCCGCACAAAAACAAATAACTGCTCTCTGCTACATCAGTATCATACATCTATGTAAATATGCAATCTTCAGTAACATACATCAGCTAGCTGCTCTCTGCTACACACATCAGTGTGTTATCTATGTAAATGTGCAATCTTCAGTATCATATATCTGCTACACACATCAGTAGCTAGCTATACCATCGATGCATCAGTAGCTAGCTAGCAAGCTGCTCTTTGCTAAGTGCTAAAAAACACCAGCGATGCATCTGCTAGCTGCTCTCTGCTGCAAGCACGCATCAACTAGCCACTGCTGCCACACCCCTCCCCGCCTAATCTACTACCCAGCGACTGCCGTTTTGGGCGCCCTACACCTCATCTGCACCATCATCACCAGCCTCTTTTTCCTGATTATCACCTACATCCACCTGCATGTCCTCATCTGTGGCACCAAAACCAGCTGCATCAGTACATTTCTCCTCATTGACATCTCTACTGATGGAAACTGCATCCATTGACGTCCCTTCATCTGCAGAAGCATCACCACAAGTCACGACCCCTTCATCCTCATTGGCATTTCCAGTTGAGCCAAGTATATCCATCTCTGTGACCTCCTCTACAACAACATTATCAATCATGTCGAGATTAGCCACATCATCAGCCGGGGAAGCACCCAGCTCTGCAGGATCATCCACAGCAGCAGCGCCCTCCTCATTCGAATGCAACCCAGCCCCCGCGCCCTCCTCGGGCTTCTCATCAGCCGAATCAGAGTCGTTCGCGACACCTAGAGGGGCCTGGGCCGTCCACGGCGAGCGGGCAGCGGCATACGGCGGCAGCGGCGAGGGATTGGGGGGCCTGGGCCGGCCACGGCGAGCGGGCAGCGGCATACGGCGGCAGCTCTAGGGCCCAGCCACGGCAGCCGTGCGCCCCTCCCCCAGCCACAGCAGCTTCGGCAACTGAGCCTCCCCTCCATCACCCGACGGCGCCCTATCTCCCTTCCCTAGATTCTATACTCTGCTCGGATCCGAGAGAAAATCAAGGAAGGGACGAACCTGGCGCAGCAACGACGGCGGCGTGGTGGCGGGACGGAGCTTTCCGGACGCGGCCGTTGCCTCGTCCAGTGAGTCGGGGAGGGGATTGGGGAGGTCGCCGTTCCCCTAGATAGAGGGGAGAGAGAGAGAGAGCGATTTGGGGGAGGCCAGAAAATCGGGGAGGAGATCGGGGAACTGCTGGAAGCAGTTTTTTTGCTCTTTCCCCCTAAAAGAATGATGGGGAAGGGTTTCGGCGTGCTGCTGGACTTGCCCTAAGAAGTGTAGTTTATTTTCTGACGGAACGCAATCTTGACGAAACTAGACGGACGGCGGATGGTGTGCCGGTACCTACCGGCACGGATAAAATTACTTATTCTCAGGATGCTCCGGCTTTGCATGTGGAGCTATCTCCACGCCACGGCACAGCGCACAGCGCCGTTGTTGCTTTGGATGAGCTAGGCTAGATTGGCTGCGCTGTGTGCCTCCGAGGGACCCCATGTCCACCCGAGACCCAACCACCATGACAGTTGACAGGCACGGGTCTCGCCTCTCCCTCGGCCTCGGGGAAGAAGAAAATTTTCATCAAGTCCAGAACGGCAGCTGAAACCACACCACTGAATTTTTCTCAATAGGACAATGCTATAAACTGTTCTGGAAAGTTAATCGTTCAGAATTGACTAGCGAACATTCCTTCCTTCCTGTTCCAAGGAAACTGGAGCAGCACCCAACTCTGACCATCCGACGGCAGCAGTCCAGCAGCCGGGGTTGATGGATTCCATCCCCAAAACGGCCACGTTTACTCCAAATCCAAACTTAAAACAACTTCTAACAATCCACCACTACTACTACTACTACATACGAGTACTCCACTGAGATCGTGTTGTCCGCAGTTGCCGGCGGCGCTCCGCGAATTGCAAATTTGCAATGCTTCTTCCTCGTGACAGCAATGGCGACGCCGCGCGCGACCCGCTACTCGCCAGCTACCGCGTCCCACTCCCGCCGGCCGACCCCCTCCTAGACAAGCCTCGTCGGTCAGAATGGCTCAGTTTCTGGCGCGATGGCCCGACGTCGGAGGTGGATTGGGGCTCCGTGCGCGCGACGTGCAGGGGGTGGATCAAGCACCCCATGAACATCGCGCTGCTGTTCTGGCTCCTCTGCGTGGGCGCCTCCGGCGGGATGCTCGTGCTCCTCCTCCTCGGGCTCCTCGACCGGGCGTTCCCGGCGCCGGCGGCGAGGGCCCACTGGGTCGAGGTCAACAACCAGGTGCTCAACGCGCTCTTCACGCTCATGAGCCTCTACCAGCACCCGGCTCTTTTCCACCACGTCTTCCTGCTCTGCCGCTGGCGCCTGCCCGGCGACGCCGCCGAGCTCCGCGCCGCGTACTGCGGCAAGGGCGGCGGCCCGCCGCGCCGCGGCGAGCGCGCGCACATGGCCGTCGTCGTCGCGCTGCTCCACCTCACCGTCGTCTGCCAGTACGCGCTGTGCTGGCTCTACTGGGGATTCACTGAGAGGTCCCGCCCCGAGCTCGCGGAGGACGGCTTCTTCGCGCTCGGCGTCGGAGCGCCCGTCGCCGCCGTCGTGTACACCGTGTGCAGCCCGCTGGGGAAAGACCCGTGCGGCGACCTCGCCGCGTGCTCCGACGCCGCCTCGCTGAGACAGCAATGTCCCGCCATGCCGGCGCACGCCATAGCGGTGGTCGAGCCAGAGTGGGCGGGCGGCATGTTCGAGTTCGACTGCGGCGGAGACGCGGCGGCGGGGTGCTGCCTCTCCCTCTCCTGCACCTTCTGCGTCTTCGGGTGGAACGCGGAGAGGCTCGGCTTCGGCAACGCGTGCGTGCACGCCACCACGTTCGCGCTCCTATGCCTCGCGCCGCTGTGGGTGTTGGGCGTCACGGCGCTCCACGTCCACGACGTGGCCGTCGGCGACGTGGTCGGCGGCGCCGGCGTGCTGCTCTGCGCGGGCGGCCTCCTCTACGGCGGGTTCTGGAGGATCCAGATGAGGAGAAAGTTCCGGCTCCCGGGGAGCGCCGCGTGCTGCGGCTCCAAGTCGGCCACGGACTACGCACGGTGGCTGTTCTGCTGGCCGTGCGCGCTGGCGCAGGAGGTGCGCACGGCGAGCCGCTACCACATCGATGGCGAGAGCTTCTTCCACAGGAAGGCCTTCGCCGCCGCCACGACCGACGAGCCATTGCTCATCGCGCCGCACAGGATTGCGATTGCGGCGTCGGATCATGAGGTGCAATCAAAATCAGACGGGCACTTGGTGGTGGTTGTTCATGACGAAATGGTTCCACCGGCTGTGGTGCCGGGGGACGACGACACATGCGAGCAATGCAATGCCGTTCATGTTGAGAAGAAGATTGAGGTGATCGACGTGGTGGAGGATGGATCGTCTTTGTTGGCGTCGAATGCAGAAATGGTGGACCACAGATTGTCTGGTGGAAGGTGGAGGGTGGAGAAGGTGAGGAGGATCATCAATGTGGTGACCATGGTGTCCTTGCTCGTCCTTTTGTACACAAGGGGATCTATTCTTTAGGGGTGCATTGAATTTAAAGCTGATTATTTTTTGGAGAAAGAAAAGAATTTAAAGATGATTATGTAAATGGTTTTAATTTTTTTACTGTATTTGCATAGACAACAAGATTAAGAATTAACTGTACATAACTCTGTAATTCGGCGGTTGCAGTTTGGAAAGTAACATGTTTCAAGTTACACGGCACGGAGTCTAACCTGTGATTTTCTTTTCAAGAGTACAGCAATGACATACCATATTTTTATAGAAGAAGAAAACAACATTTTAGAAGAGACCTACGGCGCACCTACACCAACAAAAAAACTTAGTCTACTCCCTCACGAATCTATGCAGCCCTATCACTCCCACACCGGCTTGTTTCCGAGCCTTGATCCCCTCTAGGTTTGTTGCACTACCCTTTTTGACATTCTGATATGTTCCACGAGATTGAACACCCTTGCGTTCCTTTGTTTCCGCAGATGCCAGGCGGTGGAAAACAACATTGAGTCGAAACCACGCTTACCCGGCTGACAAAAACTGCCCCGTGTCCGAGCCCACCTTTCCATGAAAGAATCATTCACCTCCGGAATGACCACGTTCATCTGCAGTGTGTTGAAACAACCATGCTACACCTCGCATTAGTAAGAATGTGGTGCACATTTTTTTTGACTATAAATAGTAGGGTAAAAACCCCACTGCAACTTTTATTGATTAAGGAACAAAGAACAAAATAATAGTCTGATAGGCTTGAGGTAAGCCCAAAAACAAAATAAAAAGAAGGAAAGAAAATAAAAATAAAAATAGGAAATAAAAAGAAGGAGGAAAGAAAAAAAAAAGAAGACTAAGAAAAAAACTAGCTAACTAGCTGAAAGAGCTAATAAAGAAAGAAGCAGAAGCAAATCTATCACTAAAGAAGCAATTACAACAATGTCTCCAGCCAAGCAGAGAATTGAGAGACATGCATTCTCTTCATCCTGTATTTTAGCAGCTTGAGCTCCTCCACGAAAATGAATTTATAGCCCTGAAATGAGGGAGTTATTATATGCTCAAATATCTCATTATTCCTGGATATCCACATAGCCCATGACCCTAGAATGATAATCTCCATAAAAAGGGATAATTGAGCTTTGCCTTTTAGGTCTTGATATGCTTCTAACACTGACAGGTTATGTGTTCATGTTGGACAGATGAAATCCTAGCACTGAATGGCAAAAGGGCATCCCCAAAAGAGGTGGTGTAGTGTTTCTTCCTGCAGACAATCCCTCACTGCACAGTTGTATGCTTCAAGTTCAAAGATTTTTCTTCAAGTGGTCCACATTGTCTTCATCCTGCAAACATGTGTAGCATGTCGAGGGTGCGCCATGAAGTCCTTGCCGAGCCCTGCGGTATGAGGTCCTGAAAGTGCAACTAATCCACGGGTGGTTTTGGTAATTCATAAGAGCATATAGCTCATTGAACTAATATCCATTCAAGTTCAATATTTCAGAATGTTCAATGATTGGAATAGCATGGACTAGAGATGTGGACCCCTCAAAATGCTAAGGACACATATTGGCAAAAGCCCAAGACTCTTCATTTATATTTTAGTTATCCAAGGTCACATTGAGTCCATAGGAAAGACAATACTATTAAAACGGGATGAGGTGTTACTTAATGGATTGCTTGCTCAAGTGCTTCGTGATATTGCTCCAAAACCCTCAGCCACTTTCTCATTCCAAATATGTTAAAATCCTAAATTCCAACTCGGCCTCACCGATATTTTAACGACGCCTCCGAGTTCATATGACATAGCCACTGCTAGAAACCCTAACAGTTCGGTGACACTGATACGGATCTCGCTCTCACCGAGATGGCCTTGCCAATTCTCTGTTGCCTATTGCCATTATTTTGGTCTCACCAAGTTGGCTTGACATTTTCTTTGTTGCCTTATTGCTTCACTTCGGTCTCACTGAGTTGATGCAATCGGTGCCACCGAGTTGATGTTTTCCCTAAGCCCTATCACACCGGTCCCACCGAGTTGTTCCAATCGGTCCCACCGAGATTTCTAACGTTCACATTTTGAACTGAATCGGTCTCACCGAGTTCTTCTATTCGGTCTGACCGAGTTGGGTCAAATGTGTGTAACGGTTGGATTTTGTGTCGAGGCTATATATACCCTCCACCCCCTCCTCCATTTGTGAGAGAGCCATCAGAACGTGCCAACACTTCCAGCATACAATTTCTAGGGGAGAACCACCTACTCATGTGTTGAGACCAATATATACCAATCCTACCACAAGAATGTTGATCTCTAGCCTTCCCCAAGTTGCTTTCCACTCAAATCATCTTTCCACCATATCGAAATCTGTGTGAGAGAGTTAAGTGCTGGGGAGACTATCATTTGAAGCACAAGAGCAAGGAGTTAATAATCATCACACCATATATTACCTTTTGGAGAGTGGTGTCTCCTAGATTGGTTAGGTGTCGCTTGGGAGCCTCCGAGAAGTTTATGGAGTTGAACCAAGAAGATTGTAAGGGAAAGGAGATTGCCTACTTCATGACAATCTACCCGAGTGAGGCAAGTCCTTCATGGGCGTTGTCCATGTGGGATAGACAAGGTTGCTTCTTCGTGGACCCTTCGTGGGTGGAGCCCTCCGTGGACTCACGCAGCCGTTACCTTATCAAGATGGATGTATGATAGCACTACCTATCAGAACCACGCTAAAAATTTCGTGTCTCCATTGCGTTTGCACTCTCCAAACCCTTCCCCCTACCTTCATATGCAATTACTTTCCACTGCTACACTCTTAGAATGCATGTGTAGGATGATTGCTTGACTTGTGCTAATTGCTAAATTCTACCCACAATTAAAATTGGAAAAATGTTAGATTTTTATTTGGTCAAGTAATCCAATCCCCCCTCTAGACCTACTTGTGATCCTACAAGTGGTATCAGAGCTAAATGATTTGAATGAAACTAACCTGGACTGACGCTGTTTTCAGCAGAACTACCATGGTGTTGTTTTTGTGCAGAAATAAAAGTTCTCAGAATGGAACAAAACTTTTTGGAGAATTATTTCGGAATAAAAGAAGGGTGCTGGGTGAGGAGAACCCACCAGGGCACGCCCCCTCCATGCGTGCCCAGGTGGGTTGTGCCCACCTGGTGGCCCCACAGACCCTGAGTCCAACTCCCTAAATACCTATTTTTCAGAAAAAATGAGGTAGGAAGAATTATCTCGTTTCGCGATATGGAGCCGCCGCCATCTCCTGTTCTTCATCGGGAGGCCATATCTGGAGTCCGTTTGGGGCTCTGGAGAGGGGAATCTTCGGTCTTCGTCATCACCAACCCTCCTCCATCGCCAATTTCATGATGCTCTCCACCAGGAGTGAGTAATTCCTTTGTAGGCTCGTTGGTTGGTAAGGAGTTGGATGAGATTCATAATGTAATCGAGTTAGTTTTTTTATGGGTTGATCGTTGTTATGACTTTACTATGCCTAATGCTTCACACTTTGGGCCCGGGTGCCATGATTTCAGATCCGAACCGTTTATGTTATCACCATTATATCTATGTTGTAGATCCAATCCCGCAAATCATATTCACCTGCTATGAGTTATGATCCGCAAACCCCGGAGTGACAGTATTCGGGATACTTTCCGGTGATGACCTTAGCTTGAGGAGTTCATGTATTCACTATGTGTTAATGCTTTGTTTCGGTACTCTATTAAAAGGAGGCCTTAATATCCCTTAGTTTCCTTATGGACCCTGCTCCCAAGGGAGCGTAGGACAAAATATCTCATACAAGTTCTTTCCATAAGCACGTACGACTACTTACGAAATACATGCCTGCATTATATTTATGAACTGGAGCTAGTTTTGTATCGCCCTAGCTTATGTGTTATATGATGAATATCATCCAACAAATTGCCAATCCAATTCCTACGAATTTCCTACATATTGATCTTGTTAAGTTACTACGGCTGCTGTTACTGTTACAACTGCTACAAAATTATTGCTATCACTGTTACCGTCACTATTGCTATTATCACTACTATCAAAACTATCAAACTATTGTGCTACTAAACACTTTGCTGCAGATAATTAATCTCCAGGTGTGGCTGAATTGACGACTCAGTTGCTAATACTTGCAAATATTCTTTGGCTCCCCTCATGTCGAATCTATAAACTTGGGTTGAATACTCTACCCTCGAAAACTGTTGCGATCCCCTATACTTGTGGGTTATCAAGACCTTTTTCTGGCGTCGTTGCCGAGGAGCATATCTATATTTGTTGATTCACTTGGGATTATTATCTATTTATCACTATGAAGAATCTGAAGGATGATAGAACTAAGATCTTTCCCTCAACTACGAGGGGAGGTAAGGAATTGCCATCACACTCTGCACTTGATTCGCCTTCAGTTCTAGGTAAGCTTGCTACACCACACTATGCTATTAATCCTGATATGTCGCAAGTTATTGATGATGCCACTTCTGCTATGAATGATGCTAGTACCTTGCTTGATAAGACTGTGCCATTGGGTGAACTACTTGATGAACAACTTGCTAGACTTGATGATATTGAGAATGCCGAAACTCATGAAGTACTTGAAACTGAAATTTTTGAAACACCTATTAGATCTAGCCATCCTAGATATGAATTGCCTAAAGTACCAGAAGGTTATGTTATGGATGAGAAGACAACTAGAGACTTTGTTGCTTGCAATGATAGAGACGATCTTAAGAAATTATTATGCAAACTGAAAGAAAAGTCTCTGAATGCTAGAATGGAATGTGATCCTAAGTTTGCTAACTCACCTCTCTGTGTTACTGATAAGGATTATGAATTCTCTATCGACCCAGAGTTATTTACTTTGGTATAATCTGATCCTTTCCACGACTATGAAACTGAAATCGCAGTGGCACATCTTACTAAACTAAATGATATAGCCACCCTATTTGATCATGATGAGAAAATTTGCTTTTATTATATCCTCAAGTTGTTTCTGTTCTCATTAATGGGTGATGCTAAAGCTTGCTACAATACTCTTACTCCTAGTTGTGTGCGTAGTCCCTACGATATGATTAATTACTTCTCTGTAAAATATTTCCCCGCTCATAAGAAACAAGTTGCCTTGCAGGAAATATTTAACTTTGTGCAAATTGAAGAAGAGAGTCTCCCACAAGCTTGGGGGAGGCTTCTCCATGTGCTTAATGATTTGCCTGATCATCCACTTAAGAAAAATGAAATACTTGATATCTTCTATAATGGACTAACCGATGCTTCTAGGGATTTCGTAGATAGTTGTGTTGGTTGTATTTTCAGGGAACGAACTGTTGAACAAGCTGAGGAGTTATTGAATAATATATTGAAAAATTATGATGATTGGAGTCTTCTCGGACCACCACCTAAACCAACTCTGAAGAAGAGGGGTATCTTATTTCTCAGTCCCGAGGATATGCAAATGGCAAAGAAAGGTATGAGGGAAAAAGGTATTAAAGCAGAGGATGTCAAAGTTTTACCACCTATTGAAGAAATCCATGGACTTGACACACCACCACCAAAGGTGGTAGAGGTAAATTATTTAATGAAATTTGATGAAGGTGATATCCCTTACAATAAACATCCTAGTCAATGCCTTTATGAGTTTGATAACTACATTAGAAAACAAGATCACTTCAATGCCAATGTCATTAAACAATTGAAATACAACTCTGATATGAGTGCTCGCTTGAGTGACTTCTTATTTAGAATCTCTAATGATGTTAGGGGTGTGGGAAAACATGCTTCTATGGTTCAAAAATCAATTAGAACAAGTTGCTCAATCTCAGAAAGAATTACTAAATGAAATGTATAATAACATAAATGATTTTGCTGTTAGAGTAGCAACTAGAGAGGTAAAATGACTCAGGAACAACTTTACCCTGAGGGACACCCTAAAATAATTGAACAAGATTCATAAATACTTAACACTAGTGCACCTAGTCCCTATAGAAATAAAATGAAAAGGAAAAATGATAGAACCGTGCACACCTCTAGTGAACCCAAAAAACCTCCTGAAAACAGTAATGATGTTTCTATCTCTGATGCTGAAACTCAATCTGGTAATGAACATTCATCTAGCGACAATGAAAAATATAATGGTGATGTTCATAAAGACACTCAACCTGACAATGATAAACAACCGGATAATGATGTTGAGATAGAACCTGATGTTGATCTTGATAACCCACAACCCAAAAATAAAAGATATGATAAAAGAGACTTTATTCCTAGAAAAAATGGGAAGGAAACAGAACCATGGGTACAAAAACCCATGCCCTTTCCACCTAAATCAACTTACAAGAAAGATGATGAAGAATTTGAACGCTTTGCTGAAATGCTTAGGCCAGTCTTTTTGTGCACCCTCTTGACTAATATCTTAAAGATGACCCCTTATGCAAACTACATGAAAGACATCATAAATAATAAAAGAAAAATACCAGAAGCTGAAATCTCCACCATGCTTGCTAACTATTATTTTAAGGATGGAGTTCCTAAAAAACTTGGAGATCCTGGAATACCAACTATACCTTGCTCCATCAATAGAAATTATGTGAAAACTACTTTGTGTGATTTGGGAGCTGGTGTTAGTGTTATGCCTTTATCTTTATATAAAAGACTTGATTTGAACAAGCTTACGCCTACTGAAATATCTTTGCAAATGGCTGACAAATCAACTGCTATACCTATTGGTATTTGTGAGGATGTGCCCGTTGCTGTTGCTAATGTTACTATTTTAACTGACTATGTTATACTTGAGATACCCGAGGACGACAACATGTCGATTATCCTTGGTAGACCCTTCTTGAATACTGCAGGGGCTGTTATTGATTGCAATAAAAGCAAGGTCACTTTTCATATCAATTGTAACAAGCACAGAATGCACTTTTCGAAGAAACAATTTCAAGTGAATGGTATTAATGTTATTGAAAATTCTCCGACGCTCACTATTGGTTGCAACTACCTCTACCTACTGTCAAAAAGAGATACGATATACTTATTGTTGGGGATGTTCATATCCCCATTGAGGTAACTTAGTGTTTTACAAAAATTCTTCGGTCTCATGATAATTGGAAGTGGTTGTTAATAAGACTTGATCAACCTTATTAATTAATCATTTTCAAGAGGTATGAAGTTAATGAATCTTGTAAGCACAACTCTGTGTCCCTTCATTTTATTCTCTGTTTTTCTTAGTTTAATAAAAATAAAATTCCATGATTTGTCTGTTTACTGTTTTCTCGTGCATTAAAAAATGACCCAAATATAAAGGTGACCAGAATGCCTTGAAAATTTAACAAGATTTTTTCTGATTATATGAGAATTTCTAGTGCAAATAACATCAGAGGGGGGCACACCAGGTGGGCACAACCCACCTGGGCGCGCCAGCAGCCCCAGGCGTGCCCTAATGGGTTGTGGTCCCCACATGCCCCCCTCACTTATCTCTTTAGTCCACTTCATCCCCTACCTCAAGAAAAAAAATCACCATTGCTCTCTCCCTCGTGGTCTTGCTCTAAAACCCGTGGATTTCGATCTCTTTGCTCGAAGCTCCATTTCCGAAACTGTTTTGGGGGATTGGTACTTGGTATGTGACTCCCCCATTGCTCCAATTAGTTTTTGCTTTAGTGGTTTATATTTTGAGTAATTAGCTACTCTTGATGCTGCTGTAGATGAGCTTGCATGTTGAATTCTTAGAGTTCTAAGTAGTTTGAATACTCAAAATGGCCTATATGCATCCTTATGAGTAGTTGCTATCATTCTTGTGAAGTTTTGTTGACAATTTTTTGTGGACCAAAAATTTCAGAAATTGTATGCAAATAAA
Source organism: Secale cereale (assembly GCA_902687465.1). Lineage (NCBI taxonomy): Eukaryota > Viridiplantae > Streptophyta > Magnoliopsida > Poales > Poaceae > Secale > Secale cereale. The sequence goes on from LR738713.1 coordinate 376,019,904, forward strand.
ATGTACTTATTTGGAAGGAGTTCTTCAAGGAGGAGATCCACGAAGCATCATCCAGTAGTGGCTCGATATGACGGTCTTATGTGGAACCAAGGGCAAGCTCGATTCGAGAGGCTGCTATTAAATCTTGCTTATGGTCGTGCGATGAGTTCATGGTAAATGCAGGTATTAAAAAATAATTCGAGCAATATATTCACTATGCCGAGCTCGGGCCCTACATGGAAGATAAGTGTGATCAACACCGCGCCCTCACTGAGACATTTACCAAAGAGTTTAGATTTCATCCTCGTGAGTCTAGAGTTTCATTTAAATTGTATGATAGCCCCTTCACCTTGCCTCTAGAGACATTTTCTAATATCTACAAAATGCCATTTTGGGGTTCGCTAGATGAACCACCGAGATTTGAGTATGAGCTATTTCTGACTAGTCTTTGTTATGGAGAGGATATAGGTGTGACACAAGGTAGAATAAAAAGCATTCACTTTCCATCAATTCAGTACTTTGCACTTTTTAACGGCAAATGTATAATAGGCAAACATGACTCTAGCATGCTGTGTGCTCCTGACTTGAGCCTCATACACACCGCCCTCACTAGCATCCAATGTTATAACCTTGGAGTGATTGTTGCACGTAAATTGCAGCATAACGCTGGTAGCGGTTATTTTTATGGTGGGATTTATGCCTCACGTTTAGCAACGGAGCCGCGTGTTTCACTTTGGCCTAATGACCCTATTTTACCCTCTCAGTACTTAGATTTGAGGCCATGAAGCTCCATAAGTTCCTTAAGGGAAAAATTAATAATTATACTTATAACTTGAGGTTCAACAAAGAACATATTGTTCATACCTTCTTGCCTGTGCCTGCTCTCTTTAATTTTCACAGTAAGGGAAGATACTATGTTTCTGAGAGCGAGGATCGTGCACACAATGCGGAGGTCATGGCTACCCAGCGGGCTGAGATGGATGCACCAAGAGCCTCCATGAGCAACCATGCTAATTACTATGCAGGCCGCTGATGAGGATTGCCAAGCTAGGCCAAAAGCCTAAGCTTGGAGAAGTACGTGTTTCCACCGACATTATAATCATGTTCACACATTTCATTCCAGTTGTCGGTGCTCACACTTTTTCATTGTATTATCCATGCTAGATTTATTTTTCTCTTGCTTTCTTTTTGTGTGTTTGAAAAACCATGAGAAAACCCAAAAATGTTTCCTGTTTCTATTTGGTCTTTCTTTCTTGTTTAATTAGCTGTAGTACTAAAAGAAACCCAAAAAGATTTCTCGCTTCTTTTCTTTGTTTGTTGGGAGCTCTCCCGTGTAAATAGTTTTCTTGTTTTTGTTTTCTTTCTTTATTTTGCCTTCTTTGAGAAAAATCAAAAACTCCAAAAAAAATTCAGTGGGTTTCTCTGAATTTCTTTTCTAGTTTTTGAGTCGTAGCAAGGAGGAGACCACGATGAAAATGTTGAGTGGCTCTCATATGCATTATCGTTATCTAACAGAGAGCTCAAATTTGCCTTGTCTTCTCCTTTATGAATAAAATGTTTACATATTCCAGCTTAGTCCATCACACTCTTGCACTATTATTATTCTCATATCATTTGGTTGTGCAAGTGAACGACAATAATGACGATATTTGATGAACTGGCCGTGGCAAAGAGAAACGGATATGAACTCAGCTTGTTTTTGTTTTTGTAAATATGTTTAACCTAGTATCCATGATTCCGCCTATTATGATCAAACATGTTGCAATGACAATTAGAGATTATAGTTTCTCATGCCATGCTTAAGTAGCTAGGAGTGGATAATGATTTATCTTGGAGGTCAACATTGCATTAAAATGATTGGGATGTAGTATGACGATGTGGTATCCTCCTCCGAATGTTTGAAGTGGCTTGACTTGGCACATGTTCATGCATGTATTTGAATCAAAACTAACATAGACTCTATGATATTTGTGTTCATGGTGTCCATATCCTACTCATGCTGATATCCAATGCTTATTATGCATAATGCATGTTCATGATCATTTGTTACTCTCTAGCTGGCCGCCTCTCAACCTACTTGCTAGCCTTCGTCTGTACTAAGCGAAAATACTGCTTATGCATCAAATCTCAAAACCAGAGTTATTCTAGATGAGTCCACCATACCTACCTATATGCAGTATTACCCTGTCGTCCTAAGTAAATTTGCATGTGCCACCTCTAAAAACTTTAAACGAACATCATTTTGTGTGCCTGGATTGTTCATAGAGTGACAGAAGGTAGTCGGTATCTTCCATGCTAAGAGGGTTATTCTCATGATGAGTGTTTATTCACTTTTCCTTGCACGAGTGGGATGGTAATAGGGATTCCCAATCCCGAACTCAAAAAGAAAAGACATACAAATAATCAAACAAAAACTCCTACGAAGTAAGACCTTTACTTTTCCGCTTGGGAACCACTACTAATGTGTTTAGCATGGAAGATATTAATAACTAATGGTCGCAGAGTAAATATGAAGGGTGCCCTTCTCAAATAAGCGTGAGATCTGAGAGCACTATTTTCATCCTCATGCATTGTGTGTAGTTAATGTTGGGTGTTAGCATGGCTAGATCTTTTCTACCATGAATTACAATGTTTCGTTGCTGCGTGAACTTTGGAGGTGCTCTGCATTTATGTTTTGCGGTCTCAGAAAGGGCTACCGAGATACCACAGTTGTCATATTATATCATGGTTATTTTGATAAAGTGTTGTCATTTGATATATCTTATTATTGCTCTCTAGTTGTTTAGGCCATTGATATCACTACTGCAGGATGCTGCTAACACGACAGTACGATTACAGACCCTTTGTCGAAACTATGTGCGATGCATTAATCGCAAATGGTGATGTAAAAAACCTTCAAAACATATGCAAAACATTTGCGATGAAGGATTCATCAAACACGGTTCAGATTTTAGTTGCGTGTGCGATGTAGGGCATACGGTTCAGTTCAATTAACTGTTTGCGATGAGGAAAAAGAACATAAACGGGCAGCCAGATGAAGGCGTGTGCGATATACGGCATACAGTTCACTCAGATTAACTGTTTGTGATGAGGCGGAACAACAAAAACGGGCAGCCGAATGAAGGTGTGTGTGCGATTTAGGGCATACGCTCCAGAAGGATTAACTGTTTGCGATTAGGCAACACAACAAAAACGGTCAGCCAAATCAATGTGTCTGCGATTGACGGCATACACTTCACACCGCTGAACTGTTTGTGATTAGCCACAACAAACAAAAAGAGTTAGACAGATCAACATGTGTGCGCTAGACGGGCACACATTCTAATTAAAAGAAGCATGCATGATGGTAATAACGAGCACGCACGCTTGTTGGAACAAGACGTGTGCTGACATTGCCTCTTGTGGTGCACCCTATGGTGCAAACGCCACGAACGCGGCCTAGAAAGTGTGCCCATGTTACGCCATCCGGCAATAGTGCCACACTGAGAAATTATTGAACCGTCAATAAAGTTTGAGCCTGCGTCCCATCACATTCCAAATTACAAACCTGTTCACACCGATCAAAACCTAAACGGTTTCCTCATCCACAAAAACAAAAAAGTCATTCATCATCGTTCCCTTGTGCCTGCCATGGCCAACGTGAGCTATAGGTCGAGAGATTACCACTAGGGAGAGGCTAGCATGGAAGCGGAAGCATGAGAGATGTCCCGCCTCCCCGCGAAAGCAGCCGACATGTCCTTCCGCTCGGCCATAGCAGCATAGAGGTCCCGCCGCATCGTCGAAGCAACATGGAGGTCCCGTCGCGCCGTCGATGCAGCAGACTGGTCCGGCCGCGCTGCGGAAGCAGCAGAGATGTCCTGCCGCACCGCGAATGCAGCAGAGATGTCCTCCCGCGCCGTGATGTCCCGGGAAAATTTCTCGCGGGCAGGCGAGGACTCTTACAGGCGCATGAATGCGTTCATCCATAGCCAGATGGATCAGATCTTTGGCTGGGCGAGGTTGTAGGACGACATGAAAGCCTCGTTTGAACAGGCTACCGTCGTCATCCGGCAACTAAGGGAGGGCAGTGCGAAGCTCCGGGCCGAGAGCGACCTACTCGGGGCGAAGATCGTCGAAAGTGCGGAGCAGCAGGAGGAGACCACTGCTTTGTTGAAGAGGACATGCATCATTGTCAAGAAACTTATTAACAAGAATGACATGCTCTGCATCGAGCGCCAAAGGATGGTGGAGGAATCCGTGGAAGCTCTCAAGCAGCGTCTTGAGGACACGAAAGAGCTCATCACCACTCACTGCGGAGACTAGTTCCTTCTTCTTTTGCCCTTGTGTATTTCGGGCGTTGCCGCATGTGGCTTTTTTAATTATCTTCCTAAATATCTAAGACAATTATTATCCGCTGTCATCGTCCTTATATTCATCAGTCTTGTTATAAGTCGCAGTCGACGCTATATAGGTCCGTCGGATCTTACATCAAGATCTGTGCAAAACTTTCTTTTCAGATTTTCCTTTTTCTCTCTTAAATCTCAGTCGACTGAGACATAGCCACACCATGAAACAAGGGCTCAAGCACCATTAATGGAGACGTTGGGAGGGAGGTGGGTGGCGGATAGAGGTCAAAGGGATCTCCTATCGATGAGCATGCGCATGGGTCTGATCGCACGCCTCCCATACTCAAATAGCTACTCCCCCTCTCTCAGTTTAGAAGCCTTGCGTGTAGCCCTAAGTCGCCAATTTTACTAACCTAATAGAAGTCATATATTACAAAAAACATACCATTGTAAATTTTAGATGTTCTATTTTCAAACGCTATAATTTTTGTGTTATATAGATTATATTACGGTGATAAAATTGGCAACCTAGGTATACGCGCAGAACTTGTAAACTGAAACGGAGGGAGTACCCCACGCGGCACCTCCTAACCAATAAAAAATGGGGACGCGTGGTGGCACGTAAATGGTGAGTAGAACGCCCACGGTTTCAATAATACTTGTGTTTCCGGTTTGTAACGTGACAAGACTTGTTCCAAAATGACTTCGTTGATTGTTAATGTGTGCACCTTCGCAAATCAGACAAAAAATTTACCATAGCATGTTGGTGCCATGTCATGACACCATGCGAAATTTCATGATTTTCAGGCGAGTTTTGGATTTACGAGAATTTTATAACCAAGTTTTTCGATGTTTCCGGCCGAGCCAAGACACCCAAATGTTTGAATTCCATTCCCACTTCTTCCATGGGACCTAGAAATTCGCCCAAGTACACATAAATAATTTTCCAACTAACTTTTGCGCACTTGAGCATGCGCTTGTACTTAAAATTTGAATATAGTGCATTAAATGCCTAGAAAATTAATTAATGTATAAAAAGGCCAAACGAACCTGGAATAATTCCAAAATTTAGCTACATGTGTAAAAAAACTCAAGGCGGGAAAAGGCAATGTATGTTGTTTCGCACACGAAGGTGACATGTTCCCTCTCGGAACCACGAGCCTTCTTGAGAGAAGCTCTGGTTTGCAAGTAGCTTATACCAAACCTTGTCCCAATTTGACCAGAAAAATACCACAACATGTTGGTGCCATGTCATGACACCATGCCAAGTTCCATGATTTTCAGGCGTTTTTTGGATTTACAGGAATTAAATAACCAAGTTTCTCAATATTTCCGACCGAGCCACGATGCCCAGATGTTTGAATTCCATTCCCATGTCTTGCACGAGACTTATAAATTCACACAAGGACACACATGTGATTTTTCAACCAACTTTGGTGCACTGGAGCATGGGTTTGTAGTTCAAATTTTAATTATGCACATTAAATGCCCATAAATTCAATTAATGTATAAAAAAAGGCCAAACGAACCCGGAATAATTCCAAAATTTAGCACGAAACTCCTATTTGGTCCAAGCTGCCTATGTAAAAAATTAAGGCAGGAGAAGCCGGTGTATGTCGTTTCGCACACGGAGGTGACATGCATGTTCCCTCTTGAAATCACGAGCCTTCTTGATAGAAGCTCCGGTTTGCAAGAAGCTTATACCAAAGCTTGTTCCAATTCGGCCAAAAAAATTACCACAACATGTTGCTGCCATGTCATGACACCATGCCAAGTTTCATGATTTTCACGCGTGTTTTGGATTTGCAGGAATTAGAAAACCAAGTTTCTCAATATTTTTGACCGAGACACGACGCCCAAATGTTTGAATTTCATTCCCATTTATTGCATGGACCTAGAAATTCACCCAAGGGCACACATGTGCCTTTTCAACCAACTTTGGTGCACTGGAGCATGTGCATGTAGTTCAAATTTGAGTTATGCACATTAAATAACCATAAATTCAATGAATGTATAAAAAACGCCAAACGAACCTGGAATAATTCCAAATTTTAACACATCACTCATATAGTTCTATGTTGCCTCTGTAATAAATCAAGGGGGGAGGCAGCGTATATCGTTTCGCACACAAAGGTGACACGTCCCCCCTCAGGAACCACGAGTCTTCTCAAGAGAAGCTCCGGTTTGCAAGAAGCTTATACCAAAACTTGTCCAAATGCGACTAGTTTTTTTACCACGGCATATTGGTGCCATGAAATGACACCATGCCAAGTTTCATCATTTTCAGGCGAGTTTTAAAGTTACAAGAATTTAAAAACCAAGTTTCTCACTATTCCCGGTCGAGCCACGACGCCTAGATGTTTGAATTTCATTCTCATTCTTGCATGGGACCTATAAATTCACCCAAAGACACACATGTGATTTTTCAACAAACTTTGGTGCACTGGAGCATGTGCTTGTAGTTCAAATTTGAATTATGCGGATTAAATGCCTAGAAACTCAATTAATGCATAAAAATGCCAAACAAACTCGAAATAATTCCAAATTTAAACACGACACTCATGTAGTTGCATGTTCACTGTACATCGATATTCTAGCAATTCAAACACCATCCTTTCCCTCCGTAACAACATTTTGTCTTTCAAAACATAATGAAAAAAATTAGGTATACCACAAACAATTTACTAGCAAGAATCATGTGGGATGCATAAAATATCTTGGCGCACCGTCTTGTCTGGCTTACGCAGGAAGCTTCATCGTCTACAGTCCATCGCCCGCGATTGAACCACACTTGCATCCCAGTTTCGCGTGGCACCGAGCGAAATTCTTCTGCCACCGCGGAAATATCTATCTCCCCGCCCCCCCCCCCACTAAAAGCCACATTTCCACTTTTCCTCCTTGCTTTCCAAGTTCAAACCTTCACCGTTGCTTACTAGCAGCTCAACCTCCTCGCCGACGACCCTTCTTTTTGCAGCACCGCCTCCTCGCCGGCGACCCTTCTTCTTACAGCGCTGCCTCCTTGCCACCGACCCTTCTTCTTGCTGCTTGGCCTCCTCGCCGCCGACCCTTCTTGCTGCGCGGCCTCATCGATATGGTCTGGTAATCCAAACCCCACCCCTACCATCCTCCTCCTTTACCGTCCCACATGCCCCGACCGACGACGCGACACCTGTTGTCTAAATCACTGGCCCCGTCCTCCAATTAAGCGCCGCCCAGAGCCATTTTGCACGCCGTATAACATGGAGCTCGGTAGCATCTGGCAGCGGAGAAGCAAACATCGGCCGCACACGCGCACACGAGGTCGCTATGGCTTCCATGCGTGACAATCGCCTGATCTTGGAGGAGCACCTGGTCTTCGAGGCAACCGTCGACATGCCACACGATTATCTACTTTAAAATACAGTTTGTGTTGTTTTCTCGAGGCCACCGCCAGTGCCTTCTAGTGATTTGTCCTCTGTAATGTTAATATGCAATATGATGTTCAGTTAACAATTTGGTCCTCTGAGATGTAATGTTCAGTTAACAGTTTGGTCCAACAATTGCTACATTTCGTAGTACTATTCTCAAGCATTCTTTGTTTTCTTAACTGCCTTATATTCTAGTACATGTTTCTATTCTGCAATGTCGTGCTCAGTTAACTATTTTGGTTCATTTGGTCTGCTGTCCATTTAACCATTTGGTTCAATTCTGCAATTTTATTTTCATTTACTGTGGGTACAATTTTGTATTATTATGCATGTGCGAAATAAATCGAATTTGGATGTACTCAATACATATTCTACTGATAGTATGGCAACTCTCAGTTAACCTGATCAAGATCTTCCTTATGTGTGTTATAGGGAAACAATGGGAGACACTGCGGTTTACCATCGAGGTTTGCTCATGGATGGTCCTTTCGCTAGTACTAGCACATTATTGTGCAGTTGCAGGAATCATTCTAATATTTAGGTTTCTTACAATTTGGTCTTGCACATGTAGGTCCTGTTGTCAGAGGCTTAGACCCACTGTTCGACCCATTTTGCATATGGGGAAATGAGATGTCCATGAATATCAGTCAAGTCAAGAAAGTCAGAAAGATTGTTAGGATGAAGAAACTTGCGACGAATAACATCAAGATCTTTGTTTGCACAATGAAGAATACATCAGTTAACTATAGGATGGTACTAACTTTTTTACCTTGTTTTTACCCCTTGCGCAATTTCAAAGTTTATAACAACTATTTATGCATATCTTTGTTTTCAGTACTTTTCAAAGCAATTCACCGATGATTACCTCTCAAACCACCTGCATGGTCAAGAGGCAAGGAAGGTATTCATTCAACACCCATGGTACAATATTGAAGTCTTCCTGAAGAGGACGAAGGTTGGGCGGGCAATTGTCCATAGCCACTGGCCTAAAGTTGCAAGGACATTAAACATCACTGAAGGCTCAATATTTGCCTTCCACTTTTGCAATTTTCTAGATGAGATTCATATGTCTATTTACCATGTATGATGCTACTTTCCAAAGGTTTTCGATGTTGCATGTGAAACTTGGTGCTGTTGTGTAATGACGCAACTGAGTGCTGAAGCTATCTGATGTAATTCGATTATGAAATCCTGGTTGCTGTTATATGAATATGAAATATCTAGTGTGTTTTATAATAAATGTCAATTTGATTACTACATGGATTATCAATAATAGGCTAATTACCCTGTGTATTGGGTTTTCTATTGCAGACAGTTACCGAGACAGCACCGTGGGCGATGAACTCAAACATCCCACACGGTTTCTAGAAAGTAGGTGTGTCCGATCAACTACCAATCACACACGGTTCTAGCAGAGAATTTTTTGCGTTAGGCCACCTTGCACAAACATTTCCACACAAAAACTGTGTGTAATATACATACGAACAAAAATGTTTTTCTAGGATCCACCGTGTGGGATGTACATACGAACAGAAAGAATCGGGTTTCGATGCCTCGCCCAATCGCACACGAGCTCATTTTGCCCCCGCCTGTGTGCGAGGAGGGCCTATCCTCGACGATTTCTGGGTCGTGTGGGAAGGACCCCCTATCGCAGTCACTCACTTGGCGACGGTTCAAAACACCATCGCGGAAAGGGGTTAAAAACCATTTGTATATTATACGTCTCCAACGTATCTATAATTTTTTATTATTCCATGCTGTTATATTATCATTTACAATCATTTTATATCATTTTTTGGGACTAACCTATTGACATAGTTCCCAGTGCAAGTTGCTGTTTTTTGCTTGTTTTTTACATCACATAAAATCTATACCAAACGAAGTCCAAATGCAGCGAAACTTTTTGGAGATATTTCTAGGCCAGAAGATACAACATGGGCTGAAGAAGTACCAGAGGGGAGCTCCGAGGGGAGCACAACCCACCAGGGCGCGCCTGGGCCCCCTGGCATGCCCAGGTGGGTTGTGCCCACCTCGGTGGCTTCCCGCGCCGCCTCTTCTCTCTATAAATACCTCCATACTCCAGAAACCCTATGGGAGTCGCCGAAATTTTATTCCAGTCACCGCAAGTTCCAAAACCACGAGATCCAATCTAGAGCCCTTTTCCTGCACTTCGCCGGAGGGGAACACGATCACGGAGGGGTTCATCATCCTCATTGGTGACTCTCCGATGATGCGTGAGTAGTTTACCATAGACCTACGGGTCCGAAGGCAGTAGCTAGACGGGCTTCTTCTCTCTTTGTATCTCAATACAATGGTCTCTTGGAGATCTATTTGATGTAATGACTTTTTGCCGTGTGTTTGTTGGGATCTGATGAATTGTGAGTTGATGATCGGATTTGCCTTGATTTAATATCCATTCTTTATTATTATAGCCTCGTATTTCTTCTCCGATATTTGGGTTTTGTTTGGACAACTTGATCTATTTATCTTGCAATGGGAAGATGTGCTTTGTGATGGGTTCGATCTTGCGGTGTCCTTTCCCAGTGACAGAAGGAGCAGCAAGGAACGCATGTATCGTTTCCATTAAGGATAAAAAGATGGGGTCTATTCCTACATGAATAGATCCTATATAATCATGTCATCGTTCTTATTGCATTACTCCGTTTTTTCCATGAACTTGATACACTAGATGCATGCTGGATAGCGGTTAATGTGTGGAGTAATAGTAGTAGTTGCAGGCAGGAGTCGGTCTACTAATCTTGGACATGATGCCTATATATATATGATCATTGTCTTGGATATCATCATAATTATTTGCTTTTCTATCAATTACCCAATAATAATTTGTCTATCCTACGCATGCTATTTTCTCAAGAGAAGCCACTAGTGAAATCTACGGCCCCGGGGTCAATTTTCCTATCATATACTTTAGATCTATATAGCCATTTGCCTTTTCATTTATTTGCAACTTTTGTTTACATATCTATATTATCAAAAACACAAAAATACCTTGCTACATGGTATTTGCTTTTATTTGCATCTTTCAATCTACTACAATTTTATCCCGTCAACACGTCAATTTCTGGCACCTTTATCCGGAAGGGATTGACAACCCCTTTAATGCGTGGGGTTGCAAGTATTTGTTCTTTGTGTGCAGGTACCGTTTACATAGTGTTGCGTGGTTCTCCTACTGGTTCGATAACCTTTGTTTCATAACTGAGGGAAATACTTACCGCCGCTGTGCTGCACCATCCCTTCCTCTTTGGGGAAATACCGACGTATCTCAAGCGCACGTCAAAGGAATTTCTGGCGCTGTTACCGGGGAGACATCACCAACATCTATCAGGTTCCTAATCAAAAATCTCATCTCCTTGCAATTTACATTATTTGCCCTTTTCCTCTCGTTTTCATCTCCCCCACTTCACAAAAAATTGTCGTTTTTATTCGCCCTCTTTTTCATTCGCCATTTTCTGATCGGATCTATCACCTACTTGTGTTCTAGTTTACATTTGCTCAAGATGACGCAAGATAACACTAAGTTGTGTGATTTTTTCAATACCAACAACAATGATTTCATTAGCACTCCAATTGCTCCTCCCTCCACTAGTGTGGAATCTTGTGATAATGCTTTGTTGAATCTTGTCATGAAAGATCAATTTTCTGGTACTCCAAATGAGGATGCCGCTTCCCATCTTAACACATTTGTGGATTTATGCGATATGGAAAAGAAAAAATATGTGGACAATGATATTGTCAAGTTGAAATTATTTGCGTTCTCTTTGCGTGATCGTGCTAAAATTTGGATTTTGTCTTTGCCTCTCGATAGTATCGATTCTTGGGACAAGTGCAAAGATGCTTTTATTACTAAGTATTTTATGCCCGCAAAAACTATTTCCTTTAGAACCAAGATCATGAATTTCAAGCAACTTGAGCATGAACATGTTGCACAATCTTGGGAAACGATGAAATTGATGCTAAGGAATTTCCCAACTCATGGATTAAATCTTTGGATGATCATGCAATTTTTTTATGCGGGGTTGAATTTTCTTTCTAGAAATCTTTTGGATTCCGCCGCGGGCGATACTTTTATGGAAATTACTTTGGGTGAATCAACTACATTGCTTGATAATATTATGGAAAATTATTCACAATCGCATACCGAAAGGGCGCCTACTAGTAAAAAGGTTAACTTGGTCGAAGAAATTAACTCTTTGAATGAAAAACCTGATGCTCTTATGAAAATGGTTGCTAGTAAAAGTGCTTCTGTTGATCTTAATGATATGCCTTTGTCTACTTTGATTGAGCAAAATAGTTATGCAATAGATGTGAATTTTATCTCGCGAAATAATTCCAATAACAATGCTCATAGAGGTAATTTTAATCCTAGGCCTTGATACGTCTCCAACGTACCTATAATTTTTGATTGTTCCATGCTATTATATATTCTATTTTGGATGTTTAATGGGCTTTATTATACACTTTTATATTATTTTCGGGACTAACCTACTAACCCAAGGCCTAGTGCAAATTGTTGTTTTTTTGCGTATTTCAATGTTTCACAGAAAAGGAATATCAAACGGAGTCCAAATGGAATGAAACCTTCGGGAGAGTTATTTTTGGATCCGTATCTACCCAGAAGACTTGGAGTACACGCGAGGAAATGAGAGAGGCGGCCAAGAGGGGGCAGGGCGCGCCTAGGGGGGCAGGTGCGCCCCCACCCTCGTGGGCCCCCTCTGGCTCCCCCGGTGCCCTCCTTCCTCCTATATATATCCACATACCCTAAAAACATCGAGGCAACAAAGTAAACCCTAATTCCACCGCTGCAACCTTCTGTTCCCGTGAGATCCCATCTTGGGGCCTGTTTCGGAGCTCCGTCGGAGGGGGGGATCGATCACGGAGTGCTTCTACATCAACACCATAGCCTCACCAATGAGTTGTGAGTATTTTACCACAGACCTTCGGGTCCATAGTTATTAGCTAGATGGCTTCTTCTCTCTTTTTGGATCTCAATACAAAGTTCTCCTTGATCTTCGAGGAGATCTATTCGATGTAATATTTTTGCGGTGTGTTTGTCGAGATCCGATGAATTGTGGGTTTATGATCAAGATTATCTATGAACAATATTTGATTCTTTGCTGAAATGTTTTATGTATGATTATAATATCCTTGCAAGTCTCTTCCAATTATTGGTTTGGTTTGGCCTACTAGATCTATAGTTCTTGCAATGGGAGAAGTGCTTGGCTTTGGGTTCAATCTTGCGGTGTCCTTTCCCAGTGACAGTAGGGGCAGCAAGGCACGTATTGTATTGTTGCCATCGAGGATAAAAAGATGGAGGTTTATATCATATTGCTTGAGTTTATCCCTCTACATCATGTCATCTTGCTTAAGGCGTTACTCTGTTCTTATGAACTTAATACTCTAGATGCATGCTGGATAGCGGTCGATGTGTGGAGTAATAGTAGTAGATGCAGAATCGTTTCGGTCTACTTGTTATGGACGTGATGCCTATATATAATGATCGTGCCTAGATATTCTCATAACTATGCGCTTTTCTATCAATTGCTCGACAATAATTTGTTCACCCATCGTAGAATTCTGCTATCATGAGAGAAGCCACTACTGAAACCTATGGCCCCCGGGTCTATCTTTATCATATTACTTTACCTTCAATTTCTGTTGCCGTTGCTTATTTACTTTCTTTAATTTTTGTTCTTATACCAAAAATACCAAAAATATTATCCTATCCTATCTATTAGATCTCACTTTCGTAAGTGATCGTGAAGGGATTGACAACCCCTTACTTCGTTGGCTGCGAAGTTCTTATTTGTTTGTGCAGGTGCGAGGGACTCACGCGTGGTCCTACTGGATTGATACCTTGGTTCTCAAAAACTGAGGGAAATACTTACGCTACTGTGCTGCATCACCCTTTCCTCTTTGAGGGAATACAACGCAAGCTCGAGAAGTAGCAAGAAGAATTTCTGGTGCCGTTGCCGGGGAGATCTACACAAAAGTCATATACGAATTACCTATCACAAACCCTTATCCTTCGCATTACATTTTTTGCCTCTCGTTTTCCTCTCCCCCACTTCACCCTTGCCGTTTTATTCGCCCTTCTTTTTCTGTGTGTTTTATTGCTTTGCCTTGCCGCCATGGCTAGTCCCTTATCCGCTCCTTTGTCTCCCGAGTTTGAAGTTCTTCACTTCAAACAAAAGCAAGGAGAAAACTTAAAAGATGCTTGGTACAGGATGATGGAATCTTATCGGAATTGCACCTTAGAGGTGAATTTTAGAATTTTACTTTGCAATATTTATGTTGGATTAAATATGTCCCATAGACAACTCTTGGATTGCGTTGCCAAAGGAAATTTTATCGAAACTGATCCTAGTATTGCACATGAAATTATAGAGGGAATAGTGGGAACACTACCTCAACAAAAAGGGTTACATCAAGCCCAGGAAGAGACACAAGTTTTCGAGAAAATTTGCGAGGTAACAAAAATATTACAAATGTCTCTTGAACCTCTTAAGAGTGTTAGTGGGAATCTCCACCGCATGAATATGTTGATTACCCTTTGCAGTAAGCGGTTGGATTCGTTAGATCTAAAGATTTCCGAATATGAAGGGAAACATAAAGAACCTCCCGGATTCGAGCTTGACACCGCCAAAAGGATAAAAATCAAAGATGGAAATACCTAGATATATTCTTGTATCGTGCCTAGCTAGGAGCGTTAAACGATAGCACTTGTTTGGAGGCAACCCAATTCTATTTTCTTTGTTTTTGCTCCTGTTTAGGAATAAATATTGCATCTAGCATCCGTTTAGATGTGGTTTTGTGTTTTAATTAGTGTTTGTGCCAAGTAGAACCTTTGGGAAGACTTGTGTGAAGTTTATATGATCATGCTGTAAAAAACATAAACTTTAGCGCTCACAAGATTGGCTGTAATTTTTTACTGGAAAGTACTTTTTAGTTGATTATTTTTGAAGATGATTAATAGAAAAATTCCTCACGTTTACCAATTTATTTCAAAAAAATTAGAGTTACATAAGTATTCGAAAGTTACAGATTACTACATACTGTTCTATTTTTGATAGATTCTGTTTTTCGTGTGTTGTTTGCTTATTTTGATGAATCTATGAGTAGTATCGGGGGGTATGAATCATAGAGAAGTTGGAATACAGTAGGTTTAACACCAATATAAACAAATAATGAGTTCATTAAAGTACCTTTTAGTGGTGGTTTGTTTTCTTATACTAACGGAGCTCACGAGATTTTTGGCTAAGTTTTGTGTTGTTAAGTTTTCAAGTTTTGAGTATGGCTTTGATGGACTATGGAACAAAGAGTGGCAAGAGCCTAAGATTGGGGATGCCCAAGACACCCAAGGTAAAATTCAAGGATAACCAAAAGCCTAAGCTTGGGGATGCCCGGGAAGGCATCCCCTCTTTCGTCTTTGTCTATCGGTAACTTTACTCGGGACTATATTTTTATTCACCACATGATATGTGTTTTGCTTGGAGTGTCATGTATGATTTGAGTCTTTGCTTGTTAGTTTTCCACAACCATCTTTGCTGGACACACCTTTTTAGAGAGATAAATATGGTTTAGAATTTATTAGAATACTCTATGTGCTTCACTTATATCTTTTGAGCTAGATAGTTTTGCTCTAGTGCTTCACTTATATCTTTTAGAGCACGGTGGTGGTATTATTTTGTAGAAATTATTGATCTCTCATGCTTCACTTATATCTATTTTGAGAGTCTTTTTCGAACAGCATGGTAATGTGCTTTGGTTATAAAACTAGTCCTAATATGATAGGCATCCAAGATGAGTATAGTAAAAACTTTCATATAAAGTGCACTGAATATTATGAGAAGTTTGATACTTGATTATTGTTTTGAGATATGAGGATAGTGATATTAGAGTCATGCTAGTAGAGTAGTTGTGAATTTGAGAAATACTTGTGTTGAGGTTTGCAAGTCCCGTAGCATGCACATATGGTAACCGTTGTGTGACAAATTTGAAGCATGAAGTATTTCATTGAGTGTCATCCTTTGTGTGGAGGTCGAGATCCCGCGATGGTTAACTCCTACCAACCCTTCCCCTAGGAGCATGCAAGTAGTACTTTGTTTTGATGACTTGTAGATTTTTGCAATAAGTACGTGAGTTCTTTATGACTAATGTTGAGTCCATGGATTATACGCAATCTCACCCATCCACCATTGCTAGCCTCTCTTGTACCGCGCAACTCTCGCCGGTACCATACACCCACCATATAGCTTCCTCAAAACTGCCACCATACCTACCTATCATGGCATTTCCATAGCCATTTCGAGATATATTTCCATGCAACTTTCCACCGTTCCGTTTGCTATGACACGCTTCATCATTATCATATTGCCATGCATGATCATGTAGTTGACATCGTATTTGTGGACAAGCCACCATGCATTATTTTTATACATGTCACTCTTGATTCATTGCACATCCTGGTACATTGCCGGAGGCATTCATATAGAGTTATACTTTGTTCTAGTATCGAGTTGTAATATCGAGTTGTAAATCAATAGAAGTGTGATGTTCATCATTATTAGAGCATTATCTCAAAGAAAAAAAAAGAAAAAAAAAGAAGGAAAGGCCAAAGAAAAAAAAAGAAAGGCCCCAAAAAAAGAAAAAAGAAAGAAGAAATGGGACAATTCTACTATCTTTTTTCACACTTGTGCTTCAAAGTAGCACCATGATCTTCATGATAGAGAGTCTCTTGTTTTGTCACTTTCATATACTAGTGGGAATTTTCATTATAGAACTTGGCTTGTATATTCCAGCGATGGGCTTCCTCAAATGCCCTAGGTCTTCGTGAGCAAGCAAGTTGGATGCACACCTACTTAGTTTCTTTTGTTGAGCTTTCATACATTCTTAGCTCTAGTGCATCCGTTGCATGGCAATCCCTACTCACTCACATTGATATCTATTGGTGGGCATCTCCATAGCCCATTGATACGCCTAGTTGATGTGAGACCATATTCCTCTTTTGTCTTCTCCACAACCACCACTTTATTCCACATAGTGCTATGTCCATGGCTCAAGCTCATGTATTGCGTGAAAGTTGAAAAAATTAAAGTATGAAACAAGTGCTTGGTTGAAACCGGAGTTGTGCATGATTGGAATATTTTGTGTGACGAAGATGGAGCATAGCCTAACTATATGATTTTGTAGGGATGATCTTTCTTTGGCCATGTTATTTTGAGAAGACATGATTGCTTTGTTAGTATGCTTGAAATATTATTATTCTTATGTCAATATAGACTTTTGTCTTGAATCTTTTGGATTTGAACATTCATGCCACAATAAAAAGAATTACATGGAAGAATTATGTTGGTTAGCATTCCACATCAAAAATTCTATTTTTATCATTTACCAACTCGAGGGCGAGCAGGAATTAAGCTTGGGGATGCTTGATACGTCTCCAACGTATCTATAATTTTTGATTGTTCCATGCTATTATATACTCTATTTTGGATGTTTAATGACCTTTATTATACACTTTTATATTATTTTTGGGACTAACCTACTAACCCAAGACCCAGTGCAAATCGTTGTTTTTTTGCCTATTTCAGTGTTCCGCAGAAAAGGAATATCAAACAGAGTCCAAATGGAATGAAACCCTCGGGAGAGTTATTTTTGGATCCGTATCTACCTAGAAGACTTGGAGTACACGCGAGGAAATGAGAGAGGCGGCCACGAGGGGGCAGGGCGCGCCCCCACCCTCGTGGGCTCCCTCTGGCTCCCCCGGTGCCCTCCTTCCTCCTATATATATATCCACGTACCCTGGAAACATCGAGGCAACAGAGAAAACCCTAATTCCACCGCCGCAACCTTCTGTTCCCGTGAGATCCCATCTTGGGGCCTGTTCCGGAGCTCTACCAGAGGGGGGATCGATCATGGAGTGCTTCTACATCAAAACCATAGCCTCACCAATGAGTTGTGAGTAGTTTACCACAGACCTTCGGGTCCATAGTTATTAGCTAGATGGCTTCTTCTCTCTTTTTGTATCTCAATACAAAGTTCTCCTCGATCTTCGAGGATATCTATTCGATGTAATCTTTTTGTGGTGTGTTTGTCGAGATCCGATGAATTGTGGGTTTATGATCAAGATTATCTATGAACAATATTTAATTCTTTTCTGAAATCTTTTATGTATGATTATAATATCCTTGCAAGTCTCTTCGAATTATTGGTTTGGTTTGGCCTACTAGATCCATAGTTCTTGCAATGGGAGAAGTGCTTGGCTTTGGGTTCAATCTTGCAGTGTCCTTTCCCAGTGACAGTAGGGGCAGCAAGGCACGTATTGTATTGTTGCCATCGAGGATAAAAAGATGGGGTTTATATCATATTGCTTGAGTTTATCCCTCTACATCATGTCATCTTGCTTAAGGCGTTACTCTGTTCTTATGAACTTAATACTCTAGATGCATGCTGGATAGCGATCAATGTGTGGAGTAATAGTAGTAGATGCATAATCGTTTCGGTCTACTTGTTATGGACGTGATGCCTATATATAATGATAATGCCTAGATATTCTCGTAACTATGCGCTTTTCTATCAATTGCTCGACAGTAATTTGTTCACCCACCATAGAATTCTGCTATCATGAGAGAAGCCACTAGTGAAACCTATGGCACCGGGTCTATCTTTATCATATTACTTTACCTTCAATTCCTGTTGCCATTGCTTATTTACTTTCTTTACTTTCTATTCTTATACCAAAAATACCAAAAATATTATCCTATCCTATCTATCAGATCTCACTTTCGCAAGTGACTGTGAAGGGATTGACAACCCCTTATCGTGTTGGCTGTGAAGTTCTTATTTGTTTTTGCAGGTGCGAGGGACTCGCGTGTGGTCTCCTACTGGATTGATACGTTGGTTCTCAAAAACTGAGGGAAATACTTACGCTACTATGTTGCATCACCCTTTCCTCTTCGAGGGAATACAACACAAGCTCGAGAAGTAGCAGGCCTTTTCCTGGAAATTCCTCTAATAATTATGGTAATTCCTATGGTAATCCTTCTCATAATAATAATAGGAATACCTGTGATCTAGAGAACAATATTAAAGAATTCATCAATACTCAAAAGGGCTACAATGCTTCTATAGAAGAAAAATTGAATAAGATTGACGATATGTCTAGAAGTATTGGAAGAATTTCTCATGATGTGGAAAATCTCAATTTAAAATTTTTTGTGCCTAAGTTTGAGGAATCAATTAAGGGTCTTTATGTTTCTTTGGATGAAATTAAGAAAAGAACCGCTATGCTTAGAGCTAAAAGAGAATTTTTAGAAAAGGCATTTTCTAGTGATTGCTTTCATAGAAATGATGAAGATCTTAGAAATGATTGGTGTTTCTTCTATTGATTCCTTGTTTAGTAAAGTTAAAGTTGATGATAAAGGGACCGAAGAAGAGTCACCTTTAGCTAGAAGGCGTCTCGATAATTCAAAGGGTGAAAATCTTGTTGATAAGATTGATAAAAGTGGGTTTGGAGAGGTCAAAACTTTAACTAGTGATGTGCCCACTCTTTTGGGTTACAAGGACTTTAATTATGATAGTTGCTCTTTGATTGATTGTATTTGTTTGTTGCAATCCATGATAAATTCACCTCATGCCTATGAACAAATTAAAGATCTTACTAAACATGTCGATGCCATGATGAAAGCTTTGGAGGAAAAGTTGGAATTAGAAGTGTTAATTCCTAGAAAATTACACGATGAATGGGAACCTACTATAAAAATCAAGATGAAAAATTATGAGTGCAGTGCTTTATGAGATTTGGGTGCTAGTGTTTCCACAATTCCGAAATCTCTTTGTGATGTTCTTGATCTTACCAATATTGAAGATTGTTCTCTTAATTTGCATTTGGCGGATTCTACTATTAAAAGGCCTTTGTCAAGGATCAATGATGTTCTTATTCTTGCAAATAGGAACTATGTACCCATAGACTTTATTGTTCTTGACATCGACTGCAATCCGTCTTGTCGTATTATGCTTGGTAGACCGTTTTTTCGCACTATTGGTGCCTGCTACCTCTTGAGATTGCACTGTTTTTTCCCTTGAAGAGGAAAGGGTGATGCATCAAAGTAGAGTAAGTATTTCCCTCAGTTTCAGAACCAAGGTATCAATCCAGTAGGAGATTACACACAAATCGCCAAATACCTGCACAAACAAACAAAGAACTTGCACCCAACCCTATAAAGGGGTTCTCTATCCCTTCATGGTTATTTGCAAAAGTGAGATCTAATATAGATAGATGAACTCGTAAAGTAAATATTTTTGGGTTTTTGGTTTATAGATTAAGAAAGTAAAAGATTGCAAAATAGTAGATCTGAAACTTGTAAGACGTAAAGTAGACCCGGGCGCCATAGGTTTCACTAGAGGCTTCTCTCATGATAGCAAGTATTACGGTGGTGAACAAATTACTCTCAAGCAATTGATAGAAGAGCGAATAATTATAACGACATCTATGGAAATGATCATGAAAAAAGGCATCACGTCCGTGACAAGTAGACCGACTCCTGCCTGCATCTACTACTATTACTGCACACATCGTCCGCAACGATTCTGCATCTAGAGTATTAAGTTCATAAGAACAGAGTAACGCATTAAGCAAGATCATGATGTAGCGGAATTAACTCAAGCAATATGATGAAAACCCCATCTTGTTATCCTCAATGGCAACAATACAATACGTGTCATTTCCCTTTATGTCACTAGGATTGAGCACCGCAAGATTGAACACAAAGCAAAGCACTTCTCCCATTGCAAGAAAAACCAATCTAGTTGGCCAAACTAAACCGATAGTTCGAGGAGAATTACTAAGATATTAAATCATGCATATTATAATTCAGAAGAAACTCAAATATTATTCATAGATAATCTGATCATAAACCCACAATTCATCGGATCTTGACAAACACACCGCAAAAGAAGATTACATCGATAGATCTCCAAGAACAACGAGGAGAACATGGTATTGTGGATCAAAGAGAGAGAAGAAGCCATCTAGCTACTAGCTATGGACCCGTAGGTCTGTGGTAAACTACTCACACTTCATCGGAAAGGCAATGGTGATGATGTAGATGCCCTCCGTGGTTGATTCCCCATCCGGTAGAGTACCAGAAAAGGCCTCCAGATGGGATCTCGCGAGAACATAAGGTTACAGTGGTGGAAAAGTGGTTTCGATCCTTCCTGTGGAGTTTCTGGAATATATGAGAATATATATATGCGGAAGAAATAGGTCGGTGGACGCTCGAGGGGCCCACAAGGGTGGGGGCGCGCGCTACCCCCCAGGGTGCACCGTCCATCCTTGTGGCTGTCTCGTAGCTCCCCTGACGTGTACTTCAAGTCCATCTGGTGTCTTCTGGTCCAAGAAAAATCTCCGTGAAGTTTCGTTCCGTTTGGACTCCGTTTGATATTCCTTTTCTGCAAAACTCAAAAACAAGGAAAAACAGAAATTGGCACTGGGCTCTGGGTTAATAGGTTAGTCCCAAAAACCATATAAAAAAGCATATAAATGCATGTAAAACATCCAACATAGATAAAATAATAGCATGGAACAATAAAAAATTATAGATACGTTGGAGATGTATCAAGCATCCCCTAGCTTAATTCCTGCTCGTCCTTGAGTAGGTAAATGATAAAAACATAAATTTTTATGTGTAATGCTACCCAACATAATTTAATGTAATATTCTTTATTGTGGCATGCATGTTCAGATCTATATAAGACTCAAAATAAAAAATTATCAATATCAAAATAGTATTACTTCAAGCATACTAAAAGCAATCTACGAAGCTTCAAAAATAACATGGCTAAAGAACGTTATCCCTACAAATCATGTAGTCCTTATGCTCCCTTTTCTTAACACAAAATACCCCTCATGCCCATCCCGAAGTCAGCCAAGCAATTGCTTTCATACTCTACTTTTTCAAGCCTTTTTTCAACTCTTCACGCAATATATGAGCGCGAGCCATGGACATATCACAATGGGTGGAATGGAAGATGGTGATAGGCAAAAAGGTGGGAGGAAGTCTCACATCAACTAGGCAAATCAATGGACTATGGAGATGTCCATCAATCGATATCAATGTGAGTGAGTAGGGATTGCCATGTAACGGATGCACTAGAGCTATAAGTGTATTAAATCTCAAAAAGACAACTAGTGGGTGTGCATCAACTTGCTTGCTCATGAAGACCTAGGACATTTGAGGAAGCCCATCGTTGGAATATACAAGTCAAGTTCTATAATGAAAAATTCCCACTAGTGATATATGAAGGTGACAACATAAGAGACTCCCTATCATGAAGAACAAGGTGCTACTTTGAAGCACAAGTGTGGAAAAGGATAGTAGCATTGTCCCTTCTCTCCTTTTCTCTTTTTTTGGTGGGCTTCTTTGGCCTCTTTTGTTTATTTGGGCTTCATTGGCCTCTTTTATTTTTTATAACCTCACATGGGATAATGTTCGAATAATGATGGTCATCACACGTTTATTTACTTAAAACTCAATACTAGAACATAGTATGACTCTATATGAATGCCTCCAACGGTGTACCGGGATGTGCAATGACCAAGAGTGACATGTATGAAAAATATGAATGGTGGCTTTGCCACAAATACTATGTCAACTACATGATTATGCAAAGCAATATGTAAATGATGAAACATGTCATAATAAATGGAAAGGTGGTTACATGGCAATATATCTCGGAATGGCTATGGAAATGCCATAATAGGTTGGTATGGTGGCTGTTTTGAGGAAGGTATAAGGAGGGTTTTATGCACTTCTTCCTCGCTGCTTTCCCATGGTAACGCTGGTGTTTCCCGTGAAGAGGAAAGGGTAATGCAGCAGGGTGAAGTAAGTATTTCCCTCAGTTTGTTGAGAACCAAGGTATCAATCCAGTAGGAGAATACACACAAGTCGCCAAATACGTGCGCAAACAATCAACAACTTGCACCCAGTGCTATAAAGGGGTTGTCAATCCCTTCTAGGTTATTTGCAGAAGTGAGATCCGAAAGAGATAGATAAAAAAGTAAAGTAAATATTTTTGGGTTTTTGGTTTATGGATTGAAAAGTAAAAGATTGCAAGATAATAGATCTAAAACTTATAAGATGTAAACGAGACCCGGGGGCCATAGGTTTCACTAGTGGCTTCTCTCATGATAACAAGTTTACGGTGGGTGAATGTGACACCCCGAGACCGGTGCGCCAGATGTCAGCCAGTTATTCATTGTCAGTGCCATGTCATCTGCTTGCGTGTTGCATCTTGCCATGTCATCATGTGTGTTGCATCAGCATGTTTTCAAAACTGTATCCGTCCGAGTCCGCCCGTCCTTTCCGTTGTCCGTTCTGAGCCCAGACACACTCACACGCGCCCGCGGCGCCTCCGAATATTTATTTTATAAGTGGCTGAAAAACGTTCTCGGAATGGGTTGAAACTTGGCGTGTGGTCTTATTATAGCATAGGTAGACCGCCTGTCAAGTTTCGACGCGTTCGGAGCTTGTTTGATAGCCCAATGGTTAACCGTGTTAACCGCCCGAAGCCTTTTCTCTTTTGGCCCAGCACCCCTTTTGCACATCCCATCTAGCCCATTCTAACCCCTCCATGCTCTTGGCCGTTCGATCAGGATCGCGTGGCCTTGAACGGCTCCTCATTTCGACACTCCTAGCTCCCTCTACCTATATATATGTGTCTCCCTTCCATTTTTCGCGCAGATCCAACCCTAACCTCTTCCTCCTCCGTGCGCCGGACATGTCCACCCCGCCGCCGGACATGTCCAGCCGCGCCCGCAGCCAATCCCCCGCCGCCACGTCGCCTCCACAGCGCCTCCCACAACCGCGGCCCGCCAGGCCCGTTGCGGGCCCGCACGAGCCCGTAGCAGCCGCCGCCAGATCCCGCCCCGGCTCCTTCGCTCCGCCGCCGCCGCGCCCTCCGGCGAGCCCGCCGCCGCGCGCCCAAGCTTCTGCCTCCCCTTCTTGCTGCCCCGCCGGATCCCGCAGGTCTGGGCCGCCTTGCTCGCCGGCAGCCACCCGCGCTCGTCGCCGTTGCCGGATCCGGTTCGGATCCGTGGCCCTGAGGCTCCACCGGACCAACCCCGCCGTCCCTCGACAGAAACGCCGCCGCCGGTCACCTGCCTCGCAGGATCGAGCGAGCGCTCGATCCACTCCAGTCGCCGCCGCCTGGGCTGCCCGCCTCCCTGGGCCGGCCTCCCCCCAGCCACCGGCCCAACTCCCGCGGCCTCCCTCCAGCCACCGGCCCGGTCCAGCCGCACCACTTGGGCTCCAGCCGGCCACGTGGGCCACGGCGCCAAGGCCCAGCTGGCCCGCATGTGCCTCCCCTCCGTCCGGGCCCAAAGCCCATGGTGAGCCAACCCCCTCAGCCCTGCACTGTGCGTGTTTTATCTATTAGACGCCCCTGTGTTTTTCCCTAAGTCCTAAAAATCTGCTAAGTCCTCAGTTTTGCATTATATGTTGCTATGTTTGCATGGTGATAACTTTTTGTGTGCTTGTCCGTTTTGAGTGAATGAGATGTCAAAATGATCGTGGTGATATGCTCTACACTTTGTTCCATTGTGCCATGCTCATTTGAGTCCATCTAGATGCTCTAATATCTGTTGCAAGAGTGCTACTTGTTATAAACTGCTGCTACTTGTTATTTTGTTGCTATGTTTGAGATGTGATAACTTGGTGCATGTTTATCCAAATGATGCAAATGATATGTCAAAATGTTCATCATGAGATGCTCTACATGTTGGTTGCTATAGCATGCTTGTTAGAGTTCATATTGCCATGTTTATCTATGTTGAAAAAGTGCATGTGGCTGTTAGGTTTTGTAACTTGTTACGAGATGCCTAGTTGAGGAGCTTGTTGCTATTGTTGTGTTTGTCCCCATGTCACATGCCTAGATGTTTTAGATTCTCCATGATGTGTTATTTGATGTGGTGCATTTAACTTTCCATGATATGCCTTGAGGTGACTTAAACATGCTTGTAAACATGCCATGTTGTAGTTACTGTTTTAGCACTTCGTGAAATTTCACTAAGTCTGGAATCTGTAATATCCTGATGCTATGTTTGCTTGATGCCCTAGGCAAATACATGTTAGTTTTGGGGTGGCCATTGATAATTACTTGTTGTATATTTTGTTGTCTATCCATCCATGTCCTCACTTGCTCATTTGACTTGCTTTAGCTTATTTAATTCTTGCTCCCAAGTTGCTATAAAATATTACTGTCAGGTTTTTATTATCATGATCAAAATGTTGTAGCTTGTTGCTATTGATCCATGCCTCCTATGGAGATGCTCCAATGGAGTTGTTTGCTGTAGGATATGTCTACTTCATGTCCATGCTTATTATCACCATGTTTGAGTGTTGTAGCATATATTTACCTTGCTTCAAAGTTACTATGTGGCTGTTAACTTCAGCTTGTTGTTATATCTTGTTTCATGTGTATCTTTTAGCTCGTTGCTCCGTTTTGGGTGTGCCTTATATGAAACTTGTGTGATTTTGCATGTAGAATCATAATATCATATTGTTTTCATGTTTGGAGTGAGTTTGCTTGATGTTTGGGTGCATCTTGCACCGTTGCCATGCTTAACTTGTTTTGCTCATATCTTCTAGGCCGTAGCTCCGAATTAAACAAACTTTATATGAAACTTGACTAGAATTCCGTGTAGATCATGATGGTGCATGTTAAATTGCTGTTTAACAACTTTAACTTAAGGTTTGTGCAGATCTGGACTAATTTCAAACTATGCATATGAGGACTTACCGGATTTGTCTTAAGTAGCTTCCGGCCTCATTTAAACTTGTTGTTCTTATGTTGCTTCTCTGTGCTTCCTACCTTGTCATGTTTTGCATCCTATATGGATCTGTCTTGCATCCTACTTGCTTGAGCTTATTGTCTTAAACTTGTGTTGTTTTTCTGTGCTTCCTACCTTGCCATGTAATGCTTCCTGTATGGACTTGCTTTGCTTCCTGTATAGACTTGTCATGCATCATACCTTGCCATGTATTGCATCATATAGACTTGTGTTGTTTTTCTGTGCTTCCTACCTTGCCATGTTATGCTTCCTATATAGACTTGTTGTGCTTCCTGTATAGACTTGTCATGCATCATACCTTGCCATGTATTGCATCATATAGACTTGTGTTGTTTTTCTGTGCTTCCTACCTTGCCATGTTATGCTTCCTGTATAGACTTGTAGTGCTTCCTATATAGAACTGTCTTGCATCATACTTGGTTGAGCATATTGTAATGTTCTTGTGTTGTGTGTTTACCGTATTGCTTGCTTCTTCTCGTTAGTGCTTGTTCCGTTGCGATCGTGAGGATTTATTCGTCTACCCGTGGTTCTTCTTCAAGGTTTCTTCCTCGTCTTCATCATGGATCCGTTCTTCTTCCTTGCGGGATCTCAGGCAATATGACCATACCCTTGGATACCATTACTATCTTTGCCATGCTTAGTTGTCTCGATGCTATCGTTATATGTCGCGCTACCCATCATTTATGTCAGCCTCTCCTTGTTGCCATGAAACCTCTAACCTTTGACACCTTCCTAGCAAAAACCATTGTTTGGCTATGTTACCCGCTTGCTCAGCCCCTCTTATAGCGTTGTTAGTTGCATGTGAAGATGAAGATCGTTCCAGGTGGGAACTTGTTGTTGGAATATCACAATATCTATTATTATTATTAACACACCTATATACTGGGCATGGGTGGAAGGCTTGGCCTTTTGCTTGGTGTTTTGTTCCACTCATGCCACCTTAGGCGCCGATAAACCGGCATTATGTTCCTTGATTTTGCGTTCCTGACATGGTTGGGTATATGGGGACCGCTTGACACTTCGTCTTTGAATAAAACTCCTCCATCAAGGCCCAACATTGGTTTTAATTTGCCTCATAATAACAACTTAATTTAATTAATTAAATTGCATAAGGGGGACACTCCTTGGAGATTCTTTTCTACATAGCAGGGGGGCCAGTGCTGATGGTGTTGGTCCCAAACGGGGGTCCTGCGGGGCCACCTCGAGGAAACTCGAGGGCTGGTTTTACCTGTAGCATCGCCCATCCGGTCGTGGCCTGAGACGAGATACGCGCGGCTCCTATCAGGGTGTCGGCACGCCGGGAGGTCTTGCTGGACTTGTTTTACCATTGTCGAAATGTCTTGTGCACCGGGATGCCGAGCCTGATCGGATTTCCCTAAGATAAGGGGTGATGATATTATATTTATCACTTCAACTGATCGTGAGAGCTTGTGATGGGCTAAGTTGGGACACCCCTGCAGGGTTATGATCTTTCGAAAGCCGTGCCCGCGGTTATGTGGCAGATTGGAATTTGTTAATGTCCGGTTGTAGATAACTTGACAGAGGATCCGAAGTAAAACACACAACTGTGTGAGTAACTGTGACTGTCTCTTTTCACTTTGAGAAGAGAACATGGTGGGGTTATGTTTGACTCGTAGGTAGTCCAGGATCTTTAACGATCACTACTAGTTGCGACCGTGTGCGTAGATGCTCATCTTATTCTTGTACTCGTAAGTTAGCCAGCATATATTGCTTAGCCGCTGCTGCAACCTCACCACTTTAAGCTTTGATAGTCTTGTTACCCATGGTTATGGGATTGCCGAGTCCTCGTGGCTCACAGATACTACAACAACAGTTGCAGGTGCAGGTTTCCGATGTCTTGACGTGAGAGCGTTGATCGTTGTGTTGGAGTTCTTTCTTCTTCTTCTTCTTCAGTCTTGGGTTAGGTTCCGGGTCGGTAGCCTGGAATAGCAGATGGATGTCGTTGTTCTTTTCATGTTTGCATCTGTAGTCGGATGCTTTGAATTGATGATGTTGTATTCATGTGACTTGTGTGTATTGTTGTATCCCCCATGTATGTATGTATTGGTACGATGTAATGATATCCATCTTGCTAAGCGCCCGAAATGCGGTTGTGCCCCAATCACGTAAGTGTCACGTGATCGGGATAGAATCGCATCTTGGGCCTGACAGTGAACACATTACTGTCAAGCAATTGATAGAAAAGAGAATAAATATAACGACATCTATGGCAATCATCATGAATATAGGCATCACGTCCAAAATAGGTAGACGGACTCCTGCCTGCATCTACTACTATTACTCCACACATCGACTGACTCCTGCCTGCATCTAGAGTATTAAGTTCATAAGTACAGAGTAACACCTTAAGCAAGATGACATGATGTAGAGGAATTAACTCAAGCAATATGATGAAAACCCCATCCTTTTATCCTCGATGGCAAGAATACAATACGTGTCATGTCCCCTACTGGCACTGGGATTGACCACCGCAAGATTGAACCCAAAGCAGACCACTTCTCCCATTGCAAGAAATATCAATCTAGTCGGCCAAAAAACCGATAGTTCGAAGAGAATTACTAAGATATAAGATTATGCATAAAAGAATTCAGAATAAACTCAAATATTATTCATAGATAATCTGATTATGAACCCACAAATCATCGGATCTTGACAAACACACCGCAAAAGAAGATTACATCGGATAGATCCCCAAGAACAACGAGGAGAACATGGTATTGAAGATCAAAGAGAGAGAAGAAGCCATCTAGCTACTAGCTATGGACCCGTAGGTCTGTGGTAAACTAATCATACTTCATCGAAAGGGTAATAGGGTTGATGTAGATGCCCTACATGGTTGATTCCCCCTCCGGTAGAGTACCGAAATAGGCCTCCAGATGGTATCTCACGAGAATAGAAGGTTACGGCGCCGGAAAAGTGGTTTCGATGGATGTTCTGATGTTTCTGGAATATATTGGTATTTATAGGCGGAAGAAGTCGGTCGGGGGAGGCACGAGGGGCCCACAAGGGAGGGGGGTGTGCCCTACCCCCTGGGAGTGCCTCCCACCCTTGTGGCCGCCTCGTGGATCCCATGGCGTGTACTCCAAGTCCATCTGATGTCTTTTGGTCCAAGAAAAATTTCCAAAAAGTTTCGTTCTGTTTGATATTCCTTTTCTGTGAAACTCAAAAACAAGGAAAAACACAAACTGACAATGGGATCTGGGTTAATAAGTTAGTCCCAAAAATCATATAAAATAGCATATAAATGCATATAAAACATCGAACATAGATAATATAATAGCATGGAACAATAAAAAATTATAGATATGTTGGAGACGTATCAAGCATCCCCAAACAACAACAAAAAAGTATAAAAAAGGAGAAAACAAAAAAATGAAAGGAAAAGAAAAGGGGCATGCAAATACCACACTTGTGCTTCCTAGTAGTACCATGTTTTTCAGGTAGAGAGTCTCCTATGCTTTCACTTCCATATACTAGTGGGAAATTTTCATAGTAGTTTGATGCATACCCACTTAGTTCATATTGAGCTTTCATACACTTATAGCTCTTAGTTGCATCTTTTGCATGGCAATCGCTACTCCTCACATTGATATCGATTGATGGACGTCTCCATAGTCCATTAGTTTGCCTAGTTGATGTGAGGCTTTCTTCCTTCATTTTGTCTACTACCATCGCATTCTATTCCACCCATATTGCTATATCCAAGGCTCGCGCTCATGTATTGTGTGAGAGTTGAAAATGATGAAGCGCGTTAAAAAGTATGAACCAATTGCTTGGCTGACCCCGGGGTAGTACATGATTTATACTTTGAGCTGGGAAGACACAGCATGACAAGACTATATGATTTTGTAGGGATAACGTTCTTTAGCATTTTATATTCTGAAAGACATGATTGTTTGTTGGAATGCCCGAGTATTGATGTCTGTATGTCAAATTATAGACTATTGCTTTGAATCACCGATGTCTTAATATTCATGCCATGACTAGATATATGATCAAGTTTATGCTAGGTAGCATTCCACATCAAAAATTATCTTTTTATCATTTACCTACTCGAGGACGAGCAGGAATTAAGCCTGGGGATGCTGATACGTCTCCGTCGTATCTATAATTTTTGATTGTTTCATGCCAATATTATTCAACTTTTACATACTTTTGGCAACTTTTTATATGATTTATTTGGACTAACTTACTTACCCAGTGCCAGTTCCTATTTTCTGCATGTTTTTTGTATCGTAGAGTATCCATATCAAACGAAGTCCAAATGCAATAAAATTTCACGGAGAATTATTTTGGAATATATGTGATTTTTGGGAGGTGGAAGCAACGTAAACGGGGGCCCGTAGGCCCCACAACCCACCAGGGCGCGCCATATGCCCACCTGGAACATTGGTTGGAACTGTACTTCAGGCGCAAGGAAGCTTATATCCAAAAAAATCATGTAAAAATCTCAGCGCAATCGGAGTTACGGATCTCCGGGAATATAAGAAATGGATTTCGGCCAGATCTAGGGAACGCGAAACAGAAGAGGACAACGAGACAAATCCAATCTCGGAGGGGCTCTCGCCCCTCCCATGCCATGGAGACCAAGGACCAGAGGGAGAACCCTTCTCCCACCTAGGGAGAAGGCCAAGGAAGAAGCAGAAGGAGGGGCACTCTCTCCCCCTCGCTTCCGGTGGCGCCAGAGTGCCACCGGGGCAACAATCGGGATGACGATCTACATAAAAAATCTTGCTACCATCGACACCAACTCCCCCCCCCCTCATTGCAGCGGTGTATCACCTCGTTCCCCTCACTGTAATCTCTACGTAAACATGGTGCTCAACTCCATATATTATTTCCCAATGATCTATGGTTATCCTATGATGTTTGAGTAGATCCGCTTTATCCTGTGGGTTAATCATGATCTTGGTTGGTATGATTGTATATTTTATTTATGGTGATGTCCTATGGTTCCCTCCATTCTTGCGCAAACGTCAGGGGGCCCCGCTGTAGGGCGTTGCAATATGTTCATGGTTCTCTTACGGTGGGTTGCGAGAGTGACAGAAACATAAACCCGAGTAGGTGGGGTATGACGTATGGGAGTAAAGAGGACTTGATACTTAATGCTACGGTTGGGTTTCATGACCTTAATGATCTTTAGTAGTTGCGGATGCTTGCTAGAGTTCAAATCATAAGTGCATATGATCCAAGTAGAGAAAGTATGTTAGCTCATGCCTCTACCTCATATAAAATTGCAAGAATGATTATCGGTACTTGTTATCGACTGCCTAGGGACAAATAACTTTCTTGTTGACAAAAGCTATCTACTAAACCACTAACTTAGTTGATATTTATCTAAACAGCCCCTACTTTGTATGTACGTCCTCTTTATTATCTTGCGAAGTACTTCTAGTTTTATTCTTGCAAAGTAGTTCTAGCATCACACCTACAAAATAGTTTCATACTTGTTTCCGGTAAAGCAAACGTTAATGATGCGTAGAGTTGTATTGGTGGTTGATAGAACTTGAGGAAATATTTGTTCTACCTTTAGCTCCTCGCTGGGTTCGACACTCTTACTTATCGAAAAAGGCTATAAACGATCCCCTATACTTGTGGGTTATCAAGATCACCAAAGGTTTCCATTCCGGTGCAACAAGACCAAGACCACGAGCTTGAGAGGATGGATGTCATCGCCGATCCCACCGCTACGTCACAACCAGAGGCTTTGCAGGCCAAGACCACCTTTCACCATGATAAGATGTACCTCCTGTCCCCTTTCAAAATTGACCGTTGTGGAATTCCTTCCTGCCTAAATGACGAGGGAAGAGGACTGTGGTCACTATAAATACAAGCTAGCCACCACCGTAGTGGGGGATCGGACCCATTCAACCCTCACCACTCAAGCCCTCGCGAGGTTTCTCATCCACTTTAATAGTTCGTCCTCAACCTCCTCGTGGCCAATCCACCACAAAGTAGGAGTTGGGTTTTACACCTCAAGGTGGCCCGAACCTGCGTAAATATTTGTGTCCTTCCTTCCTCTTCAACCAACCCCCACGGTGAGCTTCAGCTTTGAGCATGGGGATCATAGCGTTAGGGTGAAGCGGAGTCCTTCGTTCGCGCCCCAGAGTTTGAACCTCTTTGGGTCTGCAGAGTCCTGAATCCGACAACCGAACATCGTGCTTAGAGTGTCGTATAACACTATACATTTTCAAACTTTTTGGTAACTTGTTTCCAAGGGGTTAGAAAGTGTATAGATCATAGGCTTCGGGAGAGAGTGCCTTTTGTTTTTGTTGGTCTTATTTGCCTTGCTACTTGCTACTTTGTTTTGGTTTGGTTGTTGCTACCCTATGCTACATTCGTGTTATGCTACATTCATGTTATGCTCGTAAGATACTTTGTGTGATCATGTGTTTGATCATACCATGCTTAATGTGTGCTTGCATGCTTATCCCTATGAATGTTTGCGTGATCATTCACTTGTATGTTTGGTGATGAGTGCATGTTGTTTAACTCTTATCATTTTGTGCGATCCACCAAGATGTATGTGACATGGAAGAGTGACCCATGATCCTAATTGATAGTGCATTTGCATTCAAACACAAATTTTAAATAATGCACAAATTTCAGGGGAGCTCTTGCTTATCACATACTTCTGGGTGGTTTTGGTAATTCATAACAACATATAGCTCATTGAACTAATATCCATTCAAGATTAATATTTCAGAATGTTCAGTGATTGGAATAGCATGGACTAGAGATGTGGACCCCTCAAAATGCTAAGGACACATATTGGCAAAAGCTCTAGACTCTTCATTTCTATTTTAGTGATCCAAGATAACATGGAGTCCATAGGCAAGCCAATACTATTAAAAGGGGGTGAGGGGTTACTGAATGGCTTGCTTGCTCAAGTGCTTAGTGATATTGCTCCAAAACCATCAGCCACTTTCTCATTCCAAATATGTCAAAACCCTAAATTCCAACTCGGCCCCACCGATATTTCCTACCCGGCGCCACCGAGTTCATATGACATAACCACTACCAGAAACCCTAACAGTTTGGTCACACCGATACGGATCTCGGTCTCACCGAGTTGGCCTTGCCAATTCTCTATTGCATGTTGCAGTTATTTTGGTCTCACCGAGATAGCAATCGGTCTCACCGAGTTGGCTTGACATTTTCTCTGTTGCCTTATTGCTTCACTTCGGTCTCACCGAGTTGATACAATCGGTGCCACCGAGTTGATGTTTGCCCTAAGCCCTAGCACATCGTTCCCATCGAGTTGTTCCAGTTGGTCCCACCAAGATTCCTAACATTCACATTTTGAACTGAATCGGTCTCACCAAGTTCTTCTATTCGGTCTGACCGAGTTGGGTCAAATGTGTGTAATGGTTATATTTTGTGTGGAGGCTATATATACCCCTCCTCCCCTTCTCCATTTGTGAGAGAGCCATCAGAACGTGCCTACACTTCCTGCATACATTTTTTGATAGAGAACCACCTACTCATGTGTTGAGACCAAGATATACCAATCCTACCACAAGAATCTTGATCTCATGCCTTCCCCAAGTTGCTTTCCACTCAAATCATCTTTCCACCATATCCAAATCTGTGAGAGAAAGTTGAGTGTTGGGGAGACTATCATTTGAAGCACAAGAGCAAGGTGCTCATCATCATTACACCATCTATAATCTTTTGGAGAGTGGTTTCTCCTAGATTGGTTAGGTGTCGCTTGGGAGCCTTCCACAAGTTTGTGGAGTTGAACCAAGAAGTTTGTAAGGGCAAGGAGATTGGCTACTTCATGAAGATCTACCCGAGTGAGGCAAGTCCTTCGTGGGCGTTGGCCATGGTGGGATAGACAAGGTTGCTTCTTTGTGGACCCTTCATGGGTGGAGCCATCTGTGGACTCGCGCAACCGTTACCCTTCGTGGGTTGAAGTCTCCATAAATGTGGATATACGATAGCACCACCTATCGGAACCACGCCAAAAATCTTCGTGTCTTCAATGCGTTTGCACTCTCCAAACCCTTCCCCCCCTTACCTTCATATGCCATGTTTTACTTTCCGCTGCTACACTCTTAGAATTGCACGTGTACCGTGATTGCTTGACTTGTGCTAATTGTAAAATTTGGT
Organism: Secale cereale; assembly: GCA_902687465.1. Lineage (NCBI taxonomy): Eukaryota > Viridiplantae > Streptophyta > Magnoliopsida > Poales > Poaceae > Secale > Secale cereale. The sequence continues at coordinate 376,053,617 of LR738713.1, forward strand.
CACAACTAAAATTGGGAAAAGGTTGGATTTTTTTGACTATATACTGCAACGCAACAACCTCACAGCTCTTTATTAATAAAAAACCAGTAAAGCTACAAAGTTACAAATTACAGAAAAAAGAACAAAGGGTATACTTACAAAGGATAACTATGGGAGGGAAACTCTCCAAGAGGTTAGGCTATTTCTATATTTACATTTGATTCAGTGAGCTAATAGAGAAAAGTCATGGACAAAATTTCTCCTCCAAGATCTAAAGGAAGGCAACTCATTTCTGAAAATCTTCCCATTCCTTTGAGTCTAAATATTCCATGTGGCAGTGAAGACCACCTCAGTGAAGAAAGGAAAGCCAAAATCCTTCCTAGCAGATAAAGCCATCTCATAGGTAGCCTGGTTTGGTTGCAGAATCCATGAAATGCCAAGGTAATTCCAAACACGTTGGCTGAAGTTGCATGCAAAGAACATGTGGGCTCGGTCTTCATGACATGCAGAATTACACATTACACATGTGTCATCTTGGATATTCCAATGACGTCGCTGCATCATGTCCCTGGTGTTCAGTCGATCCATCAAAAGAAGCCAACCAAAAACCTTGAATTTGAGAGTGAATGAACATTTCCAGATCCACTTAAATATAGGATCAACCACAATATGTGAGAAGCAAGACACATAGTAGATCCTAGACTAATACTCTCCAAACTTGGATGGCCATTTCCAAATGTCCTTCCCTTCCTCCCGAAGGTTGATGAGCGGCAACAGAGCTTGAAGTTGGGTAAATTCCTGGAAAGCTTGAGCTGACAGCGGCATGTGAAAATTGTCGGTTGGGTCAGGCAGCTCCATAAAGTCCTTAATGGTGATCATGTCATCAATGACGAAGGAATGTAGCCTTGGGAACCGACGTTGCAAGAGGACAGTATTATTTCCAAGTTGCCAACGATCCAACCAGAAGACCACCGTATCACCAGCGCATACGTGTGGCACCGCCAACTTACAAAAACTATCATATAGTTGCAGAATATCCCTCCACCAAAAAGAGCCACAACTCTGGTGGCTTGAGGCGGCGATGAGGCATAATACGTGTCCCAAATGAGCATGACACAGGGCACATCCATCTTGTTAAAAAACGTGAAGAGATGCTTGATCAACAAGGCTTCATTTCATATACTTAAGTTGAGAACACCGAGACCTCCCAGCTTCTTGGGTTGGCATACCAGATCCCAAGCCGCCAATGATTGGCGTGGGGTATCTGTGTTCCCTCTCCACGGACACTGGCGCATGATTCTCTCGATTTGCCTCAAAATGCCCTGAGGTAGAGAAAGTGTACACAAAAAGTAGATTGGCGTAGAACTAAGGCCGGATTGCAAAAGCTGATGATGGCTCCCTTGATTCAGTAAACATGAAGACGCAGATAAACGTCTCTCAATGCGATCCACCATTGGCATTAGATCATAGATCGTTGGCCTAGATGTTCCCATGGGCAATCCTAGATATGTAAATGGCATGGAACAAACTTCGCACCCGAGCAAACTAGCCACACGATTGCCTTCTTCATCACTCATATTGATCGGGATTAGTGAGGACTTGCTGAAGTTGACCCGCAGCCCCGTTGAAACAGCAAAGTATCAAGCATCTCCTTGAAAGCAATGAGTTGGCTGTCAAGCGCAGGGAGAACAATGATAGTATCATCTGCATACTGGACAATCGGATAGTCATTCGACGTTGTCGGGATCGGTAAGGTGAGTATGTTCCTGGAGCACATCTCATTAACCACCGATTGGAGAAAATCAACTGCAATCACGAAAAGCAGCGGAGATAATGGATCTCCTTGACGCACACCCGTTTTGCAGACAAAATGATTGCATGGCACGCCATTTAAGAGGACCGAAGAGGAGCCCGTAGATAAAATGCTATTAATCCAACCTGTCCAACGACTATCAAAACCCTTGTATTGTAAGATTCCGAGGATCACTTCGTGCTCAATGGTATCAAATGCTTTCGTGAAATCAAGCTTGAGAAGAATGATAGGCCTCTTCGAAGCTTTGCATTGGTGGACATACTCAAAGCACCATGCCATGCAGTCTTGAATGGATCGGCGACGAAGAAAACCATATTGGTTTCAATAAATACATCAAAGAATCACTCTTTGGAGACGATTAGCCAAGAGCTTGGTTAAAAACTTCAAACATGTGTTGGTCAATGAAATAGGCCGAAAGTCACCAACATATTTTGGGCTCAGCTTCTTGGGTATAAGAGTGATAAGAGATGTATTAAGACATTCTAAATTGCATTTCCCATCATAGAACTCCTGGACAAGTTTCATAAAATCAGCCCTCAAAGTAGACCAACATTTCTTCAGAAAAATCCCGGTGAAACCATCAGGACCCGGAGCACGATCGGTAGGCAGGTTTTTAATTACTGAATCCACCTTGGAATACGAGAACGACTGAGATAACTCCTCCAGCCCATCAACTCTCGCAATTAATGTGTCCAAATCAAAGCCCATTTGAATGCCTTTGGATTGGCCCATTCTCGGATTAAAATCAGCCCATAACATGCCACCTAGTTGTTGGTGATCGGTGACAACGTCACCAGCCGAATTCTTGTTCGAAGAAATTGTATTCCTCCGGTACCATTCTGTTGCCATAGCATGAAAAAAAATTGAATTCTCCTCACCAACCTTAATGCTTATGATCGTGCAACGCTGCTTCCAATAAATAAACTGCCAATGTAAAATGTCCTCAACGTGTAATTTAACAATCCTCCTAAAGTTTAGCTCCGGCCAACTCAAGGGCCTAGACTCCTCTAGTCCATCAAGGAAAAGAATCACCTTGTTGCAGTCAAAAATTGATATGGCATTTCTTGAGGGCATAACCGAGAGCTTTAAATTTGGCAGATATATTTAGGGTAATTGAAGGCTTGATCATTGGTCCGTTCCACACCTGAGAAATACAATCAGAAAAACTAGGCAGATAAATCCAGTAATTTTCAAAGCGGAAAACCTTTGCCTTAGGTATACATGTAGCAATTGTGACCACACACGGTACATGATCTCAGGCTATGCGTGCTAAATGTATAACCAAGGTTTTGGGGTGATCAGAAGTCCATGCAACCGAAGTGAACAACGAGTCGATCTGCTCAAGAAGCGGGGAAGTTTGCAGATTGGACCATGTATACTAGCGACCTGTGGGGACCCCGACTCGTAAGTCGTGATCACCGAATGCACGTGTACAGTGATCCCAGAGATCAATGCTCACTGAACACACAGAAGCTGAATAACAAGAGTCTTACATCCTTACATACCGTGTTACACAAATAGGACCATAATGGTCAAGTCTTGAGTATATCATCGTAGCGGAAAATCTTCAATGTCAACATGGACCCATGCCATCTGCCTTAACCCTACAGGCATTCTGACTGGGAAGCGTCCTAGCTCGCATGCTCGTCACCAAGAAATCTTCATCATAACCAGTTCTCTCCTGCCTGGCCAATGAAATAACCAGTGGCAAGCCAATGAGTACATTGAATGTACTCGCAAGCAACCCAAGTGTGATAACAGAATATTTTATGCAAGGCTCTACTGCTAAATTGGTAGTTTTGCGGAAAGCTAGTTTTTCATATGCAAGTTATGATCAACATGTAACAAGGGCAATGCATGTGTCTGTAACAAGTATCAGTAGGTCACAGACATCATTATCGAGAAAGAGTTGTAATCAACATATGCACAAGCTCATTGTGACTTCCTCACAATCACATCAACAATATCTCTGAATCGTGTTGTTTCTCAGAAACTTATGGACATAGTCTAAGCAGCACCACCCAACTGTCCTTGACCGCGGACACGGCTATTCGAATAGTTTGACAGTCTGCAGAGGTTGCACACTTTACCCACAAGATCCGGGGAACTTCCGTGTCATCCACGACCCGTGGTACATCAAGTACCCGGGGTAAGCACCCGATCACTACCTTTCCCTAGACGACACTAACATAGAGTCCACTCGATTGGTAGCAGCCCCGTGCCAAACATTTCACATCTCAAGGTTTGTGGAGACTCACTCCGTATTCATCACACATCACAAGCACGGGGTACCAACGGTGTGTCCGGTGCCCTGTAAAGACAGTCATGGCCGCCTATCCAAGCGCGACCCCGTCCCGAGAGTGACCTCATGTCACCCCCGTCACTAGTAATGCGGGCACCATGCTAGTATCGACCTAGGTAATCAATAATGCCCTTTCCCATGTAAGGGTAGAGTGGTTGCGCATGTTTGGTTGGGACGGTAGTCACACATAAATCTAATCCATCTCTGTAAACAACACCTTCGTCAAGCCTCGGCACACTACTTCTTCACCAAGTAGTGCCCTAGCTCTTCATCAACTCCCAGGGGCATTAGTGGCACCCACTGGGTCTTTTGCAAGTATGTCAGACCACACTTGTTTCACTCAATGCATAACCCCAACCCATTTGCGTAGCCAACTACTATAGCATACATCTATCAATTCCCACCCACATAACCCTCATAGAAAGGTAGGGTCATGTTTGATGCAAGTTTCAACAGTGAAGTAACAGGGGTGGCAACCAAAGTGGTTCCCACCTCAACATGATTCTGATGCATTGAAAATAAAGGTGCTATGAGACATGCATAAAAAGGGTTTCTTGAACATGGTCAAAGGGTTGCTTGCCTTATTCTCCCGAGTCTTCAAATCTTCTGGTCCATCTCCGAATACTCCGCTTATTACGTCAACTAACGATGGAAACAATCATAATAAGCAACACAATCAAAAGCAAAAATAAAAGTGCTCTAAAAATAGGAGTTGGACTTTTCTAGGATACCTCTGGTCATATTAGAAATGACCAAGGTGGTTTCATAGGTGTTGGATCAATAGGTAGTTGGGAACATTTCAATATGATGGAACCAAAGGGTTTATGGATTTGGAAGAAGTATACAGAAACATTTTCTTGAATGATGAGCAAAGGTACCCACCATCAAGTCATGATTTTAGAATCATTTAGGAGTTGGTTTCACTGGATTTGGAATTCAAATGAATTTCCTAGGATTTTGCAAAGCTGATAAATATGAAGAAATGGCTCAATATTTGGTGGGGTACAGAAACTATTATTAAAAATGTTCCAAAACTAAGTTTGGACATGACAAGCATCTAGGAATTTGAATCACTGCATTTGGATCAAAAATGAGCTCTCTGTGATTTTCTAAAGTTAATCACAGAAAGTGAAAAATGGGCATTTGATAAATATGTGTGAAGGAAAAGTCTCTGGAATAATGTGCATGTAGCACCAATAGGTAGAGCATGATTTATGGAGTCATAGGAATTTTGAATCATGCAATTTGGAGTTCATATGAATTATCTAGGTATTTTTGAAGTTGGCAGAATAAAGAAAAGAAAAGAATAAGGGTTTAACCTTATACAGTGCTCTGGGCGAGGCCCAGCTAACCAACGCCCACTGGGCTTAGCCCAGTGGCTCAGCGGCGGGATGGAGGTGGTGACGCCGAAGGCGTAGTTACGGGGGAGCGCCACCACCACAGGATAGCGCAGCCACCGAAGTGCGCTTCCACTTATCGGGGAGGAGCCACCCGTCAGCTGCTTGCACCGGGCCGGTGGCGCTTACAGGCGGGGCCCGCCTGTCGGGTTCGTCGTCCTCCCCCCGCCCGACGCAGAGGAGGACGCAGGGGCGACGCCGGCGCCGTTCCCCGGCGGCTCCGGCCGTCCCCGGTGGTGCCCGGCGCACCGGAGGCCCCAGCGGAGCAAGCCGCGCCCATCCCTGGCCTCCAAGCTGGCCGGGAGGAGCAGGAGCGACGGCGGCCGAGGCATCAGCGGCGGCTTCGGGTCGAGACGGGGCGGCGCCAGAGATGCTAAGGGGAAGGAAGGGTGGAGTGGGAGGTAGCTCCATGGTCCTGGGGTTCTCCTCCTGGCGGCCAACAGAGAAGGGGAAGGAGAGAACGGCCGTGGTGCCCGATGCCGAGCGGTGGCTGGCGGCGGCACTTCGGCCGTGGAGAGAGGAAGAGCGCCGGAGAGGGAGAGGGGGCGTGTCTAGGAGGTGCACAGGGAAGAGGAGGATCCAGCAGAGGCAAGAGGTGCTCGGGGGGAGACCTTAAATAGCTGCAGCCACGGTGCACCGTGAGCGACGTCCATGGACGCGCTCGGGCGTGCTCGTGGAGAGAGGAGGAGGACCGGGGAGGATAAGGCCGACCGTCCTGCAGGTCGTGGACGTCGAGGGCACCTCGGGGGACACGAGGAGGAGGCCCGAGGTGGTTGGGGGCTCCTGGTTGGGCGAGGCTACAGTGTGCCAGAGCACTGTAGCATGCTCCAGAGCACCCGTTTGGCTGGCATGGCCACGTCCCCGTCGCTCTGGTCGTGTCCAACCTGCCCAAAGTTGTCTAGAAGGTCAGGGAGGGAGTAAAGAAAGGATCTGTGGTCTTGGATGCGCTGAGGAACCACTGGGATAAAGAGGGAGGTGAGGAAGAGGGTGAAACCTGCTGCCCAGCAGTGTAAATTGGGGTTTTACCCCCTCCAATAATTGAGCTGAGGCCAGAGAGAGTTACTGGAGGTAGAATAGGACTAGGGGAAGCTGTGGTAAGAACTTGGGGTAAGGGGAAATAGCAAAAGAGGTCCAACCACTTGTTTTGGTAATTGGACAGAAGGTGTTTGATCAGTGTTTGGTCAAGCAAATGACATCCACTTGACATGGGACTTAACAGGATCAAATGTCACATATAATTAGGCCTCTCCACCAAATTTGAGCTCATTTGGGCAAAGTGGCCAATGTAACTTTAGTGAACCCTAGAAATGAACAGAAATGGTTTCATCATGTTGGAGTTAAGAAAATCATCTCCCCTTGATGCACCACTTGGTGTAGCATCATCATTTGGGGTTATGAACATGCCCACAAAGTTTGAGGCTCTAGATAAAAAGTTGACAATGTAAAGTGGTTCAAATTTGAATTTGAACAGAAGGGGTTTTGGGGTGATCTGATCAAGTTGCTCTATTCCAAATCTTGTGCCATTTGGCCTAGATGCCTTATTAGGCCATTCTAGCATGTGCACCAAATTTGAGAGCATTTGGACAAGTTTGGCAATGTAGAGTTGCTCAAACTTCAAATATGGACAAAATGGTTTTGAGGGGACTAAATGATGTTTCCTTGATCTTCAAGGCATGAGGCTTTGCAAGATCATCAAATATGTCATATATGACATGATAGAATTTCCCTGGAATTTTTGGAGAATATTTCCTTTGTAAATATTTCAAAAGCTTGAAATATCCAGAAAGGGTTTTGGAAGGATTTGTTCAATATTTTGAACATGACCATGTGTTGAAACTCTTATATATGGACAATATATGTCCTATGAGTCTCCCTGAATTTTGGCAAATATTTTTGAAATGATTAAATATTTTTTCCCTATTAAAGACCATTTCTGGCCTTAAGAAAAAGCTTTTAAATAAAATATAAAAATAACTTTTAAAATTATACTTTTGTGGTTTCTGTGAGTCCTATACCTAATAGGATTCAAATAAACTTTTTGAAAGATTTTTCACACCCTAAATAAGGTACTTGCAGTGCAAACCTCAATTCAGGGGTTTTTGGAAAACTAATTTTAGAAAATACCATTTGGCCAAAATATTTTTATAAGAAAATTCTATACTGGTATATACACATGGCATGATCATTGGGAAAAGGTTATGGGTCAAGGAGATGAAGTATAAGAGTTGGGGGATTTATTTGATTTTTAGAGCACTAGCAACAGCAGACAAAAGTCAAATCAAGCAAAGTCAAAAACACTCAAAAGTTTTTGCAAATCCACATTTTAAACATGAAAATAAGCTTAAGCAATGTGACATGAAAATCAGGGTGTGACAGACCTACCCCCCTTACAAGAATCTCGTCCCCGAGATTCCCAGACTAGGCGTGGAAAGAAAGGCGGAGTCTTGGATACGGGGTAGTCTTCACTTCTTCTTGTTGGTTCTGCTTCCGAGCGGTGCTCCTTGGAATCTTGAAGTGCTTGATGGTATGGCTTCTTGCTTGATGCCGTCCTTGTTGGAGGTTGCTGAGGGGTCTCTTGCGTAGGTTAGGTTGGGTTAGCTGTCAAAGGCTCGGTGATCGATGTCCTTGCGGGCATCGGGCTAGCTAGGAGGTAAGAAGTACTTCCAGAGTGGGGGCTCGTGGAAGATTTGGTGCACGGAGGGTATCTCAGGTGGTAGATCTAGCTGGGGAGCCGTCTACCACATGACTTGCAGTGATCTCAAAGGGTCCAATGGACCTTAGTGCGAGCTTCCCCTTGACGTGGAAACGCTTGGTTCCCTTCAGAGGAGTTACCCGCAGGTACACGTGGTCCCCGATATGGAAACTCATGTTCCGACGGTGAGTGTCAGCATAGCTCTTTTGCCTTGACTTGGCTGCCTTCAAACGTTCTCTGACTAGTTGGACTTGCTCTTCCGCTGCGCGGAGAATATCCGGTCCAAAGACTAGCCCTTCTCCAGTCTCTGACCAGTTGAGGGGTGTGTGACATCTGCGTCCGTACAACACCTCAAATGGTGCCATCTGAAGGCTCGACTGGTAACTGTTGTCATAGGAGAACTCGGCAAAAAGGAGACAATCCTCCCACTTGGCTCCATATGCCAAGACACAGGCTCGGAGTCAAGACTTCGAGAATCTGATTGACTTGTTCAGTCTGACCTCCGGTCTGTGGGTGGAAAGACGTGCTGAAAGATAACTTGGTTCCCAAGGCTTCTCGGAACTTCCTCCAGAACCTTGAGGTGAACTGGGTTCCTCGATCTGACACAATCTCCTTGGGAAAGCCATGAAGACTCACGATTCGGTCGATGTAGAGAGCTGCCAGCCGGTTGCCATCATAAGTGGTCTTGACAGGAATGAAATGGACCACCTTGGTCAAATGATCGACTATGACCCAGATAGAGTCATGTCCTCTATTCGACTTTGGTAATCCAGTGATGAAGTCCATCCCGACTTTATCCCACTTCCACTCAGGAACTTTGAGTGGTTGGAGCAATCCAGCAGGTCGCTGATATTCAGCCTTGACCCTTTGGCACACATCACACTTTGCAACATAGGTTGCAATCTCTCTTTTCACCTCGTGCCACCAGAATTGTGCCTTCCAGTCTTGATACAACTTGGTGTGAGCGTTCCTTCGACACGGAAAAGCTCGGCTCCTTTGAGAGGAGTGTTTGCAGATACGCCCGGTCTTCGACGCGGAAGTTACTTCTTGATGACGGTGGTCGGTGTAGATCTTCCTTCTTGACATGGCGGTCTTCAAATGTCTTCTATCCAGCTGTCCGTCGCTTCTTTGTCTTCGGGCAGACAAGTAGGCCATCAAATAATGATGTTACCCATCTTGTCCACTTACTCCATGAGGTCTAAGGGGTACGCAAGGTAAGCTGGGGTATTGGTGGTGGTCTCGGTTGAGTATCTACAGAGGCCTTCCCGGCTTAGAGCCAAGGCCCGTGGTCGGAATCTGACCAGTTGTGGCTCGGTGGGGCTTAAGGGTTTCAAGGATTCTAGTGAGTGAGTGAACTTATATCATCTTATCCTTAAGCACAGTTTCTGAGATGCCAATAGCTCTATCTAGTACTCCAAACGAAAAAGCATCTTCTCGCAGAGACCAACTTCAATCACCACTCATGCCATGCATATCCTCATGATTCTCAAGAGACGGTCTAATAAAACTGCACTAGTCTACGATCCCCAAATCCATATGTACGTCTACCTCTAAAATTCAAAGGTAGATCATACATGCTGCTAAGCTTAAAATAAACTCCACAATCCAAGCACTCAACCTAATCTTGCAAGGCTCACGATAATGCATCTCTATTCTAAGGAAACACGTCATATGCCACTCCAAGATTTGTTTCCTTCCTATAGATCAACTCCGATAGCCCGGTAATTACCATCAATCACCACATAATCCAACAATCCTACAAATCCAATGTCTACGGTGTTTCGCAAGATCTCAAGTCCCTATAATCCCCAAATACTTGGAAGGACTGTGCATCACGATAGTATGTCCACCAAATTCCCATCATCCGGGTCAAGTAAACTCCAAGATCACGACTAAATAGATCCCTAAATCAACTCCGACAAATAATCCAATCTCCTAGGTTATCGTCCACCGAGAAGCACGATATCATAATCAGGATCATAGGCCTAAATCCAATCTTACTCCGAATCATGCAGACATATCCAGCATCTATACCAACCAGAATCACCTACATAAATCCAAATCTCATGTCCAACGGGCACTCCTACATACTTCCCCAAGGTCATGATCCCTCCAATATGAAAACCTCATAATCCACCAAGTCATCTGCCCAATATCCTCGAACTGGTCTATCTATGGCATCGTCAGACCTCGTGCTATATCAGGATGAAAATGTGCTCACTCATCGTGTCCACTAGCTCCTTTACGAACCCAGTGTTGTGCAAGGTTACAAAGGCTTAGAAGGTTCTCTCGCCTTACCATGGGTTAGGCACATGGTTAAGGATTCGTGCTGGAGTGTCTCGTGAAGTCTCAAAGGGTCTAGGAAGTGGGGTTACTGGTCTGGAGGGTTAAACATAACACTACGGGGTAGCAATTGATCGTGGAGGTTGTAGCAGAAGTCTTCAGTGCCAGTTGGTTGCCGAGGTAGAGTCCTTGGTGCATCTTGTCTTGCGGGTCTTCAATTGGGGAAAGAGAGAATAGAGGGAAGAAGCAGCGTAGAGGAGGGAAATGCCTAAAGGGGGTTCTATAGTGCAGGTGCAACAAACAGGTGCAAAAAGGTCGAAACAAAAGAAACAAGGCAAGGAAGGTGATATAGCCATGCACTTATTGCCCGGGGCAAAAGTGCGACTTATATCAAAACACAAACGAATAAAAGCAAACAACACACAATCACGGTTCTATTCGAACCATCATATGGACTCGACTGCGCATAGGGGGTACACAACTCATCCTACCCTAGGGGTTCTCGGACTGAGTGTCGTGACTTGTGCCTCGTGCAGTCTTATGAGCTTCCTCGGATGTTGCTATGCCCCTTATAGTTGCTTGATGAATGATCTGGGTTGATCCTGAAGAATCTTCAACATCTTCTCGCCTGATGAGGTGATGGGGTGAAGGTGCCTCCTTGTAGCTGGCGTTGACTAGGTCTTCTTTTGTCTCTTTAATCATGACGATCCCTTGTGCCTTCTGGGGCGTCGAGGGTACCAGGTAGGAAATCCAAATGCAATGACAATAACAAGGCATAATAGAGATCCAACAAGTCGATTTCGTTGATGAAAACATCGACACCAAGAGCGGGGAATGAAGAGAACCGTTTTCCTGCTCACTATAGTGAGGCGGACCAAATGGCAAGGTTCTCATCCACCGGTGGTTGTCGATACAACAACGGTAGTGACGTGATTACTCTATTAGCGGTGTATGTCATGATTTTGCACAACCTATAGCCTGGTCATCATAGGCCAATGTTGCACCATCTTGCGGGTTCTTGTCAAGGGTGTCCCCCATCTTCTGGGTCTTCATATCCTTGTCCATCGAGGATGTAACTTCCGTTGGTATCGTCTTGTCGTGGTGTCACCAATCTTGTGTGCAAAAGTGGTGGGTGAGTGTTTGGCAAGGTGCACTCCACGAGGATTACAGAAAATCCAGTGGTCAGGGGCATAGGGGTTTTAGCGACCAAGGTTTTGAAGGGGAAGAGATCAAGTATAGCCTAGTTTTCGAAAACAAAACTGAGAAGGGAAGAGAAGTATAGATAGTTTTGAAAACTACTAATAGTTTTGGAAATAGTTTTACCCTAGCTAACGACCATGCTAACTAAGTCTTCCTACAGTCAGGATGGCTCTGATACCAGCTCTGTGGGGACCCCGACTCGTAAGTCGTGATCACCGAATGCACGTGTACAGTGATCCCAGAGATCAATGCTCACTGAACACACATAAGCTGAATAACAAGAGTCTTACATCCTTACATACCGTGTTACACAAATAGGACCATAATGGTCAAGTCTTGAGTATATCATCGCAGCGGAAAATCTTCAATGTCAACATGGACCCATGCCATCTGCCTTAACCCTACAGGCATTCTGACTGGGAAGCGTCCTAGCTCGCATGCTCGTCACCAAGAAATCTTCATCATAACCAGTTCTCTCCTGCCTGGCCAATGAAATAACCAGTGGCAAGCCAATGAGTACATTGAATGTACTCACAAGCAACCCAAGTGTGATAACAGAATATTTTATGCAAGGCTCTACTGCTAAATTGGTAGTTTTGCGGAAAGCTAGTTTTTCATATGCAAGTTATGATCAACATGTAACAAGGGCAATGCATGTGTCTGTAACAAGTATCAGTAGGTCACAGACATCATTATCGAGAAAGAGTTGTAATCAACATATGCACAAGCTCATTGTGACTTCCTCACAATCACATCAACAATATCTCTGAATCGTGTTGTTTCTCAGAAACTTATGGACATAGTCTAAGTAGCACCACCCAACTGTCCTTGACCGCGGACACGGCTAGTCGAATAGTTTGACACTCTGCAGAGGTTGCACAGTTTACCCACAAGATCCGGGGAACTTCCGTGTCATCCACGACCCGCGGTACATCAAGTACCCGGGGTAAGCACCCGATCACTACCTTTCCCTAGACGACACTAACATAGAGTCCACTCGATTGGTAGCAGCCCCGTGCCAAACATTTCACATCTCAAGGTTTGTGGAGACTCGCTCCGTATTCATCACACATCACAAGCACGGGGTACCAACGGTGTGTCCGGTGCCCTGTAAAGACAGTCATGGCCGCCTATCCAAGCGCGACCCCGTCCCGAGAGTGACCTCATGTCACCCCCGTCACTAGTAATGCGGGCACCATGCTAGTATCGACCTAGGTAATCAATAATGCCCTTTCCCATGTAAGGGTAGAGTGGTTGCGTATGTTTGGTTGGGACGGTAGTCACACATAAATCTAATCCATCTCTGTAAACAACACCTTCGTCAAGCCTCGGCACACTACTTCTTCACCAAGTAGTGCCCTAGCTCTTCATCAACTCCCAGGGGCATTAGTGGCACCCACTGGGTCTTTTGCAAGTATGTCAGACCACACTTGTTTCACTCAATGCATAACCCCAACCCATTTGCGTAGCCAACTACTATAGCATACATCTATCAATTCCCACCCACATAACCCTCATAGAAAGGTAGGGTCATGTTTGATGCAAGTTTCAACAGTGAAGTAACAGGGGTGGCAACCAAAGTGGTTCCCACCTCAACATGATTCCGATGCATTGAAAATAAAGGTGCTATGAGACATGCATAAAAAGGGTTTCTTGAACATGGTCAAAGGGCTGCTTGCCTTATTCTCCCGAGTCTTCAAATCTCCTGGTCCATCTCCGAATACTCCGCTTATTACGTCAACTAACGATGGAAACAATCATAATAAGCAACACAATCAAAAGCAAAAATAAAAGTGCTCTAAAAATAGGAGTTGGACTTTTCTAGGATACCTCTGGTCATATTAGAAATGACCAAGGTGGTTTCATAGGTGTTGGATCAATAGGTAGTTGGGAACATTTCAATATGATGGAACCAAAGGGTTTATGGATTTGGAAGAAGTATACAGAAACATTTTCTTGAATGATGAGCAAAGGTACCCACCATCAAGTCATGATTTTAGAAGCAATTAGGAGTTGGTTTCACTGGATTTGGAATTCAAATGAATTTCCTAGGATTTTGCAAAGCTGATAAATATGAAGAAATGGCTCAATATTTGGTGGGGTACAGAAACTATTATTAAAAATGTTCCAAAACTAAGTTTGGACATGACAAGCATCTAGGAATTTGAATCACTGCATTTGGATCAAAAATGAGCTCTCTGTGATTTTCTAAAGTTAATCACAGAAAGTGAAAAATGGGCATTTGATAAATATGTGTGAAGGAAAAGTCTCTGGAATAATGTGCATGTAGCACCAACAGGTAGAGCATGATTTATGGAGTCATAGGAATTTTGAATCATGCAATTTGGAGTTCATATGAATTATCTAGGTATTTTTGAAGTTGGCAGAATAAAGAAAAGAAAAGAATAAGGGTTTAACCTTATACAGTGCTCTGGGAGAGGCCCAGCTAACCAACGCCCACTGGGCTCAGCCCAGTGGCTCAGCGGCGGGATGGAGGTGGTGACGCCGAAGGCGTAGTTACGGGGGGGGGGGGGGGCCCCCC
>LR738713.1:376067834-376120480 GCA_902687465.1 Secale cereale
CGGCGGCTCCGGCCGTCCCCGGTGGTGCCCGGCGCACCGGAGGCCCCAGCGGAGCAAGCCGCGCCCATCCCTGGCCTCCAAGCTGGCCGGGAGGAGCAGGAGCGACGGCGGCCGAGGCATCAGCGGCGGCTTCGGGTCGAGACGGGGCGGCGCCAGAGGTGCTAAGGGGAAGGAAGGGTGGAGTGGGAGGTAGCTCCATGGTCCTGGGGTTCTCCTCCTGGCGGCCAACAGAGAAGGGGAAGGAGAGAACGGCCGTGGTGCCCGATGCCGAGCGGTGGCTGGCGGCGGCACTTCGGCCGTGGAGAGAGGAAGAGCGCCGGAGAGGGAGAGGGGGCGTGTCTAGGAGGTGCACGGGGAAGAGGAGGATCCAGCAGAGGCAAGAGGTGCTCGGGGGGAGACCTTAAATAGCTGTAGCCACGGTGCACCGTGAGCGACGTCCATGGACGCGCTCGGGCGTGCTCGTGGAGAGAGGAGGAGGACCGGGGTGGATAAGGCCGACCGTCCTGCAGGTCGTGGACGTCGAGGGCACCTCGGGGGACACGAGGAGGAGGCCCGAGGTGGTCGGGGGCTCCTGGTTGGGCGAGGCTACAGTGCGCCAGAGCACTGTAGCGTGCTCCAGAGCACCCGTTTGGCTGGCATGGCCACGTCCCCGTTGCTCTGGTCGTGTCCAACCTGCCCAAAGTTGTCTAGAAGGTCAGGGAGGGAGTAAAGAAAGGCTCTGTGGTCTTGGATGCCCCGAGGAACCACTGGGATAAGGAGGGAGGTGAGGAAGAGGGTGAAACCTGCTGCCCAGCAGTGTAAATTGGGGTTTTACCCCCTCCAATAATTGAGCTGAGGCCAGAGAGAGTTACTGGAGGTAGAATAGGACTAGGGGAAGCTGTGGTAAGAACTTGGGGTAAGGGGAAATAGCAAAATAGGTCCAACCACTTGTTTTGGTAATTGGACAGAAGGTGTTTGATCAGTGTTTGGTCAAGCAAATGACATCCACTTGACATGGGACTTAACAGGATCAAATGTCACATATAATTAGGCCTCTCCACCAAATTTGAGCTCATTTGGGCAAAGTGGCCAATGTAACTTTAGTGAACCCTAGAAATGAACAGAAATGGTTTCATCATGTTGGAGTTAAGCAAATCATCTCCCCTTGATGCACCACTTGGTGTAGCATCATCATTTGGGGTTATGAACATGCCCACAAAGTTTGAGGCTCCAGATAAAAAGTTGACAATGTAAAGTTGTTCAAATTTGAATTTGAACAGAAGGGGTTTTGGGGTGATCTAATCAAGTTGCTCTATTCCAAATCTTGTGCCATTTGGCCTAGATGCCTTATTAGGCCATTCTAGCATGTGCACCAAATTTGAGAGCATTTGGACAAGTTTGGCAATGTAGAGTTGCTCAAACTTCAAATATGGACATAATGGTTTTGAGGGGACTAAATGATGTTTCCTTGATCTTCAAGGCATGAGGCTTTGCAAGATCATCAAATATGTCATATATGACATGATAGAATTTCCCTGGATTTTTTGGAGAATATTTCCTTTGTAAATATTTCAAAAGCTTGAAATATCCAGAAAGGGTTTTGGAAGGATTTGTTCAATATTTTGAACATGACCATGTGTTGAAACTCTTATATATGGACAATATATGTCCTATGAGTCTCCCTGAATTTTGGCAAATATTTTTGAAATGATTAAATAAATTTTCCCTATTAAAGACCATTTCTGGCCTTAAGAAAAAGCTTTTAAATGAAATATAAAAATAACTTTTAAAATTATACTTTTGTGGTTTCTGTGAGTCCTATACCTAATAGGATTAAAATCACCCAAAAGAAGCCAATTATCGTCAAACTGGATATCAAGATTATATAACCACTGCATAAACTCATCACGAGTAGGACCTTGACATGGTCCATAAACAGAAACTAAAGACCAAGTTTCAGAGGTGTGCCTAGAACTGAATTCCACATTAATCCCATAAGATCTGGCCTCAATTAATTTGCCCACAAAGAAAGAGGAATTCCATATGACCACCATACCTGCAGATGCCCCAGCCGATGGCACATAAACAAAATTATCGAAGCGCTGTGGGCAGAATTTCCTAATGAACCTTTGATCAATATGCATGCACTTTGTTTCTTGGAGGCAAACAACAGAACAACCACTTTCATCGATCTTTTGCCTAACTGCAAGTTGACGTGCCTCAGAATTAAGATCACGCAAATTCCAACAAAGCACCTTCCAATCCCTAAACCCTAACCGATTCATTACAAACCAAAAGGAAAAGCGGCAAAAGTAGATCACACAATGACCTACACCGACCATCTAAGCAGAGAAGCATCACATTGTTCCATACATGAAAATATAAATAAAGATAAATGGCGATTGAAAAGGGACGCCATGGACCTAAACCCTACATGTTGAGACTAATCATCAGAGCTGTTGTTGCTGTTGGACTTAGCAGGACCAGCCACAAGCTTATCCACGGTCATCTTCTCAGGTGCAATGCGAAGACGAGCTCCAATATGTTGTAGGTCAGCAATAGCAGTCGAAGGTGGCACAGATGGGCTCTCATCAGACTATGCAGGCTTGGTCTTGCGCTTCTTCATAGTGTGAGTCCTCCTGTATGTTCTTGGTATGCTGCTAGGCGCCTTACGGAAGCCATCCCGTAGAACATTGAGGCGTGCACTGCATCTGACCTCAGTATCCACAAGGATTTTAGAAGCCCTAGACCTCCTGTCACGCTTCATAGACACTTTAGGGACAACAGTGAACTCAAATGCTTCAGAAATCGGTTTAGAAAGATCATCAAAACGGAGAGCCCGAGCAACGGGCCTTTTGACTGGCGACACATATGGAGCAGGGCTGTGAGAGGAGACAAAGACATGCTGAAGCTTGAAGTTGGTCGATGTATCATTGCAGCATAATTTTCAAGAATGCTTGTCCAGCAGCAAGGTCCCAATTTCAGGCTTGAACACAAACTGTGGAATCTCAGCAGAGGACATAAACAACATCATCCTCTCGAAAGTACGCTGCCACTGCATCACAGGGGGAACACCGGCCCAAAAATAGTGAGCACTTGCCCAACTTGCAGACGAGGCTGCTGTGGTCCCATTGGGGGCTGGAAAACAACCACATCTGCAGCATCAGCTACATTATTAATAGAGTCATCAGAAATCTGCAGAACAATTCATTCTTGGGACTGGATATCCTTCGCAGGATCTTGCTGGGCAGCCTCATGCACTGGAGGAGGTTCATCCCGCGGCTGCTCATTGACAGGTGGCGGAACATCATTCCATCCAAGCTCTGGAAACTCTAGCATGACCCAATTGTGATTTTCGAACTGCATATTGCCAGGGAGGGGGTGGGGATTGCCATTGAACGGCATGGGGTCCTCATCAGCTGACAGGACATCAGCAAAATCCGTAGAAAGGATGTACACATGAGCTGTCCAAGAAATCCTAGCCCCCCCCAAATCTGCATATTCATGATATACCACATCCCTTGGAACTAGAGAGGGTGCTGGGAACGAGACATATGCCAGAGTCTAGACCAGCATTGGTTCGTCCGGGTGCCAGCGGTGAAAACGCCCAAAAGTGCTAATGGCATCGGCAATGTACTCGGTATGCCTGTAATCCAAAGGAACACCAAGCAACATGACCCAACCGCGAAGAAAACCCTGAGTAGCTCTGTAGTTAATGCCCTCATCATGTGGAACAAAATGGATAAATCTATCATTGCCCATATCACAGGGTGGATGATCAACTAGAGCTTGACGAGTAGCAGCACTACGAAAACGGAAGAGCCCAACCCCTTGAATCCATGGTTGAGCATCCAGAATAGCCCTTCCCAGAGTATTAACAACAAAATCACTGACCATGTTTTGAAAGATGAGAATGTCTTCAGGCAACGAAGCCGGCTCGACAATGGTGATGGCGTAGTCCTCGTGTTGCCGATTGGGGGCCACCACAGGAGAGAAGGTGCGGGGGAGGCGTAGTGGGCGTCTATCGATAATGTTGAAGCCCTGAGGGGAAAACTCCAATGGCTCAAGCTAGAAGTTGGCCATTGTTGGTGTCGAGGCCGGCAGACCGCTCGAGTGGTTGGTGCAGTGATGGAGGGGCGAGGTGGGCGACGACGGTATGTTGTGCGATGGTGGCGTGGTAGGAGGCGGAGGAGGCGTTATGGGCGGTGGCTCTACGATCAATGGTGGAGTAGATGGGGTGGCAGGCTCGACGGGACTGGGCAATGACCCATCAGGTCTAGCTATGGAGGAAATCGAGGCGTCCGGCGTAGATATTCCTGCTGACCGGGTGGATTCACCGATATTGACCCACGGACACACTTGTTAGTTGGAGAAGGGGTAGAATCCGAACAACGCTTGGCCCGGTGACCCAGCCGAAAGCATCTACGCCACCTAACCCGACTAGTGCACGCGCTGGTTAAATGAAGCATGGACAAGCAATTTTGACACTTCCAAACTTGAAAAACCACATCATCAACAAGATTGTTTAACCTAATAGAATCTCCAGGAGAGTCTATTAAATGAATATCCCGAGGCACCTCATTGCGTAATTCAGCCAGAACAAATTGACATCTGGCGATCTCGAAGATAAAGGAGATTGAGTTATGGCCAATTCAGTTTGGACCGTAGCAACTACGTAGGCCTGGGACAACTCAGGTCCATCTAACTCACTCACATGCACATGCAAATTCACGTCCAAACTTGTTGGAGCGACCACTGAATTCCCGGCCGAAGATTTGGCTTGGACGGTTACTGTTCCGAAAATGATGGGTGGCGACCCCATCGTCCAGTGAAGATTAGTCGCCGGTGGTGAGGGCAAAATAATTTTATCACGGGGCAGAACTGGATAACCCGCCTCAGAGGTGGTATCAACACAAAGTTGTGTAGCCGGGTATCTATAGCCCTTGCAAGCATCATACTGTTGGAAGGTGGCAAAAGAAATCCTCTTACTTGACACAGAACCCGAACGCAGAGAAGATTTGGCAGGTGACTTGTGCATTGCAATCATGCCAAGAGCAGCATGCCTTTTAGAAGGACGGACTAAAATCCATTCAGCATCACACTCTTTCTTCCAAATAAGAAACTCACGTTTCCAATAAGGACCACCATTACCCCAAAGATGAATAGCATTTGAAATGCGGACACTCAAACGATCGCAACTGTAGGATAAGGTGGCCAACTCGTTTGCAAGAAACAATAAATGAGATTACCTTGTCCTTAATGAGCTGAACAGACAAATCAATTGCTGATTCCAAAGCCGCCCCCACCGAGTCCTCATTAAGACAAAAATCATGCCCGCTAAAGGACACGACCATGATGAAACGACCCGTGTCGTCCATGGGATGGATGCATTTCCCACAAGATCGAAACACCTCCTCCGCAAAAGCCACTCCTTTGGAAAACTCCATATCCAAAGTTGATCCATCGTGTGAACCATGTGAGATGGGTATAGGGGGATAGATCTGAGGATGCCGGAGATGATGGGTGGAAAAGAAACAAGATTCATTGGTTGGGGTGGAAGATCGCCGAAGAGCCTAGGGTGTGGGTGGGAGGGTGGGTGGGAGCCATTTTTCTGTCGGAGGTAGATCTTCCTCCTCAAAAGGTCAGATTTTTATTTGGTCAAGTAGTCTAATCCCCCCTCTAGACCTACTTTCAATCCTACAGGTCCACAAATGGTATTGTGTAGCTAGCCATGCAAAGATTTTGCATTTGACAGTTGCCCAACTTCTCCAAATGCATGTGGTTGTCTTGGATCGAACCAAACCTTTGCAAAGCCTTTTGAAGCTCTAGTTTGCCGTGTATCTAATAGACACCTTACATGGGCAGTGGGAGTGAATAGCATAAAACTACCACTTTTCGCGTTATGGTTCGAGAAAACTATCCGATTTTTGTTTGTCGTTGATAACTACGAGAATCAGCGTCGACTCTTTCAAAAAAACCCAAACCGTCCGTTGCTTAGAAATTAAACCGATTTATGACAGGTCGGGCTCACACCTAAACAAACCGCATGTTTAACCGTTTGTTTGACTGTTAGATGACATGTGGGCCCCACATGTCAGTGTCTCATCCTCTATCTCCCCCTCCTCTCTGCCGAAAGTGGATCCTCTAACATGAAGGAGAGAAGTCACCTAAGCAATAATTCCCTAACTTTCCTCCTTCATATTCATATGATTAAGGCTAAAATGATTTGAATTAATTTGCAAATTACAAATCTACTGTATACATTTACAAAAATTACATACAAACAAAATTATGAAGCAATAAAATTAATTTACATGAACAGTAACCACATACATAACCTGCTAAAGTAGATAAATACAGTATTCACTACAGCGACCCTGACTTTCCTTCTTCGTTTTGCACTAGATTGTAGTGTAGCTTAGGTGACTTCCCTCCTTAATGTTAGTCAATCCACTTTCGTCGACTGCCTCGCTTATTCTCCCCCTCTCTACAGAGAACTGTGAGAGAACCATGGTCGCTGGCCACACTACTCGCGCACGTCGTGCCTTATGCCACGTCCAGCCGCCTCCTTCCGCGCGCATGGAGCCCCGCCTCTACTATTCCTGCTGCCCTCTCCTCCAAAGTGATTGCCGACGAGAAGTCCTAGAGAGGAGATTGCCGACGATGGGTATGGGAGCTGAGCATGGGGAGCTGCTACACGGCGTCTGCTGGAGCGGCGGGGCTTCTCGCAGGACCATGCCGCCCCGAGGAACGCGGTGGCCTAAGCTCTTGGGCGCGACAATCCGATATCCTGGGCATGGTCACCCGAACGTAGAGAGAGGCGGCGACTTTTCCAGCGGCTCGTGTATGTGGCTCGCCTAAGCACGGGCGGTCGGGCACGCAGAGCGGCAGGAGGAAGGTAACCTTCGCCAGTCTGGCAACATGGTCCGGCACGAGGAGCGGCCGGAGGGAGTCCGGTGAGGTCGCTGCATGGGGGCGCGAGCAGCAGGACAACCAACGTAGGGAGTTGATTGCTTTCTTTAAAAAGAATACAGGGACCCGGTTGCTTTTTCATTTCTTGGCAGGGACCTGATTGCTTTTATGCCACATCAGTTCATGGTCAAACAGCGAGAGCTCTTACGCGTGGGCCCGACCTATCATAATCGCGATCTATTGTAAAACACCCACTCATTTAGGTTTTTTGAAACAGTCGACACCGATTGGTAGTTATCAGCGACAAACAAAAATCTGGTAGTTTTTTGGAACCATAACGCGAAAAGTGGAAGTTTTATGCTATTCACTCGGGCAGTGGAAATATCACCCTCCATCATGTTTCAAGGAACCGTAGGGACGGCATGCCACAGGTGCATGAGTTGTATATGCGCAGTGAAGGATATGTCTCCTCCCCTTATGTCATGTAGTCACTGTCGGTGTCAAAACCGGCAGATCTCAGGTAGGGGGTCCCGAACTATGCATCTGAGGATCGATGGTTATAGGAAAAAGGGAACACGATGTTTACCCAGGTTTAGGCCCTATCGATCGAGGTAATACCCTACTTCCTGCTTGATTGATCTTGATGAATATGATTACAAGAGTTGATCTACCTTGAGATCGTAATGGCTAAACCCTAAAAGTCTAGCCTATGTGATTGCTATGATATATCTTGTCCCTACGGACTAAACCCTCCGATTTATATATGCACCGGAGGAACCTAGGGTTGTACATGATCACCTTGTAGAGGAAGGAAAGTATTACACTCGGACTCTAAACTTGCTATTTTACACACAGGGAGTCCCATCCGGATACGGGAGATAGTCTTCACCGATAATCTTCATGGCCCACCAGTCCGACCCATAATAAATGATTCGGCCACCTGAGGACCCCTTAATCCAGGACTCCCTCAGTAGCCCCTGAACTAGTCTTCGATGACAACGAGTTCGACTGACGCACTATCTTCGGCATTGCAAGGCGGGTTCCTCCTCTCGAACACATTAAAGAAATATTCCCTACAAAAGGTACTTTGTCTGACTCTGCATGGTTAGTACAACCCTTAGCCTCGAAGGCAAGGTATCAAAAAACGGATACTGTGTCTTTACTAACATCCTTTCAGCGAAGCATCACGTCTGTGCCCTTAACACATATCAAACTGTTTTCTTGGCCCTGCTTTCACGTTTCGAGGTATAGCCTCATTGGCACGTCTTATCACAACAGAGATCGTTCCCGCTTATTACGGGATCTTTATCAATGTGACGTGAGCATCTTAACCGCGCCTTACGCACGACCTCGTTGGGAACCAGCGAGGTTTACGGCTGGTGTGGGGGCGTATCAGCATTCACCGCTTATAAAAGGATCCAAATTTTTACCCTTTATCCCCATGCTCTCCTCAAGCCCTAGGATTCCAATCTCCTCAGCCTCCAACATCCACATCTCTCGCGCTCTCAATCCTCAAATCCTCCACCACCGCCGCCGTATCCAGCAATGGCTGGTTCCAGCTCCAAGGGAAAGTGGGAGGCATCTTCGATCACAGAGAATACCATGAAGAGTCTCCGGAGCGCGGGCTATCTAGCCGACGATGTGGCGCATCGGGTCCCCGAAAAGGACCAAGTGATCCCCATCCCTAAGGGGGGTGAGAGGGTTGTATTCCTCTCGCACTTCATTCGGGGGTGGAGATTTCCCCTTCACCCCTTTGTATGTGGCCTTCTATTCTTCTACGGGCTAGATTTCCATGATCTAGCCTCGTATTCAATCCTTCACATATCCGCTTTTATAGTGGTGTGTGAAGCATTCCTCTGAATCCCCCCACACTTCGGCCTCTGGCTCAAAACCTTCAATCTGAATTCGAAGGTGGTCAACGGGCAGCATGCTGAGTGCGGAGGTCCTATGATAAGCAAACTCCCCAATGCTACCTGGCGAAAGGGGGCGTTTTGTGGAGACAAAAAAGATTTGGCGGCAGGAGTGGTTTTATAGCAGAGAGCCGCGCGGCACCAACTGTGTGGCTGCTCCTGCATTCAGATCTGGACCCCAAAGAGGCTAACCTCCTGGACCAATAAGGGTCAGAATTGGGGATCCCAGACGGAGGTGCTATCCCTCCAAAAATGCATCTCCGATATGATCTCCAAGGGAACCCAACTCACTAATGTGGTCCATGTGATGCTTGCCCGTCTCGTCCTCCCCTGCCAACATCGGGGCTCCTATCTATGGGAGTTCAATCCGGAAGGACCCCGGCCCCTGAAGCACGTCTTTGACTCTACGCACGAAGACATCTTGATGCGGAGCATCCCAAGGTCATCCCCATGGACCTATCGTCGACTCACCAACTGCCCAAAGGACCAATGACACGAGCCCGTGCAAGAGCTCTCAAAGCCGAGGTGAACTCGCTCCTTTATCAATTTACCTCTCGATGAACATGGGACCTGGCTTCTACCCTCATCAGAGACTCTATGCGTATTCAGGTACTTGGAAGAAGGCCACGTGGCGGCTCTGCACAGTGGACAAGGCGGCGGGATCGACAAATGCTTGGAACAAGAAGAAGTGCCGCTGAAGACGCTACAGGCACCGGACGTCCGACCCCTACCGGACGACCGGTCACCCCCAGGCACCGGACGTCCGACGAACACCGGACGACCGGCGACTCCCAGACGACCGGACGACCGGAGGCCACCGGACGTCCATGACACCGACTACAGAACGTAATTAGCGGAAATCCGAGGGTTACCGAACGTTCGGTCCCTCCCAAGCCACCGGATGTCCGGTGATCCAGTGGACGTCCGTCCCGCCTGCTTGCACGCAGTGACAGGGACGAAGCCCATGTACCCCTCCCCTCGTCCGGAGAATATATACCGGTTGACTTCCTCCTTCCTAGGGCAGCTCTTGGATAGCTCATTTGATACCTTCTTGTGGTTCATGTCCTCGAGAGTGACTGCAGCCCTCTTCGGAGAAGATCCACACGGATTCAAGTCCTCCGCTATGGAGAAGATCCCAAGGGATACCCCAAGACCTCCTCCGGGAGAAGACTATCTTTGTACCGCCATTGTTGACTATGGATCATGCGTCTTGATATGTATCGTGAATCTAGCACATGTGTGACCGTCTTTTTGTTGATTTGAGCGTTTCCTCTCGTGTTTCCCTCCGTGATTCCTTTGTGTTCTTCGTGTTCATCATGGGATCCCTCTCCATTTCGTGAAAGATCGGCCTAGAACGGGTTGACCCCGCATCATATGGTATCAAGAGCCACGGTTTCTCACGAAATTGGAGACCCTACCCGTGTTTTCTAGCTTGTTTTTGTTGTGTTCTTCCCAATTTTGAAAATTCCACACCAAAAATAGCCCCAAAATTTCTTTTTGCGATATGTTGATTTGGCGAGATTTTGTTAAATTTGTTCCATGGATTTGCTGTGTCACGAGTGGATCTCGAGTTTCCCCACCTTTTCCCCCATTTTCTTCCGCAAAATTCAGGCCAGGTTTGACCAATTTGTCCATGGATACCTCGAACCCTAGCACAGACCTAACGGACGACCGACGTTTTACCGGACGTCCGGTCCCCCGCGAAGCACCGGACGTCCGGTCCCCCGCGAAGCACCGGACGTCATCTTGTGCTCAAGCATCGGCACATCATACACTCATAGCATACTTGTGATAGGAAGTCATTACGTTTGCCTCTTATAGGTTGTGTACAAGTGCGTATCCGCCTATTAAGCAATCGGTTAGCGTCTCTCTAGTGTTGTGCAACAAGAGCATTTTCCGTGGATTCCACATTTTCGCTCACCCTTGGTTGCACAACCACATTTATCTATCTGTGCGTGTGTTTCGTGTGCTTTGCTTGTGATCTACTTGTTGCATGAGCAAATTGTGAATCATTTTCAACATCATTGAGTCACTTTGACAATTGCATTGCATTTGTGCCACCATCCTAACCAAGCTCCTCTCAAAGCTTTACTTGTGTAGGTGTGAGAATCGACACGAAGTGGTACCAATAGTGCATTTCCGGGTTACATTATTGAGTGATCATTGATCCATTGTCAACTTCGGTTAAGGTTCTTTGGTATTGTCTTCTCCTTTCTCCCACTCACATTCTTCCTTGCAATGATGGATAGGCCAAGTACATCTTCGAACCCGCTCTTCGATGATCCCCAAGAATCGAACAACTACGTCACCAAACTACATCTTTTCCGTGTCCAACGAGCTCTACATCAAGAAAGTGAAGCTATGCGAGAGCACATTAAGCAAGTCACCGCCGACGCGCGAAAATTTGAAGCAAGAACAATAGAGCAATTCTACATTATCAACACCAACATGTCTACTCAATTCGATGAGCTATGGACTTTGATAGTCAATCGACGCTCCTCATCCACATCTTCTCAAAGACGAAGCCGCTCAAGCCGTCATACCGACTACACGTCTGGCTCAAGTACCCCTACATCAAATACTCTTTGTCAAGCCGCACGTCAAGCTCGACATGACAACCGAAATCCACTTCATGACCAGAGTTCACAAGAGTTATTTGAAGAGCAAGAAAGTCGACATCGTCAAAACCAAGCTACACTTGAACAAGCGCAAGAACGACAACGACTATGCCAACAATAACAAGAGCGAGCACGTCAACATCAAGAAGAACAAGATGCCGAAGCTCATCGTCAAGCACAACAACGCCGAGAAGCTCAAGCTCTTGAGGCGCAACGAGCATTACGTGATTCACATCGCAATGTGGCAACTCGCAATCGACACACTCGTCAAGAAGAGGATTTCCGTCGCTATGAGATGCAAGAGAGGCGCAACCAAGCACGAATGCAAGAAGAAGTTCCTCCTCAAGCGCGACACGAGAAACAACCTCAACAAGAACCACAAGCTCGGCAAGTAAACCATGACAATGGACATCTACTGCGACAAGAGCAACATGAGATTGACAATCGTCCAAATCAAGAATGCCCTCTCAATAGGCAAGCAAACAATGAAGAGCATCGCTATGGCAAGCTTAAGTTCACCATGCCAAAGTTTTCCGGAAGCATTGATCCCGAAGACTACCTCTCATGGGCATTGAAGGTTGATAAGATCTTTCACCTACACAACTTTGATGAAGAAAAGAAGATTGCAGTGGCCCCCTTGAGTTCCAAGACTATTTTCTCATTTGGTGGGAGAAAATCATCGAGAGAAGAGAAGCAAACGGCGAAACTCATATCACTACTTGGGCTCAAATGAAGGAAGTCATGAGAGCATGCTTTGTGCCAACACACTACAACCGTGATTTGTTCAAGAAGCTACAACTGCTCAAACAAGGTACCAAGTCCATTGAAGAGTACTACAAGGAGATGGAGATTGCCATGATAAGGGCCAACATAACGGAAGATGAAGTGCAAACAATGGCACAATTCTTTAATGGACTCAACTATCCTATCAAGAAGATTGCGGACTTTCAACCCTACACGACCCTCCTCGAGCTAGTACACCAAGCAACCAAAGCGGAGCGACAAGTTCAAGAGGACTACAAGTACTCCAAGTTCACTTCCAAGAACTTCGGCTCCAACAACCAAGCTTCAACGACTTTGGTTCCTCCTACCTCTACCAAGCCATCTACAACCTTCGGCGACAAGTCAAGCTACAAGAATGCAACTTCATCAAGTCGGCCACATTCTACGAACAACTTCAAGCCAAGAGCTTCATCATCTACAACTCCAACCGAGGACAACTCCAAGCCGAGTTCCATCAAATGTTTCAAGTGCCAAGGGCGAGGCCACAAGTCATTTGAGTGCAAGACCGTTCGTACCATGATCATCAATGATGACAGATCCTATGACTCAATGAGCGACGATGAGATGGAAGCCCTTGAGCATGTAGCTATGCATCGCCAAGTGAATGAAGATGAAGACAATCAAGTGTTTTGCAACAATGACTCGAGTCCCAATCTCGTTGTCTCTAAGGTCTTGACACTTCAACATCAACAAGATGACGATCAAAGATGTCATATCTTCCATACCAAGGCCGGCATCAATGGACGTTCCGTCAAGGTTATCTTCGATGGAGGAAGTTGTCATAACTTGGCAAGCGAAGAGCTATGCGACAAGCTACAATTGGTCAAGACGAAGCACCCTCATCCCTACAAGGTCCAATGGCTTAACGACGCCGGAATTCTATGAGTCATGCGTACCGTGCAAGTTTCCTTCAAGAAAGGCGCCTACGAGGGCACACTTGAGTGTGATGTGGTCCCTATGTCCGTGTGCCACCTTCTTCTTGGATGACCATGGCAATACGATCGTGGAGTCACACACAATGGACGGACCAACCACTATAGCTTCAAGATGAAGGGCAAGGAATTCGTGCTACGTCCAATGTCACCAAGTCAAGTTGCCGCCGACAAACACTTACCTACCAACCATCATGGAGAGAATGGTGAGAGAGTGAGCTACCAAAAGGAGAGTGAGAGCCACAAGCCAAATATGAGCGACTCCACGATGAGCGACAAGAAACAACTAGTGCTATTTGCTACCAGAAGTGAGATGAGAGAAGTGTGTGAGAACCCCTCGAGTGTCTTTCACCTTGTGCTTTTATGCAAAGGGGAAGCCAAACCTACTAACACTTCACCACCTCTACCTTTAGTGTTGTCTCAATTGTTGCAGGAATTCTCGAACATCTTTCCAGATGAGCTACCTCCGGGTCTACCTCCACTTCGCGGAATCGAACACCGCATCGACCTCATACCCGGCGCACCACTTCCAAACAAGGCTCCTTACCGCGTCAACCCCGAGGAAACCAAGGAGATACAATGGCAAGTACAACAACTCATCGACAAAGGTCATGTATGTGAAAGCTTGAGCCCTTGTGCCGTTCCAGTTATTCTCGTGCCTAAGAAAGATGGAAGTTTTCGCATGTGTTCCGATTGTCGCCCGATAAATGCTATCACCGTTAGATACCGCCACCCTATTCCACGCTTAGACGACATGCTTGATGAATTATGTGGTGCCACCATCTTTTCGAAAATTGATCTTAAAAGTGGCTACTACCAAATTCGCATTCAAGAGGGTGATGAGTGGAAATGGCTTTCAAAACAAAGTTTGGGTTGTATGAGTGGTTGGTCATGCCAATGGGTTTATCGGAAGCGCCCGGTTCATTTATGCGTCTCATGCATTTCGCTCTCTGACCCTACATAGGCGTCTTTGTAGTGGTTTATTTTGATGACATCCTCGTGTTTAGCAAGTCGCTTGAGGACCATGTGACACACATCCGTATGGTTTTACAAACCCTTCGGAAAGAGCACTTATATGCTAACATGGATAAATGCACTTTTGGAGTTGACAATGTCGTTTTCCTAGGATTTGTCGTTTCTTCCCAATGTGTTCACGTTGATGAAACTAAAATTGAAGCAATTAAAACTTGGCCACAACCAACGAATCTCCAACAAGTGCGTAGCTTTCTTGGTTTAGCCGGTTTCTATCGATGTTTTGTGAAAGACTTTAGCACAATTGCTATGCCTCTACACGCCTTGAGCAAGAAGAACACACCCTTCATTTGGGGTCCTTCGCAAGACACCGCGTTCAATGAGCTAAAAAGCTTGCTTACACAAGCACCACTTCTTGCCCTACCAAACTTTGACAAACCTTTTGAGATCCATTGTGACGCTAGTGGTACCGGCATCGATGGCGTGCTAATGCAAGAGCAACGCCCAATTGCGTATTTTAGCGAGAAGCTATCCAGAGCGCAACTTAATTACCCCATATATGATAAAGAGCTCTATGCCTTGGTGAGAGTTTTGCATGTTTGGGAACATTATCTTAGACCTCATGAATTCATTTTTCATACGGACCATGAGACGCTCAAGTATCTCAAGGTTCAAACTAAGTTGAACAAGTGTCATGCTAAGTGGAGTGAGTTCATTGAGTCTTTTCTCTATGTCATCAAATACGGCAAACGCAAAGAGAATGTTGTGGCAGATGCGCTTTCCCGCAAATGCATGCTTGTTACACAACTTGAGTTGAATGTTATTGGCTCTGAGCACATAAAAGATTTATATGAGCATGATCCTTTCTTTGCAAATCCTTATGCCAAGTGTTTGACTCACACTTCTTGAGAATGTTACTACATAAAGGATGGATATCTTATGAGAGCTAAGAAACTTTGCATTCCCGAGTCGTCGCTTCGTTTGCTCCTTTTGCAGGAATCTCATGGAGGAGGACTCATGGGACACTTTGGACGCGAAAAGACATTTGCTACGCTCTCTAAGAACTACTTTTGGCCCAATATGGTACGTGACGTCTCACGCCTCACCAACCGATGCTCTACATGTCGCAAAGCTCAGTCAAAAGCTCAATCTCATGGTCTTTACATGCCACTTCCTATTCCATACCATCCATGGGAAGACATAAGCATGGACTTTATACTTGGATTGCCTAGGAATCAAAATGGAAAATATTCCGTGTTGGTTGTCGTGGATAGATTCTCTAAAATGGCTCATTTCATTCCTTGCAACAGGATCGACGATGCTTCACATGTTGCAAATCTCTTTTGTAGGGAAATCATTTGTCTACATGAAGTACCCAAGACGATCGTGTCGGACTGGGACGTCAAGTTCTTGAGCTACTTTTGGAAGACTCTATGTGCCAAACTCAGCATCAAGCTCCTCTTCTCTTCGGCATATCATCCACAAACCGACGGTCAAATGGAGGTGACGAACTGCACACTTGCAACGCTTCTTCGCGTGTTGATCAAGAAGAACATCAAGGAATGTGAGCAATGCTTGCCCATCGCCGAGTACGCCTATAACCGCGCAAGACATTCGACTACCAGCAAGTCCCCCTTCGAGGTCATCTACGGCTTCAACCCGTTGTCCCCATTGGACATCCTACCTCTACCTTACAAGAACGCATCAACATGGACGCAAGTGCACGAGCAAGCTATCTCAAGAAGGTGCACGAAGATACAAGGGCAACAATCGAGCGACAAGTGCAACGCATAGCCACCAATCGCAACGTCGACAAGGCATCAATGGTGTTCTAACCGGGAGATCTCGTGTGGCTTCATCTTCGAAAGGACCGCTTCCCCAATGAACGCAAGTCCAAACTACTACCTCGAGCCGACGGACCATTCAAGGTGCTAGCACACTACAAAAACAATGCCTACAAGATCAACATTCCATGCGACAAGTACAACGTGAGCACTACCTTCAACATCAAGGACCTATCTCCTTTCCATGGTGATGAAGATTTTGATCCAAGGTCGGATCTTTCCCAAGGGAGGGGAGATGATGCGGAGCATCCCAAGGTCATCCCCATGGACCTATTGTCGACTCACCAAGTGCCCAAAGGACCAATGACACGAGCCCGTGCAAGAGCTCTCAAAGCCGAGGTGAACTCGCTCCTTTATCAATTTACCTCTCGACGCACATGGGACATGGCTTCGACCCTCATCAAAGACTCTATGCGTATTCAGGTACTTGGAAGAAGGCCACATGACGGCTCTGCACAGTGGACAAGGCGGCGGGATCAACAAGTGCTTGGAACAAGAAGACGTGCCGCTGAAGACGCTACAGGCACCGGACGTCCGACCCCTATCGGACGACCAGTCACCCCCAGGCACTGGACGTCCGACGAACACCAGACGACATGCGACTCCCAGACGACCGGACGACCGGAGGCCACCGGACGTCCGTGACACCAACTACAGAACGTAATTAGCAGACATCCGAGGGTTACCGGACGTCCGGTCCCTCTCGAGCCACCGGACGTCCGTCCCGCCTGCTTGCACGCAGTGACAGGGCCAAAGCCGATGTACCCCTCCCCTCGTCCGGAGAATATATACCGGTTGACTTCCTCCTTCCTAGGGCAGCTTTTGGATAGCTCATTTGATACCTTCTTGTGGTTCATCTCCTCAAGAGTGACTGCGGCCCTCTTCAGAGAAGATCCACACGGATTCAAGACCTCCGCTACGGAGAAGATCCCAAGGGATACCTCAAGACCTCCTCGAGGAGAAGACTATCTTTGTATCGCCGTTGTTGACTATGGATCATGTGTCTTGATATGTATCGTGAATCTAGCACCTGTGTGACCGTCTTTGTGTTGATTTGAGCGTTTCCTCTCGTGTTTCCCTCTGTGATTCCTTTGTGTTCTTCGTGTTCATCGTGGGATCCCTCTCCATTTCGTGAAAGATCGGCCTAGAACGGGTTGACCCCGCATCACATCTGGATGCACCTCTTCAAGGACCAAAAGGGATGGCCGGTGGAGACTGAAAACAAGGGTGTCAGCACTGAGCTCACTGCATCAGAGGTATTTGAGATTTCTGTAGAACATATATCCTTTCCCTGTTTTAATTATAATAGGAGCTAGACTTTTTGTGGTCAATCCAGGTCTGGACGAAAAAGGCAGAGCAGATTAAGTGTTTGGCTCCCCTACTAGAAGACCCAGAGTCGCCTCAGGTGACGGCGATGTTAATTCCGGTACTGTACAAGGCGCCGGCGAAGAAGGCCAAGAAGAAGGGCAAGGAGGTCAAGAGCGACCCCCCTGCTGGCCCTACGGACACAAGGTCCGAGGAAACACGCTCCCAACTCTCTCCCGAAGAAGAAGATGAGGAGGAAGAAGAAGAAGACTCCCCAGTCCTAGCCAAAGGGAGGAAAAGAGCGGCCCCTGCTGATGTAGGCACGACCGCGCCTAGGAAGAAGCTAACTCTTCCTGGTAGTTCAGACTCATCGTTCGTACACAGTTATCGGGTTCAGCCCAGGATCAAGCCCCCGGCCGAATCGTAAGTATTCAGAACTGCCTATGTTCGGAAGATTTTCTTTCTTTTAGTACCTGATATGTATTTCACCTTTCTATAGCCCTCCGTGTGACATCCCCGTGGCTTCACTGTCCTCGGGGAACTCCCTGGCGCCCTGAGAGATGAAGATCGGTACGCCTCCGCGGGGCTCGTCGCCCACCATAGGGGATACCGAAGTATCCTCCCTACCAACTCCCCCTGTTCCAGCAAGTGGGAGTGGGGCAGATGAGCGAGCGGACGAGGTCAATCCCTCAGCCGCGGTCGACCAAGGTGAGCGATCCCGATGGAGACCAAAGTCGGGGGGAGGGGGAACAATCTGAGGCCCCACCGAACACTGCTCCAGAGTCTAGTACGGCTCCAGAATCAATGGTCCAACCCCCTATGACGGGGGAGGGAGCAGCTACTCCTTCGGCGCCTATCGTCAACCCGGAGGCGCCGAACACTCTGGAGGGAGCACTGCAAAGTGCTTCCATCGTGGAGGAACACTGCACTCTGATGAGTGCGTGCATGGGGAAGATTCAGTCCATCAAAGGCGGACTGAATGAAGCCTTCAATAGCCTACTGACAGGCTTTGAGTTATGCAATGTAATGTTCTATAAAGAGAACTTTTATTTTGTTTTAGACATAAATATATATGGCTAGTAGCCCGTGATGCTTTGTTTGATTCTGAACAGAATCATACAAAGCATCCGTGTTTATAACAAATGATAGAGCTGAACTGTGAATTTGGTGCTTGAGCAGGCTGCACTAGTTACAGCGTCTGCCCATGCCGCAAAGGTTTCTGAGCTAAATCAGAAACTTGGACTAGCCAACGAGGATCTCGACCACGTCAACAACCGTTTTGCCGAAACGCAAGGTCTGCGGGTTTAGGAAATCCAGACGCACTATATGGCCGAACATGAGCTAATACATGTCATATACTTGTGAAACAGCTGGCACAGCTGCGGTCAAGGCTCTGAAGGGCGAACTTTCCACGGCCAAAGAGGAGGCCAGAGCGAAGCGGCTACCGACCTGGAGACCGAGAAGGCCCTGCGTCAACAATACTAGGCGCGGGTGACCGAAGTCGAGGCCGACCTCCAAGATGCAATTCGCAAATGCGACACCTTGGAGAAGGCGAATTCGGAGCAAGAGTCCGAGCTCGCTACGGTAGTTAATGCTGTCAAGGAGGCGCGAAAGACATCGCGCGGTGCTCATGAGGAGATTAAACAAGCGCGCCAGATAGCAACTGGTAAGGTTTTTCTCTTGCAGAGAATCTTAGGAGGTCAGCGGTATCTTGGGCTGACACGATTGTTGAGTTCTCCAGGCGTGTTTGCGGATCTCCCAAGGAGCATCGCCGACGCTGCCCAATACTTCCGAGCTCAAGAGGGGAACATCACGGAGAAGCTGTTTTGGTCGTAGTTCCTTATGCCCAATCATTCGATGCCCCTCAATGACCAAATGAAGCATCTGGTTGAGCTGCAAAACATGGCGAGTTCGATCATGAAGGACTTGATAGTCCGGCTATGGCCCGCTGATCTGATCCTGAGTAGTTACTTCGGGATTGGTGAAGAGGCTCGTCGATGCGAGTCTGCGGGTTGTTGTTGTCAAGTGCTCGACCTGCATAGAGGGTGCTCGGATGGCCTTCGCTCGCGGGAAGGTGCATTGGGTGACGATGAAGGCCGCGGAAATAGCCACTGCTGGCCCTCCAGAAGGCAAGGATCATCGCATCCCGGAAAGGTACTTTGATGACGTCCTAGAAGGAGCCCGCCTTGTAGAGGGACAATGCTCAAAGGATATAGCCTTTGAGTGATTTGTATTTGGGTTGTAAGGACTAATCCAATGTGCCAATGTATATAAATTTTGCGCTTTTATATTGATGAGCGAATTTTTCCTCATGTGCGGCTGTTTATGTAAATCTGAAAGTTTCCAGTCATCGGCTTCAGCCCCCATGTAAATATTATAGGGGTGTTCGGTAAAACGTAGGAACACTCTTTATCCAACGTCTTGGTCCGTATAGGAGGTGTTTGCGTAGAGAACGAGGCAACCCTACTATGGGTCTTTATTGCTTTCACTTAGCCATAGGAGCTTGACTAGTGGGGCTAAGTACTAGCCCCTGGTGCGTAAGAGGCTTTTCGAAATATTGTGCCTTTTTGACGCGGCTGGGCGAAGAATAGCCCCTCGTATAACACGGAGTGGATCGCTATCGATCATAGTATAACACTAGGTCACCGAACCGCTTGACCAGCTCTCGCTTCATCATGACAGTTAGTTTTCGGCTTTCTCTACTGAGGTACTTGACCGGACAAACCAGAAGTACAATCGCAGTAGTTCTCCCTTTACTACCTTAGCTGAACAGTGCGAAACATAAGGTGGCAAGCACAGGAGCCGGGCAACCCAACTATTGACCAAAGTCATGATTCTGAGCCAATGCATATAACGCAATATCCGAGACGATGAACAGTTCCCTATAGGTGTTCGGACTTTCGTATGCATGCCAGGCTGAATATAGCCCCTGGTATGAAGTCCAGGTATTAGGGCATATGCGGCAATCTGTCTTGTGGGTAGAGAATACAGGTGGTGAAAATAAAAAATAGCCGAAACGAATTGGAACCAAACTGCCTCTTTTATATCCCATTTAATATGGCAAGCCGTGAGGTTACAGATAACGCCGATAAGAGCCTCGAGCATTTGACATGCCAACAACAAAAATAAAAAAAATAAAAGAGTAAAAAGGTTTACACAGAGCCTTAATCTATGGGAAAGAAATTTCAACCAGTGGCCCTGCTGCACGTATGTGCCTTTTTCTCCATGGTAATTTGTCCTTGAGAAGGAGAGTTGTAATGGCCGCCTATAGAAAAGAAAAAGGAAAGAAGGAAGGGAAAGAATACCCTGTTCGGCCGTATATAATGTTTGTTTTTAAATGAACCTCAAGAAGATATATGCGAGAGTCCAAACAGGGTCAAGCCAGACTATAGATTAATGAAGTGTTGTATGCCCCTATCGCCGCCCAAGGTATTTTAAGGGCATAATTGTGTACACGAGGTACGTAAGCTGCTACCTTGTGGGGCGGTCGACCGGGGCACAACTGCTAGTCGAGCTCATGTTCTTCTGAGCTGGTGCATTCCAGTGCGGACCAGGCATGTTTATCCATGTCCGTGGTCTTGACGAGTGATGAGTTATTCGTCTTGAATAAGTCGCTTTGGTCTTCGGCGGCTAGGGCCGCAGTGTCTTCCTCTGTATGAAGGGAACACTCCATGTGTTCCGTTGACCATGATAACACCACGTGGTCCAGGCATTTTGACCTTGAGGTAGGCCTAATGCGAGACTGCGTTAAAACGGGTGAAGGTCGTTCTTCCGAGCAGTGCGTGATAGCCACTACAGAATGGAGCGATGTCGAAGATTAATTCTTCACTTCGGAAGTTGTCAGGGGAACCGAATACGACTTCCAACGATAATGAACCCGTGCAGCGAGCTTCGACGCCTGGAATCACTCCTTTAAAGGTAGTGATGCTGGGCTTAATTCTTGACGGGTCGACCCCCATCTTGCAGACAATGTCCTTATATATCAAATTGAGACTACTACCGCCATCCATAAGGACTCGAGTAAGATGCCATCCGTCTATTATGGGGTCGAGCACTAAGGTCACCGATCCTCCGTGACGGATACTTGTTGGGCGGTCCCTATGATCAAAGGTGATCGGGCAAGCCGGCCATAGGTTGAACTTGGGGGCGACAGGCTCGACGGCGTATACGTCCCGGAGTGCGCACTTGCGCTCCCTCTTGGGGATGTGGGTGATGTAGATCTTGTTCACCATTTTTACCTTCGGTGGAAAAAAATTCTTCCCCCCTGTGTTCGGCTGGCGAGGTTCATCATCGTCTTCACTTTGGGGTCCTTTTCCCTTGTGTTCGGTGTTTAGATTGCCGGCCTGCTTGAAGATCCAACAACTACGGTTGGTGTGATTTGCACGTTTGTAAGGGGTGCCGTGGATTTGGCAGGACATGTCTAGTATCTTGTCCAAGCTAGATGGGCTATCCCTGTTGCCTTTAAATGGCTTCTTCCGTTGACCGGGCCTAGAGCCACTGAATCTGGCGTTTACCACTGTATCCTCTCTATTTCCATTGTTGTCTCGGCGCTTATTCTTATTGTGCCGTGTCTTTCCATTGCCATCCCTGACTTTAGATGTGCCAGGGTTGCTGGTACTGTTGCTGCTACGAGCCTGCCAGCTGTCCTCGCCCGCGCAAAAGCGGGTCATGAGTGTGATTCAGGCTTCCATTGTTCTCGGCTTCTCCTGGCCGAGGTGTCTGGACAGCCATTCGTCCCGGACACTGTGTTTGAATGCCGCTAAGGCTTCGACGTCCGGATAGTCTACAATCTGGTTCTTTTTAGTTAAGAACCGATTCCAAAGCTTGCGGGCTGACTCCCCGGGTTGCTGGATTATATGACTTAAATCATCTGCATCCGGGGGCCGGACATAATTCCCCTGAAAGTTGGCCCGAAAAGCATCCTCAAGTTCTTCCCAGCTTCCGATAGAGTACTCTAGGAGGCTATTTAGCCAGTGCCGAGCTGGCCCTTTCAGCTTGAGGGGTAAGTATTTAATGGCGTGGATATCATCTCCCCGAGCCATATGCATGTGAAGAATAAAGTCTTCTATCCTTATAGCTGGATCTATTGTTCCATCGTACGCCTCGATGTTTATGGGTTTAAACCCTTCTGGAAATTCATGATCCATCACCTCATCGGTGAAGAACAGAGGGTGTGAGACACCCTTGTATTTTGCGATTTCGTGGTGCAGTTCGGACGATATTGTTGTTTAGTGTTGACTCCGAACTGGGATGTGACTGGTCTGTCTGGCTTGATAGCCATCGCCCCCTGTGTGCTTCCCTTTGTCTGTAGATTGATCTAGTCTGGCCAGCCTTTTATTCAGGTCCTGGCGTAGGTCGTACTGATGGGCTTGAGTAGCTGTATCCTTGCCTTTACAGTGAGGAGGTGCGGGCTTGTGTACGGCGTTATTGGCCGCTTTATCCCGTCCACGGGGTGGTTTGTCTGGTTGATCGACATGATCATGCTTCGACGGAACTGGTGCTGGGGCCTCGTCGTCGAATTGGGGCAATTGTTTGTGTTTAGGATAGCTCTATGCTTGGCCTTTAGAGGCGTCTAGTTCTTTGTCGTCTAGCACGTCGTTCCATCTGTCGTTGAGCATACCCTATTCGGCTCTAAGCCGCCGCTGCTACTTCTTCAGGCTTCGTGCGGTAGCAATAAGCTGCTGTTGGAAATGCTTTTGTTCGAGTGGTTCTTTTGGGACGATGAATTCTTCGTCTCCCAGACTGATGTCCTCTTTGGAGACACGTCGATAGCTGCTGTCATCAGTGTCGCCGTGATCGGTCAGCGGTTAATTTGGACTATGTTAGCCATCCTCCCGTTTGTCCCGCTCTATCGCTGGCTCCACGGTGTCATTGGCTTGTTCCGGGTCGTCATTGTCTTTAGTGACAGTGTTGCTCTTTTTCGCTTTATGGGATCGAGATCGTTGCTTCTGACGCCGGCGTTTGGGAGGTTCATCGACGGGCTTGTCCTGCTCTGGATTGATATCGTCGTCGTCCTCCTTTTCACGAGGTGTATCCACCATGTATACATTATATGTAGAAGTAGCCGTCCACTGCCCGATTGCGGGCGGGTTTGTACTTAGATCGGCTTCAGCATTATGGTCCATGCCGTCGATGTCTTCGGAAGTGTAATCTAATAGGTTGGTTAAGTCCTCGACCGTGGCTACCAAGTGGGTAGTGGGTGGGAAGCAAAACTCCCTGTCTTCGACCACCAGTTCGAACTGGGCATAATTCGGCTAGGAATCCTGCGCTAGGGAGAGAGATTTCAATAAGTCCAGTTCTTCGTCTAAAGGCTAGTGCTGGGCATGTGTTCGGATGTCTGCAGAGCTGAGTTCGGCAATAGCCGCTCGATCGAGCCCAAAGGATGTAGATCCTGAGAGTTCGGAACTTGTAGATGGAAACAAATTCGAAGAACCGATGGGGGAAGTCCTGCTCTAGGCCGGACCTGTGTGCGACTCAAGCGCCGATGAGTTTGCGATCTTCGTGGTGGTGTTAATCTTCCCGTCCTCGGAGGAAGTGACCTGCTCCGGATCTAAGGTCAGAGTTGCCGTATGTGTTACCCCGTGTACGGGGTCTGATGACAGATCTAAGTCATGTTCACCATGGTGGCAGGGAGCAACTGCTATGGGTGCAAATCCGTCGAAGATCAAATCTCTGCGGACACCAGCAACGTAGTTTAAGCTTCCAAACCAGATCTGATGACCAGGGGCATAGCTGTCAACCTGCTCGAGGTGGCCTTCAGTGTTGGCGCGGAGTACGAACCACCGAGCACGAGGAGCTGGTCAAGGAGAAAAACTCCCTCGGTGGTGGCATCATTGGTGATGAAGCAAGCCATTGATCCTTTCGCCGACGACACCGTCGAACTCTCAATGAAAGAACCAATGTCGGTATCAAAACCGGCAGATCTCGGGTAGGTGGTCCCAAACTATGCGTCTGAGGATCGATGGTAACAAGAGATAGGGGACACGATGTTTACCCAGGTTCAGGCCCTCTCGATCGAGGTAATACCCTACTTCTTGCTTGATTGATCTTGATGAATATGATTACAAGAGTTGATCTACCTCGAGATCACAATGGCTAAACCCTAAAAGTCTAGCCTATGTGATTGCTATGATATATCTTGTCCCTACGGACTAAACCCTCCGGTTTATATATGCACCGGAGGAACCTAGGGTTGTACATGATCACCTTGTAGAGGAAGGAAAGTATTACACCCGGACTCCAAACTTGCTATTTTACACACGGGGAGTCCCATCCAGATACGGGAGATAGTCTTCATCGATAATCTTCACGGC
This sequence comes from Secale cereale, assembly GCA_902687465.1. Taxonomy (NCBI): domain Eukaryota; kingdom Viridiplantae; phylum Streptophyta; class Magnoliopsida; order Poales; family Poaceae; genus Secale; species Secale cereale. Next base: position 376,092,403 of record LR738713.1, read on the forward strand.
CCACCAGTCCGGCCCATAATAAATGATCTGGCCACCTGAGGACCCCTTAATCCAGGACTCCCTCAGTCATCTCTTGTCCACTAGAGCTTGCTGCAAATTCCGACGATTTTTGATGCGCTTGTAAATTGCATCCAAAATTAGAGGTGCAATATCAAAAGCCGCAAAACCATGAATCCATTGGCCAATCCAAAACAACACTCTATCTCCTGTTCCACCTCTTATGGCGACCAAGCTATCAAAAACTACTCATGCTTCTTTATATACCATTAAAGCCAGCCCTGCCACACCCTTCAGGTTTTTAGATGGGTTCATCAACGCTTTCTACCAGAGATCTTGGCCAATAATCAAACATGATATCATGGCAGCGATGCTCAAATTGTATGTTTGCGATGAAAGAGGCAATGGTGATGATGTAGACGCCCTCCGTGGTTGATTCCCCATCCGGTAGAGTACCGGAAAAGGCCTCCAGATGGGATCTCGCGAGAACATAAGGTTACGGCGGCGGAAAAGTGGTTTCGATCCTTCCTGTGGAGTTTCTGGAATATATGAGAATATATAGGTGGAAGAAATAGGTCGGTGGACGCTCGAGGGGCCCACAAGGGTGCGGGGCGCGCCCTACCCCCCAGGGTGCGCCCTCCGTCCTTGTGGCTGTCTCGCAGCTCCCCTAACGTGTACTTAAAGTCCATCTGGTGTCTTCTAGTCCAAGAAAAATCTCCGTGAAGTTTTGTTCTGTTTGGACTCCGTTTGATATTCCTTTTCTGCGAAACTCAAAAACAAGGAAAAAAACAGAAACTGGCACTAGGCTCTGGGTTAATAGGTTAATCCCAAAAATCATATAAAATAGCATATAAATGCATATAAAACATCCAAGATAGATAAAATAATAGCATGGAACAATAAAAAATTATAGATACGTTGGAAATGTATCAAGCATCCCCAAGCTTAATTCTTGATCGTCCTCGAGTAGGTAATGATAAAAACAGAATTTTTGATGTGTAATGCTACCCAACATAATTTTCAATGTAATATTCTTTATTGTGGCATGCATGTTCAAATCCATATAAGACTCAAAATAAAAATTTATCAATATCAAAACAGTAATACTTCAAGCATACTAAAAGCAATCTACGAAGCTTCAAAAATAACATGGCTAAAGAATGTTATCCCTAGAAATCATATAGTCCTCATGCTCCCTTTTCTTAAGACAAAATACCCCTCATGCCCATCCCAGAGTCAGCCACGCTATTGCTCTCATAATCTACCTTTTCAAGCCTTTTCTCAACTCTTCACGCAATATATGAGCGCGAGCCATGGACATAGCACGATATGTGGACTGGAAGGTGGTGATAGGCAAAAAGGTGGGATGAAGTATCACATCAACCAGGCAAATCAGATGTCCATCAATCGATATCAATGTGAGTGAGTAGGGATTGCCATGTAACGGATGCACTAGAGCTATAAGTGTATGAAATCTCAAAAAGACAACTAGTGGGTGTGCATCAACTTGCTTGCTCATGAAGACCTAGGGCATTTGAGGAAGCCCATCATTGGAATATACAAGCCAAGTTCTATAATGAAAAATTCCCACTAGCGATATATGAAGGTGACAACATAAGAGACTCTCTATCATGAAGAACAAGGTGCTACTTTGAAGCACAAGTGTGGAAAGAGATAGTAACATTTTCCCTTCTCTCTTTTTCTCTTTTTTGGTGGGCTTCTTTGGCCTCTTTTGTTTATTTGGGATTCATTGGCCTCTTTTATTTTTGATAACCTCACATGGGATAATGTTCTAATAATAATTATCATCACACTTTTATTTACTTACAACTCGATACTAGAACATAATATGACTCTATATGAATGCCTCCAGCGGTGTACCGGGATGTGCAATGACCAAGAGTGACATGTATGAAAAATATAAATGGTGGCTTTGCCACAAATACTATGTCAACTACATGATCATGCAAAGCAATATGTAAATGATGAATCGTGTCATAATAAATGGAACGGTGGTTACATGGCAATATATCTCGGAATGGCTATGGAAATGCCATAATAGGTTGGTATGGTGGCTGTTTTGAGGAAGATATAAGGAGGGTTTTATGCACTCCTTCCTCGCTGCTTTCCCGTGGTAACGCTGGTGTTTCCCTTGAAGAGGAAAGTGTTGGAAATATGCCCAGAGGCAATAATAAAATGGTTATTATTATATTTCCTTGTTCATGATAATTGTCTATTGTTCATGCTTTAATTTTATTATCCGGAAACAATAATGCATGTGTGAATACATAGACCACAACATGTCCCTAGTGAGCCTCTCGTTGACTAGCTCGCTGATCAATAGATGGTTACGGTTTCTTGACCATGGACATTGGATGTCATTGATAATGGGATCACATCATTAGGAGAATAATGTGATGGACAAGACCCAATCCTAAGCCTAGCACAAGATCATGTAGTTCATATGCTAAAGCTTTTCCAATGTCAAGTATCCTTTCCTTAGACCATGAGATTGTGCAACTCCCAGGTACCGTAGGAGTACTTTGGGTGTGCCAAATGTCACAACGTAATAGGGTGGCTATAAAGGTACACTACGGGTATCCCCGAAAGTATCTGTTGGGTTGGCACGAATCGAGACTAGGATTTATTACTCCGTATGACGGAGAGGTATCTCTGGGCCCACTCGGTAAGACATCATCGTAATGAGCTCAATGTGACTAAGGGGTTGGTCACGGGATGATGTGTTAAACGAGTAAAGAGACTTGCCGTAACAAGATTGAACAAGGTATCTGTATACCGACGATCGAATCTCGGGCAAGTACTATACAGGTAGACAAAGGGAATTGTATACGAGATTGACTGAATCCCCGACATCGTGGTTCATCTGATGAGATCATCATGGAACATGTGGGAGCTAATATGGGTATCCAGATCCCGCTACTGGTTATTGTCCGGAGAGGTATCTCGGTCATGTCTGCATGGTTCCCGAACCCGTAGGGTCTACACACTTAAGGTTCGGTGACGCTAGAGTTGTTATGGGAATAGTATGTGGTTACCGAAGGTTGTTCGGAGTCCCGGATGAGATCCCAAAAGTGACGAGGAACTCCGGAATAGTCCGGAGGCGAAGATCGATATATTGGACGAAGGGTATTGGAGTCCGGAATTGTTTCGGGGGTACCGGGTGACGACCGGCGTGTCCGAAAATGGTTTCGGAGGCCCCGACAAGCGTTGGGGGGCCTTATGGGCCAAGGGGAGGGGGCACATCAGCCCACTAAGGGGCTGAGCGCCCCTCCCACCCCATCTCACGTAACCAGGAGAGGTGGGGGTGTCCCCCTAGGGCAGCCGCCTCTCCTGACTTGGGGGGTAAGTTTCCTAGGGGTGGAGGCGCCCAAACCCATCTAGGGTTTTCCCTGTGGCCGCCGCCCCTCCCCTAGGGAATGCATAGGGCGCTTCCTCCTCCTCCCTTCCCCCTATATATAGTGAGGGAGAGAGAGGGAAGCCGCACCCCTTCCCTGGCGCAACCCTCTTCCCCTCCCAACTCCTCCCCTTCCTCCGTAGAGCTTGGCGAAGCCCTGCCGCAGAACTGTAAGCTCCACCACCACGTCGTCGTGCTGCCGGAGCTTTTCCCCAACTTCTCCTTCCACCTTGTTGGATCAAGAAGGAGGAGACGTCCCCGGGCTGTACGTGTGTTGAACGCGGAGGCGCCGTTGTTCGGCGCTTAGATCGGAATCGACCGCGATCTGAATCGTTGCATGTACGACTCCACCAACTGCGTTCTTGTAACGCTTACGCATCGCGATCTTCAAGTGTATGAAGATGCACTCCCTCCCTCTCATTGCTAGTAAACTCCATAGATGGATCTTGGTGATGCGTAGGAAATTTTTTGTTTTCTGCAACGATCCCCAATACTGGCATCATGAGCTAGGTCTATGTGTAGTTACTATGCACGAGTAGAACACATTATTGTTGTGGGCGTAGATCATGTCAATTTACTTGCTGCTTCTAGTCTTATCTTGATTTGGCGGCATCGAGGGATGAAGCGGCCCGGACAGACCTTACACGTACGCTTACATGAGACATGTTCCACCGACCGAAATGCACTAGTTGCATAAGGTGGCTAGCGGGTGTCTGTCTCTCCCACTTTAGTCGGATCGGATTCGATGAAAAGGGTCCTTATGAAGGGTAAATAGAAATTGGCATATCACGTTGTGGTTTTTGCGTAGGTAAGAAACGTTTTTGCTAGAAACCTATAGCAGCCACGTAAAAAAACTAGCAACAACAATTAGAGGACTTCTAACTTGTTCTTGCAGCATGTGTCGTGTGATGTGATATGGCCAAAAGGATGTGATGAATGATATATATATATATATATATATATATATATATATATATATATATAAGATTGATCATGTTCTTGTAATAGGAATCACGACTTGCATGTCGATGAGTATGACAACCGGCAGGAGCCACATGAGTTGTCTTTATTTTATTGTATGACATGTGTGTCATTGAAAACGCCATGTAATTACTTTACTTTATTGCTAACCGTTAGCCATAGTAGTAGAAGTAACGTTTGGCGAGACAACTTAATGAAGACACGATGATGGAGAGATGGTGTCATGCCGGTTGCAATGATGATCATGGAGCCCCGAAGATGAAGATCAAAAGGAGCAAAATGATATTGGCCATATCATGTCACTATTTGATTGCATGTGATGTTTATCATGTTTTACATCTTATTTGCTTAGAACGACGGTAGCATAAATAAGATGATCTCTCACTAAAATTTCAAGAATTGTGTTCCCCCCTAACTGTGCACCGTTGCTAAGGTTTGTTGTTCCGAAGCACCACGTGATGATCGGGTGTGATAGGTCCTAACGTTCGCATACAACGGGTGTAAGCCAGATTTACACACGCAATACACTTAGGGTTGACTTGACGAGCCTAACATGTACAGACATGGCCTTGGAACACAGAAGACCGAAAGGTAGAACATGAGTCGTATAGAAGATACGATCAACATGAAGATGTTCACCGTTGATGACTAGTCCGTCTCACATGATGATCGGACACGGCCTAGTCGATTCGGGTCATGTATCACTTAGATGACTAGAGAGATGTCTATCTAAGTGGGAGTTCATTAAATTTGTTTAGATGAACTTAATTGTCATGAACATAGTCTAAAATCTTTACAATATGTCTTGTAGATCCAATGGCCCATGCTAATGTTGCCCTCAACATCAACGCGTTTCTAGAGAAAACCAAGTTGAAAGACGATGGTAGCAACTATACGGATTAGGACCGTAATATGAGGATCATTCTCATAGCTGCAAAGAAAGCATATGTCCTTGAAGCACCGCTAGGTGATGCACCCGTTTTCCCAGCAACTCAAGACGTTATAAACGCCTGGCAATCGGTTAGTGATGATTACTCGCTGGTTCAGTGCGGCATGCTTTACAGCTTCGAATCGGGGCTCCAAAAGCAATTTGAGCACCACGGAGCATATGAGATGTTCCAAGAGCTGAAAATGGTTTTTCAAGCTCATGCCCAAGTCGAGAGATATGAAGTCTTCGACAAGTTCTACAGTTATAGGATGGAGGAGAATAGTTTAGTTAGCGAGCATATACTCAAAATGTCTGGGTTACACAACCGCTTGTCTCAGCTGGGAATTAATCTCCCAGATGATGCGGTCGTTGACAGAATCCTTCAGTCGCTCCCACCTAGCTACAAGAGCTTTGTGATGAACTTCAATATGCAAGGGAAGGAGAAGTCCATTCCCGAGGTGTATTCAATGCTGAAATCAGCGGGGGTGGAGATCAAAAAGGAACATCAAGTGTTGATGGTGAATAAAACCACTAAGTTTAAGAAAGGCAAGGGTAAGAAAAACTTCAAGAAGGACGGAAAAGGAGTTGCCGTGCCCCGTAAGCCAGTTGTCGGGAAGAAGCCAAAGAATGGACCCAAGCGTGTGACTGAGTGCTTTTATTGCAAGGGAACGGGTCACTGGAAGCGGAACTGCCCCAAATACTTAGCAGATAAGAAGGCCGGCAACGTCAAAGGTATATATGATATACATGTTATTGATGTGTACATTACCAATGCTCGTAGTAGCTCCTGGATATTCGATACCGGTGCAGTTGCTCATATTTGTAACTCAAAGTAGGAGGTGCGGAATAAGTGGAAACTGGCGAAGGACGAGGTGATGATGCGCGTCGGGAATGGTTCCAAGGTCGATATGATCGCCGTCGGCACGCTACCTCTACATCTACCTTCGGGGTTAGTTTTAAACCTCAATAATTGTTATTTAGTACCAGCCTTGAGCATGAAGATTGTATCTGGATCTCGTTTGATGCGAGATGGCTACTCATTTAAAGTTGAGAATAATGGTTGTTCTATTTATATGAGAGAAATGTTTTATGGTCATGCCCCACTGGTCAATGGTTTATTCTTATTGAATCTCGAACGTAATGTTACACATATTCATAGTGTGAATGCCAAAAGATGTAAGGTTGATAATGATAGTCCCACATACTTGTGGCACTGCCGCCTTGGTCATATTGGTGTCAAACGTATGAAGAAGCTCCATGCAGATGGACTTTTGGAGTCTCTTGATTATGAATCATTTGACACGTGCGAACCATGCCTCTTGGGTAAGATGACCAAGACTCCATTCTCCGGAACAATGGAGCGAGCAACCAACTTGTTGGAAATCATACATACCGATGTGTGCGGTCCAATGGCTATCATTATGTTCTCACCCTCACTGATGACTTAAGTAGATATGGGTATGTCTACTTAATGAAACACAAGTCTTAGACCTTTGAAAAGTTCAAGGAATTTCAGAATGAGGTTGAGAATCAACGTGACAGAAAAATAAAGTTCTTACGATCAGATCGTGGAGGAGAATATTTAAGTCACGAATTTGGCACGCACCTAGGGAAATGTGGAATTGTTTCACAATTGACGCCGCCTGGAACACCTCAACGTAATTGTGTATCTGAACGTCGTAATCGTACTCTGTTGGACATGGTGCGATCTATGATGTCTCTTACCGACTTACCGCTATCATTTTGGGGTTATGCTTTAGAGACTGTTGCATTCACTTTAAATAGGGCATCGTCTAAATCCATTGAGACGACACCGTATGTACTATGGTTTGGTAAGAAACCTAAGTTGTCGTTTCTAAAAGTTTGGGGATGCGATGCTTATGTCAAGAAACTTCAACCTGAAAAGCTTGAACCCAAATTGGAAAAATGCGTCTTCATAGGATACCCTAAAGAAACTATTGGGTATACCTTCTACCTCAGATCCGAAGGCAAAGTCTTTGTTGCCAAGAATGGATCCTTTCTGGACAAAGAGTTTCTCTCGAGAGAAGTAAGTGGGAGGAAAGTGGAACTTAATGAGGTGATTGTCACACCTCTCGAACTGGAAAGTAGCACAGCGCAGGAAGATGTTTCTGTGGTGCCTGCACCGACTAGAGAGGAAGTTAATGATAATGATCATGAAGCTTCGGATCAAGTTACTACTAAACTTCGTAGGTCCACGAGGACACGTTCCGCACCAGAGTGGTATGGAAACCTTGTCCTGGAAATCATGTTGTTAGACAACGGTGAACCTTCGAACTATGAAGAAGCGATGGCGGGCTCGGATTCCAACAAATGGCTTGAAGCCATGAAATCCGAGATAGGATCCATGTATGATAACAAAGTATGGACTTTGGTTGACTTGCCCGATGATCGGCGAGCCATAGAAAATAAATGGATCTTTAAGAAGAAGACTGACGCAGATGGAAATGTGACCATCTATAAGGCTCGGCTTGTTGCTAAGGGTTATCGACAAGTTCAAGGGATTGACTACGATGAGACTTTCTCTCCCGTAGCGATTTTGAAGTCTGTCCGAATCATGTTAGCAATTGCCGCATTCTATGATTATGAGATATGGCAAATGGACGTCAAAACGGCATTGCTTAACGGCTTCCTTAAGGAAGAACTGTATATGATGCAGCCGGAAGGTTTTGTCAATCCTAAGAATGCTAACAAGGTATGCAAGCTCTAGCGCTCCATCTATGGGCCGGTGCAAGCATCTCGGAGTTGGAACATTCGCTTTGGTGAGGTGATCAAAGTGTTTGCGTTCATACAGACTTATGGAGAAGCTTGTATTTACAAGAAAGTGAGTGGGACCTCTGTAGCATTTCTCATATTATATGTGGATGACATATTGCTGATGGGAAATGATATAGAACTCTTGGAAAGCATAAAGGCCTACTTGAATAAGTGTTTTTCAATGAAGGACCTTGGAGAAGCTGCTTACATATTAGGCATCAAGATCTATAGAGATAGATCAAGACTCCTCATTGGTCTTTCACAAAGCACATACCTTGACAAGATATTGAAGAAGTTCAATTTGGATCAGTCCAAGAAAGGGTTCTTGCCTCTATTGCAAGGTATATAGTTGAGCACAGCTCAATGCCCGACCTCAGCAGAAGATAGAGAAAAGATGAGTGTCATCCCCTATGCCTCAGCCATAGGTTCTATTATGTATGACATACTGTGTACCAGACCTGATGTGAACCTTGCCATAAGTTTGGTGGGGAGGTACCAAAGTGATCCCGGAATGGAACACTGGACAGCGGTCAAGAACATCCTGAAGTACCTGAAAAGGACTAAGGATATGGTTCTCGTTTATGGAGGTGACGAAGAGCTCGTCATAAAGAGTTACATCGATGCTAGCTTCGACACAGATCTGGATGACTCCAAGTCACAAACCGGATACGTGTATATTTTGAATGGCGGGGCAGTCAGCTGGTGCAGTTGCAAGCAAAGCATCATGGCAGGATCTACATGTGAAGCGGAGTACATAGCTGCTTCCGAAGCAGCCCAAGAAGGATTCTGGATGAACGAGTTCATCACCGACCTAGGAGTTATTCCAAGCGCGTCGGGCCCAATGACTCTCTTCTATGACAACACTGGAGCTATTGCCATTGCCAAGGAGCCCAGTTTCACAAGAAGACCAAGCACAATCAAGCGCTGTTTCAATTCCATCCGAAATTATAATCAAGATGGAGACATAGATATTTGTAAAGTGCATACGGATCTAAATGTCAAAGATCCGTTGACTAAACCTCTTCCATGAGCAAAACATGATCAACACGAGAACTCTATGGGTGTTCGATTCATCACAATGTAACTAGATTATTGACTCTAGTGCAAGTGGGAGACTGTTGGAAATATGCCCTAGAGGCAATAATAAATTGGTTATTATTATATTTCCTTGTTCATGATAATTGTCTATTGTTCATGCTTTAAATGTATTATCCGGAAACAGTAATGCCTGTGTGAATACATAGACCACAACATGTCCCTAGTGAGCCTCTAGTTGACTAGCTCGTTGATCAATAGATGGTTACGGTTTCCTGACCATGGACATTGGATGTCATTGCTAACGGGATCACATCATTAGGAGAATGATGTGATGGACAAGACCCAATCCTAAGCCAAGCACAAGATCGAGTAGTTCATATGCTAAAGCTTTTCCAATGTGAAGTATCCTTTCCTTAGACCATGAGATTGTGCAACTCCCAGATACCGTAGGAGTACTTTGGGTGTGCCAGACGTCACAATGTAACTGGGTGGCTATAAAGGTACACTACGGGTATCCCCGAAAGTATCTATTGGGTTGGCACGGATCGTGACTCGGATTTGTCACTCCGTATGACGGAGAGGTATCTCTAGGCCTCGTAATGAGCTCAATGTGACTAAGGGGTTGGTCATGGGATGATATGTTACGGAACAAGTAAAGAGACTTGTCATAACGAGATTGAACAAGGTATCGGTATACCGACGATCAAATCTCGGGCAAGTACTATACCGGTAGACAAGAGGAATTGTATACGGGATTGATTGAATCCCCGACATTGTGGTTCATCCGACGAGATCATCGTGGAACATGTGGGATCCAATATGGGTATACAGATCCCGCTATTGGTTATTGGCCGGAGAGGTATCTCGGTCATGTCTGCATGGTTCCCGAACCCGTAGGGTCTACACACTTAAGGTTCAGTGACGCTAGAGTTGTTATGGGAATAGTATGTGGTTACCGAAGGTTGTTCGCAGTCCCGGATGAGATCTCGGACGTGACGAGGAACTCCGGAATGGTCCGGAGGCGAAGATCGATATATTGGACGAAGGGTATTGGAGTCCAGAATTGTTCCGGGGGTACCGGGTGACGACCAGCGTGTCCGAACGTGGTTTCGGAGGCCCCGACAAGCGTTGGGGGGCCTTATGGGCCAAGGGGAGGGGGCACATCAGCCCACTAAGGGCTGAGCGCCCCTCCCACCCCATATCACGTAACCTGGTGAGGTGGGGCGCCTCCCCTAGGGCAGCCGCCCCTCCCGGCTTGGGGGGAAAGTTTCCTAGGGGTGGGGGCGCCCAAACCCATCTAGGGTTTTCCCTGTGGCCGCCACCCCTCCCCTAGGGAAACCCTAGGGCGCCTCCTCCCCCCTCCTTCCCCTATATATATTGAGGGAGAGAGAGGGCGGCCGCACCCCTTCCCTGTTGCAGCCCTCTTCCCCTCCCAACTCCTCCTCTTCCTCCGTAGAGCTTGGCGAAGCCCTGCTGGAGAACTGCGAGCTCCACCACCACGCCGTCGTGCTGCCGGAGCTCTTCCCCAACTTCTCCTATTCCCTTGCTGGATCAAGAAGGAGGAGACGTCCCCGGGCTGTACATGTGTTGAACGCGGAGGCGCCGTTGTTTGGCGCTTAGATCGGAATCGACCGCGATCTGAATCGCTGCGTGTACGACTCCACCTACCGCGTCCTTGTAACGCTTCCGCATCACGATCTTCAAGGGTATGAAGATGCACTCCCTCCCTCTCGTTGCTAGTAAACTCCATAGATGGATCTTGGTGATGCATAGGAAAGTTTTTGTTTTCTGCAATGACCCCCAACAGAAAGGGTGATGCAGCAGGGTGAAGTAAGTATTTCCCTCAGTTTGTTGAGAACAGAGGTATCAATCCAGTAGGATATTACACAAAAGTCGCCAAATACGTGCACAAACAATCAACAACTTGCACCCAACGTTATAAAGGGGTTGTCAATCCCTTCTAGGTTATTTGTAGAAGTGAGATCCGATAGAGATAGATAAACAAGTAAAGTTAATATTTTTGAGTTTTTGGTTTATAGATTGAAAAGCAAAAGATTGCAAGATAATAGATCTGAAACTTATAAGATGTAAATGTGTCGGTGTACGAAAAGAGGGGCACACTTTTTGTACCCCTATGACCGTGCACGGGCAGTCTGAGCCACAGGCACCACCACAGCAAGCATGGCCAGGGAGGTGAGCCAAGGTAAGACCGAGGCTCGATGGAGTTGGAGCAACACCAAGAACAAGACCACAAAGAGCAAAGGGACAAAGCGGCTTCCCCCGGCGAGGTCCTTGCCGGGAGCCGGTTTCAGCAGCCCTGGCAAGACCCTTGCCGGGGCCGGCTCTGGCAGCCCCGGCAAGACCCTTGCCGCGGCAGCTTGCCCTTTCGCCTACGGAGCGGATCACCCTTGAGTCCACCGCCCCCATGGGGCGAGGATTCAGGAGATATCCCCATGGTGGCATGCAGATCTTTGTGAAGACATCCAAGATCAGATACAAGTTAAAAAGACAACGACCCTTGGCGGGATTCCAGCCAAGGAGAACCACAAGGCCTTCGGCAAGCACCTTGCCGGGGACGACAGCAGGCGCCGCGACAAGACCCTTGACGGGGCCCCGGAAAGGCCCTTGCCGAGGACACCCGTGAGGCCACCATCAGGCCCACACCAACTGGGTTTCCATCGACCCACGCAGCTGCCGACCCGACCATCTGGATAGGCTCCTGCGTGGCAACTCGCAGATCTTCATGGAGACCCGCCGTTGCGCCACCTCGGCTGCCTGTCTGCCTACGTGGCACCTCAGGCACCGCTGGCCAGGGCGCGTGTCAGCACGAGGAGGAGCGGCGATGGACAAGACGGACATCTCCCCTCGTCCCCGATAACGCAAGGACACCTAAGCTAAGCACATTAAATGCGCCTTGTCCTGTAATGCGAGGGATAACCTCGCATCACTGTACCCTTTCCACCTCCTGTGTGCCACTGTGGCAACCCCTTTTTCCTATAAAAGGTGGCCCGAGGCGACCAGGAGAAGGATTGGGCTCTTTTGAACTCCTCACGACACTTTTGGAGTTCCTCACTAGCTGAAGAACACAAACATATAATCCACCAAAGCAGGAGTAGGGTTTTACGCATCTCTGCGGCCCGAACCTGGGTAAAGGAACCATGTCCTGACTGTTAGACTCACTCTTCTCTCAACCCCGCGCCCCGCAACCGTAGTAGGGATTCTCGTGATCCCATAGGTGTTGATCCAAATACACCGACATCTTTGGCGCGCCAGGTAGGGGGTTCGCAGTTGTGAGAATCGGCATTGCCAGTCAGTTCGACGCTTCTTCATCGTCATGGCGCCCAAGAAGAAGACGACGGTGGCGGTTGGCCAGTCGGAAGCCGGACAACCCGTCCCGACGCAGGCGAGCAGCGGACCGATCGCGGAAAGGACCCGGGGCGCTGCTCGCGAACACCAACGCCGTCCCAGCAGCCGGAGTTTGGGGGGTGGCGATGTCTGTGCGCCTGGTAACGGGCCACACACCGCCAGTTCCAAAGACGGAGCCTGGCCCTCCGTGGGTGGCGCGGGGCCTTCCTAGGTCGCTGCCACATCACCCGAAGGTGACGTGAGGACCTCCAGAACTCCCACGCCGGCGCCGACAGCGCGCTCTTCTCAAGCAGCGCGCGACGAACGGCGTCGTCACCCCGAAGATCCCGGGCGTCGCCATGGGAAGAGCCCCGAACACCACTCCCGGGACGTAGAAGACCTACCCGCCCGTCGAAGCGCTGGTGGAGACGGTATGCGATCGCGGGATCATGATGGGGCTCCTCCTGACACGCTCAGGGGTCGAAGCGAGTCGTGATCCGTGCAGGTTTCGCTACCGTTGACCCCAGCCGAGGCCCTGGCACGCGCGCAGTTGCTCCTCGACTTTCCTCCCGTTACGGGGAAACTCGACGAATGGAGAGACACCATCTGAAGCCTTGTCGCAGTCGCCAACAAGGATGAACCGAATCTAGCGGAGCTCCCGGGTTGACGCTCCGATGGAGTCCCACGCACCGGTGGCGGGAGGACCGACAGCGCCGTGGCTACGGTGCATTCGCCTCCTCCTCGCCCGATACCGTGTGTGTCGACTCGTCGAGACGTCGCGGGCGACGCCATCTCCATCGCGTCGTCCGACCCGCGGACCCACGGCGACCAGCGTCAAGTTCTTCAGGAACGAGCTCATGAAGACGCTTGAACCACCATCGAGCGCTGACACTGAGCCCGTCACAGCAAGGCTAACTCCGGCGGAGCGTCAAGCTTTTGCCGTCGAGACGGCCACTCCCTTGGCGGAGGAAATGCCTTTGGTCCTCGCCGTCGAGCCCCAGGCTCCAGCGTGGGCGCAGCATACCGTCTGATTCCTCCAGACTGGGGAACATCCTGAGGAACAGGAAGAAGCGGAGAGAGTAGCCCGTCGGTCTACTATGTACCAGTTCGTCGATGACGTCCTGTACAGAAGGAGACCGAACGGTGTGAAATTGAAGTGCATCCCTCGAGAGGAAGGACTGGAGCTGTTGGCAGAGATACATGGAGGCATATGTGGATCCCACATAGGGTCGAGAGTCCTTGCCGGCAAGGCATTCCGGTAAGGCTTCTTCTGGCCCATTGCCCTCCAGGATGCGACGGCGCTGGTCACCAGGTGTGAAGCGTGCCAGTTCCATTCAAAGAAACTTCATCAACCAGCTCAAGCCCTTCAAACCAGTCCTCTCTCTTGGCCCTTCTCGGTCTGGGGGCTCGACATACTGGGCCCTTTCCCCCGCGCCGTCGGGGGCTTTGAGTACTTGTACGTTGCAATCAACAAGTTCACAAAGTGGCCAGAAGTTGAGGCAGTATGGAAGGTCACAGCTCAGTCAGCCGTCAAGTTCTTCAAGGGACTAGTGTGCCGTTTTGGTGTACCCAACAGGATCATCACCGACAACGGCACACAGTTTACAAGCCGCACCTTCATGCAATATACCCAAGACCTCGGCAGCAAAGTCTGTTTTGCTTCTGTTGCTCACCCCCGAAGCAATGGTCAAGCTGAGAGGGCAAATGCTGAAGTGCTGCGAGGACTAAGGACAAAGACCTTTGACAGGCTGCACAAGAGCGGGAGGCGCTGGATTGATGAATTGCCGGCGGTTCTTTGGTTTATCAGAACGACGCCAAATCGAGCCACCGGCCAGACGCCCTTTGCCCTGATATACGGGGCAGAAGCAGTTCTCCCCACTGAACTCATATACGGGTCGCCTCGAGTGCTCGCTTATGACGAGCTTGAGCAAGAGCAACTGCGGCAAGACGATGCAATGCTCCTTGAGGAAGATCGTCTTCAGGCGGCTGTGAGAGCAGCATGCTACGAGCAAGCCTTGTGCCGCTACCATAGCCGCAAGGTCCGTGCCCGAAGCTTTGAGGAAGGCGACCTTGTTCTTCGGCGCGTTCAATCGGCCAGGAATACGAACAAGTTGACACCAAAGTGGGAAGGCCCTTATCGGGTAATACGAGTCACCAGGCCTGGCGCAGTCTGCCTGGAGACCGAGGATGCCGTTCCGGTGAGCAATTCCTGGAACATTGAGCATCTTCGCAAGTTTTACCCATAAGGCGCGGCTTGCCGCCCCCGCCGGCAAGCCACCCTTTTATACAAGCCTTGCTGGCAAGGCATGTAACCCTTTGTGCAAAGCTAGGCGCAGACCCTGAGCATAAATAAATGAAGCGCTGGCGCCCTAAGTTATAGCATGCATGCTGAGTCGAGTCTCGTCCTTGGTTAGGGCTGATAGTGCTTAGCGGAGGCTAACCCCTAGCTTAGAGGTCGAGTCTTTGTCTTTCCTCTATCTTCTTTGGTTCACAGGACGCGCATACATCCTTGCCGAAGCCACTTGGGGAAAAGAAAGAAGAACATACCAGCACCTAGGCCCCGGCAAGCCAGTGTTGCCGGGGGCTACAAGAGCAAAGATTCGCCCACGGCAGACCAAGGTTGCCGGGGGTTGCAGCTTCAGATAAGTTCTTTATCCCTTGTCATGCATTCCATTATGGACTGAGGTATGTGAAACCTTGTTCTTTTCCTTAAGCTACCATGCTCCCATAACTCTAGGCCCTAGGGCTCGTTCCTGGGACTAAGTTTGGTCGTAGTCGCGGCAGCAAAAGGATGAAACGAGGAGTCTGAACCCACTTCATCCCGGCCTCCGCCAAAGGCGTGAGAAAGGTCGAGCGAAGTAGGGAAACGGCAGGGCCTGTTGCCGGGCGAGGAGATGTTTATCTTAGAGATATCAGGGATTTATTCCCTGTTGGGGGTTTTACCTGCGAACATATGACCCATCAAACATTCCTTTTTCATTAAAAAACATTCAGTTCAGATACAGTCCATAGGGCATGAAAAACATGAACAAGGAGATTACAAGTTTTAAAGTTAACAGATGCCCGAAGGCTTACAAACTAAAAAGAGATAAGATGCCCGTAATGCCTTTCTTGTCCCTCTACTCAGGAGGTAGGTCAAGGAGGCGAGATGGGCAAAAGGGGCGCCTAGGCGAGCTACGGGTGGCAGAAGACACCAAGAGGACATCTCGGTGGCCGCCCAAGGGCTGGATGGTGATGACGGCGCCGGAGGCAGGGCTCGAAGACGAGGCGGCAGGACGTCAGTACGCGTCGAAGGCGTCGGTGCCCGCGTACTCCGACATGACGACCTTGCCGCCCACCTTCTTCCTCTTCCTCTTCCGCAGCCTCCCTACGCCAGCCGCCAAGGAGATGGCCCCAAGAAGTTCAAGGAGCCGGCAACGTGGATGATGGGGTCGTCGATGCCACGAGGAGCGACGCCCAACACCTAGTCGGACCCATCATCTTGCCGTCCACCGCCCTCGTCGTCGTTGCCGCTGTCCTCCTCGTCACCCTCGTTCGAGGAGGAGTCTTCGTCATCGGAGGAGCTCTCCATGCAGCACCTCGCACGAGTCCCGAGGTGCCCGAAGACCTTGACGGAGAGATGGCCGTCCTCTATCAACTTGAAGTGGAGGGTGAGCCCATCCGTCAGGCTGTGGATGCGAGCGAACGTCTTCCATCCTTGGCGAAGATACATCACATGAGGGGCAGGGAAGTCGACGCGGACCCGCGTGCCACTGATCCCGCAACCCCTCATGTGCAGCCGCAACGACTCCGGCGGATCCACCTCCATCTCCCTCGCAAATGGAGTCAGGAGACGAAGACGACGGCGCGGCTCCTCCCGCATCCTAACGAAGAACTCACAAGGGTCATCCCCAATATGACCTTCCATTGGAGGAGGAGCTGCTGGTGGAGGCGAGGCCGGCGGGCCGCCCCGCTCTCCTCTTCCCCGAGCGCCCCGACCTCGCCCACGGCCTCTGCCCCTCCCGCTTCCCCTCGTGGCTGGTTCAGCCACTGCAGGTGCAGGAGAAGGAGCGACGCGTTGTCGAGCAGCGACTCTCGCCGCCACCGTTGAAGAACCGGGATTTTCTCTCTTCATGGCGGGCAGAAGAGAGGAGCGGAAGCTGGAGGAGAAAGAAGATGGAGGAGTGCGGGGCGCCGTCCCTTCCCTCCGCTCTTTATAAAGGGGCGGGGCTGGGGCTCGGCAACCCCGCTCGGCCAATCAATACGCAGAAGGCGAGGGAGCCGGGACCGACCCCCTGCCCCAACCAGCGATGGCTCGGTTTCCCGCCTCTACCGCTCGCCACCTCGAGCGCATGGAAGGCACGTGGCGGACGTGCAGAGCCGAGGGGACGGGTGAGGCGACCTCTCCCCACCCCGTGATCGTGGGGAGTGGATGCCTAGATGACCGCGCCTCGGCCCCATTCAGTAAATGGGCCGCGCCTCCACGCCTCCCCCCGTTACGGGGAAGGCGCGAAGCCGCCTCCTGTCGCATTTACTGCGACGTGATGCATGCCTGCGGGAACCGCCCCACGCATGACGCCCACGTCACGCACGACCCTCCACCCCGCGCCGTGCGGGCGGGTCGTGGACAGCGCAGCGCGCAGATTTTTTTTACCATGGTGAAAACCGCCCCGCCTGCCCGCGCACCGTTCTCGGCCTGGCCCAACAACGCTTCGCGCTCATGTGTGGCCCAGGCCCGGGGGCTCCTATCGGTGTACGAAAAGAGGGGCAGACTTTTTGTACCCCTATGACTGTGCACGGGCAATCTGAGCCACGGGCACCACCACAGCAAGCATGGCCAGGGAGGTGAGCCAAGGTAAGACCGAGGCTCGATGGAGTTGGAGCAACGCCAAGAACAAGACCACAAAGAGAAAAGGGACAAAGCGGCTTCTCACAGCGAGGTCCTTGCCGGGAGCCGGGTTCAGCAGCCCTGGCAAGACCCTTGCCGGGGCTGGCTCTGGCAGCCCCGGCAAGACCCTTGCCGCGGCAGCTTGCCCCGCGCCTACGGAGCGGATCACCCTTGAGTCCACCGCCCCCATGGGGCGAGGATTCGGGAGATATCCCCGTGGTGGCATGCAGATCTTTGTGAAGACATCCAAGATCAGATACAAGTTAAGAAGACAACGACCCTTGGCGGGATTCCAGCCAAGGAGAACCACAAGGCCTCCAGCAAGCACCTTGCCGGGGACGACAGCAGGCGCCGCGGCAAGACCCTTGCCGGGGCCCCAGCAAGGCCCTTGCCGAGGACACCCGCGGGGCCACCATCAGCCCGCACCAACTTGGTTTCCACCGACCCACGCAGCTCCTGACCCGACCAACTGGACAGGCTCCTGCGTGGCAACTCGCAGATCTTCGTGGAGACGCGCCATTGCGCCACCTCGGCTGCCTGTCTGCCTACATGGCACCTCAGGCACCGTTGGCGAGGGCACGTGTCAGCACAAGGAGGAGCGGCGACGGACAAGACGAACGTCTCCCCTCATCCCCGATAAAGCAAGGACACCTAAGCTAAGCGCATTAAATGCGCCTTGTCCTGTAATGCGAGGGATAACCCCGCATCACTATACCCTTTCCACCTCCTGTGTGTCACTGTGGCAACCCCTTTTTCCTATAAAAGGAGGCCCGAGGCGACCAGGAGAAGGATTCGGCTCTTTTTAACTCCTCACGACTCTTTTGGAGTTCCTCACTAGCTGAAGAACACAAACATATAATCCACCAAAGCAGGAGTAGGGTTTTACGCATCTCTGCGGCCCGAACCTAGGTAAAGGAACCGTGTCCTGACTGTTAGACTCGCTCTTCTCTCAACCCCACGCCCCGCAACCGTAGTAGGGATTCTCGTGATCCCATAGGTGTCGATCAAAATACATCGACATCTTTGGCGCGCCAGGTAGGGGGTTTGCAGTTGTGAGAATTGATTTGGCAGTCAGTTCGACACTTCTTCATCGTCATGGCGCCCAAGAAGAAGACGACGGTGGCGGTTGGCCAGTCGGAAGCCGGACAGCCCGTCCCGACGCAGGCGAGCAGCGGACCCGTCGTGGAAAGGACCCGGGGTGCTGCTCGCGAACACCAACGCCGTCCCAGCAGCCAGAGTTTGGGGGGTGGCGATGTCTGTGCGCCTGGTAACGGGCCACACACCGCCAGTTCCAAAGACGGAGCCCGGCCCTCCGTGGGTGGCGCGGGGCCTTCCAAGGTTGCTGCCACATCACCCGAAGGAGACGTGAGGACCTTCAGAACTCCCACGCCGGTGCCGACAGCGCGCTCTTCTCAAGCAGTGCGCGACGAACGGCGTCGTCACCCCGAAGATCCCGGGCGTCGCCATGGGAAGAGCCCCGAGCGCCACTCCCGGGACGTAGAAGACCTGCCCGCCCGCCGAAGCGCTGGTGGAGACGGTATGCGACCGCAGGATCATGATGGGGCTCCTCCTGACACGCTCAGGGGTCGAAGCGCGTCGCGATCCGTGCAGGTTTTGCTACCATTGACCCCAGCCGAGGCCCTGGCACGCGCGCAGTTGCTCCTCGACTTTCCTCCCGTTACGGGGAAACTCGACGAATGGAGAGCCACCATCCGAAGCCTTGTCGCAGTCGCCAACAAGGATGAACCAAATCCAGCGGAGCTCCCGGGTCGACGCTCCGGTGGAGTCCCATGCACCGGTGGCGGGAGGACCGTCAGCGCCGTGGCTACGGTGCATTCGCCTCCTCCTCGCCCGGTACCGTGTGTGTCGACTCGTCGAGACGTCGCGGGCGACGCCATCTCCATCGCGTCGTCCAACCCGCGGACCCACGGCGACCAGCGTCAAGTTCTTCAGGAGCGAGCTCATGAAGATGCTCGAACCACCATCGAGCGCCGACACTGAGCCCGCCACAGGAAGGCTAACTCCGGCGGAGCGTCAAGCATTTGCCGTCGAGACGACCACTCCCTTGGCGAAGGAAATGCGTTTGGTTCTCGCCGTCGAGCCACAGGCTCCAGCGTGGGCGCAGCATACCGTCCGATTCCTCCAGACTGGGGAACTTCCTGAGGAACAGGAAGAAGCGGAGAAAGTAGCCCGTCAGTCTACTATGTACCAGTTCATCGATGACGTCCTGTACAGAAGGAGACCGAACGGTGTGAAATTGAAGTGCATCTCACGAGAGGAAGGACTGGAGCTGTTGGCAGAGATACATGGAGGCATATGTGGATCCCACATAGGGTCGAGAGCCCTTCCCGGCAAGGCATTCCGGCAAGGCTTCTTCTGGCCCACTGCCCTCCAGGATGCGACGGCGCTGGTCACCAGGTGTGAAGCGTGCCAGTTCTATTGAAAGAAACTTCATCAACCAGCTCAAGCCCTTCAAACCATTCCTCTCTCTTGGCCCTTCTCGGTCTGGGGGCTCGACATACTGGGCCCTTTCCCCTGCACCGCCGGGGGCTTTGAGTACTTGTACGTTGCAATAGACAAGTTCACAAAGTGGCCGGAAGTGGAGGCAGTAAGGAAGGTCACAACTCAGTCAGCTGTCAAGTTCTTCAAGGGACTAGTGTGTCATTTTGGTGTACCCAACAGGATCATCATCGACAATGGCACACAGTTTACAAGCCGCACCTTCATGCAATATACCCAAGACCTCGGCAGCAAAGTCTATTTCGCTTCCGTTGCTCACCCCCGAAGCAATGGTCAAGCTGAGAGGGCAAATGCTGAAGTGCTGCGAGGACTAAGGACAAAGACCTTTGACAGGCTGCACAAGAGCGGGAGGCGCTGGATTGATGAATTGCCGGCGTTTCTTTGGTCAATCAGAACGACGCCAAATCGAGCCACCTGCCAGACGCCCTTTGCCCTGATATACGGGGCAGAAGTAGTTCTCCCCACTGAACTCATATACGGGTCGCCTCGAGTGCTCTTTTATGACGAGCTTGAGCAAGAGCAACTGCGGCAAGACGATGCAATGCTCCTTGAGGAAGATCGTCTTCGGGCGGCTGTGAGAGCAGCACGCGACGAGCAAGCCTTGTGCCGCTACCATAGCTGCAAGGTCCGTGCCCGAAGCTTTGAGGAAGGTGACCTTGTTCTCTGGCGCGTTCAATCAGCCAGGAATACGAACAAGTTGACACCGAAGTGGGAAGGCCCTTATCGGGTAATACGAGTCACCAGGCCTGGCGCAGTCCGCCTGGAGACCGAGGATGCCGTTCTGGTGAGCAATTCCTGGAACATTGAGCATCTTCGCAAGTTTTACCCATAAGGCGCGGCTTGCCCCGCGCCTACGGAGCGGATCACCCTTGAGTCCACCGCCCCCATGGGGCAAGGATTCGGGAGATATCTCCGTGGTGGCATGCAGATCTTTGTGAAGACATCCAAGATCAGATACAAGTTAAGAAGACAACGACCCTTGGCGGGTTTCCAGCCAAGGAGAACCACAAGGCCTCCGGCAAGCACCTTGCCGGGGATGACAGCAGGCGCCCCGGCAAGACCCTTGCCGGGGCCCCGGCAAGGCCCTTGCCGAGGACACCTGCGGGGCCACCATCAGGCCCGCACCAACTGGGTTTCCACCGACCCACGCAGCTGCCGACCCGACCAGCTGGACAGGCTCTTGCGTGGCAACTCGCAGATCTTCGTGGAGACCCGTCGTTGCGCCACCTCAGCTGCCTGTCTGCCTACATGGCACCTCAGGCACCGCTGGCCAGGGCGCGTGTCAGCACGAGGAGGAGCGGTGACGGACAAGACGGACGTCTCCCCTCGTCCCCGATAAAGCAAGAACACCTAAGCTAAGCGCATTAAATGCGCCTTGTCCTGTAATGCGAGGGATAACCTCGCATCACTGTACCCTTTCCACCTCCTGTGTGCCACTTTGGCAACCCCTTTTTCCTATAAAAGGATGCCCGAGGCGACCAGGAGAAGGATTCGGCTCTTTTGAACTCCTCACGACTCTTTTGGAGTTCCTCACTAGCTGAAGAACACAAACATATAATCCACCAAAGCAGGAGTAGGGTTTTACGCATCTCTGCGGCCCGAACCTGGGTAAAGGAACCGTGTCCTGACTGTTAGACTCACTCTTCTCTCAACCCCGCGCACCGCAACCGTAGTAGGGATTCTCGTGATCCCATAGGTGTCGATCCAAATACACCGACAAAATGAGACCCGGGGGCCATAGGTTTCACTAGTGGCTTCTCTCATGATAACAAGTTTACGGTGGGTGAACAAATTATTGTCAAGCAATTGATAGAAAAGCGAATAATTATAACGACATCTATGGCAATCATCATGAATATAGGCAGCACGTCCAAAATAGGTAGACCGACTCCTGCGTGCATCTACTACTATTACTCCACACAACGACTGACTCTTTCCTGCATCTAGAGTATTAAGTTCATAAGAACAGAGTAACGCCTTAAGCAAGATGACATGATGTAGAGGAATTAACTCAAGCAATATGATGAAAACCGCATCTTTTTATCCTCGATGGCAAGAATACAATACGTGTCATGTCCCCTACTGTCACTGGGATTGAGCACCGCAAGATTGAACCCAAAGCAAAACACTTCTCCCATTGCAAGAATTATTAATCTAGTCGGCCAAAAAAAATGATAGTTTGAAGAGAATTACTAAGATATAAGATCATGCATAAAATAATACAAAAGAAACTCAAATATTATTCATAGATAATGTGATCATGAACCCACAATTCATCGGATCTTGACAAACACACCGCAAAAGAAGATTACATCGGATAGATCTCCAAGAACAATGAGGAGAACATGGTATTGAAGATCAAAGAGGGAGAAGAAGCCATATAGCTACTAGCTATGGACCCGTAGGTCTATGGTAAGCTAATCATACTTCATCGAAAGGGCAATAGGGTTGATGTAGATGCCCTCCGTGGTTGATTCCCGCTCCGGCAGAGTACCGGAACAGGCTTCCAGATGGGATCTCGCAAGAACATAAGGTTACGACGGCGGAAAAGTGGTTTCGATGGATGTTCTGATGTTTCTGGAATATATTGGTATTTATAGGCGGAAGAAGTCAGTCGGGGGAGGCACGAGGGGCCCACAAGGTAGGGGGCGCCCCCTACCCCCCTGGGGCGCCCCCCACCCTTGTGGCTGCCTCTTGGATCCTCTAGTGTGTACTCCAAGTCCATCTGATGTCTTTTGGTCCAAGAAAAATCTCCAAAAAGTTTCGTTCCGTTTGGACTCCATTTGATATTCCTTTTCTGTGAAACTCAAAAACAAGGAAAAACACAAACTGACACTGTGCTCTGAGTTAATAAGTTAGTCCCAAAAATCATATAAAATAGCATATAAAACATCGAAGATAGATAATATAATAGCATGGAACAATAAAAGATTATAGATATGTTGGAGACGTATCAAGCATCCCCAAACAACAACAAAAACGTATTAAAAAGGAGAAAACAAAAATATGAAAGGAAAAGAAAAGGCGCATGCAAATACCACACTTGTGCTTCATAGTAGCACGATGTTTTTCATGTAGAGAGTCTCCTATGCTTTCACTTTCATATACTAGTGGGAATTTTTCATAGTAGTTTGAGGCATACCCACTTAGTTCATATTGAGCTTTCATACACTTATAGCTCTTAGTTGCATCTGTTGCATGGCAATCCCTACTCCTCACATTGATATCGATTGATGGACATCTCCATAGTCCATTAGTTTAACTAGTTGATGTGAGACTTTCTTCCCTTCTTTTGTCTACTACCATCGCATTCTATTCCACCTATATTGCTATATCCGTGGCTCGCGCTCATGTATTGCGTGAGAGTTGAAAATGCTGAAGCACGTTAAAAAGTATGAACCAATTGCTTGGCTGACACCAGGGGTAGTACATGATTTATACTTTGAGCTGGGAAGACAGAGCATGACAAGACTATATGATTTTGTAGGGATAACGTTCTTTAGCATTTTATATTCTGAAAGACATGATTGTTTGTTGGGATGCCTGAGTATTGATGTCTTTATGTCAAATTATAGACTATTGCTTTGAATCACTCTTGTCTTAATATTCATGCCATGACTAGATATATGATCAAGTTTATGCTAGGTAGCATTCCAAATAAAAAATTATCTTTTTTATCATTTACCTACTCGAGGACGAGCAGGAATTAAGCTTGGGGATGCTGATACGTCTCCATCGTATCTAGAATTTTTGATTGTTTCATGCCAATATTATTCAACTTTTACATACTTTTAGTAACTTTTTGTATTATTTATTTGGACTAACTTACTTACACAGTGCCAGTTCCTGTTTTCTACATGTTTTTTTGTATCGCAGAGTATCCATATCAAATGAAATCCAAATGCAATAAAATTTCACGGAGAATTATTTTGGAATATATGTTATTTTGGGGAGGTGGAACACTACAAAAAAATACACTTCCGTGATGATACGTGTTTGTCACAGTAGGTCACGTTTTCTGTCATACCTGTGCTGTCGTAGAAGTGTTCCATGACAAATTTATGACAGAATCAAGATAGTCATACCTGTGTTGTCGTACAAGTGTTCCATGACATTACCAAAATTATCATCACGGAAGTGTCCACTTCCATGATGATAAATCGCGCGTCACAGAAGTGCTTTCGTCAAGGGTGACCGACACGTGGCATCCACCGTAACGGAATGCCATTAAGCTATCAAGTCTGGTTTTGGATCCGATAACCCGTTAACAGCCCCGACCAATGGGGATTTTCCATGTGTAAAATCATCATTGGCTGGAGGGAACATGTGTCGGCTCGCCGTTGGGACAGATGTCATCCACTCATTGGACCCAAAGTGCCTATGATACGTCGACACCTGGCACGGCCCAACAGAGGCCCATTCCTATGAAAAGGCCGCCCCGTTTGACTTGGTCAAAAGGTGGGGGGGCGGCCCACGGCAAGCCTGTTAACGGCCTACTCGCATATAGCCCATTTACAGCCCGCTAACCCAGGGCCCGTTTACGGCCTATCCGAATTAGGCCCAATAGCGTCATCTGGGCCATCCAATATAATTCTAGCCCGTTTTAACTTCTGGCCCACGCTGTCTTTTGGCCCATATGAGGCCCTTAGTAACCATCGGCCCATTAACGGCCCGTGGTAAAACTGGCCCGTAATGAACAGTGCCCAACAGGGGCCCATTCCTGTGAAAAGGCCGGCCCGTTTGACTTGGTCAAAAGATGACGGGCCGGCCCACGGCAAGCCTGCTAACGGCACCCACTAACCCGGGGCCTGTTTACAGCCTATCGAATTAGGCCCAGTAGCGTCATCTGGGCCATCCAATATAATTCCAGCCCGTTTTAACTTCCGGCCCATGTATGGCCCATGACGTCTTTGGCCCATATGAGGTCCTTAGTAACCCTCGGCCCATTAACGACCCGTGGTTAAACTGGCCCGTAATGAACATTGTTTCACTTTATACCCATTAACGGCCCATTACTTCGTTGGGCTGTTTCCAGCCCATGTTATCTTTCGGCCTTCTCAGGGCCCATTTATTCTTGGGCGCATTTCCAGCATTCGTTCACTTTCGGCCCGTTATTGTCATTTTCTGCTTGTGGGCCAAATTCAGCCAGTGGTTACAGTCTGCCCGTTTGTGGCCCGTTAATACGTTGGGCCGTTTTCATGGCTTCATCAAAAACGGCCAATTAACGATGGCCCGTATGGTCGGCCCGTTATGGTCGGCCCATGAACGGACGATTTCAACTCTAGCCCATTTACGGCGATAATGTGGTCCGTTATTGGCCCATGTTTGGCCAACCGATCATACGGCCCATAGAAGGCCCATTGTGTATACGGCCCGTATAAGGCCCATTGTTTCTACGCCCCCATAGAAGGCCCATTGTTTCTACGACCCTTAGAAGGCCCATTGTTTCTACAGCCCGTAAGAGGCCCATGTTAACTACAGTAAATATGTAGCCCATGGTTAATTTGGCCTAGTTTTAAAAAATAGGCTATTGCGGCCACTAGCAAACCATGGAAAAAGAACTGCACTGACTACAACAAAACAAATAAACAAGACAATAAGGAAATAAATAGGCAAGCAACTTACGCTAGGCTATCACGGCTATTACACATATTACATCCACTGGGCATCAAAGTTTGCCACCAGTGCAAATATAGGGAACAAAGCAGCATATAAACGCCGCAGCAAAACAAGTCCAGAACTGAAACCACTTCAGAAGAGCTCAAGAAACAATATCCTAGGTACCCATAATGCTGGCAAGATGCTCAGCAAGCTTATTAACTTTCTCTTGTTTGGCGCTTAAATCCTCCAGCACTTGCTATTGCACCAGAAAGTATGCATCTGAATTCTGCAGGGACTTCCTCAGTCCTTCGGCTTCCTGTCGCATAACATCTGATCGATGTCTTTCAATTTGAAGTTGAGAGTCAAGAAGCCGAACTGATTCAGGCAGCGAGTTCGACGAGCTGGTGCAAGCAGTAGTAGCAAGTAACTCGAACACTACATCAAGACATGACTTTGGGGTTGTCTGAGTGTCTTCATTATAATTTTATCAGCTTTCTGGGAGACCAACAAGGATGTCTCACTATCTTGAACCTTATCTGCATTACTTCCTGTACCATTGAATAACGGGTTACTCTTCTCCAATATTTTATCCGCATTCTAAAAGAGAAACAAACAAACACATCACAGGTTTACAATGTAGTATATGAAACTCATTTTGGTAAACCAGTTCAGTAGTAAGGTGGAGAGGATGACAACATGAAACAAACATATGTCTATGTAGTATGGTCACTGTATGGTCTATATGTTCTAGTTTATGTTGCCAAATCAAGATAGATACAGTTCGAATCATATCTATTTAAGACAAAGCAGCTTAGACAGATATAAGTGTGGGAAACTACAGAGCAATAACAACACTTGTAAGGTGCATGGCATGAGAATATAACTGTTTATTCAATTGAAACTGAAATCAACATAAGGCAAGTTACAACAACAAACATGTTAAAGAAACAGGTTTAAAACATACCTGTTGCGCCATTGGAGTTTCAATTGCATCCTTCAAATTTGATATTAGTTGGTATGAGTAAATACAGTGATGCAAGAGCAAAGTAGTATGAACCATAGCTACGGAACCTGACCTGAGAACAATACTTCTTCTGCTTTAAGCGTTGACTTGGGGTTCGGAGTGGTGGTCCTCGTGCTTTGGGCACTGCAGTTGCCTTACTGACTGCTCGTGTTTGGGTGCTCTGTGGTGGAGACGGTGTTGGGTCAACGGGAACTGGGTTACTATCTGCCGGGGTTGGGGTTAGAAGCGGTGTAGCTGGTTCTCTGTCCAACTGGGTAGGGGTACAATGTGCGTGAGTCTGGGTTATGTGTGGTGGGGCAGGTTCTTGGGCAAGTACAACCGTGGTTCTATCTCCATCGACAGGTAGCACGATCTTTTTTTAAGACCGTGTTTTTACTCCCACAGATACTGCCATCACCCCCTCCAATTGAAATGGTTGATAAACAAGAAAAGTAATTGAATGTACAGACATTGTAAGATAGACAGGTGCAATGGATAGTAGGGAAGAAAACAGGGCATGAAATAATTCACATCTATGTTGTCTAACCAAACATAATAGCAGGACATAATTTCACATATATGATGGCTAATTAAACAGGATAGCATGACACAATTTCACATGTACGATGGCTAACTAAACATGATAGAATGACATACTTCAAAAAATGATGACTATGTAAACAGGATGACATGATATAACTATACGATGTGTCTATTAAAGTGGTTGGCATGCCATAAATCACAAACATGTCGTCGATGGAAACATGATGGCATGATATAATTCACGGATAGAATGACATAATTCAAAATATGATGACTATGTGAACAGGATGAGATGATATAACTATATTATGTCTTTAGAAAATGGATTGGCATGCCATAATTTAGATACATGTTGTCTATGTAAACATCATGGCATGATATAATTCAAATATATGATTTATATATGAAGGAAGTGAGTAGAGGGCAATCGAATATAAGATGTGTCAACTAAGGAGATGGCATTCAATATCGTGTATATGATGTAAAAACTAAGCATTGCAATACAACATATGCATGATATGAGTAATATAACCCTGCCAAGTTTGAGTATACACCTCAGGGGGATAATAGGACTGGTCATCTGCCTCTGAATCCTCCTTTGAAGAGCTATCTGTAACCAGCAAGATATCTGCTTCACCAGGTAGCATTGTCTGCTGTGAAGACCTTGTTTTCACTCCAGATTTCTCCATCGCCAATTCAAATGGCTGATGCACAAGAAGAGCAGTTGAATATACAAACATTGTCGACAAAAGCAATGAGAAATACAAAAAAGGACATCATGATATAATTCACATATATGACGCTTGGCTAAATAGCATGGCATTGCATAATTCACATATATAATTCCTTGCAACAAGATAGCATTGCATAATTCACATATATAATGTCTTGCAAAAAGATGACATTGCATAATTCACATATATGGTAATTAGACACTAAACAGGTGGCATTCACGCAAATCATGTCTAAACTAAGAAAATGACATAGCAATGCAAGAAACCATACGCATGATATGATCAACATAACCCTGCCAAGTTAGAGCATGCACCTCGGGGGGGGGGGGGG
>LR738713.1:376122377-376377303 GCA_902687465.1 Secale cereale
GGCCATCCCTGTAGCCCCCCCTGAACCCTAAGATAGATAGTGGGGTACCTCTCCGGTGAGCCCCCCTCCCTGCTGCGGCTGGTTCTTCCTTAACTCCGGTGAGCCCCCCCCCCACCCCCTGAAAATCGACCGACCCAAAAGTCGATTCAGTCGACTGAAGTGTAGCTAAATCGGAGCAACATCGCAAGCAAGAGCAAGAGCGAGAGCAGCTGCGCGAGAAAGAGCAAGAGCAAGAGCGGACCAGGCAGGGGACCGAGAGCGTGAGCAGAGCAGCAGCGCGAGCGAGAGCTAAAGCAGCAGCAACTCCTACTGATGTGGACATCGCCGCAGAGGGAGCGACGCCGTGGAGGAAGTGGCCGGCGACGCCGCCGTGGATGGAGCCGCGCCGTGTCAGCTCGGGACCGAGCGCCGGCAGCACCATGAGATCGAATCAAGAAGAAAATGCGGCGATTAATGTACAACCTCTTTGGTGGCGCCGATTAGGCCGCAACTTCATCCGAGGAAACAGTGACGTTGATGCTCTTCCGATGGTGTAGGTGAAGACGGTGGTGTGGGAATGGAGGTGGCACGAAAGACGAGGGGAATGTCAGGGAAGCTCCTTGGAGGTGGAGGACGGGGTGCCCGAACCGGCGGGACGACCAGATCGACGAGGGATCCTCATTCGGTATGGTGGATGAGGGACGTCGAGTGGTTGTTGTGGACGACGTCGTCGGGGAAGAGGCTCCGGCTGGATGGCTGATGGAGGAGGGTGTGGGGCTTCGCTGGTTTTGCCGACCTCAGTGTACGAATGGGTGGGCGGATTGAATGGGAGTGGGGCACCATGGCTTAGGGACGCGCTTGTCCGAAATGTGGGGTAAGTTACGAAAGTACCCCCACCGATTTGAGGCGGTTCTATCGGTTCAGGGGTATCACGGGCATTTCACGTGTCAGGATTTCACAGGAGGTGGGAGTTTTCGCGCGCGTTGAAATTTTGGAACAACAAGGCGCGGGTTGAGATGGAGGGAGTTGTCGGAGCACAATGAGACAAAGATATATCTTAAATATTTCGGGCTAACAAGGCGCGGGTTGAAATTTCTGGACAAGCCTAAAGTGTACTGTACCAAATCAATTCGCACTACAAATGTCATTCAAAACTTTGAATTCATGTTATGTTCAATTAAAATATTTCACTACGTGTATAATGCATGCAACCTAGTACTCAAATGAACGTTTTAGTGCATTACAAACGTATATACTACCGCTTCAATATGAACTAAATTTGAATTTGTTTCTCTATTTGAATAAGATCTACAATAATGATTGTTGTGAAGTCAAAGCATTTGAATTCATTTCTCTGTTTTAATAAGATCTACAATCGTCATTATTGTCAAGTTAAACCATCGTTTGTGTATTATCTTCACAGCACACCACATGATTAGTCTCGAGTTACATATGAACTATGTGTACTATATGAACTCGAACTCGATTTTTTGAATCCACTTTATGTTGATTTTTTGAATGTGAGATTGTTCGATGTATAGTATGGTTTAGATTGTTCGACATTTAGCTGTGAGTTGCAAATGCCATGCATTGTCACATTATGGTATAACATGTGCAAAACCACAACATGTGTATCACCGCTATATTCATGCATGCATATGTTTAAAACACTATGATCTCCTATTCAAATATATGAATCCACTTTCATATCAAATTATGATCTTTGTTAGTCTCTTACACCCACACAATCCTCTAACCTTTGTAGCTACCACTAACTTTCTCTTGTGCATCCACACACCCTCCTCGCTCTCCCCCTCCCTCAGCATTCTATCCATCGCGCACATTCATTTTGTTTTCTTTAGGTCATTCTCCCACAATCTCCACAACTCCTTTCTGACACACACCGATGGATAAACCTCTCCAGCGATGTCTGCCTACAACATACACACGCACCTTCAATATCCTCCTTTATGTGTCCTTGCCTCATGTCTCTCATACGGTCCCACACACGTGTAAAATCTCGCACCTCTTTTCATCGATCTCACAACCGCACACTCCCCCCTATCTAGCTAGTAGCTGGGCCTCTCGCACCACCTCCTAGATCCATTCTTTCTGTCTATCCGTCTCGCCGGGCCTTATTTGCCTCTAACAAATGGACGTACACCGACCGATCTCCCGCTATACATATAGCTAGCTAGGTCCTTATAACTCGTTTTCCCCACGCATCGATCGATCTACCTCATTAGTTATGTCTCTCCCTTCCTCCGACAAACAACAATTGATCTATCGATCTAGTTAGGTTTGCTTACCAAACACATGGTTCCCCTTCATCATCCATGGATGTGTCCCGACAGATCTGTCACGCACAGGCACACACAGAAACACATCCCCACTCTTATTGATAATATTGCAGTTCCACCCTTAGTTTGTCTAGTAGGCCTCTCCCACCATCTTCGAGAAGCAACTCCATCACCCATCCAGTACTCTACCCCTCTCCCTCCCTCTCTCTCTCATCTCTCTCTCTCTCTCTCTCTCTCTCTCTCTCTGTCCCATCCTATTTCCCATCCTTCAGTTATGTATGGATGTCGACCGATCTCCCTCAAGACATAGCTGTGTCTCTCCTTCTCAACACATATACGAGTCGTTCTACCTCTATAGTTAGGCCTCTGCCTACCCCTCCCTAAACCCCCTCCCCCACACACACACATCGATACATCGAGCGCTCTAGTCATGTCTCCCTGCCACTCATAAGCTTGACCTGTGCCCTCCGACATTCCGGTAGCTAGGTCAGTCACCCTATATCTTTGGCTTGCGCACACACACACACACACACACACACACACACACACATACACACACACACAATTTCGATGGCTCTCTTCATCGATCTCTCACCCACCCACTTGATCCTCTCTTCGACTCTATCGATATCTATGACCCCTCCCTCTCTTCTCGTGGATCGCCCGACCCTTTATATATGATATGGATAGGCCTCCATTTCACACACATTGCATGCAAAAATTTGTTTGAGATGTGATCGACACATATTGCCACAAATACATTCACGAAATCAACCTCCCCCCCCCCCAACAAAAAACACTCACGAATGCACACAAGCCATTTGTCTAGGTTTGTATCTCTCACACACACCCACGTAGGTGGGGGACGTGCACGAAGAGAAGAGGTGCACGCACGGCGCACATACTCCCGTCTCTTTCCCAACCACACCCGCACGGGTACACGGTGGATCTCATTTCTGTACGAGAAGGCAGCCCACGTGGTAACTTGACACGTGTACTAGTTGTCCACCAGATGGAGGGAGGATCGTCTACCATGGGTGAACAAACAAATTGCGACTTGACGCGTTATCTTAAAAAAGAGGCAAACCATGTGGGGCCTACCTTAGAGGCAAGGCTCTATACACTGGAGTATTTTTGATGTGTCCCGTCAACTCGCAGAACAAGGAGAAGCTTGCTTAGTACGCCGTCTCCCCCGCCCACGGGCGCAGTGGCTCGTAGGATGAGGTGAAGCTTGCTTACTACGCCTTACACCCGCTCCCTTGCCCACGCGCGCGGTGGCTCGTAGGACGAGGAGAAAATTTTACTACTCCCTCCGTTTACTCCTCGTCCCTACTACCTTGGTTAGAGAGATTATCATATTGTTTGGAATATATATTTCCTTTAGTAGATTTCAATATGAACTACTCATTTTGCTCCGTATGTAGCATAAAGTTGAGACACTTATTTTGGAACGGAGGGAGTACATATTTGCTATGATATGTCAATCATTGAAATGCAATAGCATGCATGTTAGTCTCCTTTGTATTTTATGAAATGTTGCAACGGGCAATCTTGGACGCAAGATACATGTAACAGAAGCTGGAAGCTTCATAGCATTGTACTATCTCGCTGATAAATTACAGTACGTACTATACAAGTACTTCCTCCGTTCCTAAATACAAGTCTTTGTAGAGATTTCACCATGAAACACATACGGATGTATATAGATGCATTTTAAGTGTAGATTCATTCATTTTTTTCCGTATGTAGTCCACCTAGTGGAATCTCTACAAAGACTTATATTTAGGAACGGAGGGAGTACTATGTAAAGAGTTAGGTGTCGCACGGTGTCCAGAAAATATGGTGATAGTGCGAGGTGGGCCATGTAATCACTAAGCCTGCGTGTTTTCACTGCTCTTGCACTCCTCCGCCGTAAGAATGGGGAAAATTGTAATCTAGTAGTACCTCCTTTCGCCGAAAGCGTGGGACATCCAGCAGTCCTACCACCTCAGTAATAATGACAAACGAGCCATCAAATCACATAGACCTAGCAGTAAGTTGGACGGACGAAGCAACCATCACTCTTGAATCCGCTTCTCCCTTCAACGCAGGCACCAGTGAGAGGTCGCGTCCGCTCTGCCCGGGCATGAATGCGGCACCGATTCTTTGGAGCGGCGCTGACCGTTTCGGACGGGAAGCGTGCGGGAGCGATGGAGGGGCTTTGGGTGGGCCAGCCTGGTCAGGAGCGGGCATGGCAGCTGTCCGCCTGTCCCTACCGGACGCCCGGAAACGAGAGGATGCACCGACTCCCGCGGCTAAAATCGTACACTACACACCATCTCTCTGTAGGAGTAGGTCGATCTGTCGCTCTCTCTAACACACACATGTTGTTAAACACACACACGCACGCGCTTGCGTCTGTACTGATGCTAAAAAACACACACACACACACGCACACGCACACACAGGTTCATAGAATAGGAAAATCGTGTGAGTGCGAAGCCACAGGAAGTGAGATACAAATGGAGTACGTACAAACTATGACCAGCCTAAGCAATGTAACCAAACGCTCCTTACTTTGCCTTGTTATCTCCCCCGGAAACCCAATGCATGGAGCGCAACTACGCGTTGATCAGTCAAGAAATCAAAGTCGGCTTGCATGCGAGTTAATACGTGGCCCTGCATGGTAGCTAAAACGGCATCTCTTAGGGCTTCTTTGATTCCAAGGATTCTCAAAGGAATTTTGAAGGATTCAATTCCTTAGGATTTTTTCTTATATGGGTTGTTTGATTCATTGGATTCTAAACCATAGGAACTTTTCCATATGATTCATTTGCACTAGATTGCATAGGAAATTTTCAATCCACACTAACCTCTTTGAAAGAATCCTATGTTTTTCTGTGCACGATCAAACACTCATAGAATAATGTAGAATTCAAGATGGCATGCCACCCTAATCCCACGTTTTTCCTATTCTTGCGTTTTGGAAATCCTACGAATCAAAGAGGCCCTTAGTTGTTTGGATCAATTGTTGCGTTTAGAGACAGAAATTAGGGCTTTGATTGGAGGAATGACCGGTCAAGTTTCTCCTTCTCCTCCAATCTGCTTGCACCTTGGTCCCGCTGCACCTTCTAACATGACTTATTACATCTAGACGGAGGGAGTTGTACGAGATACGGTGGCACACTGACTTAGGTCGAATACAAGTGCCCAAAATTGTGTGCATGTTATAATAAGGATTCACTTAAAATAGTACATGAGAAAACAGAGGGATCAATTGGACAGTGTTCCCGAGCAGTAGCGAGATGTGTGAGGTAAGATATACCGTTGGCACTTTTAATTTTTCTTATTAATTTGTTTGTTTCACCCTCTGACTGGTGGGACCCAACGTACTACATGGAGAGAGGTAAGGTGACTAAGGCTACATTATTTTTGCACCACTATGGATAGTCTTACCACCAAAGCCACATGACACGATTATGATTTAAATCCCAATGACTCCCACACACACACAAAAAAATATGGCATGCTTGTCACACGAATGCAGGAATGTATAAAAGGTTATTTTCCTCTCGTTGAACATAACGGGAGGGTTGTGTAGCTGGTTAGTCTGTTTGCTCATCAAACTTGAGGTCTCGTGTTCGATAACTACACTTGAGCATAATTCGTGCCAGGAGGATTCTTTAACTGGTCAAAATGGATGGATACAGGGCTATATGATCTCGTAGTGACTGTATAATCACCTCATCACGTAAAAGCTGCAGCCTCGGCGCTTGTTTTCTAGGGTTTGCACTCTTCACACTCTCTCTAGTATATATATACACGATGGAGCCTCAGCGCTTGTAGTTGTTCTCTTCACACTCTCTCACCCTCTCCAGATCTAAACAATACTTCGTTGGCCTCTCTCTCCCCTCACTGCTGGTCTGATTGTAGTTGCTCTCTTCACACTCTCTCACCCTCTCCAGATCTAAACAAGACTTCATTGGCCTCTCTCTCTCCCCTCACTGGTGGTCAAAGAGCTGGTAGGATCCGTCCGTCAGGAAGGGAAGGAGGCTTAACACTATCGCCGTCGGTGAGGGAAGGAATCCACTACCGGCGCAGCTGTTCACTTTCACCCAGCGGCGGCGCAGGAGGGCCTCCGACCCCTTCTTCTTCGCCGCCGTACATAGTGTGGGTTGAACGGCCTCCGGTCGCCCACCGAACCACACCCAAGAATCTTAAGGTATAATTTACTTATTCCACATGCATTGCTCTCTAGCTGCATGTGGGCTTTTTCCGCTTCTGTACTAGAATCTAGGTGTTGGATCAAACAGGAAAGTAGTGGGGAAAGTTGTATACCGTGAATCTAGGACATGGTTCAAAGAGGAAATGAATGGGGGAAAGTAGTGGGAAAAGTTGTATAGCATGAATCTAGGACGTGGTTCAAAAAGTAAAGGAAGGGGGAAAGTTGTGGGGAAAGTTGTATTGCACGAATCTAAGACATAGTTCAAAGAGAACAGGAATGGGGGGAAAGTTGTATAGCATAAATCTGGGACGTGGTTCACAGAGGAAAGGAAGTGGGGAAAGTACTAGTACAGACTAACTATCCAACACCTACGTTGGTCGAAAAGGGAAAATAATGACAAACGCAGTACGCACATCTATAACGATCTGATCTTTTGTTTTCGGGGACAAGGCTGTAGAGTTTGAGCAGGACTAGATTTGCTGCGCTCACATAGGGAAATGTGTCTAAAGATAACAAAACTGGGACCAACACAAATATGCTCCTTGGTTGTTTGTTCTTTGTTGCAACAGACTGTGCATCACCCCAGTACATCGGTAGATGCACATGGTGCTGGTGCGTCCACTGTCCTGTGCAACTCTTTAGTTGTTGTTAATTTAAGGCCCTCTTTGGTTAAAAACTCCCTAGTCCTACTTGCTTGGTTCCAGGGACTAAACATGGACTAGAGGTTATTAAATGACATGCTAAAAGACCATGTTACCCCTAGTAATGAACTAATAGAGACAAGGTGCCATGCGTGGCAGGGGCAACTGCTGGAAAAAGTCCCAAAAAGACTCTCCCTCGGGGTCTTCTTTCTGTAGTCCCAAATGCCCACTTTTAGTCCGTAAAAGTCCCTCGTGTTTGGTTTAGATGGGACTGACACGGAGTTTTTTTAGTCCCTCCACCAAAATGTCCCTGTAAACAAGCACCCTCTAATAATGCCGCTAGAAAATTGATGCAATGCCACAGTTAAAAGCAAATTACATGTTTAACAAATTTTATTGTTAATATAATCTCTCTGTTAATATTAATCAATGCCACCGTTTGAGAAATGATACTGTCTTACTTTCTTTCCCATTTAGATAAGGTATATGCTTCTTTTTGTTGGCTTGTATGTCATCCACCGTTATTCACCACTAGTTGTTTCCTTTGCACCTCTGTGTAAACATGGTTATCTACTTCACCTCATTGCCATTGTGACCTTTTGTTGCACTACACAAAACACTTTTGTTTTAAGAGTGTTTTGTGCAGTTCAACCAAAATGTCACACCGACAACGTTGCTTGATTGCTTGATCTTAGTGGAACTACACAAGCGGAGATCTTACTTCCTATCCGTGTTGGCAAATTTGGTTCAGATCTTCTTCTAGTGAGTTGTTTGAATTCTGCGTCTTGAGAGGCCAGTACTAGCCTTATTTCACATTGAAGGCGAAGCTTGTCTGTTATTGAACCAAGTGATGAAGGGGAAGAACAAGCGGCAGAAAAACAAAAATCAACTACTGGTGCTGTAAAGAAGCCCTAGAACTGTGATGACACAAGTAATGATATAGTTTTGCATTTTAATTTATTGCTATGGCTGGAACGAGCAATTGTTTTGCCACTAATTTGATGCCACTTATTAATGTAATACGTAATTATCTCTACTTGTGCAAACAGGGATCTTCTTTGAAGATACCATATATTTTAGTGGAACTGCACAAGAAGATGTTGGAAACATTGATCTAATCAAGGAGTATATAGTAAGCATGGCCACCACAGTAGATAGCAACAGATGGTTCCGGAGAAGTGCTTCACATGTATGCTCTACACAATAAGCCTCCTGACAAAGGTTGGTACTCACCCACCGATTTCATCCATATGATTGAGCTTTGTCATCTCTATCGGTGTTGTGCTACTGTTTAGATACTGTCATCAAAAAGTGGTATTGTCCTTGAGAAGTGCTTCATCTGTGTTGTTTTAAATATTTCCTTTCCTTTTTTTCGAGCAAACATGGATGCTAGCATTTAATTATCCTCTTGTCTTTGCACAACAGGATCATCCTCTTCTGAAGAAGTATATGGAGTACATGAAGTGACTAGTTCCGATTATGCCAGGATGAAGAAGTCATGTCTATCTTCTCATCAGAAGGAGCAGTTGAAGGATGGTTACATTACCCCCCACACGACCAAACTAACTTCAGCTCAGAAGGACTGACAAATCTCCATTTTCTTGTTGTGATGCGCGAGTACAATATTGTTCTAGGATTCTTTCCGGTGAGTTCCATTTTTCTAAAAGTGTGCTCTACATGGACCATGTAGGTGCCTGTTTAAGCTGTCGATTCATAGTGCAGTTTGCTTTATACTAATCACTTTTTTGTATTTTGTGCAACCAGGGGTGGTCAGCTTGATTTCAATGGGAACTGCACAAAATGTTCATGAATACATCAAATCATTCATTTCCACCACAAGGAAGGAGGTGTCGATAAGTTCAAGGTGTTGCAACATATAAGGGCGAAATCATCCAAGCTACGCGCGAATTTGGTTGATTTTGGTGGAACTGCACAAAAAGAACAGTTGGTTTATTTAGCACGAGGTGCCATGTCAATGTCCGAACTGATGGCAAACCCTTCCCATTCCACAATCGTAGGCATTTGATATTTTGGAATGGGAAAACCTTGTCAAATTTTCCTCATTGATTTTAGCAAGAAGACATGCATTTGATATTTTCGAATGGGACACCCTTTACTGTCAGCAGTGTTGATGCATTTTTTCTTTATTCTTTAGTTGTGAACTAAATATTGGCTCTGACATATGAATCGCTGAGATGCATAATCATCGATTGTTTTGAATGTTCTCTATGAATTGCTAGGCCTATGTGTTTGATTGCAATGTACATGAACGCTAAAAAGCTGCTCAAACTCTTTGTACTCCTTCTGTTCCTTTTTACCTCGCACATTGTGAAAGTGCATACCTTTTTCTATAAGATTGGTCAAAGTAGAGATACTTTGACTACAGACATAACTTGTATGCAGACTAGAAAGGACCGGAGGGAGTACATGTGAAACTGCTGCAAACGAGGTGATCACCCTGGGAATAATGCTAGTACGTATTATTTTGCATGTTCATCCAATGCCAGTGATACAAGAATTCGAACAAATCGAAATAAATTCATTCATACACGGTCGGATTTCATATAAACATGTCGGATTTCATTACATTTCATACATTCTTCAACTAAAAAGGGATGCGCTGGAGGTATAATTAATTAACCGAAGCTACCCACCTGTGTCCGGCTGAGCCGAACAGAAGCTTCGGTGACTTAACTGCAGGTGCAGTTGCGTAACTGACATGTGGCCCAGATGCCTGTTGGGCCCACGTGTCAGTCAGCCAACTCCACCAGCTGTTAAGTAGAAGCAGCGTCCTTCTCCAACATAGCTCTCCGACTCCACATCGCCGCCAAGAAGCTAATTGGCCGGAGGGTAGCAGCGGTGGCCTTACTTGGACCCGAGCTACGGCGACCTACCGTGTTCTACTCTTCGTCATTTTCTATGTGGCGCAACCTCGTTGGCAGCGG
The DNA here is from genome assembly GCA_902687465.1 of Secale cereale. NCBI lineage: Eukaryota > Viridiplantae > Streptophyta > Magnoliopsida > Poales > Poaceae > Secale > Secale cereale. The sequence goes on from LR738713.1 coordinate 376,132,447, forward strand.
GGCGGGGCCTCGGCAGAGCCGGCGATGTCCTCTATCTCGTTGCCGACGGAGCGGGGGAAATCTTCCCCCTCGTTGCCGGCAGGGTGGGGCTTCGGCGGAGCCGCTGGTGTCCTCTCCCTCGTTGTTGGCGCCGCGGGGCCTCGGCGGAGCAGGGCCTCGTCGATGCCAGCGGGGCGGGGACTCGTCGGAGCCTGCCTCGTCCTCTGCCTCGTCCTCGGTCTTGCCAAACAGTGCCTCGCCCGCTTCATCGCCCTCTTTGTAGGCGGTCGCATCCTCCACCACCGGCATGCGGTACCGCCGGCGCTCGAGGCGGCCCTCGCGGGCGGAGCGGTACGAGTCGAGCAGCGCCTCCTGCTCTGCCCGCTTCGCGGCGATCTGCTCCTCCGCCTGCAGGTGCTCCTAGAGGAGATGGTGGTTGTAGGCGGCGTTGGCTTGCACCTCCCGGAACTGCTCCTCACGCTTCTGCCTCAACGTGTCCATATATTAGGCACGGGCCTCGCCGATGGTCATGGTGCAATGCACAGGCGAGGATGGCGCAAAGGAGGGGGTTGGCGCCGGATCGTCGACTACCATGTTCTCCATTGAGACGTTGTCGTCCTCCGGCTGCCTACCGGCCAGCCAGTCGGCAGCAATGGTCGCCATCTCCTTGTGGTCTGTCGTCCACCCGTCCCGAAGAGCGCTGGAGCGCGAGGAACCCATGGTGGGCAGTAGTGGTGTGGACAAGAATAGGAACAGATGCGGATGTCATCGGCTATGGCCGGCGCAGCAGTTTATATAGCAATGGTGGGGGCAGAGGGATGGTCGTGTGGCGCTAGAGTAGCCGCCTTGGCAACCGCGTATCAGTAATGTGGGCGACAGAAGGACGGACAGCTGACGCTTGTGTCGTTTGAAGGTAGAGCAATCACATGCACCGGGAAGCGGGGCGGGCGGCGTTGACCGTTTCAGGCGGAAATAGCGAGCGGGCGAAGGAGGCGGTCTGGGTGGGCTAGGGCAGTCAGACTCGTGCTTGGCAGCGGGTCGGTCCAGCAGCCGGACATGCTGGCTTCCCAGCTACTTTGCCGAGCTGAGCGACGATAATCAGACGATGGACGTAGCTTCAGACCAGGAGCCGGTGCCACCGTCCAAGCTGGTTCATGCCGTGTTCACCATAGAGCAGGTGCGACCAGACTTCGACGCCCTAATGGCGAAAGAGCTACCAGCGCAGGAGGACATGTGCTGCAACCTCCATCTCCTCAACGAGCACCGGTGAACAAGCGAACGACAATGCCGTCGCGGACATGTGGCCCTATGATCCTGGTTCCCGAATGAGCAGCGGGCGCTGTATCAGACCATCCGTAGGGCCCGCGAGGCCCTCTTTGTCGTCCTTCGAGTTGTTGCGCTTGCCGTGGCACCACCGTCTCGCGTTGTCAACATGGTCAACGGACATGAGGATGATGAGATGACCTTACTTGGAGAGGATGACAGTGGGGACCCACCAGGGCCATAGCCGCACGTACGCAAGTGCCTCCTTATTAGTATATAAAACTATAATTTTTTTGCTTCCTCCTGGTTTCCTGACATCACGGTTCCACACCATTGTCAACCTATGTAGTCAATAAACGAGAGAATTGCACAAGAAGCGGCCGACAATTGGGACCAAGCAGCTCGAGCAATATTTGTGTTTTTGAGGTGTTAGCACTACAGAATTTTTCTTGAGCGATGTTTAGCCCAGATATTAATTTTTCTCCTCTGAACAACCACGAAAACATCACTGCAGCTATTAACTAGGCGGGTTGTGGCCCGTCTAGCCCAGGCCAGATATCCAGCCTAGATATTATTATTTTCAAGCTGAAAATGGCTAGCCGGGCTATACTTTTTTTAGGAATACCCAGGCAAGGTCAAGTTGTTCTTCTCCGCCCCGCTCGGCTGCAAATCTTTCCTAGGAAGGATGCATTAGGCTTAACAAGAAAATGGGCTTTAAGAAATAATAAATGGGATGTAATTATAAAAACTGGGCAGTAACTATAAAAAATGCACCAAACACGTAATTACTTTATAAAATATTATTTTTGGATATTGAAAATTTTAATTTCATTAATTGTTGCGAGCGTAATGTTTCGTTGGATTTTTACGTAATATAAATTTATATTGAAATTGTATTTAATCTGACTAGAAATTTGGGATAAAAATATTTCGGATCCCATCAAAATGTGGGAAATTTTATTGAATTCTGTTTTGAACGATTGGTTGAAATGGGCTGTACTTTTAACAAACTGTAAATGGGTTGTAGTAAATTCCATTAGAATTCAAAAATTGGCTGCACATTCTTACAAATCTCAAATGGGCTATATGTTCTCTGCCACACACTTGTGGCCTTACTAAGTTGACGCGTCCCCCCAAAAAAAGAGAGTTGACGCGTATGCAAGGCTTTGTCAACTTATAGTCAACACACGGTTCTAGCAGCAGTGGCCGTTGGATGTCCATTCAACGGATGTTGTGCTTCTTCTTCAATCTCGGATATTCTAGCTTCACCCGCCCAAAAAATGATTCCTCCCCCTGACATCTGGGGCGCACCGTTTCGGAAGCTGACTTGTGGGCCTACTAAGTTGACGCGTACCAAGGGCTTTGTCAACTTAGTCAATATAAACGATTCTAGCTGCAGTGACCGTACGATGTCCATCCAACGGCCGTCGTGCTTCTTCAACCTCTGGTCTTCTTGCTCCAGCCGCCCAAAGCAGCGCCGGTCGTGCCGCCTACTCCGGCCTCCCGTGGCCGGCTATGCTGCCGCACAGGCCTCACGGCCCCCTACTACTCCCACCGTTGGCCAGGCCATCCCTCTACTCACCCACACCCCTGTTATTCCGCGGTGACGGCAGCCTCACACCGCTGCCGAACCAGTGAACCCTCGTACTCCTCTCCGCACAGGCTTCCACTGCCGCGTCTTCCCCGGCTCCACGTCGTCCCCTTCCTAGGCCTCGCCGTCGTCCACCGCCCTTGTGCTCTCAGCGCAGCGTGGTCAACGTGGTCAAGGAACGACTTCCATCGGACGTGGACTGTACGTGGAGAGGCTGACAGCTGGGTCCACGACGGCAGCAAGGAAGTGCCTCCTTATTACACGGAAAATAAAGGTTCCTCCACCTGACAGCAGGGACCTACCGGACGGGCCACCGTATTTCGCGAGACAAATTGACATCTGGCGATCTCATTGCGTAATTCAGCCAGAGACAAATTGACATCTGACGATCTGGAAGATAAAGGAGATAGAGTTATGGCCAATTCAGTTTGGGTCGTAGCAACTACATGGGCCTGGGACTACTCAGGCCCATCTAACTCACTCCCATGCACATGCAAATTCACGTCCAAACTTGTTGGAGCGGCCACTGAATTCTCGGCCGAAGATTTGGATTGGACGTGTACTGTTCCGAAAGTGATGGGTGGCGACCCCACCGTCCAGTGAAGATTAGTCGCCGGCGGCGAGGGAAAAATAACTCTATCATGGGGCAGAACTGGATAACCCGCCTCAGAGATGGTATCAACACAAAGCTGTGTAGTTGGGTATCTATAGCCATTGCAAGCATCATACTTTTGGAAGGTGGCAAAAGAAATCCTCTTACTTGACACAGTACCCGAACGCATAGAAGATTTGGTGATACATCTCCAACGTATCTATAATTTTTGTTTGTTCCATGCTATTATATTATCTGTTTTGGATGTTTAGTGGGCTTTATTATACACTTTTAGATTATTTTTGGACTAACCTATTAACCCTAGGCCCAGTGCAAATTGTTGTTTTTGCCTATTTCAGTGTTTCACTGAAAAGGAATATCGAACGGAGCCAAACGGAATTAAACCTTCAGGAGAGTTATTTTTGGAACAAATACAACATAGAAGACTTGGAGTACACGCCAGGTAAGGAACGAGGTGGCCATGAGGGCACGGGGCGCGCCCAGGGGGGAAGGCGCCCCCCCCCCCTCGTGGCTCCCCTGACGTGCCTCTTCCTCCTATATATACCTTCATACCCTGAAAACATCCGAGAGCACCACGAAACCCTAATTCCAACCGCAACCTTCTGTACCTGTGAGATCCCATCTTGGGGCATGTTCCGGAGCTCCACCGGAGGGGGAATCGATCACGGATGGCTTCTACATCAACACTATAGCCTCTCCGATGAGTTGAGAGTAGTTTACCATAGACCTTCGGGTCCATAGTTATTAGCTAGATGGCTTCTTCTCTCTCTTTGGATCTCAATACAAAGTTCTCCTCAGTCTTCATGGAGATCTATTCGATGTAATTCTTTTTGCGGTGTGTTTGTCGAGATCCGATGAATTGTGGATTTATGATCAAGATTATCGATGAACAATATTTGATTCTTTTCTGAAATATTTTATGCATGATTTAAATACCTTTGCAAGTCTCTTCGAATTATTAGTTTGGTTTGGCTTACTAGATTGATCATTCTTGCAATGGGAGAAGTGCTTAGCTTTGGGTTCAATCTTGCGGTGTCCTTTCCCAGTGATAGCAGGGGCAGCAAGGCACGTATTGTATCGTTTCCATCAAGGATAAAAAGATGGGTTTTATATCATATTGCTTGAGTTTATCGTTCTACATCATGTCATCTTTCTTAAGGCGTTACTCTGTTCTTATGAACTTAATACTCAAGATGCATGCTGAATAGCGATCAATGTTGCAGTAATAGTAGTAGATGCAGAATCGTTTCAGTCTACTTGTCATGGACGTGATGCCTATATACAATGATCATGCTTAGATATTCTCACAAGTATGCGCTTTTCTTTCAATTGCTCGATAGTAATTTGTTCACCCACCGTAGAAATCTGCTATCATGAGAGAAGCCACTAGTGAAACCTATGGCCCCCGGGTCTATCTTCCATCATATAAATCTCCATCTACTATTTATCTTTACTTTACTTTTACTTTGCAATCTTTACTTTCAATCTATAAAACAAAAATACCAAAAATATTATCTTATCATCTCTATCGGATCTCACTTTTTGCAAGTGGCCGAGAAGGGATTGATAACCCCTTTATCGCTTTGGTTGCAAGGTTCTTATTTGTTTGTGCAGGTACGAGGGACTCGCGTGTGGTCTCCTACTGGATTGATACCTTGGTTCTCAAAAACTGAGGGAAATACTTACGCTACTGTGCTGCATCACCCTTTCCTGTTCGAGGGAAAACAACGCAAGCTCAAGAGGTAGCATTTGGCAGGTGACTTGTGCATTGCAATCATGCCAAGAGCAGCACGCCTTTTAGAAGGACTGACTAAAATCCATTCAACATCGCACTCTTTATTCCAAATAACAAACTCATGTTTCCAGTTAGGACCACGATTACCCCAAAGATGATAATAGCATTTGAAATGTGGACACGCAAATGATCGCAAATGTAGGATATGGATGCCAACTCGTTTGCAAGAAACAATAAATGAGAATACCTTGTCCTTAATCAGCTCAACAGACAAATCAATTGTTGATCCTCCAATTGCTGATTCCAAAGCCGCCGCCACCAAGTCCTCATTAAGACGAAAATCATGCCTGCTGAAGGACATGACCATGATGAAACGGCACGTGTCGTCCATGGGATGGATGCATTTCCCACAAGATCGAAACACCTCCTCCGCAAAAGCCGCTCCTTTGGAAAAATCCAGATCCAAAGTTGATCCACCGTGAGAACCCATGTGAGATGGGTATAGGGGGATAGATCTGAGGACGCCGGAGAAGATGGGTGGAGAAGAAACAAGATTCACTGGTTGGGGTGGAAGATCGCCAGAGAGCTTAGGGTGCGGGCGGGAGGGTGGGTGGGAGCCATTTTTTTGTCAGAGGTAGATCTTCCTCCTCAAAAGGTTAAATTTTTATTTGGTCAAGTAGTCTAATCCCCCCCCCTCTAGACCTACTTTCGATCCTATAGGTCCACAAATGGTATCGTATAACTAGCCACGCAAATATTTTGCATTTGACAGTTGCCCAACTTCTCCAAATGCATGTGGTTGTCTTGGGTCGAACCAGACCTTGGCAAAGCCGTTTGTAGGTCTAGTTTGTCGTGTATCCAACAGACACCTGACATGGGCAATGGGAGTGAATAGCATAAAACTACCACTTTTCGCGTTATGGTTCTAGAAAACTATCCGATTTTTGTTTGTCGTTGATAACTACCAGAATCATCGTTGACTGTTTAAAAAAACCCAAATCGTCCTTGCTTAGAAATTAAACCGATTTATGACAGGTCGGGCCCGCACCTAAACAAACTGCATGTTTAACCGTTTGTTTGACTGTTAGATGACATGTGGGCCCCACATGTCAGTGTCTCATCCTCTATCTCCCCCATCCTCTCTGCCGAAAGTGGATCCTCTAACGTGAAGGAGAGAAGTCACCTAAGCAATAATTCCCTAACTCTCCTCCTTCACATTCATATGATTAAGGCTAAAATGATTTGAATTAATTTGCAAATTACAAATCTACTGTATACATTTACAAAAATTACATACAAACAAATTATGAAGCAACAAAATTAATTTACATGAACAGTAACCACATACATAACCTGCTAAAGTAGATAAATACAATATTCGCTACAGCGACCCTGACTTTCCTTCTTCGTTTTGCACTAGATTGCATTGTAGCTTAGGTGACTTCCCTCCTTAATGTTAGCTGATCCGCTTCCGTTGCCTGCCTCGCTTATTCTCCCCCTCACTACAGAGCACTATGAGACAACCATGGCCACCGGCCACACTACTCGCGCACATCGTGCCTTGTGCCACATCCGGCCGCCTCCTGCCGCACGCATGGAGACCCGCCTCTACTGTTCCTGCTGCCCTCTATTCCACAGTGATTGCTGACGAGAAGTCCTGGAGATGAGATTGCCGGTGATGGGCATGGGAGCCGAGCATGTGGAGCTGCTGCACGGGATTTGCGGGCGCGGCAGGGCTTCTCGCAGGACCACGCCGCCTCAAGGAACGCGGTGGCCCAAGCTCTTGGGCGCGACAATTCGAGTTCCTGGGCATGGCAGCCCGAACGCATAGAGACGTGGCGGCTTCTCCAGCGGCTCGTGGATGTGGCTCACCTGAGCACGGGCGACCGGGCACGCAGAGCGGCAGGAGGAAGGTATTCGGCAGTCCGGCAACATGGTCCAACACAAGGAGCGTCCGGAGGGAGTCCGGCGCGATTGCTACATGGGGCGCGAGCAGCAGGACGACAACCGCAGGGAGCCAATTGCTTTCTTTAAAAAGAATACAAGGACCCGATTGCTTTTTCATTTCTTGGCAGGGACCTGATTGCTTTTATTCCACATCAGTTGACGGTCAAACAACGAGAGCTCTTACGCGTGGGCCCGACCTATCATAATCGCGATCAATTGTAAAACACCCACTCATTTGGGTTTTTTGAAATAGTCGACAACGATTGGTAGTTATCAGTGACATACAAAAATCCGGTAGTTTTTTGGAACCATAACGCGAAAAGTGGTAGTTTTATGCTATTCACTCGGGCAGTGGAAATATCACCCTCCATCGTGTTTCAAGGAACCGTAGGGACGGCATGCCACGCGTGCATGAGTTGTATATGCGCAGTGAAGGATATGTCTCCTCCCCTTATGTCATGTAGTCATTGTCGGTGTCAAAACCGGCAGATCTCGGGTAGGGAGTCCCAAACTATGCGTCTCAGGATGGATGGTAACAGGAAACAGGGGACACAATGTTTACCCAGGTTCAGGCCCTCTCGATCGAGGTAATACCCTACTTCCTGCTTGATTGATCTTGATGAATATGATTACAAGAGTTGATCTACCTCGAGATCGTAAGGGCTAAACCCTACAAGTCTAGCCTATGTGATTGCTATGATATATCTTGTCCCTACGGTCTAAACCCTCTGGTTTATATATGCACCGAAGGAACCTAAGGTTGTACATTATCATCTTGCAGAGGAAGGGAAGTATTACACCCGGACTCTAAACTTGTTATTTTACACATGGGGAGTCCCATCCAGATACGGGAGATAGTCTTCATCGATAATCTTCACGGCCCACGAGTCTGGCCCATAATAAACGATCCGGCCACCTGAGGACCCCTTAATCCAGGACTCCCTCGGTAGCCCCTGAACCAGTCTTCAATGACGACGAGTTCGGCTAATGCACTATCTTCGGCATTGCATGGCGGGTTCCTCCTCCCGAACATATTAAAGAAATATTCCCTACAAAAGGTACTGTGTCCGGCTCTGCATGGTTAGTACAACCCTTAGCCTCGAAGGCAAGGTATCAAAAAACGGATATTGTGTCTTTACTAACATCCTTTCAGCGAAGCATCATGTCTGTGCCCTTAACACATATCAAACCGTTTTCTTGGCCCTGGTTTCGCGTTTCGAGGTATAGCCTCATTGGCACGTCTTATCAAAACAGAGATCGTGTCCGCTTATTACGGGATCTTTATCAACGTGACATGAGCATCTTAACCGTGCCTTACACATGACATCGTTGGGAACCGGCGAGGTTTATGGCTGGTGTGGGGGGGCGTTTTTGCATTCACCGCTTATAAAAGGATCCAAAGTTTTACCCTTTATCCCCACACTCTCCTCAAGCCCTAGCATTCCAATCTCCTCAACCTCCAGCATCTACATCTCTTGCGCCCTCGATCCTCAACTCCTCCACCACCGCCGCCGTATCCATCAATGGCTGGTTCCGGTTCCAAGGGCAAGTGGGAGGCAGGTTCGATCATGGAGAATACCATGAAGAGTCTCTGGAGCGGGCTATCTAGCCGACGATGTGGCGCATCGGGTCCCCAAAAAGAACCAAGTGATCCCCATCCCTAAGGCGGGTGAGAGGGCTGTATTCCTCTCGCACTTCATTCGGGGGCTGGGATTTCCCCTTCACCCCTTTGTACGGGGCCTTCTATTCTTCTACGGAATTCAATCCTTCACATATCCGCTTTTATAGTGGTGTGTGAAGCATTCCTCCGAATACCCCCACACTTTGGCCTCTGGCTCAATACCTTCAATCTGAAGCCGAAGGTGGTCGACTGGCAGGATGTGGAGTGCAGAGGTGCTATGATAAGCAAACTCCCCAATACTACCTCGCCAAAGGGGGTGTTTCGTGGAGACGAACAAGATTTGGCAGCAGGAGTGGTTTTACATCACAAAGCCCCGCGACACCAAGTGGGCGGCTGCTCCTGCATTCAAATCTAGACCAATAGAGAGGCTAACCTCCTGGACCAATAAGGGTCCGAATTGGGGATCCCAAACGAAGGTGCTAGACCTCCAAAAACGCATCTCCGATATGATCTCCAAGGTCACCCAGCTCACTAAAGTGGTCCAGGTGATGCTTGCCCGTGTCGTCGTCCCCTGCCAACACCGGGGCTCCAATCTATGGGAGTTCAATCCGGAAGGACCCCGGACCCTGAAGCACCTCTTCGGCTCTACGCACGAAGACATCTGGGAGCACGTCTTCAAGGCCCAAAAGGGGTGGCCGATGGAGACTAAAGACAAGGGCTTCAGCACCTGAGCTCACTGATTAGAGGTATTTGAGATTTCTGTCGAACATATATCCTTTCCATCTTTTAATTATAATAGGAGCTGGAGTTTTTGTGTTCAATCCAGGTCTGGACGACAAAGGTGGAGCGGATTAAGTGTCTGGCTCCCCTACCAGAAGACCCAAAGTCGCCTCGGGTGACGGCGATGTTGATTCCGGTGCCCTACAAGGCGCCGGAGAAGAAGGCCAAGAAGAAGGGAAAGGAGGTCGAGAGCGACCCCCGCCCTGCTGGCCCTACGGACACAAGGTCCGAGGAAACAGGCTCCCAACTCTCTCCCAAAGAAGAAGAGGAGGAGGAAGAAGAAGAAGACCCCGATCCTAGCAAAGGGGAGGAAAAGAGCGGCCCCTGCTGATGTAGGCACGGCCGTGCCCAGGAAGAAGCTAACTCTTCCAGGTAGTTCGGACTCATCGACCGAACACAGTTATCGGGTTCAGCCCAGGATCAAGCCCCCGGCCGAATCGTAAGTATCCAGAACTGCATATGTTCGGAAGATTTTCTTTCTTTTGGCACCTGATATGTATTTTACCTTTATATAGCCCTCCGCGCGACATCCCCGTGGCTTCATTGTCCTCGGGGAACTCCCTGGCGCCCAGAGAGACAGAGAGCGGTACGCCTCCGCGGGGCTCAACAACCACCGTAGGGGATACCGAAGTATCCTCCCTACCAACTCCCCTTGTTCCAGCAGGTGGGAATGGGGCAGATGAGCGAGCGGCCAAGGTCAATCCCTCAGTCGCGGTCAACTAGGGGGAGCGATCCCCATGGAGACCGAAGTCAGGGCCCAAACAATCCGGGCCCCACCTAACACTGCTCCAGAGTCCAGTAAGGCTCCGGAATCAAGAGTCCAGCCCCCTATGACGGGGGGAGGGAGCAACTGCTCCTACGGCGCCTATCGTCAATCTGGAGGCGCCAAACACTCTGGAGGGAGCACTGCAAAGTGCTTCCATCGTGGAGGAACACCGCACTCTGATGAGTGCGGTCATGGGGAAGATTCAGTCCGTCAAAGGCGGACCGAACGAAGCCTTCAACAGCCTACTAACAGGCGTTGAGTTATGCAATGTAATGTTCTATAAAGAGAACTTTTATTTTGTTATATATATATATATATATATATATATATATATATATATATATATATATATATATATATATATAGCCAGTAGCCCCCTGATGCTTTGTTTGCTTCTGAACAGAATCAGACAAAGCATTCGTGTTTATAACAAATGATAGAGCTAAACTGTGAATTTGGTGCTTGAGCAGGCTGCGCTAGTTATGGCGTGTGCCCATGCCGCGGAGGTTTCCAAGCTAAATCGGAAACTTGGACTAGCCAACGAGGATCTCGACCGCGTCAACAAGCATTTTGACGAAACGCTAGGTCTGCGGGTTTAGGAAATCCAAGTTTTGACGCACTATATGCCCGAACATGATCTAATACATGTCATATACTATGTGAAACATCTGGCGCAGCTGCGGTCGAGGCTCTGAAGGGAAAACTTGCCACAGCCAAAGAGGAGGCCAGAGCAAAGAGACTGCCGACCTGGAGGCCGAGAAGGCCCTGCATCAATAGCACGAGGCGTGGGTGACCGAAGTCGAAGCCGACCTCCAAGATGCAATTTGCAAATGCGACACCTTGGAGATGGCGAATTCAGAGCAAGCGGCGAGCTCGCTACGGTAGTTAATGTTGGAGATATGCCCTAGAGGCAATAATAAAAGCATTATTATTATATCTCCTTGTTCATGATAATTGTCTGTTATTCATGCTTGAATTGTATTGTACGGAAACGGCGATACATGTGTGAATACACAGACCACAATGAGTCCCTGGTAGGCCTCTAGTTACCAGTTCGTTGATCAACAGATGGTCACGGTTTCCTGACCATGGACATGAGATGTCTGTGATAACGGGATCACATCATTAGGAGAATGATGTGATGGACAAGACCCAAACTTGAGCATAACACGAGATCGTATAGTTCGTAATGCATAAGCTTTTCGGTGTCAAGTATTTATCCCTTAGACCATGAGGTTGTACAACTCCCGGATACCGTAGGAATACTTTGGGTGTGCCAACCGTCACAACGTAACTGGGTGGCTATAAAGGTACGCATCGGGTATCTCCGAAAGTGTCTGTTGAGTTGGTACGAACCGAGACTGGGATGTTGTCACTCCGTATGACGGAGAGGTACCTCTGGGCCCACTCGGTAAGTCATCATCATAATGAGCTCAATGTGACTAAGTAGTTAGTCACGGGATGATGAATTACGGATCGAGTAAAGAGACTTGGCATAACGAGATTGAACAAGGTATCGGGAATACCGACGATCGAATCTCGGGCAAGTACCGTACCGATGGACAAAGGGAATAACATACGGGATTGAGTGAATCCTTGACACGGTGGTTCATCCGATGAAGATCATCGAGGAACACGTGGGAACCAACATGGGTATCCAGATCCCGCTGTTGGTTATTGACCGGAGAGTGGTCTCGGTCATGTCTACGTGTCTCCCGAACCCGTAGGGTCTACACACTTAAGGTTCGGTAACGCTAGGGTCGTAGAGATAAATGCACGTGGAAACCCGAAAGTTGTTTGGAGTCCCGGATGAGATCCCGGACGTCACGAGGAGTTCCGGAATGGTCCGAAGGTAAAGATTGATATATGGGAAGTCCAGTTTCGGCCAACGGGTGATCTCCGGGGGTCACCGGGAGCGTCCCGGGACCACCGAAGGGGCCCCGGGGGTCCACCGGGTGGGGCCACCCATCCCGGTGGGGCCCCTAGGCCGCAAGGGGATGTGTGCAGCCCTCTGGGCTGGCGCACCACAAGGTGTCCCACCTCCCCATGCGCCTAGGGTTAAAACCCTAAGGGGAGGGGGGCCACCACTTGCCTTGGGGGAGGGGGACTCCTCCCTGGCCGCCGCCCCCCCTTGCAGATTGGACCTGCAGGGGGCTGGCGCCCCCCCTGGCCCCCTATATATATGTGGGGAGGGGCGAGGGTAGCCGCACCCAAGCCCTGGCGCCTCTCCCCCTCCCGTCACACCTCCCAACTCCCACGCAGGGCGCCCGGCGAAGCCCTGCTGCGATCTCCACTACATCCGTCATCACACCATCGTGCTGCCGAATCTCTGATGACTTCTCCTCCCCCCTTGCTGGATCAAGAAGGAGGTGACGTTGCTGCACCGTACGTGTGTTGAACGCGGAGGTGCCGTCCGTTCGGCGCTAGATCATCGGTGACGAAGAACGTGAAGAGTACGACTACTTCATCCCCACTTCGTTGAAAGCTTCCGCACGCGATCTACATAACGGTATGTAGATGCACTCTTACTTGCTCGTTGCTAGATGTATCCATAGTTGGATCTTGGTGAAGACGTAGAAATTTTTTGAATTATGCTACGTTTCCCAACAGTGGTATCAGAGCCTAGGTTTTATGTGTAGCATCTTGCACGAGTAGAACACAAAGCAGTTGTGGGCGTATGATCTTGTTCAACTTTCTTACCGTTACTAGTCAATCTTGATTTGGTGGTATTGTGGGATGAAGCGGCCCGGACCGACCTTACACGTACGCTTACGTGAGACTGGTTCCACCGACAGACATGCACTAGATGCATAAGGTGGCTGGCGGGTGTCTGTCTCTCCTACTTTAGTCGGATCGGATTCGATGAAAAGGGTCCTTATGAAGGGTAAATAGAAGTTGACAAATCACGTTGTGGTTTTAGCGTAGGTAAGAAACGTTCTTGCTAGAAATCCTATAGAAGCCACGTAAAACTTGCAACAACAATTAGAGGACGTCTAACTTGTTTTTGCAGCATGTGTTTTGTGACGTGGTATGGCCAAGAACGAAGATGTGATGAATGATATATGTGATGTATGAGATTGATCATGTTTTTGTAATAGGGAATCACGACTTGCATGTCGATGAACTTGACAACCGGCAGGAGCCATAGGAGTTGTCTTTATTATTGTATGACCTGCGTGTCACTGAATAACGCCATGTAATTACTTTACTTCATTGCTAAACGTTAGCTATAGTAATAGAAGTAATAGTTGGCGTGACGACTTCTTCAAGACACGATGATGGAGATCATGATGATAAAGATCATGGTGTCGAGCCGGTGACAAGATGATCATGGTGCCCCGAAGATGGAGATCCAAGGAGCAAGATGATATTGGCCATATCATGTCACTTTAATTGATTGCATGTGATGTTTATCATGTTTATGCATCTTGTTTACTTAGAACGACGGTAGTAAATAAGATGATCTCTCACTAAAATTTCAAATATTGTGTTTCCCCTAACTGTGCACCGTTGCTAAAGCTCGTTGCTCCGAAGCACCACGTGATGATCGGGTGTGATAGGTTCTAACGTTCACATACAACGGGTGTAAGACAGATTTACACACGCGATACACTTAGGGTTCACTTGACGAGCCTAGCATGTACAGACATGGCCTCGGAACACGGAAGACCAAAAGGTCGAACACGAGTCGAATAGAAGATACGATCAACATGAAGATGTTCACCGTTTTTGACTAGTCCGTCTCACGTGATGATCGGACACGAACTACTCGATTCGGATCGTGTATCACTTAGATGACTAGAGAGATGTCATTCTGAGTGGGAGTTCATTAAAATTTGATTAAGATGAACTTAATTGTCATGAACTTAGTCTAAATTCTTTACAATATCTCTTGTAGATCAAATGGCCCACGCTCCTGTTTCCCTCAACTTCAACGCGTTCCTAGAGAAAACCAAGCTGAAAGACGATGGTAGCAACTACACGGATTGGGTCCGTAACCTGAGGATTATCCTCATAGCTACCAAGAGAACCTATGTCCTAGAAGCACCGCTAGGTGATGCACCCGTTCTCCCAGCGAACCAAGACGTTATGAACGCTTGGCAGTCGCGTTGTGATGATTACTCCCTGGTTCAGTGCGGCATGCTTTACAGCTTAGAGTCGGGGCTCCAAAAACGTTTTGAGCACCACGGAGCATATGAGATGTTCGAAGAGCTGAAAATGGTTTTCCAAGCTCATGCCCGAGTCGAGAGATATGATGTCTCCGACGCATTCTACAGCTGTAAGATGGAGGAGAACAGTTCTGTCAGTGAGCACATCCTCAAGATTTCAGGATTGCACAATCGCTTGTCTCAGCTGGGAATGAATCTCCCAGAAGAAGCGATCGTTGACAGAATCCTCCAGTCGCTCCCACCAAGCTTCAAGAGCTTCGTGCTGAACTTCAATATGCAGGGGATGGAGAAGTCCATTCCCGAAGTGTATTCAATGCTGAAATCAGCGGAGGTGGACATCAAGAAAGAACATCAAGTGTTGATGGTCAATAAAACCACTAAGTTCAAGAAAGGCAAGGGTAAGAAGGACTTCAAGAAGGACGGCAAGCAAGTTGCCGCGCCTGGCAAGCCTGTTGCTGGGAAGAAGCCAAAGTATGGACCCAAGCCTGAAACAGAGTGCTTTTATTGCAAGGGAACGGGTCACTGGAGCGGAACTGCCCCAAATATTTAGCAGACAAGAAGGCCGGCAACGTCAAAGGTATATATGATATACATGTTATTGATGTGTACCTTACCAGCACTCGTAGTAGCTCCTGGGTATTCGATACCGGTGCAGTTGCTCACATTTGTAACTCAAAACAGGAGCTGCGGAATAAACGGAGACTGGCGAAGGATGAGGTGACGATGCGCGTCGGGAATGGTTCCAAGGTCGATGTGATCGCCGTCGGCACGCTGCCTCTACATCTACCCTCGGGATTAGTTTTAAACCTGAATAATTGTTATTTAGTACCAGCTTTGAGCATGAACATTGTTTCTGGATCTCGTCTTATGCGAGATGGCTACTCTTTCAAATCGGAGAATAATGGTTGTTCTATTTATTTGAGAGATATGTTTTATGGTCATGCCCCGCTGGTCAATGGTTTATTTTTGATGAATCTCGAACGTAGTGATACACATATTCATAGTGTAGATGCCAAAAGATGTAAAGTTGATAATGATAGTCCCACATACTTGTGGCATTGCCGCCTTGGTCATATTGGTGTCAAACGTATGAAGAAGCTCCATTCAGATGGACTTCTAGAGTCTCTTGATTATGAATCATTTGACACGTGCGAACCATGCCTTTTAGGCAAGATGACCAAGACTCCGTTCTCCGGAACAATGGAGCGAGCAACCAACTTGCTGGAAATCATACATACCAATGTGTGCGGTCCAATGAGTGTTGAGGCTCGTGGAGGCTATCGTTATGTTCTCACCCTCACAGATGACTTGAGTAGATATGGGTATATCTATTTGATGAAACACAAGTCTGAGACCTTTGAAAAGTTCAAGGAATTTCAGAATGAGGTTGAGAATCAAAGTGACAGAAAAATAAAGTTCTTGCGATCGGATCGTGGGGGTGAATATTTAAGTCATGAATTTGGCACACACCTTAGAAGCTGTGGAATTGTTTCACAATTGACACTGCCCGGAACACCTCAACGTAACGATGTGTCCGAACGTCGAAATCATACTCTGTTGGACATGGTGCGATCTATGATGTCCCTTACCGATTTACCGCTATCTTTTTGGGGTTATGCTTTAGAGACTGCCGCATTCACTTTAAATAGGGCTCCGTCGAAATCCGTTGAGACGACTCCGTATGAACTTTGGTTTGGCAAGAAACCGAAGCTGTCGTTTCTGAAAGTTTCGGGTTGCGATGCTTATGTCAAGAAACTTCAACCTGAAAAGCTCGAACCCAAATCGGAAAAATGCGTCTTCATAGGATACCCAAAGGAAACAATTGGGTACACCTTCTACCACAGATCCGAAGGCAAAGTCTTTGTTGCCAAGAATGGATGCTTTCTGGAGAAAGAGTTTCTCTCGAAAGAAGTGAGTGGGAGGAAAGTAGAACTTGATGAGGTGACAGTCACCCCTCCTGTACCGGAAAGTAGCGCAGCGCAGGAAACTGTTCCTGAGGTGCCTGCACCGACAAGGGAGGAAGATAATGATAATGATCATGAAGAAACAGATCAAGTTACTACTGAACTTCGAAGGTCCACAAGGGTACGTTCCGCACCAGAGTGGTACGGCAACCCTATACTGGAAATCATGTTGTTAGACAACGGTGAACCTTCGAACTATGAAGAAGCGATGGCGGGCCCAGATTCCAATAAATGGCTTGGAGCCATGAAATCCGAGATAGAATCCATGTATGAAAACAAAGTATGGACTTTGGTGGACTTGCCTGATGATAGGCACGCCATAGAAAATAAATGGATATTTAAGAATAAGACAGACGCGGATGGTAATGTGACCATCTATAAGGCTCGGCTTGTCGCTAAGGGTTATCGACAAGTTCAAGGGATTGACTACGACGAGACTTTCTCTCCCGTAGCGATGCTGAAGTCAGTTAGAATCATGTTAGCTATTGCCGCATTCTATGATTATGAGATATGGCAAATGGACGTCAAAACAGCATTCCTTAACGCCTTCCTCAAGGCAGAGTTGTATATGACGCAACCGGAAGGTTTTGTCGATCCAGAGAACGCTAACAAGGTATGCAAGCTCCAGCGCTCGATTTACGGGCTGGTGCAAGCATCTCAGAGTTGGAATATTCTCTTTGATGAGGTGATCAAAGCGTTTGGATTTATACAGACTTATGGAGAAGCCTGTATTTACAAGAAAGTGAGTGGGAGCTCTGTGGCATTTCTCATATTATATGTGGATGACATATTGCTGATGGGAAATGATATAGAATTCTTGGAAAATGTAAAGGTCTACTTGAATAAAAGTTTTTCAATGAAGGACCTTGGAGAAGCTGCTTACATATTAGGCATCAAAATCTATAGAGATAGATCAAGACGCCTCATTGGTCTTTCACAAAGTACATACCTTGACAAAATATTGAAGAAGTTCAATATGGATCAATCAAAGAAAGGATTCTTGCCTGTTTTGCAAGGTATGAGATTGAGCAAAGCTCAGTCGCCGACCACGGCAGAAGATAGAGAAAAGATGAGTGTCATTCCCTATGCCTCGGCCATAGGTTCTATCATGTATGCCATGCTGTGTACCAGACCTGATGTGAACCTTGCCATAAGTTTGGTAGGGAGGTACCAAAGTGATCCCGGTACGGAACACTGGACAGCGGTCAAGAACATCCTGAAGTACCTGAAAAGGACTAAGGATATGTTTCTCGTTTATGGAGGTGACGAAGAGCTCGTCGTAAAGGGTTACGTCGATGCTAGCTTCGACACAGATTTGGATGACTCTAAGTCACAAACCGGATACGTGTATATTTTGAATGGAGGGGCAGTCAGCTGGTGCAGTTGCAAGCAAAGCGTGGTGGCAGCATCTACATGTGAAGCGGAGTACATAGCTGCTTCTGAAGCAGCGCAGGAAGGAGTCTGGATGAAGGAGTTCATCACCGACCTAGGAGTCATTCCAAGCACGTCAAGCCCGATGACTCTCTTCTGTGACAACACTGGTGCTATTGCTATTACCAAGGAGCCCAGGTTTCACAAGAAGACCAAGCACATCAAGCGCCGTTTCAACTCCATCCGGAATTATGTTCAGGATGGAGACATAGATATTTGTAAAGTGCATACGGATCTGAATGTCGCAGACCCGTTGACTAAACCTCTTTCACGAGCAAAACATGATCAACACCAGAACTCTATGGGTGTTCGATTCATCACAATGTAACTAGATTATTGACTCTAATGCAAGTGGGAGACTGTTGGACATATGCCCTAGAGGCAATAATAAAAGCATTATTATTATATCTCCTTGTTCATGATAATTGTCTGTTATTCATGCTTGAATTGTATTGTACGGAAACAACGATACATGTGTGAATACACAGACCACAATGAGTCCCTGGTAGGCCTCTAGTTACCAGCTCGTTGATCAACAGATGGTCACGGTTTCCTGACCATGGACATGAGATGTCAGTGATAACGGGATCACATCATTAGGAGAATGATGTGATGGACAAGACCCAAACTTGAGCATAACACGAGATCGTATAGTTCGTAATGCATAAGCTTTTCGGTGTCAAGTATTTATCCCTTAGACCATGAGGTTGTACAACTCTCGGATACCGTAGGAATACTTTGGGTGTGCCAACCGTCACAACGTAACTGGGTGGCTATTAAGGTATGCATCGGGTATCTCCGAAAGTGTCTGTTGAGTTGGTACGAACCGAGACTGGGATGTTGTCACTCCGTATGACGAAGAGGTACCACTGGGCCCACTCGGTAAGTCATCATCATAATGAGCTCAATGTGACTAAGTAGTTAGTCACGGGATGATGAATTACGGATCGAGTAAAGAGACTTGCCATAACGAGATTGAACAAGGTATCGGGAATACCGACGATCGAATCTCGGGCAAGTACCGTACCGATGGACAAAGGGAATAACATACGGGATTGAGTGAATCCTTGACACGGTGGTTCATCCGATGAAGATCATCGAGGAACACGTGGGAACCAACATGGGTATCCAGATCCCGCTGTTGGTTATTGACCGGAGAGTGGTCTCGGTCATGTCTACGTGTCTCCCGAACCCGTAGGGTCTACACACTTAAGGTTCGGTAACGCTAGGGTCGTAGAGATAAATGCATGTGGAAACCCGAAAGTTGTTCGGAGTCCCGGATGAGATCCCGGACGTCACGAGGAGTTCCGGAATGGTCCGGAGGTAAAGATTGATATATGGGAAGTCCAGTCTCGGCTAACGGGTGATCTCCGGGGGTCATCGGGAGCGTCCCGGGACCACCGAGGGGGCCCCGGGGGTCCATCGGGTGGGGCCACCCATCCCGGTGGGGCCCCTAGGCCGCAAGGGGATGTGTGCAGCCCTCTGGGCTGGCGCACCACAAGGTGGCCCACCTCCCCATGCGCCTAGGGTTAAAACCCTAAGGGGAGGGGGGCCACCACTTGCCTTGGGGGAGGGGGACTCCTCCCTGGCCGCCGCCCCCCCTTGCAGATTGGATCTGCAGGGGGCTGGCGCCCCCTGGCCCCCTATATATATGTGGGGGGGAGAGGGCAGCCGCACCCAAGCCCTGGCGCCTCTCCCCCTCCCGTCACACCTCCCAACTCCCACGCAGCGCGCCCGGCGAAGCCCTGCTGCGATCTCCACTGCATCCGTCATCACGCCGTCGTGCTGCCGGATCTCTGACGACTTCTCCTCCCCCCTTGCTGGATCAAGAAGGAGGTGACGTTGCTGCACCGTACGTGTGTTGAACGCGGAGGTGCCGTCCGTTCGGCGCTAGGTCATCGGTGACGAAGAACGTGAAGAGTACGACTACTTCATCCCCACTTCGTTGAAAGCTTCCGCACGCGATCTACATAACGGTATGTAGATGCACTCTTACTTGCTCGTTGCTAGATGTATCCATAGTTGGATCTTGGTGAAGACGTAGAATTTTTTTGAATTATGCTACGTTCCCCAACAGTTAATGCTGTCAAGGAGGCGCGAACGACATCGCGCGGTGCTCAGGAGGAGATTAATCCAGCGCGTCAGATAGCTGCTAGTATGGTTTTTCTCTTGCGGAGCATCTTCGGAGGTCAGAGGTATCTTGGGCTGACACGATTGTGGAGTTCTCTAGGCGTGTGTGCGGATCTCCCAAGGAGCATCGCCGACGCTGCCCAATACTTCCGAACTCAAGAGGGGAACAACACGGAGAAGCTGTTTTGGTCGCAGTTCCTTATGCCCAATCATCATGTGCCCCTTAATGACCAAATGAAGCAGCTGGTCGAGCTGCACAACATGGCGAGTTCGGTCATGAACGACTTGATAGTCCGGCTATGGCCCGCTGATCTGATCCCGAGTAGTTACTTCGGATTGGTGAAGAGGCTCGTCGATGCGAGTCCGCGGGTCGATGTTGTCAAGCGCTCGGTCTGCATAGAGGGTGCTCGGATGGCCTTCGCCCGCGTGAAGGTGCATTGGGCGACGATGAAGGCCACGGTAATAGCCACTGTTGGCCGTCCAGAAGGCAAGGATCATCGCAGACCGGAAAGGTACTTTGACGACGTCCTAGAAGGAGCCCGCCTTGTAGAAGGACAATGCTCAAACGATATAGCCTTTGAGTGATTTGTATTCGGGTTGTAAGGACTAAGCCAATGTGCCAATGTATATAAATTTTGCACTTTTATACTGATGAGCGACTTTTTCCTCTTGTGCGGCTGTTTATGTAAATCTGAAAGTTTCTAGTCGTCGGCTTCAGCCCACATGTAAATATTACAAGGGTGTTCGGTAAAACACAGAAACACTCTTTATCCAACGTCTTGGTCCGTATAGGAGGTGTTTGCGTAGCGAGCGAGGCAACCAGACTATGCGGCTTTATTTCTTTCACTTAGCCATAGGAGCTTGACTAGTGGGGCTAAGTACTAGCCCCTGGTGTGTATGAGGCTTTTTGAAATATAGTGCCTTTTTGACGCGGCTGGGCGAAGATCAGCCCCTCGTACAACACGGAATGGATCGCTATCGATCATAGTATAACACTAGGTCACCGAATCGCTTGACCAGCTCTCGCTTCATCATGACAGTCAGTTTTGGGCTTTCTCTACTGAGGTACTTGACCGAACGAACCAGAAGTACAATCGCATTAGTTCTCCCTTTACTACCTTAGCCGAACAATGCAGAACGTAAGGTGGCAAGCACAGGAGCCGGGCAACCCAACTATTGACCAAAGACATGATTCGGAGCCGATGCATATAACGCAATATCTGGGACGCCGAACAATTCCCTATAGGTGTTCGGACTTTCATAGGCGTGCCAGGCTGAATACAGCCCCTGGTATGAAGTCCAGGTATTAGGGCATACGCGGCGATCTGTCTTGGGGGTAGAGAATACAGGTGGTAACAATAAACAATAGCCCAAATGAATAGGAACCAAACTACCTCTTTTATATCCCGTTTAATACGGCGAGTCATGAGGTTACATATAAGGCCGATAAGAGCCTCGGGCATTTGACATGCCAACAACAAAAATAAAAAAGAAAAGAGTTAAAGGTTTACATAGAGCCCTAATCTATGGGAAAGAAGTTTCAACCAGTGGCCCTGCTGCATGTCTGCGCCTTTTTCTCCATGGTAATTTGTCCTTGAGGAGAGTTGTAATGGCCGCCTGTAGAAAAGAAAAAGGAAAAAAAGGACGGGAAAGAATACCCTGTTCGGCCGTAAATAATGTAGGTTTTTGAATGAACCTGAAGAAGACATATGCGAGAGTCCGAATAGGGTCAAGCCGGACTATGGACTAATGAAGTGATGTATGCCCCTATTGCCGCCCAAGGTATTTTAAGGGCATAATTGTGTACGCGAGGTACATAAGCTGCTACCTTGTGGGGCGGTCGACCGGGGCACAACTGCTAGTCGAGCTCAGGTTCTTCTGAGCTGCCGCATTCTAGTGCGGACTGGCCATGTTTAGCCGTGTTCGTGGTCTTGACGACTGATGAGTTATTCATCTTGAATAAGACGCTTTGGTCTTCGGTCGCTAGGTCCACAGTGTCTTCCTCCGTACGGAGGGAATGCTCCATGTTTCTGTTGACCGTGATAACGCCACGTGGTCCAGGCATTTTGAGCTTGAGGTAGGCATAATGCAGGACTGCGTTAAAGCGGGCAAAGGCCGTTCTTCCGAGTAGTGCATGATAGCCACTGTGGAATGGAGCGATGTCGAGGATTAATTCTTCGCTTCGGAAGTTGTCGGCGGAATCGAATACGACTTCCAATGATAGTGAACCCGTGCAGC
This sequence comes from Secale cereale, assembly GCA_902687465.1. NCBI lineage: Eukaryota > Viridiplantae > Streptophyta > Magnoliopsida > Poales > Poaceae > Secale > Secale cereale. Next base: position 376,154,674 of record LR738713.1, read on the forward strand.
GAGCTTCGACGCCTAGAATCACTCCTTTAAAGGTAGTGCTGCTGGGCTTAATTCTTGATGGGTCGACCCCCATCTCGCAGACAGTGTCCTCATATATCAAACTGAGACTGCTGCCGCCGTCCATAAGGACTCGAGTAAGATGGTATCCGTCTATTATGGGGTCGAGTACTAAGGCCGCCGATCCTCCGTGACGGATACTTGTTGGGTGGTCCCTACGATCAAAGGTGATCGAGCAAGCCGACCATGGGTTGAACTTGGGGGCGACTGGCTCGACGGCGTATACGTCCCGGAGTGCGCGCTTGCACTCCCTCTTGGGGATGTGGGAGATGAAGATCATGTTCACCATTTTTACCTCCGGTGGAATTTTTTTTGCCCCCCTGTGTTCGGCTGACGAGGGTCATCCTCGTCTTCACTTTGGGGTCCTTTTCCCTTGTGTTCGGTGTTTAGTTTGCCGGCCTGCTTGAAGACCCAACAACTACGGTTGGTGTGATTTGCAGGTTTGTCAGGGGTGCCGTGGATTTGGCAGGACCTATCTAGTATCTTGTCCAAGCTAGATGGGCTATCCATGTTGCCTTTAAATGGCTTCTTCCGTTGACCGGACCTGGAGCCATTGAATCCGGCGTTTACCGCTATATCCTCTGTGTTTCTGCTACTTCTCGAGCTTGCGTTGTATTCCCTCGAAGAGGAAAGGGAGATGCAGCACAGTAGCGTAAGTATTTCCCTCAGATTTTTGAGAACCAAGGTAGCAATCCACTAGGAGAACACGCGCGAGTCCCTCACACCTGCACAAACAAATAAGAACTTCGCAGCCAACACGATAAGGGGTTATCAATCCCTTTACGGTCACTTACGAAAGTGAGATCTGTTAGATATGATAGTTTATATTTTTGGTATTTTTTGGTTTATAAGAACACCAAATAAAAGCAATAAAAGTAAAGTAGGTGTAGATTGATATGTTGAGAATAGACCCGGGGGCCATAGTGTTTTTTAGTGGCTTCTCTCATGATAGCGATATTCTATGGCGGGCAAACAAATTACTGTCAAGCAATTGATAGAAAAGCGAATAATTATGAGACTATCTAGGCATGATCATTGTATATAGGCATCACGTTCGAGACAAGTAGACCGACTCCTGCCTGCATCTACTACTATTACTCCACACATCGACCGCTATCCAGCATGCATCTAGTGTATTGAGTTCATAAGAACAGAGTAACGCCTTAAGCAAGATGACATGATGTAGAGGGATAAACTCAAGCAATATGATATAAACCCCATCTTTTTATCCTCGATGGCAACAATACAATACGTGCCTTGCTGCCCCTACTATCACTGGGAAAGGACACCGCAAGATTGAACCCAAAGCCAAGCACTTCTCCCATTGCAAGAACTATAGATCTAGTAGGCCAAACCAAACCAATAATTCGAAGAGACTTGCAAGGATATTATGAGCACACATAAAAAGTTCAGAGAAGAACCAAATATTTCTCATAGATAATCTTGATCATAAACTCACAATTTATCGGATCTCGACAAACACACCACAAAAAGAGATTACATCGAACAGATCTCCTCAAAGACCGAGGAGAACTTTGTATTGAGATCCAGAGAGAGAGAAGAAGCCATCTAGATACTAGCTATGGACCCGAAGGTCTATGGTAAACTACTCACAACTCATGGTGAGGGTGATGATGATGATGAAGAAGAACTCCGTGATGGATCCCCCTCTGGTGGAACTCTGGAACAGGCTCCAAGATGGGATCTTACGGGAACAGAAGGTTACGGTGGTGGAATTAGGGGTTTCTCTCTGTTGTCGAAGGTTTCGGGGTACGTAGACTTATATAGGAGGAAGGAGGACACCGGGGGACGCTCGAGGGGCCCACGAGGTAGGGAGCGTGCCCTGGGCAGGGGGCACGCCCCCCACCCTCATGGGCGCCTCGATGCTCCCCTGACGTGGTTCTCAAGTTCCCTGTGTGTGATTTTCTCCAAAAATATCTCTCGCGAAGGTTTCATTCTGTTTGGACTCCGTTTGATATTCTTTTTCTGCAAAACCCTGAAACAGGCAAAAAACAGCAATCTGGACTGGGCCTTTGGGTTAGTAGGTTAGTCCCAAAAATGATATAAAAGTGTATGATGAAGCCCATTAAACATCGAAGACTTCATAAATAATAGCATGGAACAATCAAAAATTATAGATACGTTGGAGACGTATCAAGCATCCCCAAGCTTAATTCCTGCTCGTCCTCGTGTAGGTAAATGATAAAGAAAGAATTTTTTATGTGGAATGCTAACCAACATAGTGTTTTGATGTAATTCTCTTAATTCTGGCATGAATGTTCAGATCTAAAAGATTCAAGATAAAAGTCTATATTGACATAAGAAATAATAATACTTCAAGCATACTAACAAAGCAATCATGTCTTATCAAAATACTATGGCTAAAGAAAGTTATCCCTACAAAATCATATAGTCTGGCTATGCTCCCTCTTCATCACACAAAATATTCATATCATGCACAACCCCGATTTCAGCCAAGCACTAGTTTTCATACTCTATCTTTTCAAACCTTTCAACTTTCACACAATACATGAGCATGAGCCATGGATATAGCACTATGGGTGGAATAGAGGTGGTTGTGGAGAAGACAAAAAAGGAGGGATATAGTCTCACATCGACTAGGCGTATCAACGGGCTATGGAGATATCCATCAATAGATATCAATGTGAGTGAGTAGGGATTGCCATGCAACGGATGCACTAGAGCTAAATATGTATGAAAGCTCAACAAAAGAAACTAGTGGGTGTGCATCCAACTTGCTTGCTCACGAAGACCTGGGCATTTGAGGAAGCCCATTGTTGGAATATACAAGCCAAGTTCTATAACAAAAATTCCCACTAGTATATGAAAGTGACTAAACATGAGACTCTCTACAATGAAGAACATGGTGCTACTTTGAAACACAAGTGTGGAAAAATATAGTAGCACTTGTCCCTTCTCTCTTTTCTCTCATTTTTTGGAGGGGCTTTCTCTCTCTTTTTTTTATTAGCCCCTCTCTATTTTTTTTGGGCCATCTCTTTTTTATTGGCCTTTCCTCACATGGGACAATGCTCTAAATGATGATCATCACACTTTTATTACAACTCGAAATTACAACTCGATACTACAACAAGTATGACTCTATATGAATGCCTCTAGCGGTGTACCGAAATGTGCAATGAATCAAGAGTGACATGTATGAAAAATTATGCATGGTGGCTTTGCCACAACTACGATGTCAACTACATGATCATGCATGGCAATATGACAATATGATGCGTGTCATATGAACGGAACAGTGGAAAGTTGCATGGCAATATATCTCGGAATGGCTATGTAAATGCCATGATAGGTAGGTATGGTGGCTGTTTTGAGGAATAATATGGTGGCTGTTTATGGTATCGGCGAAAGTTGTGCGGTACAAGAGAGGCTAGCAATGGTGGAAGGGTGAGAGTGCGTATAATCCATGGACTCAACATTAGTCATAAGAACTCATATACTTATTACAAAAATCTATGAGTCATCAAAACAAAGCAATCAACGCATGCTCCTAGGGGGGAGGTTGGTAGGAGTTAACCATCGCGCGCCCCCGACCTCCACACAAAGGTTGGCACTCTACAAATACCTCATCCTCTAACTTCGTCACATAGCGGTTCACCATACGTGCATGATACGAGAATCACTAACCTTAACACAAGTATTTCTCAATTTCATAATAACTTCCACTAGCATGAATCTAATATTACTATCCTCATATCTCAAAACAATTATCAAGCATCCAACATCTCATCATATTCAATGCACTTAGTGTAATTTTTTTTACTACATTGACATTGGATGTCTATCATGTGAAGACTAGTTTCTTTAGCCTAAACACATTACCATGCTGTTTTAATAGACTCTCAAATAGATATAAGTGAAGCATGAGAGTTCAACAATTTCTACAAAATATAACCACCACCGTGCTCTAAAAGATATAAGTGAAGCACTAGAGCAAAAACTATTCAACTCAAAAGATATAAGTGAAGCACATAGAGTGTTCTAACAATTCCTAGGCCATATTTAACTCTCTCAAATAGGTGTGTCCAGCAAGGATGATTGTGACAAGCTAACAAGCAAAGACTCAAATTATACAAGACGCTCCAAGCAAAACACATATCATGTGGTGAATAAAAATATAGCTCCAAGTATAGTTATCGATGGATGAAGACGAAAGAGGGGATGCCTTCCCGGGGCATCCCCAAGCTTAGGATTTTGGTTATCTTGAATTTACTTGGGGTGCCATGGGCATCCCCAAGCTTAGGCCTTTGCTACTCTTTGTTCCATAGTCCATCAAAGCAATACTCAAAACTTGAAAACTTCACAACACAAAACTTAGACAAAAATTCTCGTGAGCTCCGTTAGTATAACAAAGCAAACCACTACTCAAAATTACTGCAATGAATTCATTCTTTGTTTATATAGGTGTTAAACCTACTGTATTCCAACTTCTCTATGGTTCATACTTGCCAATACTACTCATAGATGCATTGAAATAAGCAAACAACACACGAAAAACAGAATCTGTCAAAAACAGAACAGTCTGTAGTAATCTGCAGGTTTCGCCTACTTCTGGAACTCCAACAAATTCAAACTAAATTGTTAAATTTGAGGAATTTTTCTATTAATCATCTGCAAAAAGAATCAACTAAATAGCACGCTACAGTAAAATCTGACGACCACCTTAGCGAGCGCTAATGATTCTGTTTTTCACAACAAGATCACATAAACTTCACACAAGTCTTCCCAAAGGTTCTACTTGGCACAAACACTAAACAAAACATGAAACCACATCTAAACAGAGGCTAGATTCAATATTTATTCCCTAACAGCAACAAAAACAAAAAATATAAAATTGGGTTGCCTCCCAACAAGCGCTATCGTTTTACGCCCCTAGCTAGGCACGATAATTCAATGATGCTCACATAAAGGACAAGGATTGAAGCACAAGGAGAGCATCATAAGACATGTGAAAAACACATCTAAGTCTAACATACTTCCTATGCATAGGCATTTTATAGGAAAACAAATTACCAAGGCAAGCAAGATCTAGCATATGCAAGGAAGAAGAAAGAGCTAATATCAATCTCAACATGAAGAGAGGTAGTTTAGTAACATGAAGATTTCTACAGCCATAATTTCCTCTCTCATAATAATTGCATGTAGGATCATAATGAAATTCAACAAAATAGTTATCACATAACATATTCTCAACACGATCCACATGCATGCAAAGTTGACACTCTTCCAAAATAGTGGGATTAACATTAACTAAAGTCATGACCTCTCCAAACCCACTTTCAATATTATTGCAAACATTATTATCAATCTTACATTCATCATGGGGATTAAATAAATTCTCAATATCATAAGAAGAATCACCCCAATCATGATCATTGTAACAAATAGTAGTCATAGCAAAACTAGCATCCCCAAGCTTAGGGTTTTGCATATCATTAGCACAATTGACATTAATAGGGTTTATAATAACATCATTGCAATCATGCTTTTCATCGAAGGAACTATCAAGTATGGGTGCAATTGCAACGATCTCATGTTTAACATACGGAACTATAGCAAATTTATCTTCATAAATATTGGCATCATGGCCACAAGGATAGCAAGCATCATGTTCATCAAGGTATATTTCAATCAAATCATCGGAATCAAAATTATCTATAGATTCATTCATATCATTATTTTATTTCAAAGCAGCGGTCATTCTTTCAATAAATTCTTTGACATAGGCATTATGAGCATAGTTTTCAAAGCAATATTTAAGTATGTCAAAAATTTCAGATTCGTAGAGAGTAATACCATACTTTTCAATCAAAGAAGCAACTTCATAAGCACCCTTAAAAGCAACAACTTCTTCAATTTGTTCGATATCATAGTAACTATAAACACCCTTTGCATAAGAAGATAAGATTTCATTATCATTAAACTCACATAGGTAGGGGAGGTGTATTTCAGAATTCTTAGAGCAACAAGTGAAATCACAAATTTCACAAAGATTCCTAGCATAACACAGCAATCTGTTTATCTGATCCCATAAGAGTATCCCCTTTTCATACAAACGGTGATGCACAAAATGGGAATGCTCATATAAAGATTTCCCATCAACTAGGCTAGTTGGGGTTTCAGCACGAGCGCATAAGGATCGAAGATGATCCAAGTAGAACACCTTAAGGTGGTCCATAACAATAGATTTTTAGCAAGCAAAGATGCAAGCACATAGAAGGCACATAGCACATAAGCAAACGAGAGGCAAGCGAACGGTAAACACACGGAAGAAGAAGGGCAAATAAAACGGCAAGGGTGAAGTGGGGGAGAGGAAAACGAGAGGCAAAAATGTAATGCGAAGGATAAGGGTTTGTGATAGGTACTTGGTATATGACTTTTGTGTAAGCCTCCCCGGCAACGGCGCCAGAAATTCTTCTTGCTACTTCTTGAGCTTGCGTTGTATTCCCTTGAAGAGGAAAGGGAGATGCAGCACAGTAGCGTAAGTATTTCCCTCAGTTTTTGAGAACCAAGGTATCAATCCAGTAGGAGACCACGCACGAGTCCTTCGCACATGCACAAACAAATAAGAACTTCGCAGCCGACGCAATAAGGGGTTGTCAATCCCTTTACGGTCACTTACGAAAGTGATATCTGATAGAGATGATAGTTTATATTTTTGGTATTTTTGGTTTATAAGAACACCAAATAAAAGCAATAAAAGTAAAGTAGGTGTAGATTGATATGTTGAGAATAGACCTGGGGGCCATAGTGTTCTCTAGCGGCTTCTCTCATGATAGCGATATTCTACGGCGGGTAAACAAATTACTGTCGAGCAATTGATAGAAAAGCAAATAATTATGAGACTATCTAGGCATGATCATTGTATATAGGCATCACGTCCGAGACAAGTAGACCGACTCCTGCCTGCATCTACTACTATTACTCCACACATCGACTGCTATCCAGCATGCATCTAGTGTATTGAGTTCATAAGAACAGAGTAACGCCTTAAGCAAGATGACATGATGTAGAGGGATAAACTCAAGAAATATGATATAAACCCCATCTTTTTATCCTCGATGGCAACAATACAATACATTCCTTGCTGCCCCTACTATCACTGGGAAAGGACACCGCAAGATTGAACCCAAAGCCAAGCACTTCTCCCATTGCAATAACTATAGATCTAGTAGGCCAAACCATACCAATAATTCGAAGAGACTTGCAAGGATATTATGAGCACACATAAAAAGTTCAGAGAAGAACCAAATATTTATCATAGATAATCTTGATCATAAACTCACAATTCATCAGATCTCGACAAACACACCGCAAAAAGAGATTACATCGAATATATCTCCTCGAAGACCGAGGAGAACTTTGTATTGAGATCCAGAGAGAGAGAAGAAGCCATCTTGATACTAGCTATGGACCCGAAGGTCTGTGGTAAACTACTCACAACTCAGGGTGAGGGCGATGATGATGATGATGAAGAACTCCGTGATGGACCCCCCTCCGGTGGAGCTTCGGAACAGACTCCAAGATGGGATCTCACGGGAACAGAAGGTTATGGCGGTGGAATTAGGGTTTTCTCTCTATTGTCCATGGTTCCGGGCTACGTAGACTTATATAGGAGGAAGGAGGACACGAGGGGACGCTCGATGGGCCCACGAGGTAGGGGGGCACGCCCTAGGCAGTGGGGCGCGCCCCCCACCCTTGTGGGCGCCTCGATGCTCCCCTGACGTGGTTCTCAAGTTCCCCGTGCGTGATCTTCTCCAAAATATCTCTCGCGAAGGTTTCATTCTGTTTGGACTTCGTTCGATATTCTTTTTCTGCAAAACTCTGAAACAGGCAAAAAACAACAATCTGGACTGGGCCTTTGGGTTAGTAGGTTAATCCCAAAAATGATATAAAAGTGTATGATAAAGCCCATTAAACATCCAAGACTTCATAAATAATAGCATGGAACAATAAAAAAATTATAGATACGTTGGAGACGTATCAGTTTCCATTGTTGTTTCAGCGCTTATTCTTATTGCGCCATGGCTTGCCATTGCCATCCCTTACTTCAGATGTGCCAGGGTCGCTGGTACTGTTCCTACTACGAGCTAGCGAGTTGTCCTCACCCACACAAAAGCGAGTCATGAGTGTGGTTAAGGCTGTCATTGTTCTCGGCTTCTCCTGGCCGAGGTGTCTGGCCAGCCATTCGTCCCAGACACTGTGTTTGAATGCCGCTAAGGCTTCGGCGTCCGGACAATTTACAATCTGGTTCTTTTTAGTTAAGAACCGATTCCAAAGTTTGCGGGCTGACTCCCCGGGTTGCTGGATTATATGACTTAAATCATCTGCATCCGGGGGCCGGACATAAGTCCCCTGAAAGTTGGCCCGAAAAGCGTCCTCAAGTTCTTCCCAGCTTCCGATAGAGTACTCTAGGAGGCTATTTAGCTAGTGCCGAGCTGGCCCTTTCAGCTTGAGGGGTAAGTATTTAATGGCGTGGAGATCGTCCCCCCCAAGCCATATGTATGAAGAATAAAGTCTTCTATCCATACAGCTGGATCTGTTGTTCCATCGTACGCCTCGATGTTGACGCGTTTAAATCCTTCTAGAAATTCATGATCCATCACCTCATCGGTGAAGCACAGAGGGTGTGAGGCACCCCTGAATTTTGTGATTTTGTGGCGTAGTTCGAACGATGTTGTTGTTCGGTGTTGACTCCGAACTGGGATGTGACCGGTCTGTCTGGCTTGATAGCCATCGCCCCGTGTGTGTGTGTGTGTACGTTCCCTTGGTCCGTAGATTGATCTAGTCTGGCCAGACTTTTTATTCTGGTCCTGGCGTAGGTCGTACTTATGGGCCTGAGCCGTTGTATCCTTGCCTTTACGGTGAGGAGGTACGGGCTTGTGTACGGCATTACTGGCCGCTTTGTCCCGTCCATGGGGTGGTTGGTATGGTTGATCGGCCTGATCATACTTCTATGGAACTGGCGCTGGGGCCTCGTCGTCGAATTGGGACAACAGTTTGCGTTTAGGATAGCTCTTTGTTTGGCCTTTAGAAGCGTATAGTTCTTCGGCGTCTAGCACGTTGTTCCATCTATTGTTGAGCATATCCTGTTCGGCTCTAAGCCGCTGCTGCTGCTTCTTCAGGCTTCGTGCGGTAGCAATAAGCTGATGTTGGAAATGTTTTTGTTCGAGTGGTTCTTCTGGGACGATGAATTCTTCGTATCCTAGATTGATGTCCTCTTCGGAGACAGGTCGATAGCTGCTGTCATCCGCGTCGCTGTGATCGGTCACCGGTTCATTTGGACTATGTTCGCCATCCTCCCGTTCGTCCTGCTCTATCGCTGGCTCCACGATGTCATCGGTTTGTTCCGGGTCATCATTGTCTTCAGTGACAGTGTTGCTCTTTTCCCCTTTACGGGATCGAGATCGTTGCTTCTGACGCTAGCATTTGGGAGGTTCATCGACGGGCTTGTCCTGCTCTGGATTGATATCACCGTCGCCCTCTTTTTCATGAGGTGTATCCACCATGTATACATCATATGTAGAAGTAGCCGTCAACCGCCCGATTGTGGGCGAGTTTGTACTTAGATCGGCTTCCGCATCGTGGTCCATCCCGTCAATGTCGTCGGAAGCGTAATCTAATAGGTCGGTTAAGTCCTCGACCGTGGCTACCAAGTGGGTGGTGGGTGGGAAGCGAAATTCCCTGTCTTCAGCCCCCAGTTCGAATTGGGCATAATTCGGCTGGGAATCCTCCGCTAGGGAGAGAGATTTCAATAAGTCCAGTGCTTCGTCTAAAGGCGAGTGCTGGGCATGTGTTCGGATGTCTGCAGAGCTGAGTTCGGCAACAGCTGCTCGATCGAGCCCAAAGGATGTAGATCCTGAGAGTTTGGAACTTGTAGATGGAAACAAGTCCGGAGATCTGATGAGGGAAGTCCCACTCAAGGCCGGACCTGTGTGCGGCTCAAGCGCCGATGAGTTTAGGATCTCCGTGGCAGTGTTAATCTTCCCGTCCTCGGAGGAAGTGACCTGCTCCGGATCTAAGGCCAGAGCTGTCGTAAGTGTTACCCCCTGTACGGGGTCTGATGACATATCTAAGTCATGTTCACCATGGTGGCAGGGACCAGCTGCTAGGGGTGCGAATCCGTCGAAGATCAAATCTTCGCGGACATCAACAACGTAGTTTAAGCTTCCAACCCTGATCTGATGACCAAGGGCATAGCTATCAACCTGCTCCAGGTGGCCTTTAGTGTTGGCGCGAAGTATGAAGCCGCCGAACACGAAGAGCTGGCCAGGGAGAAAAACTCCATCGGTGGTGGCGTTGTTGGTGACGAAGCAAGCCATTGATCCTTCCGCCGACGACACAGTGGAACTCTCAATGAAAGCACCAAAGTCGGTGTCAAAACCAGCAGATCTCGGGTAGGGGGCCCCGAACTATGCGTCTGAGGATCGATGGTAACAGGAGACAGGGGACACGATGTTTACCCAGGTTCAGGCCCTCTCGATCGAGGTAATACCCTACTTCCTTCTTGATTGATCTTGATGAATATGATAACAAGAGTTGATCTACCTCGAGATCGTAATGGCTAAACCCTAAAAGTCTAGCCTATGTGATTGCTATGATATATCTTGTCCATACGGACTAAACCCTCTGGTTTATATATGCACCAAAGAAACCTAGGGCTGTACATGATCACTTTGTAGAGGAAGGAAAGTATTACACCCGGACTCGAAACTTGCTATTTTACACACGGGGAGTCCCATCCGGATACGGGAGATAGTCTTCATCGATAATCTTCACGGCCCACCAGTCCGGCCCATAATAAACGATTCGGCCACCTGAGGACCCCTTAATCCAGGACTCCCTCAGTCATCTCTTGTCCACTAGAGCTTGCTGCAAATTCCGATGATTTTTGATGCGCTTGTCAATTGCATCCACAATTAGAGGTGCAATATCAAAAGCCGCAAAACCATGAATCCACCGGCCAATCCAAAACAACACTCTATCTCCTGTTCCACCTCTTATGGCGACCAAGCTATCAAAAACTACTGGTGCTTCTTTATCCACCATTAAAGCCAGCCCTGCCACACCCTTCAGGTTTTTAGATGGGTTCATCGACGCTTTCTTCCAGAGAGCTTGGCCAATCATGAAACATGATATCATGGCAGCGATGCTCAAATTGTATGTTTGCGATGGAAGAGGCTTCGCTAGCTTAATAGGGCGTTGATCGCTTTGATTCCCAGTTTGGATATCAAGTACTCCCTCTATAAAGAAATATAAAAGCATTTAGATCACTAAAGTAGTGTTCTAAACACTCTTATATTTCTTTACGGAGGGAGTACTAAGCTTAATACTTGATATCAAGGTTCATGACGGAAAATGAAATGCTCCGGTACAAGTTTTTTCCCCGTGAAACTGAAAGCCATCTATCAAATAAAACCAGATTTTATAAGAATTTTCTTACGACAATAAATGATTAAAGACAAGTCCTTGAACATTGTTTTGCTTCTATTTCAACCGGTGGCATGTCATGAGCAAGGCTCGGCAAACTTAGAAGCTTGTAGAAGGGGCAGGCAGGAAGCCGTTGATTTAGATCAGAAAAAAGGACGATGACCGTGAATTGATTGTCTTCCCGGAGAAGGCGGCACCGAGAAGGGCCGAAGACAATCTCATCGCGGGCCACACAGATGAGAGGCCTCTAATACATATTCATAAACAAAACATTTGCCGTGATGACATTTTTTCTCCAAAAGAAAGATTAAATTTTGTTCTCGCACATACAGAACTATATAGTACTGGTATACAACAATGTATGCGCGTATGTATGAGCGTTTGTACTGTGTTCAATAAATAAATAAATAAATAATAGATACGATCTTATCAAATCCGTTACAACAGCATGACCTATGAACCAACCATGATCGGTTAGCTAGGGCAACGCTCTGCACGGTTAGTCTGTTAACTTGAGTTAAGCTGAGTCTATTTTTTCATGAGCCTGTAGTAGATCATACAGAAAAATCAAAACGTGTTTGTAATACTCGTACATGGAATGCAGCTTTGTCCGTTGGTGCTGCCCTGCTAGTCCGCTGCACTATTCACCAACTCGAAACAGTTCTCAGCTTCACATAATCTCTCTTTTTTTTTTCAGATGACTTTCGGAGCAAAAAGCAAGGGTAATTTCCAAGTCCTGTGTGGCGTGCTGGAAGCAAACGCGTATATGTCTTGTCACCGTACACCACAACTGAACTCCGGTGTATCTGCGTGGGCTGGGTCCATCCTGACGAACTGTATCTGAAATTTGTCTGCACTCTGCACCCATTGATTCAGTCTCTCGTGGAGTTCAGAAAACGAGGACACGAATTCGGCCGTCACCTACGTACTAGATTTTGACGAAACTCGCCTCCCACGCTTATTGCGTATATAAGCATCCAAGCACTTGATGCAACGTACGTAGCTGCGGACAGCCATGGAGTCGCAGGAGAGGTCACCCAAGGCCAAGGAAGCCCATGCCGACGATGGCATCACCATCGCCGAGCTGCCGAGCCCCCGCCCCGGCGAGGGTCAGAAGAAGGAGAGGCTGCTCGACTTCCTCAGGGCCGCGCCCTCCAAGGGCGCCGTCCTCGCTCGCGTCGCCAGCCGCCGCACGCGCGCGGCGTACAGCAACTTCCTCCGCTCGCCGCCGATCGCGCGCGCCGTCGACTGGCGCGGGGTGCGGGACATGGGGTTGGCGTGGGCTAGGCATCCCATGAACGCCGCGCTGCTCGTGTGGTTCGCCTTCGTCGCCGCGGGGGTGGCCTTCGTGTTCCTGCTCATGGTGGGGGCGCTGGACGCCGACGTGCCGGACGCGTCGCGCCGGCGGCGGTGGACGGAGGTGGCCAACCAGATGCTCAACGCGCTCTTCACCATCATGTGCGTCTACCAGCACCCGCGACTCTGCCACCATCTCGCGCTCCTCCTCCGGTGGCGCGCCCCCGCCGACGTCGCTGAGCTCCGGGCCGTGTACTGCAAGAACTGCGCCGGCGGCGTCAGGCGCGAGCGCCTCCACGTGGCGGTCGTCGTGCTCCTTCTCCATTCCACCTGCTTCGCGCAGTACGCCTACTGCGCGCTCTTCTGGTTCTTCCGCAACGACAGCCGCCCCGGCTGGGCCGTTAACCTCTTGATGGCACTCGGAACCGGCACCCCCGTCGTTGCCGGCCTGTACATGGTCTACGGCCCGCTCGGCCAGAAGATCGCGCTCCCGGACTCCGTCGACGAGGAGTCCGCGACGGTGAAGGAGAGCGCCGTGGCCCGATACGATCGCACAGGCAGCGGCAGAGTGGTGGTCAGCAAGCCGGAGTGGGCCGGCGGGCTGTTCGACCTCGCCGACGATCCCACGGTGGCGGCGCTTTCGCTGTCGTGCACCTTCTGCGTGTTCGGGTGGAACATGGAGCGCCTGGGCCTGGGCAACATGTACGTGCACGCCTTCACCTTCGCGCTCCTCTGCGCCGCCCCGCTGCTGGTCTTCGCGGTCGCCGCGCTCAGCATCCGTGACGCCACGCTCGGGTACCTCGTTGGCGCCGCGGGCGCGCTGCTCTCCGTGCTCGGTCTCACGTACGGGGGGTTCTGGCGAACGCGGATGAGGAAGAGGTTCGGGCTGCCGGCTGACGACCGGTTCTGCGCTCCCGTGTGCGGCGGACGGCGTACCACGGTGGCGGCGGCGGACTACGCCAAGTGGCTCTTCTGCGCGCCGTGCGCGCTGGCGCAGGAGGTGAGGACGGGCAACTTCTACGACGTGGAGGGCGACGGTCTATACGTCAAGGGCGAAGGTGGCGTGGAAGAAGAAAGGAGGCCGGCAATGGCGCCCCTTGAGAGGGAAGGGAGCCTCGCGGCATTGATGGAGGCCGAGAAGACCGGCGAGCAGTGTCTCCATGCACCACCGGTGCCGGTGAGGGTAGAGACTAGAGACAAAGCAAGTACGTCTGTTTGATGAAGAAATGCTTATTATTAGACCAGCGGGTGGTTTCAAGACATCTAGGACTAGAATTTGAGCCGAGCCAAGCGAGATCGCTATATGTAACTTGACAGTTAGGTCGTTCAATTCGTTAAACTTATTATAAACTTGAACAATAAAGTATACATGCTTTATAGAGTATATACAACGGTAAATAAAAATATATTTACCATAACATACTTCTCTCACAAATTACACCAAAGAGGATTTCTTTGAACGGCACCGAATCATTCCACCTCGAATGAGAGTAGTTTCAAAGTGTCTAACTTATGTCCTATTTGTGCTACTGAGCCGGAGGACACCATTCATGGTGTAGATGCCCCAGTCAGTGACGTTATGGCAGGCGATGGCACAACAGTGGAGTATCCCGGACATTCGGCAAGTGCAACATACAGGGCCAGAGAGGCTCCTCCATGTCCTGCCCGAACTATTTGAAGAGCAGCGCCTGTGTACACTAATGACGATTTGGCGTTGCTGGTACGTGCGCAATGAAATTGTGCATGACAAGCGGCCGCCACCAGTGGATGCTTCGACGCGCTTCCTTTCGAGCTACATATCTTCCCTGAGTGACCCACCCGATGTCAGTGGGAAGATGGTCGCTAGTCCTCATCTCAAAAGACATCCAGTATTGCATGTGGTGGACCGAGAGGCTCAACCAGCCCGGTGGGAGGCGCCCCCGGCAGGCTGGGCAGCGCTGAATATAGATGGGTCATTTTTAGTTCAAGATGGTACAGGTGGGGCCGGCATGGTACTCAGGGATGAATGAGGTGCAATCATCTATTCATCCTGCCGCGAGCTTAGACATTGTGCATCTGCACTTGAGTCTGAAATTGCTGCATGTATGGAAAGGATTTCCCTCGCTATCCGGTGGACGGCCATGCCGATTGTTATCCAAGCGGATTGTTTGGATGTTGCGAAACTTATTACGGGTACTGATGTTGACAGATCAGCTCATACAATGATGGGGCAAGAAATTATATCACACCTCCAAGAAGGTAGGGAATTTTTAGTCAAGCATGTTAGGCGGGAACAAAACTCAGTTAGTCATTTTTTAGCAAATTTTAGTAGAATAAAGAAGCTCATTATCGTGTGGCTTTGCTCAGGACCAAACGAGGTGGCTGATCTTTGTAATGCAGACTTGGCCGCCGCTTGATTATTAAATTCTCTTTCTCCTCGCAAAAAAAAAAAGAGTAGTTTCAAATAGAAGGTCAAATCATACTCCACCGAATACGGTCCGTGAACTTTAGCAATATTATTGAGTAATTGCATGATCAATAATGTTTCACATACTCCAGCCTCCTCATATAGTCCTATTTTTCCTCCATGTTGACAAGGAGCTAAAAGATCCCGAACACTTCTTTGGGTTATAATGGTAGTTGTAAGAGTACCTGGAAATGGTGCACTCAACGAATGACAACAATCAACAACAATATTGGTATTTGTCTCATGTACATTTTGAGTAACGAGATTAAGAGCATTTACAACCAGAGCCCTCAAATGTTTCATCCGACTGTCCGGTCATTATACAGACAGAAGAGAGAGTAATAAAATCCACCCAATCGGACGCCCCAGATCCAGCCTAAACCCCCGGATTGACCGACAAACCCTTTATCCAACCCATATGTGGGGAGGATACGAGGATGTCCGGGTGTGTCTGGGCAAGGTGCCACGTAGAATTTCGCCCACAACGGACCACTTTTCTCTTTCTTTCTTTATTCTTTCTTTCTTTTCTTTCTCTTCCTCTCTACTAATTATATACATGTCAGACCCTCAACACAACAACCTACAATACTAAGATAGCAACATATGATAGAACTATGATAGCAGCAAGATTACGATTCAAAACCTGACGATAATAGTAGCATCCGCCTAGGCGCTTCAAGCGACGCATTTTGGCACATGCTCCTCCACTATCGGCATCTCTTGCAACCTAACTTCGGTATTTTCGTTGCCATCTCTTCGTCGACATCCTTCTCCACCATCTCCTCATCATCGTCCACAGTAATCGACAGATTCGTGTCTCCGACGCAGGCATCGCGATCACCACCACAACGACATTTGGCTCCGGATCCGACGCCGTACCGTGAGAGCGGTACTCCAAGCAGCGAGCTCACTGGCGGGGATGTGAAGAATCTAGCTTCTCCTACATTGCCCAAAGGAGAATCTTGATTGGAATCACCCCCTTGACGTGATCGGGAATCGCCCACCCCATCTCCTCCTTTATTGCATCCAATGTCACACTTACGGACCTACCAGGTGATTCACTAAAGTTTTCATGCTCGGAAACTAGGAGCAGATCTCGTTGCACTTCGCCAGCAAGACCGAATCGCCGGAGCAAAACTTCTTCATCGCCCGTTTCCATCCCATACTCGCGTCGCCATTCACGAGCAGTGGTTAATGCGAGTGTGCAGGCAGATTGGTGAATGCGAAGAGAGGGAGGAGAGTGGTGAATGTGAGTGGGCAGGGAGAGTGGTGAATGAGAGGAGAGGGAGGAGAGTGGTGAATGGGAGTGGGTAGGGAGAGTGATGAATGTGAGTGGGTCGGTGGTTGTGTAGTCAAATGCGAGACCGTTGAATGTTGTGTGCTGTGAGTGGGTGGTTAAATGAGAAGGGTGGGCGTGTGAGTGGTGAATGTTGTGTGTTGTGTATTGTGTGTTGAAATGCAAGTTTCTCTGACTGAAATTAGTTCACTGTTAAGAACTAGTTCAATGACTAAAACATGCATTTGCAAATTAAAAAAATGGGTTTTTATCGTTTATGCCATCGGTTGTATCCCACTACTCAATTTTGCCATTAGAAGTTACAACTACTCAAAAATGCCATTGATTAGTGAGATGCTTGCTCAAAAACGCCATTAGATATCTCAAAAATGCCATCATTTCGTTAGATGTTTGCTCAAAAATGCCAGTAGACATTGTTATTTTCACGTCAAACCCGTTGACCATGTTATATGATAAAAATAAGCCTAGTCACACATGCAAGTACTCTCTATCTCACAATGATAAGTGTAGCCCCACTTGTCAGGAGTAACCAAGCGAATAATTTTATAGGAAAATAAGAACACTGTTGGGAAAAAGTGGGCCCCACACTTTATTGTAGTGAGATAGATGGAGAGCTAGCATGTTGGTTCGTAGGTATTTATGTCATTATAACATGGCAAAATAGATTTGAGATCACAATACTGGTGTCCAGTGGCATTTTTGAGCATGTGTCTAACGAAGCGATGGCATTTTTGAGGAGTTAAAATTCCTAGTGGCAAAACTGACTAGTGAGATACAACCGGTGGCATAAACGATAAAAACCCTAAAAAAATAGGAGGAAACTGAACCAACAAAGAGACCCCTAAATTTGCTCTGTTTCTTGTAGTTGTTCTTCGTTTCATTACAAAGTGAATAAGCAGCAAACAAAAGACAATAAACTGAATTGTGAAGGTAACTCTATTTGTGATTGATCAACAACAAACAAGCATCAAATGCATCATTATATCTTGTGTCCAACATGCCAAAAGACACCAAACTAACAACACTTTAGAGAAAACCCAATGGATTATTTAAATTTGCAATTTATTTTTGCAAGAAAGATGACATTATAGAATGCCAAATTCACTGGATTCTTTTGATTTGCAAACTCACAAGAGATCACTTGCTAGTTTCCATTGTGACTGCCAACCAAAAAGTAGTCTTTGCATCGATCCTATTAGATGAAAAAATAACGCAGTCAGGAAGGCAACAATTTTGTCGCCCTATGGTCAAATCCAAGCCGTATTTATCCGTTAGATCATATACTCAAGGGATTTGAGAAATTGAACCCAATCCCCACTGTGGTTAACTGGCCGATGGGAGCTATCATTTCTCATTGTTGTGTTGTCGCAGCTCCCCTCAAGCTCCGGCAGTTCTATCAAGCCTCCATGAGTCGCCCCAGTTCATATAGGGTGGGTGGGGACAAAAGGTAGAGGTAGAGGAGCAGTGGATTTGTTGACGACGGATGATCGAGTTGAGGCTGGTGATAACCCAAAAGTATAGGGGATCGCAACAATTTTCGAGGGTAGAGTATTCAACCCAAATTAATAGATTCGACACAAGGGGAGCCAAAGAATATTTGTAAGTATTAGCAGCTGAGTTGTTAATTCAGCCACACCTGGAGACATAGTATCTGGAGCAAAGTGATTAGTAGCACAATAATATGGTAGTTTTAATAGCAGTAGTAACGGTAGTAGCAGTAACGGTAACACTAGCAGTAGTTTTGTAGCAATTGTACTAGTAGCAGCAACCGTACTAACTTAGCAAGATCAATATGTGGAACACTCGTAGGCACTGGGTCGGTGATATCGTTGGATAACATTCATCGTATAACAGTTATAACCTAGGGCAACACATAACTAGCTCCCATTCGTTGATATAATGTAGGCATGTAGTCCGTAGTTAGTCATACGTGCTTATGGAAAAGAACTTGCATGACATATTTTGTCCTACCCTCCCGTGGCAGCGAGGTCCATAAGGAAACTAACGGATACTAAGGCATCCTTTTAATAGAGAATTGGAACAATGCATTAATACATAGTGAATACATGAACTCCTCAAACTACGGTAATCACCGGAAAGAATCCCAATTGTTTACACCTTGGGGTATGCGGATCCTAACATGTAGTAGGTGCATATGACTTGCAAGATTGGATCAAAAACATAGATATACTGGTGAAAATATAAATGGTTAAGATCTGAATTCATGGCAATCGGGCCCTATTGACAAACATTAAGCATAGAAAAGTCATAGCAATATCAATCTCATAACATAGTGGATACTAAGGATCAAGCCCTAACAAAACTAACTCGATTAGATGATGAATCTCATCCAACCTCTCACCAACCAGCGAGCCTACGGAGGAATTAGTCACTCCCGGCGGTGAGCATCATGAAATGGGTGATGGAGGATGATTGGTGATGACGAAGATGGAGGATCCCCCTCTCGGGGGCCCCAAACAGACTCCATATCTAGCCTCCCGATGAAGAACAAGAGGTGACGGTGGCTCCGTATCGTAAAAAATGATGAAACTTTATCTCCTATTTTTTCTCCAAAAATAGGAATTTGTAGTGGCGGAGTTAGGGTCAAAGGGGTGATGTCTACTACACAACCTTCTTCATGTAGACGTTGTTGGGTCTCCAAGTGCAGATGTTTGTAGGACAGTAGCAAATTTCCCTCATGTGGATGACCTAAGGTTTATCAATCCGTGGGAGGTGTAGGATGAAGATGGTCTCTCTCAAAGAACCCTGCAACCAAATAACAAAGAGTCTCTTGTGTCCCTAACACACCAAATACAATGGTAAATTGTATAGGTGCACTAGTTCGGTGAAGAGATGGTGATACAAGTGCAATATAGATGGTAGATATAGGTTTTTGTAATCTGGAAATAAAAAAAACAGCAAGGTAACTAATGATAAAAGTGAGCACAAACGGTATTGCAATGCTTCGAAACAAGGCCTAGGGTTCATACTTTCACTAGTGCAAGTTCTCTCAACAATAATAACATAACTGGATCATATAACTATCCCTCAACATGCAACAAAGAGTCACTCCAAAGTCACTAATAGCGGAGAACAAACGAAGAGATTATTGTAGGGTACGGAACCACCTCAAAGTTATTCTTTCTGATCGATCTATTCAAGAGTCCGTAGTAAAATAACACGAAGCTATTCTTTCCATTCGATCTATCCTAGAGTTTGTGCTAGAATAACACCTTAAGACACACATCAACCAAAACCCTAATGTCACCTAGATACTCCATTGATTATATGATATGCATCACACAATCTCAGAATCATCTATTCAACCAACACAAAGAACTTCAAAGAGTGCCCCAAAGTTTCTGTCGGAGAGTCAAGACGAAAACGTGTGCCAAACCCTATGCATAGATTCCTAAGGTCACGGAACCCACAAGTTGATCACCAAAATATACATCAAGTTAATCAATAGAATACCCATTGTCACCACGGGTATCCCACGCAAGACATACATCAAGTGTTCTCAAATCCGTAAAGACTCAATCCGATAAGATCACTTCAAAGGGAAAACTCCATCCATTACAAGGAGGTAGAAGGGGAGAAACATCATAAGATCCAACTATAATAGCAAAGCTCGCGGTACATCAAGATCGTTCCATATCAACAACGCGCGCGAGAGAGATCAAACACATAGCTACTGGTACATACCCTCAACCCCGAGGGTAAAATACTCCCTCCTCGTCATGGAGAGCGTCGGGATGATGAAGATGACCACCACTGAAGGATCCCCCCTCCGGTAGGGTGCCAGAATAGGGTCCTGATTGGTTTTTGGTGCTACAGAGGCTTGCGGCGGCGTAACTCCCGATCTAGGTTTCTTTTCGGGAGTTACTGTATTTATAGGAATTTTCGGCGTCGGGCTCACATCAGGGGGGTCTCCGAGTCGTCCATGAGATAGGGGCGCGCCCTCCATCCTCATGGACGGCCCGGGACTCTTCTGGCCCAACTCTTTTACCCCGGGGCTTCTTTTGGTCCATCAAAAATCATCAAAAATTGGCACGTCAATTGGACTCCGTTTGGTATTCCTTTTTTGTAAAACTCAAAAACAAGGAAAAAACAGAAACTGGCACTGGGCTCTAAGTTAATAGGTCAGTCCCCAAAATCATATAAAATAGCATATAAATGCATATAAAACATCCAACATGGATAATATAATAGCATGTAACAATAACAAATTATAGATACGTTGGAGACGTATCAAGCATCCCCAAGCTTAATTCCTGCTCGTCCTTGAGTAGGTAAATGGTAAAAACAGAATTTTTGATGTGGAATGCTACCTAACATAATTATCAATGTAATTTTCTTTATTATGGCAAGAATATTCAGATCCATAAGATTCAAGACAAAAGTTTAATATTGACGTAAAAATAATAATACTTCAAGCATACTAACAAAGTAATCATGTCTTCTCAAAATAACATGGCCAAAGAAAGCTCATCCCTTCAAAATCATATAGTTTGGCTATGCTCCATCTTCGTCACACAAAATATTCAAATCATGCACAACCTCGGTTTCAGCCAAGCAATTGTTTCATACTTTAGTGTTCTCAAACTTTTTCAAATTTCACGCAATACATGAGCGTGAGCCATGGACATAGCACTATAGGTGGAATAGAATGGTGGTTGTGGAGAAGACAAAAGGGAGGAAGATGGTCTCACATCAACTGGGCGTATTAATGGGATATGGAGATGCCCATCAATAGATATCAATGTGAGTGAGTAGGTATTGCCATGCAATGGATTCACTAGAGCTATAAATGTATGAAAGCTCAACAAAAGAAACTAAGTGGGTGTGCATCCAACTTACTTGCTCACGAAGACCTAGGGCATTTGAGGAAGCCCATCGTTGGAATATACAAGCCAAGTTCTATAATGAAAAATTCCCACTAGTATATGAAAGTGATAAAATAAGAGACTCTCTATCATGAAGATCATGGTGCTACTTTGAAGCACAAGTGTGGAAAAAGGATAGTAGCATTGTCCCTTCTCTCTTTTTCTCTCATTTTTTTGGAGACTCCTCCTTTTTTTTGGAGACTCTTTCTTTTTTTGTGGCCTTTCTCTTTTTTTGGCCTTTTATCTTGCAAGGGACAATGCTCTAATAATGATGATCATCACACTTCTATTTATTTACAACTCAAGGATTACAACTCGATACTAGAACAAAATATGACTCTACATGAATGCCTCCGGCGGTGTACCGGGATGTGCAATGAATCAAGAGTGAGATGTATGAAAAAATTATGAATGGCGGCTTTGCGACAATTACAATGTCAACTACATGATCATGCATGGCAATATGACAATGATGGAGTGTGTCATAATAAACGGAACGGTGGAATGTTGCATGGCAATATATCTCGGAATGGCTATGGAAATGCGATAATAGGTAGGTATGGTGGCTGTTTTGAGGAAGGTAAATGGTGGGTTTATGGTACCGGCGAAAGTTGCGCGACACTAGAAAGGCTAGCAATGGTGGAAGGGTGAGAGTGCATATAATTCATGGACTCAACATTAGTCATAAAGAACTCACATACTTATTGCAAAAATCTACAAGTCATCAAAAATCAAGCACTACACGCATGCTCCTAGGGGAAGGGTTGGTAGGAGTTAAGCATCGCGCGATCCCAACCTCAACACAGAGGAAGACAATCAAAGAAATACGTCATGCTTCAAATTTGTTACACAACGGTTACCATACGTGCATGCTACGGGACTTGCAAACCTCAACACAAGTATTTCTCAAATTCACAATTACTCTACTAGCATGACTCTAATATCACCATCCTCATATCCCAAAACAATCATCAGGCATCAAACTTCTCATAGTATTCAACGCACTTTATATGAAAGTTTTTATTATATCCCTCTTGGATACCCATCATATTAGGACTAAATTCATAACCTAAGAAAATTACCATGCTGTTCTAAAAGACTCTCAAAATAATATAAGTGAAGAATGATAGTTCATCTATTTCTTCAAAATAAAACCACCACCGTGATCTAAAAAGATATAAGTGAAGCACTAGAGCAAACGACAAACTACTCCAAAAGATATAAGTGAAGATCAATGAGTAGTTGAATAATTATGTAACTATGTGAAGACTCTATAACATTTAAGAATTTAAGATCTTGGGATATTATTCAAACATCAAGCAAAACAAAATAAAATAAATTGACGCTCCAAGCAAAACACATATCATGTGGTGAATAAAAATATAGCCTCAAGTGAAGTTACCGATAGATGAAGATGAAAGAGGGGATGCCTTCCGAGGAATCCCCAAGCTTAGGCTCTTGGTTTTCCTTGATTATCACCTTGGGCGCCTTGGGCATCCCCAAGCTTAGGATCTTGCCAGTCCTCATTCCATAGTCCATCGAATCTTTACCCAAAACTTGAAAACTTCACAACACAAAACTCAACAGAAAACTCGTAAGCTCCGTTACTATAAGAAATTAAACCACCACTTAGTTATTGTTGTGAACTCATTCAAATTCATATTGGTGTAATATCTACTGTATTCCACCTTCTCTTTGGTTCATACCCTTCGATACTACTCATAGATTCATCAAAAATAAGCAAACAACACATAGAAAACAGAATCTGTCAAAAACAGAACAGTTTGTAGCAATCAGTAACTTTCGAATACTTCTGTAACTCAAAAAATTCTGAAATAAATTGGTGGACGTGAGGAATTTGTCTATTAATTTTCTACAAAAAGGATCAACCTGAAAGCACTCTCCAGTAAAAAATGGCAGCTAATCTCATGAGCGCAGAAGTTTCTGTTTTTTACAGCAAGATCACATTAACTTTCACCCAAGTCTTCCCAAAGGTTCTAGTTGGCACTTTATTAAAACAAAATCTATAAAACATGATCACTAAAGTACCTTAATCATGTAGACACACAAAAACAGTAGGGGTAAATATTTGGTTGTCTCCCAACAAGTGCTTTTCTTTAATACCTTTTAGCTAGGCATGATGATTTCAATGATGCTCGCATAAAAGATAAGAATTGGAACATAAAGAGAGCATCATGAAGAATATGACTAACACATTTAAGCCTAACCCACTACCTATGCATAGGGATTTTGTGAGAAAATAACTTATTGCAAGAATCAACTAGCATAGGAAAGCAAAACAAGCATAGCTTCAAGATTTTCAACACATAGAGAGGAAACTTGATATTATTGCAATTCCTACAAGCATATGTTCCTCCCTCATAATAATTTTTAGTAGCATCATGAATGAATCCAACAATATAACCATCACATAAAGCATTCTTTTCATGATCCCCAAGCATATAAATTTTATTACTCTCCACATAAGCGAATTTCTTCTCATGAATAATAGTGGGAGCAAACTCAACAAAATAATTATCATGGGAGGCATAATCCAATTGAAAACTAAAAACATGATGACAAGTTTCATGGTTATCATTATTCTTAATAGCATACAAGTCATCACAATAATCATCATAGATAGCAACTTTGTTTTCATAATCAATTGGAACCTCTTCCTAAATAGTGGATTTGTCACTAAATAAAGTCATGACCTCTCCAAATCCACTTTCATAATTTTCACAATAAGATTCAACACCCTCCACAATAGTGGGATCGTTACTTCCTAAAGTTGACACTCTTCCAAACCCACTTTCATCAATATAATCATCATAAATAGGAGGCATGCTTTCATCATAATAAGTTTGCTCATCAAAACTTGGGGGACTAAAAATATCATCTTCATCAAAGATAGCATCCCCAAGCTTGTTGCTTTGCATATCATTAGCATCATGGATATTCAAAGAATTCACACTAACAACATTGCAATCATGCTCATCATTGAAAGATTTAGTGCCAAACATTTTAATGCATTCTTCTTCTAGTACTTGGGCACAATTTTCCTTTCCATCATTTTCACGAAAGATATTAAAAAGATAAAGCATATGAGGCAACCTCAATTCCATTTTTTGTAGTTTCCTTTTATATACTAAACTAGTGATAAACAGGAAACGAAAAGATTCGATTGCAAGATCTAAAGATATACCTTCAAGAACTAACCTCCCCGGCAACGGCGCCAGAAAAGAGCTTCGTTGGTGGGATGTGAGTGCCGCTTACCTAGCCTCCCCGGCAACGGCGCCAGAAAAGAGCTTGATGTCTACTACATAACCTTCTTCTTGTAGACGTTGTTGGGCCTCTAAGTGCAGAGGTTTGTCGGACAGTAGCAAATTTCCCTCAAGTGGATGAGCTATGGTTTATCAATCCGTGGGAAGCGTAGGATGAAGATGGTCTCTCTCAAACAACCCTGCAACCAAATAACAAAGAGTCTCTTGTGTCCCCAACACACCCAATACAATGGTAAATTGTATAGGTGCACTAGTTCGGGAAGAGATGGTGATACAAGTGCAATATAGATGGTAGATATAGGTTTTTGTAATCTAAAAATATAAAAACAGCAAGGTAACTAATGATAAAAGTGAGCACAAATGGTATTGCAATGCTTCGAAACAAGGCCTAGTGTTCACACTTTCACTAGTGCAAGTTCTCTCAACAATAATAACATAACTGGATCATATAACTATCCCTCAACATGCAACAAAGAGTCACTCCAAAGTCACTAATAGCGGAGAACAAACGAAGAGATTATTGTAGGGTACGAAACCACCTCAAAGTTATTCTTTCTGATCGATCTAACCAAGAGTTCGTAGTAAAATAACACAAAGCTATTCTTTCTGTTCGATCTATCCTAGAGTTTGTGCTAGAATAACACCTTAAGACACACATGAACCAAAACCCTAATGTCACCTAGATACTCCATTGTCACCTCAAGTATCCGTGGGCATGATTATACGATATGCATCACACAATCTCAGATTCATCTATTCAACCAACACAAAGAACTTCAAAGAGTGCCCCAAAGTTTCCATCAGAGAGTCAAGACAAAAACGTGTGACAACCCTATGCATAAGTTCACAAGGTTACTGAACCCGCAAGTTGATCACCAAAACATACATGAAGTAGTTCACGTGAATATCCCATTGTCACCACAGATAAGCACATGCAAGTCATACATCAAGTGTTCTCAAATCCTTAAAGACTCAATCCTATAAGATAACTTCAAAGGGAAAACTCAATCCATTACAAGAAGGTAGAGGGGGAGAAACATCATAAGATCCAACTATAATAGCAAAGCTCGCGGTACATCAGGATTGTGCCATATTAAGAACACGAGAGAGAGAGAGAGAGAGAGAGAGAGAGAGAGAGATCAAACACATAGCTATTGGTACATACCCTCAGCCCCGCGGGTAAACTACTCCCTCCTCGTCATGGAGAGTGCCGGGATGATGAATATAGCCACCGATGAGGGATCCCCCCTTCGGCAGGGTGCCGGAATAGGGCCCTGATTGGTTTTCATGGCTACAGAGGCTTGCGGCGGTGGAACTCTCGATCTAGGTTTCTTTTCGGGGGTTACTTGTAACGCCCCGGACACACCCTCCGGTGGCCGTTACTCTTGGCGGGACCTATACTGGCCCCACATATCAATACTAGTCTTTTCTGCGCACTTTGTCCTCACTCGTGCGCACCCGGGAGCAACTTCCAGGTCGGTCACCCATCCTGAAATTACTCCAAGCTGAGCATGCTTAACTTTGGAGTTATGTCCGAATGGGCTCCCGGAAAATAAAGAATTCCTTATTGATATGAGTAGTCTATCATCCCTATTAAGCCAGGCTAGCACATACACCGCCACTCAGAGGAACCGATGTCCTCGTCGGGCCAGAGGAACGTTCCCTCTTGGCACATACACCTGTGCTTCCAGTCCGGCACATGTGCCGTGCCATGTGCCACGACGGGTCACAAATGTCATGCACAACATGACCGCGCACATGTCCGCAAAAATCCGTGTAACCTCAAGGGTTAGCTCTGATACCAACTTGTAACACCCCGAACACACCCACCGGTGGCCGTTACTCCTGGCGGGAACTAGACTGGCCCCACATATCAATACTACACTTTTCTGCGCACTTTGTCCTCACTCGTGCGTCCCCGGGAGCAACTTCCCGGTCGGTCACCCGTCCTGAAATTACTCCAAGCTGAGCACGCTTAACTTTGAAGTTCTGTCTGAATGGGCTTCCGGAAAAGAAGAATTCCTTATTGATATGAGTAGTCTATCGTCCCTATTAAGCCAGGCTATCACATTACTGTACTTATAGGAATTTTTGGCATCGGGATCACGTCATGGGAGTCTCCGAGTCGTCCACGAGATAGGGGGGTGCGCCCTCCACCCTCATGGATGGCCCGGGACTCTTCTGTGCCAAATCTTTTACTCCGGGGGCTTCTTTTGGTCCATAAAAAATCATCAAAAATCGACACGTCAATTGGACTCCGTTTGGTATTCCTTTTCTGTAAAACTCAAAAACAAGGAAAAAACAGAAACTGGCACTGGGCTCTACGTTAATAGGTTAGTCCCAAAAATCATATAAAATAGCATATAAATGCATATAAAACATCCAAGATGGATAATATAATAGCATGGAACAATAAAAAAGTATAGATACGTTGGAGACGTATCAAGGGGCCTACTACCCACCAAGGCGAGCCGGGAGGGGGTGGCGCGCCCTGGTGTCTAGTGGACAGCAGCCCCCCTAGGTGGATATTTGCTCCAATATTTTTTTCTTTATTCCATAAAAGTTCTCCAAAAAGTTTTGTCCAATTCCGAGAACTTTTGTTTTCGCACAAAAAACATCATGGTAGTTCTGCTGAAAACAGCGTGAGTCCGTGTTAGTTTCATTCAAATCATGCAAATTAGAGTCCAAAACAAGAGCAAAGGTGTTTGGAAAAGTAGATAGGATGGAGACGTTTTAGCTCCCCCAAGCTTAACTCATTGCTTGTCCTCAAGCAATTCAGTTGACAAACTGAAAGTCATAAAGAAAAACTTTTACGAACTCTTTTGTTCTTGTTTACATATATATTCTTAAATAATACCCAAGTTTTCAACAAAGATCATAACTAACCAAGCAAATGATAACTCTTAGAAATTATATTCATTCATATCAATGGCATAATCTACTAGTGAGCAATAATAAAATATCTCAAATGCCAACACTTTTGTCAAAACGATCATGATATAATATGATAATAATGGTATCTCGCTAGCCCTTTTTGAGAACTCAAAACATAAATTGAGAGCACCTCCAAAGTTCAAGCAACGACTAGGCATTGTAATTCATGGTAGAAGAGATCCACTCATGCTAACACCAACATTAACTATTCCCAATGCATAAAAATGACAATAGTGATCTCAGGTCTGGTGCTTATTTGAGAAGGTGGTGAATCAACATAAAAAGTAAATGGATAGTCCCTTCGCAGAGGGAAGCGGGAATTTGGAGAGGTGCTAGAGCTCAAATATTAAATCAGAGATAAATATAATTTTGGGAGGTATACCTTTCCTGCCAACGTTAAGACCAAGAGTTTTCAATATCTTCCATGCTAAACAAATTAGCGGTGGTTCGAAAGTGGTAAAAGTAAAGTTTACCCCCTCCACCGACAAACACAAGCCATGGCTAGCCGAATCCTCGGGTGCCCTCCATACCAACAACAGTCCCGGGGAGTTTGGTGTAATTATTATTGTTATTTTTCGTGGGACTGGGCATCCCTATTACCAGCCCCTCTCGTGCAAGGACGAGTGAATAAACACTCATCATGAGAATAACCCACTTAGTATTGAAGATACTCACCACCCCCTGTCACTCCAAGAGCGGGCAAACAAAATAGATGTTCATTTGAATATTTTAGAGGTGGCACATGCAAATTTACTTAGGACAGCAGAGTAATACCGCATATAGGTAGATATGGTGGACTCATCTAGAACAACTTTTGTTTAGGAATTTTGATGCACAAGCAGTATTTCCGCTTAGTACAGGTGAAGGCTAGCAATTAGATTGAGAAGCGACCAGCTAGAGAGCGAAAACGATCATTATAATGCATTGAGAATAATTACCATTGAACACTAGCATGAGTAGGATATACACACCTTGAACATAAATATCATGGAGGCTACATTGGTTTTGATTCAACTACATGCGTGAACATGTGCCAAATCAAGCCACTTGAAACATTCAGAGGAGGATACCATATCATCATACTACATCACACCCATTTTAATGCATGTTGACATCCAAGATAAATCATTATCCACTCCTAGCTACTTAAGCATGGCATGAACAACTATAATCTCTAATTGTCATCATAAAGATGTTTAATCATGACAAGCTGAATCAAGGATACTAGTTTAAACATATTTAGAAAAACAAAAACAAGTTGAGTTCGTACCCGCATTTCCTTGCCACAGTCACTTCATCAAATATCGTCACTATTCCCTTTCACTTGCACGACCGAATGATATTCAAATAATAATAGTGTAGGAGTGCCGTGGACTAAGCTGGAATCTACAAACATTTATTCAGAGGAGAAGACAAAATAATATGGGCTATGTGTTAGATCAACAATATTTCATAAAAGAGCCACTCAACATTTTCATCGTGGTCTTCTCCTCATACGACTCAACAAAAGAAAATAAATTCACAAAAACACACTGATTTTTTTTAGTTTTTGGTTTTTTCTTGAAAGAAGCAAATTAAAGAAAGAAAAACGAAAACGAGAAAAACTATTTACACGTGAAAGCTCCCAACCAAAAAAAAGAAGAAATGATAAATCTTTTTGGGTTTTCTTCTAATACTACAACTAAATTGAACTAGAAAGAAAAACCAAAAAGAAGCTAAAAATATTTTTGGATTTTATCATAGTTTTTCAAAACACTCAAGAAGAAAGCATGAAAAAGAATCAAACTAGAATGGGTGTGAAAAAGTGTGAACACCGACAAACGTAATAAAGTTTATGAACATGAATATAATGTCGGTGAGAAACGCGTACTCCCCCAAGCTTAGGCTTTTGTCCTAGCTTGGTAATCACAACCCCCGGCCTGGATAATAATCGGAGTGGTAGCTCATGGATGCCCTCAGTGCGGCATCCGCAGCCCGGTGAGCAACCTCGACCACCGCGTTGTATTCACGCGCCTCGCTCTCAAGAATGTAGTATCTTCCTTTGTTCTGGTAATCAAAGAAAGCAGGTGCACACAAAATAACAGGTACCATGGATTTCTGATTGAACATTAGGTTGTAATTATAGTCATTGGCTAAAGCCTTAAGGAACTTATGATGATTCATGTTGATGTGGAGCATCCCTCAAGCATCCCCATGGACATACCTACATCCCCTACAACACCACTTGGACAAATGACAAGATCTCGTGGAAGGGCTATCGAAGATAAGGTGAACTCGCTCCTCTCCAAAATACCACTTTCACCACATGAGACATGGCTACTACCTAAGACAGAAACACTATGCCTGATCAGGTACTTGGATGAAGGCCATGGTGCAGCTACACCCATTGGACAAGGTGGGAAGGACGGCAAGTTCAACGACCAAGAGAAGAAGCTACCCGAAGAGCTACTGTCACAGGACGTCCGCCTCGCACCGGTCGTCCGACACCTCCCAGGCTTCGGACGACCGCTATCCACTGGACGATCGGCGACCGGACGTCCGGCCACCTCCGGACGCCTGTAATTTCACTACAGAACAAAATAACGGAAATCCGAGGACTTCCGGACGTCCGGTCCCTCGCAAGCCACTGGACGTCCTGTGCCCAGCGGACGTTCGCTACCTGTGCGTGCCCAACTCTTCCGGGTCGGGACCCCTGTACCCTCTCATGTTTCTAGACTATTTATAGACCTCCTCCTCCCTCTTTTTAGGGTGAGCATTGTGATAGCTCATCTAGACTTAGAGCATTGCTCATCTTTAGTGGTTCATCTCTACGTGAGACCGCGACATCTTCGGAGAAGATCCACACGGATTCAAGACCTCCCATGGGAGAAGATTCAAGACCTCCTCACGGAGAAGACTATCATCACTTGTATCGTCCTTAGTTGATCATGGATCGTGTATCACTCTTTGTGTTTCCGGATCTAGCATATGTGTGACCTAAACTTGTTGATTTAAGTGTTTTTCTCTTGTTCCTCTCGTGTTTTCCCTCGTGTTCTTCGTGTTCCTCCTCAGGATCCCTCCTTTTCATGAAAGATCAACCTATTATTGGTTGTCCCCGCATCATGTATCTGGAGCCTAGGTTGATCACGAATTTGGAGCCCCTACCCTTGTTTTGTTGTTGTTGGCCTAATTTTAAAAATTCCCCACAAATATAGCCCCAAATTTTTTTCTCTGTGATTTGTTGATTTGGCGAAGTTTTGTTGGATTTGATCCATGGATTTGCTTTGCCATGAGTGGATCTAGCTTTCCCCTTCTTTTCCCCAAAATTCCACCGCAAATTCGGTCAATTGTGACCAATTTGGCCACCATTTCCACGAACCCTAGCAGTTTTGCCCGAAATCGCCCAGGCACCGGACGTCCGCTAGCCTACCGGATGTCCGACAATCGGACGACCGGCCACCCTCCGGACGTCTGTCGAACCCTGACGAAACTCAGTTTTCGTTCGACCTTCCACACGCGCATACCCATATAGATTTCCACATATAGCCTACTACAACACAAACACACACATACCCATACGACACTACCTACATTTGCAATACCGCAACCACCATCGCTTAACCGCCATCAAAATGATTTTACCTCCTTTCGTCTTGGATCATTTGAGTTGTGGCTTATCTGTTTCCTTGTGTGTTTCAGCTATCTTGGAACGGAGCGACATTGACAAGACCACTTCTCAACCTCGACACGGACGGTAACATCGACGACACCTTCTATACCCAACCTTGCATTTGCATTGATAACCCCTCATCAACCACTTTGTGTAGCTTTCCCTTCGAGACTAGCCATTCGAGTATTGCTGGGCAATGACACTTGTGCACATTAGTGATCATCGAGCTACCCCATATCATACTAGTAGTCATCGTGATCTCATTGTCATATCCTACCATCATCTCTTGTGTCACAAGGTTTCCATAGCATATATGCAATCGCTTTCTTGATTCGAAAAGCATCGCATAAGTACCCTAGCAAAAGAGCTCAAAGACAAAGAGCTAATCAAGCTTTTAAGCAAAAGAGAAAGATAAGCAAGAACCATAGCATCACATTTCAATATCGTGGATCATATGATATCATACTTGAACATCTTGGATCATCGCATAGAAACAACAAACATATAGCATACTTGGGATAAAAATCGTTGCGTTTTTGCCTATTAGGTCGTGCACAAGTCTCGTATCCGCCTATTATGCAATCGTGCTAGCGTCTCTCTAGTGTTGTGCAACAAGAGCATTTCTCGCTCACCCATGGTTTGCACGACCCCATTTATCTATTTACGCGTGTGTTTCCGTGTACCTTTATAGCTGTTGGTCTTCTTGTTGTTTTGGCAAATTGTGAATCATTTTTAACATCATTGAGTCTTATTAACGATTGCATACTTTGGTCCACCATCCTAACCAAGCTCCACCAAAAGCTTTATTTGTGTATGTGAGAGAGATCGACAAGATACGGTACCAATTGTGCTATTTTTGGGTTATACTATTGAGTGATCGTTGATCCATCTTCAACTTGGGTCAAGGTACATTTGGTATAGTTCATACTTTCTCCAACTCACACATTCTGACTTGCAATGATGGATAGGCCAAGTACATCTACGAACCTGCTATTCGAAGATCCTCAAGAATCGAACAACTACGTCACCAAACTACATCTATTTGGTGTTCAACGAGCTCTACATCAAGAGAATGAAGCTATGCAAGAGCGCATTGAGCAAATCACCGCAGATGCACGACATTCCAAATCACGCACACAAGAGCAATTCGATATCATCAACACCAACATGTCTACTCAATTTGATGATCTACGGACATTGATAATCAACCGACGCTTTTATCTATGTCTTCCCAAAGACGGAGCCGCTCAAGTTGTCATACCGACTACACTTCTGTCTCAAGTACACCTACATCAAACACTCTTCGTCAAGCCTTGCATCAAGCTCGACGTGACAACCGGAACCCACTTCATGACAAGAGTTCACATGAGCTATTTGAAGAGAAAGAAAGTCGACATCGTCAAAACCAAGCTACACTTGAGCAAGCACAAGAACGACAACGACTACGCCAACAAGAAGAAGAGCGAGCACGCCAACACCAAGAATAACGAGTGCGCCAACACCAAGAAGAGCAAGATGCCGAGGCACGACGTCAAATAAAACAATACCGAGAAGCTCAAGATCTTGGGGCGCAATGTGCCCTCCGTGAATCACATCGCAATGTTGCAACTCGCAATCGACACATTCATCAAGAAGATGAAGCACTTCAAGATGAGATGCACGAGAGGCATTACCAAGCACGAATGCAACATGAAGTTCCTCCTCAAGCTCAACAAGAACCACAAGCTCGGCAAGAACAACATGACAATGAGCTTCGACCACGCCAAGAGCAACATGTGGTTGACAATCTTCCAAATCAAGAACGCCCTCACAATAGACAAGCAAACAACGAAGAGCATCGCTATGGCAAGCGCAAGTTCACCATGCCAAAGTTCTCCGGAAGCATTGATCCCGAAGACTACCTCTCATGGGCATTGAAGGTTGACAAGATCTTTCACCTCCACAACTTTGATGAAGAAAAGAAGATCGCGATGGCATCCCTTGAGTTCCAAGACTATGTTCTCATTTGGTGGGAGCAAGTCATCGAGAGGAGAGAAGCAAAAGGCGAACCACCTATCACTACTTGGAGTCAAATGAAGGATGTCACGAGAGCACGTTTCGTGCCCACACACTACAACTATGACTTGTTCAAAAAGTTGCAACTCCTCTAGCAAGGAACCAAGTCCGTTGAAGAGTACTACAAGGAAATGGAGATTGCCATGATAAGATCCAACATCACGGAAGATGAAGAACAAACTATGCTGACATTCTTGAATGGCTCAACTATCCTATCAAGAAGATTGCGGACTTCCAACCATACACGAATCTTCTAGAGCTAGTACAACAAGCAACCAAAGCGGAGTGACAAGTACAACAAGACTACAAGTACTCCAAGTTCACCTCCAAGAACTATGGCTCCTACAACCAAGCTTCAACGACTTCGGCACCTCCTACCTGAAGGAAATATGCCCTAGAGGCAATAATAAAGTTATTATTTATATTTCCTTATATATCATGATAAATGTCTTTTATTCATGCTAGAATTGTATTAACCAGAAACTTGATACATGTTTGAATACATTGACAGAACAGAGTGTCCCTAGTATGCCTCTCCTTGACTAGCTCGTTAATCAAAGATGGTTGAGTTTCCTAACCCATAGACATTGTCATTTGATCAATGGGATCACATCCTTAGGAGAATGATGTGATGGACAAGACCCATCCGTTAGCTTTGCACTATGATTGTTGAGTTTTATTGCTATTGTTTTATTCATGACTTATACATGTTCCTCTGACTATGCGATTATGCAACTCCCGAACACCGGATGAACAATTCGTGTGCTATAAAACGTCATAACATAACTGGGTGATTATAAAGATGCTCTACAGGTATTTCTGAAAGTGTTTGTGGTGTTGGCATAGATCAAGATTAGGATATGTCACTCCGAGTGTCGGAGAGGTATCTCTGGGCCCTCTCAGTTATACACATCATAATAAGCCTTGCAAGCAAATGACTAATGAGTTAGTCACGAGATGATGTATTGCAGAACGAGTAAAGAGACTTGCCGGTAACGAGATTGAACTAGGTATGATGATACCGACGATCGAATATGGGGCAAGTAACATACCGTTGACAAACGGCACAACGCATGTTGTTACACGGTTTGACCGATAAAGATCTTCATAGAATATGTAGGAGCCAAAATGAGCATCCAGGTTCCGCTATTGGTTATTGACCGGAGATGTGTCTCGGTTATGTCTACATAGTTCTCGAACCCGTAGGGTCCGCACGCTTAACGTTTGATGACGATTTGTATTATGAGTTTATGTGATTTGATGACCGAATGTTGTTCGGAGTCCCGGATGATATCACGGACATTACAAGGTGTCTCAAAATGATCGAGACATAAAGATTGATATATTGGACCATATTATTTGGACATCGGAATTGTTCCGGATAGTCTCGGATAAAACCGGAGTGCTGGAGGGATTACTGGAACCCCCCGGGGAAGTAATGGGCCTTAGTGGGCCTTAGGGGAGAGAGAGGGCAACAGCCAGGAGGTGGCGCCCCCCAAGGGGAATCTGAATAGGACTAGGGGAAGGGAGTGCAGCCCCTCTTTCCCTCACCCTCTCCTTCCTTCTTCTCCTACTTGGACTAGGAAAGGGGGGACAATTCCTACTTGGAGTAGGATTCCACCCCTTGGGCGCGCCCTATGAGGGCCGCCCGGCCTCCCCCTTGCTCCTTTATATACTAGGGCAGGGGCACCCTAGAACACACAAGTTGACAATTTTTTTAGCCGTGTGCGGTGCCCCCTCCACAGTTACACACCTCGGTCGTATTGTCGTAGTGCTTAGGCAAAGCCCTGCGTTCGTAACTTCATCATCACCGTCAGCATGCCGTCGTGCTGACGAACTCTCCCTCATCCTCAACTGGATCAAGATCTCGAGGGACGTCATCGAGCTGAACGTGTGCTGAACGCGGAGGTGCCATACGTTCGGTACTTGGATCGGTTGGATCGCGAAGACGTTCGACTACATCAACCGCATTACTAAACGCTTACGCTTTCGATCTACAAGGGTACGTGGACACACTCTCCCCGCTCGTTGCTATGCTTCTCCTAGATAGATCATGCGTGTTCGTAGGAATTTTTTGAAATACTATGTTCCCCTATAGTGGCATCATGAGACAGGTCTTTGCGTAGATGATATGCACGAGTAGAACACAAAGAGTTGTGGGCGATAATAGTCATACTTCTTAGCACCAACGTCATACTTTGATTCGGCGGTATTGTTGGATGAAGCGGCCTGGACCAACATTACATGACCGCGTTCATGAGAGTGTTTCTACCGACATGATTTGCACACAGGTGGCTGGCGGGTGTCAGTTTCTCGAACTTTAGTTGAATTGAGGCCGGTCCTTGTTGAAGGTTAAAACAACACACTTGACGAATAATCGTTGTGGTTTTGATGCGTAGGTAAGAACGGTTCTTACTAGAAGCCCGTTGCAGCCCTGTAAAACTTGCAACAACAAAGTAAAGGACGTCTAACTTGTTTTTCACGGCATGTTGTGATGTGATATGGTCAAGACGTGATGAGTTATACGTTATTGTATGAGATGATCATGTTTTGTAAATTATTGGCAACCGGCAGGAGCCTTATGATTGTCTCTTTCTTGTATGAATTGCAAATTCCATGTAATTGCTTTACTTTATCACTATGAGTTAGCGATAATAGTAGTAGCAATAGTTGGCGAGACGACCACGACGCTATGATGAAGATCATGGAGTCAAGTCGGTGATGATGGAGATCATGACGATGCTTTGGAGATGAAGATCAAAAGCACAAGATGATGATGGCCATATCATGTCACATATTTTGATTGCATGTAATGTTTATCTTATTATGCATCTTATTTTTCTTAGTACGGTGGTAGCATTATAAGATGATCCCTTACAAAACTTTCAAGGTACAAGTGTTCTCCCTGAGTATGCACCGTTGCGACAGTTCGTCGTGCCGAGACACCATGTGATGGTCGGGTGTGATAAGCTCTACGTTCACATACAACAGATGTAAGACAGTTTTGCACATGCAGAATACTCGGGTTAAACTTGACGAGCCTAGCATGTACAGACATGGCCTCGGAACACTGGAGACCGAAAGGTCGAGCGTGAATCATATAGTAGATATGATCAACATAAGATGTTCACCATTGAAAACTACTCCATCTCACGTGATGATCGGACATGGTTTAGTTGATTTGGATCACGTGATCATTTAAATGACTTGAGGGATGTCTATCTAAGTCGGATTTATTTAGTAATATGATCAATTGAACTTTAGTTTATCATGAACTTAGTCTTGATAGTTTTTGCATGTCTATGTTGTTGTAGATAAATGGCCCGTGCTACCGTTCCCTTGAATTTTAATGCGTTCCTAGAGAAAGCTAAGTTGAAAGATGATGGTAGCAACTACATGAACTGGGTCCGTAACTTGAGGATTATCCTCATTGCTGCACAGAAGAATTATGTCCTTGAAGCACCGCTAGGTGACAAGCCCCCTTCCGCTAATCTAGACACTTTGCACGTCTGGCAGACACGGTCTGAGGACTACTCGATAGTTCGGTGTGCCATGCTTTACCGCTTAGAATCGGGACTTCAAAGACGTTTTGAACGTCATGGAGCAATGAGATGTTCCAAGAGTTCTAACAAAGTTCTATAGCTGCAAGATGGAGGAGAATAGTTCTATCAGTGAACACTTACTCGGAATGTCTGGGTACTACAATCACATGACTCAACTTGGGGTCAAAGTTGATGAAGATAGTGTTATTGACAGAGTTCTTCAATCACTGCCACCAAGCTATAAAGGCTTCGTGATGAACTATAATATGCAAGGGATGCGGAAGACAATTCCGAGCTCTTCGCTATGCTCAAAGTTGCGGAGGTAGAAATCAAAAAGGAGCATCAAGTGTTGATGGTTAACAAGACCACTAGTTTCAAGAAAGAGGGCAAGGGAAAGAAGGGGAACTTCAAGAAGAATAGCAAGCCATTTGCTACTCCCAGGGAGAAACCCAAGTCCGGAGGCAAGCCTGAAACTGAGTGCGTCTACTGCAAAGGGACTGGTCACTAGAAGCGGAACTGCCCCAAGTATTTGGTGGATAAGAAGGATGGCAAAGTGAACAAAGGTATATTTGATATACATGTTATTGATACGTACCTTACTAATGCTTGTAGTAGCGCCTGGGTATTTGATACAGGTTCGGTTGTTCATATATGTAACTCGGAACAAGGGCTACTGATTAAATGAAGATTGGCTAAGGACGAGGTGACGATGCACGTGGGAAATGGTTCCAAAGTCGATGTGATCGCTGTTGGCACGCTACCTCTACATCTACCTTCAGGATTAGTTTTAGACCTAAATAATTGTTATTTGGTGCCAGCGTTGAGCATGAACATTATACCCGAATCTTGTTTGTTGCGAGATGGTTATTCATTTAAATCAGAGAATAATGGTTGTTCTATTTATATGAGTAATATCTTTTATGGTCATGCACCCTTGATGAGTGGTCTATTTTTGTTGAATCTCGACCGTAGTGATACACATATTCATAATATTGAAACCAAAAGATGCAAAGTTTATAATGAAAGTACAACTTATTTGTGGCATTGCCGTTTATGTCATATTGGTGTAAAGCGCATGAAGAAACTCCATGCTGATGGACTTTTGGAATCACTTGATTATGAATCACTTGGTGCTTGCGAACCATGCCTCATGGGCAAGATGACTAAAACTCCATTCTCGGGAACAATGGAGCGGGCAACTGACTTATTGGAAATCATACATACTGATGTATGCGGTCCAATGAGTGTTGAGGCTCGCGGCGGGTATCGTTATTTTCTGACCTTCACAGATGATTTAAGCAGATATGGGTATAACTACTTGATGAAACACAAGTCTGAAACATTTGAAAAGTTCAAAGAATTTCAGAGTGAAGTAGAGAATCATCATAATAAGAAAATAAAGTTTCTATGATCTGGTCGCGTAGGCGAATATTTGAGTTATGAGTTTGGTCTTCATTTGAAACAATGTGGAATAGTTTCACAACTCACGCCACCTGGAACACCATAGTTTAATGGTGTGTCCGAACGTCGTAACCGTACTTTATTAGATATGGTGTGATCTATGATGTCTCTTACCGATTTACCACTATCGTTTTGGGGTTATGCTTTAGAGACTGCTGCATTCACGTTAAATAGGGCACCATCTAAATCTGTTGAGACGACACCTTACGAACTGTGGTTTGGCAAGAAACCCAAATTGTCATTTCTTAAAGTTTGGGGCTGCGATGCTTATGTGAAAAAGCTTCAACCTGATAAGCTCGAACCCAACTCGGAGAAATATGTCTTCATAGGATACTGAAAGGAAACTATTGGCTACACCTTCTATCACAGATCCGAAGGCAAGATATTCGTTGCTAAGAATGGATCCTTTTTAGAGAAGGAGTTTCTCTCGAAAGAAGTGAGTGGGAGGAAAGTAGAACTTGATGAGGTAATTGTACCTACTCCCGAATTGGAAAGTAGTTCATCACAAAAATTAGTTCTAGTGATTCCTGCACCAATTAGCGAGGAAGCTAATGATGATGATCATGAAACTTCAGATCAAGTTACTAGTGAACCTTGTAGGTCAACTAGAGTACGTTCCGCGCACCAGAGTGGTACGGTAACCCTGTTCTGGAAGTCATGTTATTAGACCATGATGAACCTATGAACCTATGAGGAAGCGATGATGAGCCCAGGTTCCGCAAAATGGCTTGAGTCCATGAAATTTAAGATGGGATCCATTTATGAGAACAAAGTGTGGACTTTGGTTGACTTGCCAGATGATCGGCAAGCCATTGAAAATAAATGGATGGCGCCGATGGTAATGTTACTGTCTGCAAAGCTCGACTTGTTGCGAAAGGTTTTTGACAAGTTCAAGGAGTTGACTACGATGAGACTTTCTCACCCG
The DNA here is from genome assembly GCA_902687465.1 of Secale cereale. Lineage (NCBI taxonomy): Eukaryota > Viridiplantae > Streptophyta > Magnoliopsida > Poales > Poaceae > Secale > Secale cereale. The sequence goes on from LR738713.1 coordinate 376,193,975, forward strand.
TAGCGATGGACTAGTTTGTCTGAATCATGTTAGCAATTGCCGCATTTTATGAGTATGAAATCTGGCAAATGGATGTCAAAACTGCATTCCTTAATGGATATCTCAAAGAAGAGTTGTATATTATGCAACGAGAAGGTTTTGTCGATCCTAAAGGTACTAACAGAGTGTGCAAGCTCCAGCGCTCCATCTATGGACTAGTGCAAGCATCTCGGAGTTGGAATATACGCTTTGATGAGGTGATCAAAGCATATGGATAGCATAAAAGGATACTTGAATAAGAATTTTTCAATGAAAGACCTCGGTGAAGCTGCTTATATATTGGGCATCAAGATCCATAGAGATAGATCAAGACACTTAATTGGACTTTCACAAAGCACATACCTTGGTAAAGCTTTGAATAAGTTCAAAATGGATCAGTCAAAGAGAGGGTTCTTACCTGTATTACAAGGTGTGAAGTTGAGTAAGACTCAATGCCCGACCACTGCAGAAGATAGAGAGAAAATGAAAGTCATTCCTTATGCTTCAGCCATAGGTTCTATCATGTATGCAATGTTGTGTACCAGACTTGATGTGTGTCTTGCTATAAGTCTAGCAGGGAGGTGCCAAAGTAATCTAGGAGTGGATCACTAGGTCAAGAACATCCTAAAATACAGGAAAAGGACAAAGGATAAGCTTCTCGTTTATGGAGGCGACAAAGAGCTCGTCGTAAACGGTTACGTCGATGCAAGCTTTGACACTGATCCAGATGACTCTAAGTCACAAACCGGATACGTATTTTTGTTGAACGGTGGAGTTGTCAGTTGGTGCAGTTCCAAGCAGAGCGTTGTTGCGGGATCTATGTGTGAAGCGGGGTACATAGGTGCTTCGGAAGCAGCAAATGAAGGAGTTTGGATGAAGGAGTTCATATCCGATCTAGGTGAAATACCTAGTGCATCGGGTCCAATGAAAATCTTTTGTGACAACACTGGAGCAATAGCCACGGCGAAGGACTCCAGGTTTCACAAGAGAACCAAGCACATCAAGAGACGCTTCAATTCCATCCACGATCAAGTCAAGGAAAAAGACAAAGAGATTTGCAAAATACATACGGATCTGAATGTCGCAGACCCGTTGACTAAGCCTCTTCCACGAGCAAAACATGATCAGCACCGAGACTCCACGGGTGTTAGAATCATTACTATGTAATCTAGATTATTGACTCTAGTGCAAGTGGAAGACTGAAGTAAATATGCCCTGGAGGCAATAATAAAGTTCTTATTTATATTTCCTTATATATCATGATAAATGTCTTTTATTCATGCTAGAATTGTATTAACCGGAAACTTGATAGATGTGTGAATACATAGACAAAACAGAGTGTCCCTACTATGCCTCTACTTGACTAGCTCATTAATCAAAGATGGCTGAGTTTCCTAACCATAGACATGTGTTGTCATTTGATCAATGGGGTCACATCATTAGGAGAATGATGTGATGGACAAGACCCATCCATTAGTTCAGCACTATGATCGTTTAGTTTTATTGCTATTGCTTTCTTCATGAATTATACGTGTTCCTCTGACTATGAGATTATGCAACTCCCGAACATCGGAGGAACACTTTGTGTGCTATCAAACGTCAGAACGTAACTGGGTGATTATAAAGATGCTCTACAGGTATTTTCGAAAGTGTTTGTGGTGTTGGCATAGATCAAGATTAGGATTTATCACTCCGAGTGTCGTAGAGGTATCTCTGGGCCCTCTCGGCAATACACATCATAATAAGCCTTGCAAGCAAATGACTAATGAGTTAGTCACGAGATGATGTATTGCAGAACGAGTAAAGAGACTTGCCGGTAATGAGACTGAACTAGGTATGATGGTATGGACGATCGAATCTCGGGCAAGTATATACCATTGACAAAGGGAACACCGTATGTTGTTATGATGTTTGACTGATAAAGATCTTCGTAGAATATGTAGGAGCCAATATGAGCATCCAGTTCCGCTATTGGTTATTGATCGGAGATATGTCTCGATCATGTCAACATAGTTCTCGAACCCGTAGGGTCCGCACGCTTAACGTTCGATGACGATTTGTATTATAAGTTTATGTGATTTGATGACCGAATGTTGTTCGAAGTCCCGGATGAGATCACAACATGACGAGGAGTCTCAAAATGGTTAAGACATAAAGATTGATATATTGGACCATATTGACAGCGAAAGAGTTCCGGATAGTCTCGGATAAAACCGGAGTGCTGGAGGGATTACCGAAACCACCCCCCCGGGAAGTAATGGGCCTTAGTGGGCCTTAGGGGAGAGAGAGGGCAGCAGCCAGGAGGTGGTCCCCCCCCCAAGGGGAGTCCGAATAGGACTAGGGGAAGGGGGCGCGGCCCCTCTTTCCCTCTCCCTCTCCTTCCTTCTTCTCCTACTTGGACTAGGAAAGGGGAGCCAATTCCTACTTCGAGTAGGATTCCCCCCCCCCTTGGGGGGCGCCCTATGAGGCCCGGCCGGCCTCCCCCTTGCTCCTTTATATATGGGGGCAGGGGGCACCCTAGAACACACAAGTTGACAATTCTTTTAGCCATGTGAGGTGCCCCCTCTACAGTTACACACCTCGGTCATATTGTCATAGTGCTTAGGCAATGCCCTGCGCCGGTAACTTCATCATCACCGTCACCATGCCATCATGCTGACGAAACTCTCCCTCTTCCTCAACTGGATCAAGAGTTTGAGGGACGTCATCGAGCTGAACATGTGCTCAACACAGAGGTGCCGTACGTTCGGTACTTGGATCGGTTGGATCGCGAAGACGTTCGACTACATCAACCGCGTTACTAAACGCTTCCGCTTTCAGTCTACGAGGGTGCGTGGACACACGCTCCCCACTCGTTGCTATGCTTCTCCTAGATAGATCTTGCGAGTTCGTAGGATTTTTTGAAATACTATGTTCCCCAACACTACCTCTACCAAACCATCTACAAGCTTAGGTGACAAGTCAAGCTACAAGAATTTGACTACATTAAGTCATCCACTGATAACCCACAAGTGCAGGGGATCGCAACAGTTTTCGAGGGTAAAGTATTCAACCCAAATTTATTGATTCGACACATGGGGAGCCAAAGAATACTCTTAAGTATTAGCAACGGAGTTGTCAATTCAACCACACCTGGAAACTTAGTATCTGCAGCAAGATAGTTTAGTAGCAAAGTAATATGATAGTGGCGGTAGCGGCAATAAAAGTAACGATAGTGTTTTTGTAGTTTTTATAATAGTAGTAGCGGAAAAGTAAATAAGCAACTAGCAATATGGGAAAAACTCGTAGGCATTGGATCGGTGATGGGGAATTATGTCGGATGCAATTCATCATGTAAAAGTTATAACCTAGGGTGACACAGAACTAGCTCCAGTTCATCAATGCAATGTAGGCATGTATTCCGAATATAGTCATACGTGCTTATGGAAAAGAACTTGCATGGCATCTTTTGTCCTACCCTCCCGTGGCAGCGGGGTCCTATTGGAAACTAAGGGATATTAAGGCCTCCTTTTAATAGAGTACCGGACCAAAGCATTAACACATAGTGAATACATGAACTCCTCAAACTATGGTCATCACCGGGAGTGGTCCCGATTATTGTCATTTCGGGGTTGCCGGATCACAACACATAGTAGGTGACTATAGACTTGCAAGATAGGATCAAGAACACACATATATTCATGAAAACATAATAGGTTCAGATCTGAAATCATGGCACTCGGGCCCTAGTGACAAGCATTAAGCATAGCAAAGTCATAGCAACATCAATCTCAGAACATAGTGGATACTAGGGATCAAACCCTAACAAAACTAACCTAATTACATGATAGATCCCATCCAACCCATCCCCGTCCGGCAAGCCTACGATGGAATTACTCACGCACGGCGGTGAGCATCATGGAACTGGTGATGGAGGAAGGTTGATGATGACGATGTCGATGATCTCCACTCTCCGGAGCCCCGAACGGACTCCAGATCAGCCCTCTCGAGAGAGATTAGGGCTTGGCAGCGGCTCCGTATCATAAAACGCGATAATTCTTTCTCCTTGATTTTTCTCTCCCCGAAAGTGAATATATAGGATCCGGGGATACGTCGGTGGAGCACCAGGGGGCCCACGAGGCAGGGGGCGCGCCCTAGGGGGGCGCCCCCACCCTCGTGGACAGGGTGTGGGCCCCATGGTCTGGATATTCTTGCAGATATTTTTTATATTTTCCAAAATAAATCTCCGTGGAGTTTCAGGTCATTCCGAGAACTTTTTATTTCTGCACAAAAACAACACCATGGCAATTTTGCTGAAAACAGCGTCAATCCGGGTCAGTTCCATTCAAATTATGCAAGTTAGAGTCCAAAACAAGGGCAAAAGGGTTTGGAAAAGTAGATACGTTGGAGACGTATCATCCACCTTCTACGAACAACTTCAAGCCAAGAGCTTCATCATCTACAACTCCAACTGAGGATACCTCCAAGACGAGTTCCATCAAGTGTTTCAAATGCCAAGGATGAGGCCACAAGTCATTTGAGTGCAAGACCGTTCGCACCATGATCATCAATGACGACGGATCCTATGACTCAATGAGCGATGATGAGATGGAAGCCCTTGAGCATGTAGCTATGCATCGCCAAGTGAATGAAGATTAAGACCATCAAGTGTTTTGTGACAATGACTCGAGTCCCAATCTCGTTGTCTCCAAGGTCCTGACACTTCAACATCTTCAAGATGAAGATCAACGATGTCACATCTTCCACACCAAGGCCGACATCAATGGACGTTCTGTCAAGGTTATCATCGATGGAGGAAGTTGTCATAACTTGGCAAGTGAAGAGCTATGCGACAAGCTACAACTGGTCAAGACGAAGGACCATCATCCCTACAAGGTCCAATGGCTTAGCGACGCCGGAACTATTCGAGTCAAGCACACCGTGCTAGTGTCCTTCAAGATGGGCGCCTACGAAGACACATTGGAGTGTGATGTGGTGCCTATGTCCGTGTGCCACCTTCTACTCGGACGACCATGGCAGTATGATCGCGGAGTCACCCACAACGGACGGTCCAACCATTATAGCTTCAAGATGAAGGGCAAAGAGTTCATGTTACGTCCAATGTCACCAAGTCAAGTGGTCGCCGACAAACATGTATCTACCAACCATCGTGGAGAGAATGGTGAGAGAATGAACCACCAAAAGGAGAGTGAGAGCCACAAGCAAAATTTGAGCGCCTCCACGATAAGCGACAAGAAATAACTAGTGTTATTTGCCACCAAAAGTGAGATGAGAGAAGTGTGTGAGAACCCATCGAGCATCTTTCACCTTATGCTCCTATGCAAAGGGGAAGTAAAACCTACTAACACTTCACAACCTCGAACTTCAGTGTTGTCTCAAGTGTTGCAGGACTTCCAAGATGTCTTTCCCAATGAACTACCTCTGGGACTACCTCCTCTTCGCGGCATCGAGCACCGCGTCGACCTCATCCCCGGAGCACCTCTTCCTAACAAGGCACCATACCGCGTCAATTCGGAAGAGACCAAGGAGATCCAACGGCAAGTACAACAACTCACCAATAACAGACACGTTCGCGAAAGCATGAGCCCTTGTGCCGTTCCGGTAATCCTTGTTCCCAAGAAAGTTGATACTTACCACATGTGTTCGGATTGCCGTCCCATTAATGTTACCACCGTTAGATACTGTCACCCAATACCGCGCTTAGATGATATGCTTGATGAGCTTAGCGGAGCAACAATCTTTTCCAAGATTGACCTCAAAAGTGGCTATTACCAAATTCGCATACAAGAGGGTGGTGAGTGGAAAACTGCCTTCAAAACGAAGTTCGGGTTATATGAATGGCTTGTTATTCCTATGGGTTTATCCGAGGCACCCGACACATTTATGAGAATGATGCACTATGTTCTTAGGCCATACATCGACATCTTTGTAGTAGTCTACTTTGATAATATCCTCATTTTTAGCAAATCTTTAAAAGACCATGTGAATCATCTTAGCACCGTTTTGCAAACCCTCGGCAAGGAAAAACTTTATGCCAATATGGAAACGTGCAAATTCGATGTAGACAAACTTGTGTTCTTAAGATTTGTTGTGTTATCCAAAGGTGTGCATGTAGATGATACAAAAATTGAAGCTATTAAAACTTGGCCAATACCAACGAACTTGCATCATGTGCTTAGCTTCCTAGGCCTTGCCGGATTTTATCTATGCTTTGTTAAGGTCTTTAGCACGATCACTATGCCTTTGCATGCTTTGAGCAAGAAGAACACACCCTTTGTTTGGGGTCCTTCGCAAGACACCGCATTCAATGAGCTAAAAAACTTGCTTACTCAGGCACCCCTTCTTGCCTTACCCAACTTTGACAAAACTTTTGAGATACATTGTGATGCTAGTGGTACCGGCATAGGAGGCGTGTTAATGCAAGAAAAGAGTCCGATTGCGTATTTTAGTGAAAAACTTTCCGGAGCGCAACTTAACTACCCCATCTATGACAAAGAGCTCCATGCCTTACTGAGAGTTTTGTGTGTTTGGGAACACTATCTCCGACCTCATGAATTCATTCTTAACACGAACCATGAGATGCTCAAGTATCTTAAGGGTCAACCTAAGTTGAACAAGCGGCATGCTAAGTGGAGTGAGTTCATAAAGTCTTTTCCCTATGTCATCAAGTACATCAAAGGAAAAGAGAATGTTGTGGCGGATGCTCTTTCCCGCAAATGTATGCTTGTTACCCAACTTGAATTGAATGTTATTGGCTTTGAGGACATAAAAGACTTGTATGAGCATGATCCTTTCTTTGCAAATCCTTACGCCAAATGTGTGATGCACACTTCTTGGGAACGATATTATATCAAGGATGGTTATCTTATGAGAGCTAACAAACTTTGCATTCCCGATTCATCTCTTCGTTTGCTCCTTTCGCAGGAATCTCATGGAGGAGGACTTATGGGACATTTTGGAGATGACAAGACATTTGCGACGCTCTCCAAGAACTATTATTGGCCCAAGATATTCCGTGATGTCTCACGCTTCACCAACCGGTGCTCTACATGCCGCAATGCTAAGTCCAAAGCTCAATCCCATGGTCTTTACATGCCACTTCCGATTCCATATCAACCTTGGGAGGACATTAGCATGGACTTTGTACTTGGTTTGCCTAGAACTCAAAATGGAAAGGATTCCGTGTTTGTTATTGTGGATAGATTTTCCAAAATGGCTCATTTCATTACATGCAACAAGATAGACGATGCTTCACATGTTGCTAATCTCTTTTGTAGGGAAATCTTGCGCCTACATGGAGTGCCCAAGACGATCGTCTCGGACCATGACGTCAAGTTTTTGAGCTATTTTTGGAAGACTCTATGCGCCAAACTTGGCATCAAGCTGCTATACTCTTCGGCCTACCATCCACAAACGGATGGCCAAAGGGAGGAGACGAACCGAACGCTATCGACGCTTCTTCACGTGTTGATCAAGAAGAACATCAAGGAAGGGGAGCAATGCTTGCCCATCGCCGAGTATGCCTAGAACCACGCAATACACTTGACAACTGGCAAGTCCCCCTTCCAGGTCGTCTACGGCTTCAACCCTTTGTCCCCATTGGACATTCTCCCTCTACCTCTCCAAGAGCGCACCAACATGGATGCTAGTGCACGAGCAAGTTACCTCAAGAAGGTGCATGAAGATACAAGGGCTACGATAGAGCGACAAGTAAATTGCCTCGCCACCAAGCTCAACGTCAACAAGACACCAATGGTGTTCAAACCGGGAGATCTCGTATGGCTACATCTTCGCAAGGACCACTTCCCCCACAAGCACAAGTCCAAACTACTACCTTGAGCCGACGAACCCTTCAAGGTGTTTGCATGCTACAACAACAATGCTTACAAGATCGACATCCCACACAACAAGTACAATGTGAGCGATACCTTCAATGTCAAGGATCTCTCTCCTTTCCATGGTGATGAAGATTTTGATCCGAGTTCAGATCTCTCCCAAGGTGGGGGGAGATGATGTGGATCATCCCTCAAGCATCCCCATGGACATACCTACATCCCCTACGACACCACTTGGACCAATGACAAGAGCTCGTGCAAGGGCTATCGAAGATAAGGTGAACTCGCTCCTCTCCGAAATACCACTTTCACCGCATGAGACATGGCTACTACCTAAGACGGAAATACTATGCATGATCACGTACTTGGATGAAGGCCATGGTGCAGCTACACCCATTAGACAAGGTGGCAAGGACGGCAAGTTCAACCACCAAGAGAAGAAGTTGCCCGAAGAGCTACAGCCACCGGACGTCCGCCCCGCATAGGCTCCGGATAACCGCTATCCACCAGATGACCAGCGACCGGACGTCCGGCCACCTCCGGGCGCCCGTAATTTCACTATAGAACAAAATAGCGTAAATCCAAGGACTTTCGGACGTCCGGTCCCTCGCAAGCCACCGGACGTCCGCTACCTGTGCGCGCCCAACTCTTCCGGGCCGAGACCCATGTACCCTCTCGTGTCTCTAGACTATTTATAGACCTCCTCCTCCCTCTTTTTAGGGTGAGCATTGTGAGAGCTCATCTAGACTTAGAGCATTGCTCATCCTTAGTGGTTCATCTCTACAAGAGACCACTGCCTCTTCTGAGAAGATCCACATGGATTCAAGACCTCCCACGGGAGAAGATTCAAGACCTCCTCATGGAGAAGACTATCGTCACTTGTATCGTCCTTAGTTGATCGTGGATCATGTATCACTCTTTGTGTTTCTGGAACTAGCATATGTGTGACCTAAACTTGTTGATTTGAGTGTTTTTATCTTGTTCCTCTCGTGTTTTCCCTCGTGTTCTTTGTGTTCCTCCTCGGGATCCCTCCTTTTCGTGAAAGATCGGCCTATTATCGGGTTGTCCTCACATCACTTGTCCTCAAAATCTAAGTATTGAGAAGGTAAGATAGGATCATCAGGCCACGGTAACAGGCCCAGCTTTACAGCTATACGGGATAATGCAGGGCTAACCCGATCTAGGCCGATCTGAAAACACGAGGATAACGAGAGAAAACACCCAAATCAACAAGAAACAATCACACATGTGGTAGATCCAAATACATATTGAGATCACATAGTCCAAATCCAACAAAGTACGATACAAACGGTAGCTAGTTCATCTCCGCGAGGAGGACTTGAGGGGCCTTCCCATGAAGTGTCTTGAATCCAAGAGTGGATCTTCTTCAAACAGGTCGCTGATAACCCACACGTGTAGGGGATCGCAACATTTTTTGAGGGTAAAGTATTAAACCCAAATTTGTTGATTCGACACAAGGGGAGCCAAAGAATACTCTTAAGTATTAGCAGCCGAGTTGTCAATGCAGCCACACCTGGAAACTTAGTATCTGCAGCAAGGTAGTTTAGTAGCAAAGTAATATGATACTGGCGGTAGCAGCAATAAAAGTAAAGATAATGTTTTTGTAGTTTTTGTGATAATAGCAGCGAAAAAGTAAATAAGCAACTAGCAATATATGTAAATCTCGTAGGCATTGGATCGGTGATGGGAAATTACGTCGGATGTAATTCATCATGTAGAAGTTATAACCTAGGGTGACACAGGACTAGCTCCAGTTCATCAATGCAATGTAGGCATATATCTGAATATAGTCATACATGCTTATGGAAAAGAACTTGCATGACATCTTTTGTCCTACCCTCCCGTGGCAGCGGGGTCCTATTGGAAACTAAGGGATATTAAGGCCTCCTTTTAATAGAGTACCGGACCAAAGCATTAACACATAGTGAATACATGAACTCCTCAAACTATGGTCATCACCGGGAGTGGTCCCGATTATTGTCACTTTGGGGTCGCCGGATCATAACACATAGTAGGTGACTATGGACTTGCATGATTGGATCAAGAACACACATATATTCATGGAAACATAATAGGTTCAGATCTGAAATCATGGCACTCAGGCCCTAGTGTCAAGCATTAAGCATAATAAAGTCATAGCAACATCAATCTCAGAACATAGTGGATACTAGGGATCAAACCCTAACAAAACTAACTCGATTACATGATAGATCCCATCCAACCCATCACCGTCCAGCAAGCCTACGATGGAATTACGCACACACGACAATGAGCATCATGGAATTGGTGATGGAGGAAGGTTGATGATGACGATGGCGACGATCTCCACTCTCCGGAGCCCCGAACGGACTCCAGATCAGCCCTCCCGAGAGAGATTAGGGCTTGGCAGCGGCTCCGTCTCGTGAAACGCGATAATTCCTTCTCCTTGATTTTTTTTCTCCCCGAAACGGAATATATAGGACCTGGGGATACGTCGGTGGAGCATCGGGGGGCCCTCGAGGCAGGGGGCGCGCCCTGGGAAGGGGGCCCCCCCCCCCCACGCTCGAGGACATGGTGTGGGCCCCCCGGTGCAGATCTTCTTGCGGATATTTTTTATATTTTCTTAAATAATTCTCCGTTGATTTTCAGGCGATTCCGAGAACTTTTTCTTTCTGCACAAAAACAACACCATGGCAGTTCTGCTGAAAACAGCGTCAGTCCGGGTTAGTTCCATTCAAATCATGCAAGTTAGAGTCCAAAACAAGGGCAAAAGTGTTTGGAAAAGTAGATACGTTGGAGACGTGTCAACTCCCCCAAGCTTAAACCTTTGCTTGTTCTCAAGCAATTTAGTTGATAAACTGAAAGTGATAAAGAAAAACTTTGACAAACTCTGTTTGCTCTTGTTTTTGTAAATATGTAAGCTAGCATTAAGGTTTTTAACAAGATCATGAACTAACCACATCCACAATAACTTTCAGGTCTCAAGACTACTCACATCAATAGCATAATCAACTAGCGAGCAATAATAATAAACCTCGGATGACAACACTTCTCAAAACAATCATGATATGATTTAATAGGATGGTATCTCGCTAGCTCTTTCTGAGACTGCAAAACATAAATGCAGAGCACCTTTAAAGATCAAGGACTGACTAGACATTGTAATTCATGGTAAAAGAGATCCAGTCATGATCATACTCAATGCAAATTAATAGTAATACATGCAATGATAGAGGTGCTCTCCTACTGGTCCTCTTTGATAAGAGGATGATGACTCTGCATAAAAGTAAATAGATAGGCCCTTCGCAGAGGGAAGCAGGGATTTTTAGAGGTGCCAGAGCTCGATTTTTAAAGAGATATGAATAACATTTTGAGCGGTATACTTTCATTGTCAACATAACAACCAAGAATCTCGATATCTCCCATGCTACGCACATTATAGGCGGTTCCCAAATAGAATGGTAAAGTTTATACTCCCCCAACCACCAACAAGCAGACTCCACGGCTAGCCGAATCCACAGGTTACCGTCCAAACAAGCAACAACCCTGGGGGAGTTTTGTTTAATCATTATGATTTTGAGCATGGGACTGGGCATCCCGGTTACCAGCCATTTTCTCATGAATGATGAGCGGAGTCCACTCATCGTGAGAATAACCCACCTAGCATGGAAGATATAGACAACCCTAGTAGATACATGTCAGGCCCAAGATGCGATTCTATCCCGATCACGTGACACTTACGTGATTGGGGCACAACCGCATTTCGGGCGCTTAGCAAGATGGATATCATTACATCGTACCATTACATACATATATGGGAGATACAACAATACATACAAGTCACATGAATACAACATCACCAATACAAGGCATCCCAATACGGACGCGAACAATGAAAAAAACACGACATCCATCTGCTATCCCAGGCTGCCGACCCGGAACCTAACCCAAGACTGAAGAAGAAGAAAGAAATCCAACACAACGATCAAAGCTCTCACGTCAAGTCATCGGAAACCTGCACCTGCAACTGATGTTGTAGTATCTGTGAGCCACGAGGACTCAGCAATCCCATAACCATGGGTAACAAGACTATCAAAGCTTTATAGGTAGGAAGAGGTTAAGTGGTGAGGTTGCAGCAGCGGCTAAGCAAATATATGGTGGCTAACTTACGAGTACAAGAATAAGATGAGCATCTACGCAAACGGTCGCAACTAGTAGTGATCGCTAAAGATCCTGAACTACTTACGAGTCAAACATAACCCCACCGTGTTCTCTTCTCAAAACGAAAAGAGACAGTCACGGTTACTCACACAGTTGTGTGTTTTACTTCGGATCCTCTGTCAAGTTTTCTACAACCGGACATTAACAAATTCCAATCTACCACATAACCGCGGGCACGACTTTCGAAAGATCATAACCCTGCAGGGGTGTCCCAACTTAGCCCATCACAAGCTCTCACGATTAGCCGAAGTGATAAATATAATATCATCACCCCTTATCTTAGGGAAATCCGATTAGGCTCGGCATCCCGGTGCACAAGACATTTCGACAATGGTAAAACAAGTCCAGCAAGACCTCCCGGTGTGTCGACACCCTGATAGTAGCCGCGCGTATCTCGTCTCAGGCCACGACCGGATGGGTGATGCTACAGGTTATACCAAATACCTCGGGTTTCCCCAAGGCGGCCCTGCAGGACCCCCGTTTGGGACCAACACTATCAGCATTGGCCCCCATGTATGTAGAAGAATCCTCGGGTAGCGCTAACTCCCTATGCAATTTAATTAATTAATTAAGTTGTTATTATGAGCAAATTAAAACCAATGTTGGGCCTTGCTGGAGGAGTTTTATTCAAAGACGAACTGTCAAGGGGTCCCCATATACCCATCGTGTAAGGAACGCAAAATAAAGGAACATAATGTCGGTTTATCAGCGCCTAAGGTGGCATGAGTGGAACAAAACACCGAGCAAAAGGCCAAGCCTTCCACCCATGCCCAGTATATAGGTGTGTTAATAATAATAATAGATATTGTGATATTCCAACAACAAGTTCCCTCCTGGAACGATCTTCATCTTCACCTGCAACTAACAACACTATAAGAGGGGCTGAGCAAGCGGGTAACATAGCCAAACAATGGTTTTGCTAGGACGGTTTCAAAGGTTAGAGGTTTCATGGCAACAAGGAGAGGGGCTGACAATAAGATGGGTAGCGCGACATATAACGATAGCATCGAGACACTAAGCATGGCAATGATAGTAAAGGTATCCAAGGGTATGGTCATCTTGCCTGAGATCCCGCAAGGAAGAAGAACGGATCCATGAAAAAGACGAAGAAGAATCCTTGAAGAAGAACCACGGGAAGACGAACGAATCCTCACGATCGCAACGGAACAAGCACTAACGAGAAGAAGCAAGCAATACGGTGAACAAACCACTCAAGAACATGACAATATGCACTACCAAGTAGGATGCACGACAAGTCTACATATGATGCACAACAAGGCTATACAGGAAGCACAACATGGCAAGGTAGGAAGCACAGCAAAACAACACAAGTCTATATGATGCAATACATGGCAATGTATGATGCATGACAAGTCTATACAGGAAGCACAGAAAGTCTATACAGGAAGCATAACATGGCAAGGTAGGAAGCACAGAAAAACAAGACAAGTTTATATATGATGCATTAAATGGCAATGTATGATGCATGACAAGTGTACACAGGAAGCAAAACATGGCAAGGTAGGAACCACAGAAAACAACACAATTCTATATGATGCAATACATGACAAGGTATGATGCAAGACAAATCTATACAGGAAGCATAACATGGCAAGGTAGGAAGCACAACATGGCAAGGTAGGAAGCACAACATGGCAAGGTATGATGCAATACATGGCAACGGTGCAAGATGCACCCAAACATCAAGCAAACATACTTCAAACATGTTAACAAGATGATATTATGATTCTACATGCAAAATCACACAAGTTTCATATAAGGAACACTCAAAACGGAGCAACGGGCTAAAAGATACACATGAAGCAAGATATAACAACAAGCTGAAATTAACAGCCACATAGCAACTTTGGAGCAAGATATATATACTCTACAGCACTCAAACATGGCAACAAGAAGCATGGACATGAAGTAGACATATCCTACAACAAACAACTCCATTGGAGCATCTCCATAGGAGGCATGGATCAATAGCAACAAGCTACAACATTTTGATCATGACACTAAAAACCTGACAGCAATATTTTATAGCAACTTGGGAGCAAGAATTAAATAACCTACAGCAAGTCAAATGAGCAAGTAAGGACATGGATGGATAGCCAACAACATATATAGCAAGGAATGATCAATGCCCACCCCAAAACTAACATGGATTTCCCTAGGGCAACAAGCAAACATAGCATCAGGATATTACAGATTCCAGACTTAGTGAAATTTCACTAAGTGTTAAAACAGCAATAATAACATGGCATGTTTGCGAGCATGTTTAAGTCAACACAAGGCATATCATGGAAAGTTAAATGCACCACCTCAAAGACCACATCATGGAGATTCTAAAACACCAAGGCACGTGACATGGGAACAAACACATCAATAGCATCGAGCTCCTCAACTAGGCATCTCGTAACAAGTTTCAGAACATAACAGCCAAATGCAATTTTGCAACATAGATAAACATGGCAATATGAACTCAAACAAGCATGCTATAGCAACCAACATGTAGAGCATCTCATGATGAACATTTTGACATATCATTTGCATCATTTGGATAAACATGCACCAAGTTATCATATCTCAAACATAGCAACAAAATAACAAGTAGCGGCAGTTTATAACAAGTAGCACTCTTTCAACAGATATTAGAGCATATAGATGAACTCAAATGAGCATGGCACAATGAAACAAAGTGTAGAGCATATCACCACGATCATTTTGACATATCATACACTCAATTTGGACATACACACAAAAAGTTATTGGCAGTCAAAGATGCAACATTATATGCAAAATTTAGGGACTTAGCAGAAAAAGGGCAACCTCGGGAAACGGACATGTCCGAAGTGGACGGACACGTCTGACGAGCGGGGCCCTCGTGGCAGCGGCTCGGGGAGGAGCGGATCGGGCGCTGAAGGATCCGGGTTCGGGCGCTTAGGGCGGATCGGGGACCCGCCCGACCCAGACACGCGAGAGGCCGGCGGCGCTCGGGATCCGGCGACGGCCGGAGGGAGGTGCTGTGGCCGCAGCCCGGCGGCGGGGCACGGACGCCGAGGGACTTCGGCGGCGGGGAGCTGCGGAATCTGGCCGACGGCGAGCAGGAACCAAGGCGGCGGCGAGGTCCACCGGCGGCGGGGTGAGCGGGACGGCGGGGAGGCCTCGATGGCTTGCTCCGGCGAGGGAGGGAGCCGGGCTTCGGGAGCCTGCGGGGAGGCGAGATCTGCGGGGCGGCGAGAGCTGCGGGCGTCGGGCCTAGATCGCTGCCCGAGCGGGCCGGATCTGGGTCTCGCGGGCCCTAGCGGCGGGCACGCTGAGGGTGGAGGCGCGTGATGCCACGTGGAGCGCCCTCAGTGGCTGGCGGCGGGTATTTCGGCGGCTGGCGGCGCTGGAGGCTGGCGCGGCGACAAGTGGCGGCAGGGAGAGCGGCTGGGCGCGGAAAACGAGGTGGGAGAAGGCTGGAGGTTAGGGGAGACTAGGATTAGTCCATTTTTGGCATGGAGGGGCCTTCATATAGGGAAAGCCTAGGGTTTGGGGGGTTTTGGACCATTCCGGAGCCATCTGATCGCGATCCAACGGCAACGGAGCGAAGGGGGAATAGGCTGGGCCTAGGTGGGCTGTGTAGAGTAGGTTTCGGGCTACGAGGAGAGAAGGAAAAAGAGGCCCGCGGGGTTTTCGGAGACCGAAAACGTCCGACGAAA
The DNA here is from genome assembly GCA_902687465.1 of Secale cereale. Classification (NCBI taxonomy): domain Eukaryota; kingdom Viridiplantae; phylum Streptophyta; class Magnoliopsida; order Poales; family Poaceae; genus Secale; species Secale cereale. The sequence goes on from LR738713.1 coordinate 376,209,759, forward strand.
TAACCGACGACTAGTGCCGCTATATATATCCGTTGGGCTATCAAACGGACTCCTAATGCGATGAAATTTGGCAGGCGGCCTTTCTACACTATAATAAGACCACACGCCAAGTTTCAACCCATTCCGAGAACATTTTCCGGCCACTTATAAAATAAATATTCGGAGGCGCCGCGGGCGCGTGTGAGTGTGTCTGGGCTTAGAACGGACATCGGAAAGGAAGAGGGGACTCGGGCGGATGCAAGTTTTGAAAACATGCTGATGCAACACACATGATGACATGGCAAGATGCAACACGCAAGCAGATGACATGGCACTGACAACGAATAACTGGCTGACACCTGGCGCACCGGTCTCGGGGTGTCACAACACTCCCCTACTAACAAGAGATCTCATCCCGATATCTTAGGAACGAGACGGGAGAGAAAAGGAAGAACAAGTTCTTCGAGGACAAAAGAGTGAAGCCAAAGAATATTGAGAGGTTGAACAATTCGGAAGAAAGGATACAACGGAGATGAATGAAGTTGCAAAGACTTCGTTAACAAGAGGAACAGGAAATGCGACGAGAATCCAAAAGGTTGAAGGAATAAGAATGAATTCGAAACCACTCCGGTTAAAAGAGATAGAAAAGAAATCCCCACGAAGGAATTCTGCAGCACTCCGGTTGAAACTGAAAGAAATTGCACACCGGTTGACAAGAATGGAATAGAACGAGAACTTGAGAAGATGGAACGATCCCTGACGAGATGAACAAGACAATGCCTCCGGAAGAAATAAAGAATGGAATGAGAAGAAGGGGAAGAAGATGACAACTTCCATCATGAATGGATTGAAAGAACATCTTCAAGAGAAGACTTGAACGGATTTGTTGAGAAAATCACAACAAAAGAATAAGCTTGTTATGGACTTATTGAATTCATCCCAAAACTTGAGGTGATATTCTGCCGCAACGCAAAGATGGATTAGCTGAGAATGAAGAAAGAAATGCAAAACTCCATTTCAAAGAAATAGGGAGAATTATTTGCATCTCGGAACACAAAAGAATAATACTTGAGCTGCTCCGGAAGAATTAGATGGATATATGAAGAATGCATTTAATCATGATGAACCACCATGAAGAACTCCGGTAACAAAAGGGTGATGCTATAGAAATGACGGATGAAAGGAATAAGATTAAAGCCTTGCGATGATTTAGACGGGGTTCCGTCGAGATAGCCGAGAAAATTGAACTCCGGAAAGAAAAGAATAAAACACCTGAAACTAGAATTTATTCATCAAGAATAAACTCTGAAGGAAAGAATTAAACAACTCGACGAAAAGAATAAGAATTATGTCATGCTTATCCTCCATCAATTAAATTGATGAACAATGGATTCACATACTACTTATTCATGTTGAAAAGATTAAGAGGGATATTTTGCGAATTTGCGAGAATCTTCATGAAACACCGGTAAGATAGGAATGAATGAATGAATTGACATGATAGCACCGGAAAAGAACTGTCGAGCGAATCACCGTAAAGAATTGAAGTCGAGTGAAGAAAAGGAACGAACCACCGTGAAGAATTAAAATCAAGTGATGAAAGAGAACAAGCCACCGTAAAGAGTTGAAATTGAGTGAATACAATAGAATGAATCGCCGGGAAGAATAAGGCACTTGAGGAAATTGAATAACGAGAACGAAGAGATTGCGAACTGATTAAAGAATACTTGAATGAAGCACCGGACGAATGTGAGATGAACGAAGAGGCATCAAGAAGAATATTTAGAGGACGAAGTTGAAAACTGAGAACGAAGAAATCTTCTGAAATGATGGCCTTCGGAGGAACACACGAAAGAATTCATTAAATACTCCAGAATAATGAAAATAAGAAAGGTTGAAGCAAAGATGAAAACAATTAAAAGCAATCGTGAAGAAGGCACGTGACTGATGGAATCCATACTTACATCACAATTAAAAGAATTTCGGAACACTCCGGGAAATTAAAAGAGTCAGGTAAGATCCTGGGAAAGACATGTGGGTTATGAGCCCACCAAAGAGAAAACACGGTTGAAAAGGATCGAGAAGGAGATGATGCACCGGAACGATAGAACGACTCGAAGGAGGTAACAACCTTGAATTAATTAGAACACAAACGAATATCCTGAGATGCCTTCGGAACTCCGGAACAATTAATGGCGAGAGGAGAACGAGAGAATGGGAAAACATCTGAGCCGAGGGAAAAGAATATGACGAGCACCAGATACAAATTAAATTGAAACCACCAGAAAAGAATAAGAGGTGAAGAATATCGAACGAGATGAGAACTCATTGGAGAAGAAAAGAGATGAATGATGACGAGCTAGACGAGAATTCACCAGTTGAAATAATTGAGGAAAGAATGCAAATGATTGACACGAGTAGGATGGATACTCGGTTAAGGAATCCGGCTCCGAGAAGCACAAGGGTGGGCGGGTGGGAAAAAGAAAGACCACAACGGACGGGGAAAACAACACCGGTTAAAAGAACTGAGGTTGCACTTGCAAAGAAGAAGAGGGTTGAATCCACTTGACGAGAGATGCACCAGATGAAAGAACTAACAACGCAACGAACGAAAACTAACCACAAGATCCTAAAAAAAATTAAGGGGAAGAGGGGTAATTCCAAAAAACCTACGTCAAGATTCCTCACCAGAGCGACGAAGGGGTAGGGGAGTAAAAAGAATTCCTACTCTTTGATATAACTAGACTTCGAAAAAGTTTTCTTCTAGACTCAACAACGGCCAAGCTACGATCAATCAAGGGGGCTCCAATGGTCGGTCGAGGCTCCGATACCAACTTGTCAGGCCCAAGATGCGATTCCATCCCGATCACGTGACACTTACGTGATTGGGGCACAACCGCATTTCGGGCGCTTAGCAAGATGGATATCATTACATCGTACCATTACATACATATATGGGAGATACAACAATACATACAAGTCACATGAATACAACATCATCAATACAAGGCATCCCACTACGGATGCAAACAATGAAAAAAAACACGACATCCATCTGCTATCCCAGGCTGCCGACCCGGAACCTAACCCAAGACTGAAGAAGAAGAAAGAACTCCAACATAACGATCAAAGCTCTCACGTCAAGTCATCGGAAACCTGCACCTACAACTGATGTTGTAGTATCTGTGAGCCACGAGGACTCAGCAATCCCATAACCATGGGTAACAAGACTATCAAAGCTTAATAGGTAGGAAGAGGTTAAGTGGTGAGGTTGCAGCAGCGGCTAAGCAAATATATGGTGGCTAACTTACGAGTAAAAGAATAAGATGAGCATCTACGCAAACGGTTGCAACTAGTAGTGATCGCTAAAGATCCTGAACTACTTACGAGTCAAACTTAACCCCACCGTGTTCTCTTCTCAAAATGGAAAGAGACAGTCACAGTTACTCACACAGTTGTGTGTTTTACTTCGGATCCTCTGTCAAGTTTTCTACAACCGGACATTAACAAATTCCAATCTGCCACATAACCGCGGGCACGGCTTTCGAAAGATCATAACCCTACAGGGGTGTCCCAACTTAGCCCATCACAAGCTCTCACGATTAGCTGAAGTGGTAAATATAATATCATCACCCCTTATCTTAGGGAAATCCGATCAGGCTCGGCATCCCGGTGCACAAGACATTTCGACAATGGTAAAACAAGTCCAGCAAGACCTCCCGGTGTGTCGACACCCTGATAGTAGCCGCACGTATCTCGTCTCAGGCCACGACCGGATGGGTGATGCTACAGGTTATATCAAATACCTCAGGTTTCCCCAAGGCGGCCCTGCAGGACCCCCGTTTGGGACCAACACTATCAGCATTGGCCCCCCCTGTATGTAGAAGAATCCTCGGGTAGCACTAACTCCCTATGCAATTTAATTAATTAATTAAGTTGTTATTATGAGCAAATTAAAACCAATGTTGGGCCTTGCTGGAGGAGTTTTATTCAAAGACGAACTGTCAAGGGGTCCCCATATACCCATCTTGTAAGGAACGCAAAATCAAGGAACATAATGCCGGTTTATCGGCGCCTAAGGTGGCATGAGTGGAACAAAACACCGAGCAAAAGGCCAAGACTTCCACCCATGCCCAGTATATAGGTGTGTTAATAATAATAATAGATATTCTGATATTCCAACAACAAGTTCCCTCCTGGAACGATCTTCATCTTCACCTGCAACTAACAACGCTATAAGAGGGGCTGAGCAAGCGGGTAACATAGCCAAACAATGGTTTTGCTAGGAAGGTTTCAAAGGTTAGAGGTTTCATGGCAACAAGGAGAGGGGCTGACAATAAGATGGGTAGCGCGACATATAACGATAGCATCGAGACACTAAGCATGGCAATGATAGTAAAGGTATCCAAGGGTATGGTCATCTTGCCTGAGATCCCGCAAGGAAGAAGAACGGATCCATGAAGAAGACGAAGAAGAAGCCTTGAAGAAGAACCATGGGAAGACGAACGAATCCTCACGATCGCAACGGAACAAGCACAAATGGGAAGAAGCAAGCAATACGGTGAACAAACCACTCAAGAACATGACAATATGCACAACCAAGTAGGATGCACGACAAGTCTACATATGATGCACAGCAAGGCTATACAGGAAGCACAACATGGCAAGGTAGGAAGCACAGCAAAACAACACAAGTCTATATGATGCAATACATGGCAAGGTATGATGCATGACAAGTCTATACAGGAAGCACAGAAAGTCTATACAGGAAGCATAACATGGCAAGGTAGGAAGCACAGAAAAACAACACAAGTTTATATATGATGCATTACATGGCAATGTATGATGCATGACAAGTGTACACAGGAAGCAAAACATGGCAAGGTAGGAACCACAGAAAACAACACAATTCTATATGATGCAATACATGACAAGGTATGATGCAAGACAAATCTATACAGGAAGCATAACATGGCAAGGTAGGAATCACAACATGGCAAGGTAGGAAGCACAACATGGCAAGGTATGATGCAATACATGGCAACGGTGCAAGATGCACCCAAACATCAAGCAAACATACTCCAAACATGTTAACAAGATGATATTATGATTATACATGCAAAATCACACAAGTTTCATATAAGGAACACTCAAAACGGAGCAACGGGCTAAAAGATACACATGAAGCAAGATATAACAACAAGCTGAAATTAACAGCCACATAGCAACTTTGGAGCAAGATATATATACTCTACAGCACTCAAACATGGCAACAAGAAGCATGAACATGAAGTAGACATATCCTACAGCAAACAACTCCATTGGAGCATCTCCATAGGAGGCATGGATCAATACCAACAAGCTACAACATTTTGATCATGACACTAAAAACCAGATAGCAATATTTTATAGCAACTTGGGAGCAAGAATTAAATAAGCTACAGCAAGTCAAATGAGCTAGTAAGGACATGGATGGATAGCCAACAACATATACAGCAAGGAATGATCAATGGCCACCCCAAAAATAACATGGATTTGCCTAGGGCAACAAGCAAACATGGCATCAGGATATTACAGATTCCAGACTTAGTGAAATTTCACTAAGTGTTAAAACAGCAATAACAACATGGCATGTTTGCGAGCATGTTTAAGTCAACACAAGGCATATCATGGAAAGTTAAATGCACCACCTCAAAGACCACATCATGGAGATTCTAAAACACCAAGGCATGTGACATGGGAATAAACACATCAATAGCATCGAGCTCCTCAACTAGGCATCTCGTAACAAGTTTCAGAACATAACGGCCAAATGCACTTTTGCAACATAGATAAACATGGCAATATGAACTCAAACAAGCATGCTATAGCTACCAACATGTAGAGCATCTCATGATGAACGTTTTGACATATCATTTGCATCATTTGGATAAACATGCACCAAGTTATCATATCTCAAACATAGCAACAAAATATCAAGTAGCAGCAGTTTATAACAAGTAGCACTCTCGCAACAAAGATTAGAGCATCTAGATGAACTCAAATGAGCATGGCACAATGGAACAAAGTGTAGAGAATATCACCACGATCATTTTGACATATCATACACTCAATTTGGACATACACACAAAAAGTTATTGGCAGTCAAATATGCAACATTATATGCAAAATTTAGGGACTTAGCAAAAAAAGGGCAACCTCGGGAAACGGACATGTCCGAAGTGGACGGACACCTCTGACGAACGGGGCCCTCGTGGCAGCGGCTCGGGGAGGAGCGGATCGGGCGCTGGAGGATCCGGGTTCGAGCGCTCAGGGCGGATCGGGGACCCGCCCGATCCAGACACACGGGAGGCCGGCGGGGCTCGGGATCCGGCGACGGCCGGAGGGAGGTGCGGTGGCTGCAGCCCGTCGGCAGGGCACGGACGCCGAGGGACTTCGGCGGCGGGGAGCTGTGGAATCTGGCCGACGGCGAGCAGGAACCAAGGCGGCGGCGAGGTCCACCGGCGGCGGGGCGAGCGGGACGGCGGGGAGGCCTCGGTGGCTTGCTCCGGCGAGGGAGGGAGCCGGGCGTCGGGAGCCTGCGGGGAGGCGAGATCTGCGGGGCGACGAGAGTTGCGAGCCTCGGGCCCAGATCACTGCCCGGGCGGGCCGGATCTGGGTCTCGCGGGCCCTGGCAGCGGGGACGCTGAGGGTGGAGGCGCGCAATGCCACGTGGAGCGCCCTCAGTGGCTGGCGGCGGGTATTTCGGCGGCTGGCGGCGCTGGAGGCTGGCGCGGCGACAAGTGGCGATGGGGAGAGCGGCTGGGCGCGGAAAACGAGGTGGGAGAAGGCTGGAGTTTAGGGGAGACTAGGATTAGTCCATTTTTTGCATGGAGGGGCCTTTATATAGGGAAATCCTAGAGTTTGGGGGGTTTTGGACCATTCCGGAGCCATCCGATCGCGATCCAACGGCATCGGAGCGAAGGGGAAATAGGCTGGGCCTAGGTGGGCTCTGTAGAGTAGGTTTCGGGCTACGAGGAGAGAAGGGAAAAGAGGCCCGCGGGGTTTTCGGAGACCGAAAATGTCCGACGAAATAACCGGCAACTAGTGCCGCTATATATATCCGTTGGGCTATCAAACGGACTCCGGATGCGATGAAATTTGGCAGGCGGCCTGTCTACACTATAATAAGACCACACGCCAAGTTTCAACCCATTCCGAGAACACTTTCCGGCCACTTATAAAATTAATATTCGGAGGCGCCGCGGGCGCGTGTGAGTGTGTCTGGGCTCAGAACGGACAACAGAAAGGACAAGGGGACTCGGGCGGATGCAAGTTTTGAAAACATGCTGATGCAAAACACATGATGACATGGCAAGATGCAACACGCAAGCAGATGACATGGCACTGACAACGAATAACTGGCTGACACCTGGCGCACCGGTCTCGGGGTGTAACAATACATGAGCTGTTCGAGCATACAAAACAGAATTTCATTTGAAAGTTTAGAGTTTGGCACATACAAATTTACATGGAACAGCAGGTAAATACCGCATATAGGAAGGTATGGTGGACTCATATGGAACAACTTTGGGCTTTATGGAAGTGGATGCACAAGCAATATTTGTAGGATCGAAAGTATGTCTAGAGGGGGGGTGATTAGACTACTTGACAATATAAAAAATCTGCCTTTTGATCATGCAATGTTTTTGGCAGTTTCACAATTAAGATCAATTCAAGTATCACCCTACACATGCAATTCTAGAGTAATAGCAGCGGAAAGTAAATTGCACATGTAAAAGAGAGGTGGAGAAGATCAAACGCAGTTTGGTGACACGAAGATTTTTGTCGTGGTTCCGATAGGTGGTGCTATCGTACATCCACGTTGATGGAGACTTCAACCCACGGAGGGTAACGGCTGCGCGAGTCCACGGAGGGCTCCACCCACGAAGGGTCCACGAAGAAGCAACCTTGTCTATTCCATCATGGCCTACGCCCACAGAGGACTAGCCTTACTCGGGGTAGATCTTCACGAAGTAGGCGATCTCCTTGCCCTTACAAACTTCTTGGTTCAACTCCACATCTCAAAGATGGAGGCTCCCAAGCGACACCTAACCAATCTAGGAGGCACCACCCTCCAAAAGGTAATAGACGGTGTTGATGATGATGAACTCCTTGCTCTTGTGCTTCAAATGATAATCTCCCCAACACTCAACTCTCCTCACTGATATGGCTGTGGTGGAAGAAAGGTTTGAGTGGAAAGCAACTTGGGAAGGCTAGAAATCAAGTTTCATATGGTAGGAATGGAATGGCTTGATCTCAACACAAGGGTAGGTGGTTCACTTCTCAGAAAGTGTATGATAGGAGTGGTAGACTTTCTGATGGATCTCTCCACGAATGAAGAGGGGGTGGAGGGGTATATATACCCTCCACACAAAATCCAACCGTTACACACACATTTGACCAATCTCGGTGAGACCGAAGTGAAAACTCGGTCAGACCGAAAGTTCAAATATAGTGAACGTTGGGATTTTCGGTGGGACCGAAAATACCATCTCGGTGTGTCCGAAGTGAGTCAAAGGTTGGAGCTTGCCATCTCGGTGGGACCGAAATTAACAACTCGGATATTCCGAAGTGATGTCAATTGGTTACAGAAGGTTGGCAGTCCATTTTCGGTGAGACCGAAACTCAAAATCGGATGGACCGAGAAATTAGGGTTTGGGAGAATAACTGAGGTGGTTCATCTCGGTGGGACTGAGTTTGCAGAATCGGTTTGTCCCAGATTACTTATGAGTGTGTTAAGTAGTGAAGAGTGCTGATAGTTGAGGGAGCTAGATCACCAAGCACTTGAGCAACCAGATCATTAACACAACCTCATCCCCTTTTAATAGTATTGGCTTTTCCTAAGGACTCAATGTGATCTTTGATCACTAAACCAAAAATAGAGTCTTGAGCTTTTGCCAATGCTTGTCTTAGCATTTTGAGGGGTCCACTTCTTCAGACATTTCCATACCCATATCATCGAACTTCTCTGAAATGATTCTCAAGTAAATCTTAGTTCAATGATATATATGTTGTTATTAATTACCAAAACCACCCGGGGATTAGTTGCACTTTCAATCTCCCCCTTTTTGGTAATTGATGACAACATATAGATCAAAGCTTCGACAGAGGATATAATCAATGAATAATATCGTCGCTTTGAGAAGTATGTGATAAACAAGAGCTCCCCCTAAATTTGTGCATTATTTAAAATTTGCGTTTGAATGCAAATGCACAATCGATTAGGATTATGGGTCACTCTTCCATGTCACATACATCTTGGTGGAGCGCACAAAATGATAAGAATGAATAACATGCACTCAATCACCAAGACAAGAGTAAATAGCCATACAATAAGGAATAGCATATGATAAGCATTAAGCACACATTAAAGCATAGTATGACTAAGCACTCATTAAGGTAGCATCAAACGTAGTAGCAAGCACACTTAAAGTTTCGAAAGACCAAAAGAAACCAAAGTATCTCAAAGAAACCGGCAAAAGAACGAAAGACGAAAGAGCACTCTCTCTCTCGAATCCCTATGATCTATAACAATTTCTCCCCCTTTGGCAACAAGTTACCAAAAAGTTCGAAAAGGTATAGAGCTAAGCGTCACTGCGGGCTCTGCTGGCGGCTCCCGTCTGGGTAGATGTCGGTGTAGAGATAGCTGCATCGGCGAAGACTTCTGCTGATGTCTGCGCTGGAGGAGTGGATGCTGGAGCTGGAGCAACTGCTGGAGCTGTAGCTGGTGCTGAAGTGGTAGCCCTGGAGTCAGTCACTGGGATAGCTGCAGATCTGGATCCTCTCGGAACCGGAGCAGTCTGGCGATGAGAGTCCTGGACTAGATCATCCTGCATGAGCTCTGCTCTCTCCTGCCTTGTCTCCTCCATGTCTGCCTCAAGCTTGTTGACAGACACCTGAATCTCAGTTAGCTTCACGTCCAGAGCGTGGATCTTGTCCTCAACAATCCTCTCTAGGCTCTCCTGTGATTGCTCAATGCTGGCCAGGCGTTGTTCAATCCTCTGGGTAGCTTCAAGAATTTGTTCTCCAAAGCTCTTTGGCTTAGCTGCTGCTGCTGCCTCTTTGTCAGCTTTAGCCTTCTTCGCAGCTTCGATTTTGGCCTGTCCTTCAACTGAGGTGGGATCCTCTTCATCCATCACAACTACGTTGTCCTCATGCTCTGGCTGCAGTGGCAAGTGCTTCCTATCCAACATGAATTTGCCCGTGCCAAACTTGGCGTTGATGAGCATCTGAATCTGCGGGGCAAACCCACACGACCTCTTCTGGTCAGCTGCAGTCCTCTTAATGGTCTCTACCATCAAGTCCATCACCTTGAAAGGTGCCTTCTCATCGAGAATGTGCAGCATGTTGATAGAATAGCCTTGAATCATGCGGTGGTCTCCAGACTTAGGCATCAATGTATGCCTCAGAATAGTGTTAGTGGTGGTCAGACCTGCCTGGAGATAGTACACTGAGCCAAGCTTCCATCCTTCCAAATCAGCAGCCGGGATCTCCTTGTACATGTTCTTCATGGAATCATGACTCTTCTTAGGAATCCCATAGACATCAATGTCGTCCTCTCTCGGCACTGGAGCGTTCAGAAGTTCTGCCCATTCTTCAACAGTCGAAGAAAACCTTTGACCTTCAGTCATCCAGGTGATCTTGCCATCAGGATAGAAGTGGGCTGTGGCGTAGAACTGCATGATCATCTCGTCATTCCAAGCTGTCAGCTCTTGACCCACAAAATCAGCAACTCCACATGCAGTAAAGCTCTCATGCACATGGGGAAAGAAGTCCCGGTGCTCTTCACTGTCAATATACTTCCAGTCAACATACCTGGTGTCAGCAACAATGGGCTTCTTATCCATCAGCACGGTCTCATAGAAATCCTGCTGCTCTCTGGTGTGGAATCTAGGGTCCACAGCAGTCCTTCTCCTTACAGCATATGGATCAGACTGTCTCCATAGCCTGAGACCTTTGTCCTTCCTTGCCTTCATGTCCTCAGCATGAGGATGAGCATCATTGTGGAGTGGCAACTTGGGACGGAGCTTAAGCAACACATGCTCTTCATCTGATTCAGACGGTGGCATCTCACCTTTGTTCTTCTCAGAAGCTGGAATGCTTCTGGTTGTTCTCTTGGGCTTGGCTGGAGCTGCCTTGGCTTGAGCAGGCTTCTTGGGCTTAGAGGAGGCTTGAGCCCGAATAGCATCACCCATGAACTTAGCTTTCTGAGGAGGAGGCTGGGGGTGCATCTTCTTCTTCTTCTTCTGCAGCATCAACTTGAGGTTCAGCATATACTACCCTCTTCCTCTTGGAAGTCTTCTTCACCTTGCTTGGAGCAGGCTCTTCCAAGTTGAGCTTCTTTGCAACTGCTGACTGCTTTACTTTGCTTGTGCCTTTCCTTGACTGCTGCCCTTGGTGCTCTTTGGCAACCACATTCCTCTTTGGCTTGGAGGTAACTTCCTCAGCAACAAAGTCAGAGTCCTCATCATCAGAAGTTCTCTTCTTCCTGGTTCTGGTGGCTGCAGGAGGCAAACCACTAGGGGTGCTCCTCTCACCATCATCACTGGAGCTGCTAGCAGGACTTGTATCTGCCTCTGGAATCTCAGCAAAAGGTGACTCAGACCTGTTCTGGCTGTCACTGACATCTGACATGGCTGACAACCTGTGAAAAGATAAGGTATAGGCAGAGTAGAAGAGTTATCACAACTGCAGAGGTTTTTGCAAAAAAAATGAGTTCAAAACTTAGTTTTGAGTTTTCACAGAATGTATTTCGGTGAAACAGATTTTAAGTTTCGGTGAAACCGAAGTGTTCAACAGAAACCTGCACACCACTTTCGGTCAGACCGAAATGGGTTTCGGTCCTACCGATAACTTAGGGTTTCACTGAAACTATGTTTCGGTCATTCCGATTTGCACAACTCGGTTAAACCGAATGATGCAGTGCAATGGCCAGAGGCCAAATCGGTCATTCCGAGTTTCAAAATCGGCTTCACCGAGATGCGTTCCGTGGAAACCTAAACCTAAGAATTTTGCTCGAAACTAGAGGATCTGAACTAATGTATAGGGAATATCTCAAACGTGGATTGAATCATGGCAAGCCTATCGTGCAAGAATCGGATGGGGAGCACGAAAGGGATCGGGATACACCCTAACTTGTTGGTGTCCCTCTACGGCGGCAACGGTGGAGATGATTACCGTTGACGGCGGCGGAGACCTGCGGCGAGGGCGCACAGGCGACGATGGCGACGATCCGTAGACCAGGGCGACGGCAGCAGGGGTTTTGGGGGCGAACGGTTTGAGGAATTAAATCGCGCGCAGCCCTCAGGTATATATAACCCCATGCTGTCGGTGGGACCGAGTTGGAAAACTCGGTGTCACCGAGATGTATAACTGCTGTGCAGTTACGCATATCGGTCAGACCGAGATTTTGAACTCGGTTTCACCGAGATGAAACCTAGATCAGTCTAAGCGTTTCGGTTGGACCGAGATTGAGAAGCCGGTCAGACCGAAATGGACTTAGAAGGTTTTGGAAGTCAGCCTTAGACGAATCGGTGGCTCCGAGTGCTCCTCACTCGGACTGTCCGAAAAAGACTTGTTCAAAGTTGTGATATGAGCATGAATAGAATTTGAGACAAGAAAGCATAGATAGCTAGGGAAGGTGCTTAGGCATTCTTGTCCATCCATTTGGCCAGAAAAATCAAAACAATCAAAACAACAAATGGATGTCCTTGAATGGATAAAATCATGCATTCAACATGCTCACACAATAAGATAGCAACTGAAATATGTGTCAAACATGCACAACCAACACTCTAGCTACTAGCACACAATTTGTCGATGACTAGGTCATCTATATATGAGTATATTGACTTAGGAGCCAAATGAGAACATTTGATCATAGGTCATACTCATCGTTTAAGCACAAGTGGGGTTACCACTTTTACATAAAGCATTTATGTGTTCACATCATTTGGAGATGCTTTAGCTCAATTTTTTAGAGCAAAGCTCCCCCTAGATGTGAGAACCCCTTTTAAAGGGTCAAACTATCCTTGGGTTGTCGTAGAAGACTTCATGTAGATGTTGAAGATGTGGATGCTCAATGTTGATGCAGATCATCAAGAGTTGGGAGCTATCCTTTGGATTAGGGCACTTTCAATACCTACATGGGTTAGTCCCACAAGGAACAAACAAGAATATCCATAGACATAGAGTGAAGTTCACAAAATATGATGTCCATGAAAGCAATGATTACCTTGTCCCTTGACTTACCAACAAGAGGGTTTGTGATTCCATGAACTAGTGCATGATGTGGAAGTTGATTGCACAAGTTCTTTGCCAAAATGAATATGAGTGAAGTATGTTGGCGGAGTCACCCTCAAGAACCTTCTAGTTCTTCTTCTTTGGGATCCACATCATCTTGATGGGAATCCTTGGTGTTGTAGTTGAGCTTGATGAAGTAGAACTTGATGTGTCCTTGGGAACCCACTTGACCATGGCTTGAGGTGCTTCAATGAATGCATCAATTTCCTCTTGAAGCTTGTCCTTGGCCTTTAGCTTGTGGTCTTGTGGTGGAAGGTCATCTTGAGCTTGTTCCACATTGGAAGAATTAGGATCATACTTCTCCTTTTGTGAAACAAACTGTGGAGTAGGGTATTGACCTTCTTCCCACTCAACACCTTCGGCGTTGAACTTTCGCTCAAAACCAATCCCTTGATTCTTCCGGTGTCTTCCTTGTTTGCGAACAATCTCCTCAAAGTTCTTGCTTCCGGCAAGACTCTTGTAGACACCTTTCTCTATGATTTCCTTCAATAAGCTATTTTCTTGCTCAAGTGTAACTTGGCTTGAAACATTGTTAGTGGAATCAAGAGAACTACTAGAAGCAACAATATTGGATTTAACATTGTTATTGTTACTACTAGAGGAAGAATTTTTCTTATGCTTGTCATGCTTAGTCTTAATAGGTGGCAAGAAATTAGACAAGAGAAGTCGTTTGGCAAGATATGAAGAACTCTTCTTTCGAAGATCGTCATTGATCGCTTTTAGAAACTCATGTTCTTGCTCTAGAGTGAGCTTCTCGAAGCGTAGCTTCTCATGAGATCTTAGGAGCTCTCTATGATCTTCTTGAGTTGTTTCATGAGCTAACTTAAGAGTGTTTAGTTCTTTAGTTAGACGCTCAATCTCCTTCATAGCATTGTCATTTGACTCTTCTCGACTATAAAGACTACTAGCGTTTTCATCATTACTAAGCTCACTAGATTTATCATGCAAGAGCTCATCTTCACCAAGTAAGTCATCCTCATCACTATCAAAGTCAATGAATTCAGGGTGTGTTACCTTGGGGCCTTTAGCCATGAAGCATCTTCCAATTCCCTCATTTGGTGAATCAAATAAGTCGTAGGAGTTGGAGTTGGAGGATACGAGTGCAAGTCCGGCAACACCTTCATCTTGACTATAGTCGGAGTCGGAGTGATAGCTTCCATCGGATTGATTGTCGGAGTCGGAGCCGGAGACCCATTCACCTACATGAGCTTGATGTCTTCTTCTTGTGTAGCTCCTTGATGACTTGTCTTTCCTCTCCGAATCCTTGCTTCTCCGAGAGGGTCTTCGTTCATAACGATCATCTCTACTCCTTCTCTCTCTCCGAGGTGACTCATCTCTTGCTCTTCTTCTTGGAGATTCTTCTCTTCTCTTGTGGGGAGCCGTACACTCATTTGAGAAGTGTCCGGGTCTTCCACAATTGTAGCAGTTTCGATCACGACTAGAAGATCTCTTTTCATCATATGATCTAGACTTTGAGCTTCTTCTATTCTTGTAGAACTTGTTGAAGTTCTTGACCATTAGGCTTATCTCTTCATTGGAAATTAGCTTGTCACTTGAGGTAGTAGGAGCATCACTTGTAGCTTTGTAAGCACCACTTGACTTGTTGTGAAGCTCTTCCTTATCCTTAAGTGTCATCTCATGAGCAACAATTCTTCCAATGACTTCAGTTGGCTTGAGGGTCTTGTAGTTTGGCATCATTTGGATCAAAGTGCACACGGTGTCATACTTTCCATCCAAAGCTCTGAGAATCTTCTTAATGATGAATCAGTCGGTCATTTCTTCGCTTCCTAAGCCGGCAATCTCATTTGTGATGAGAGCAAGCCTAGAGTACATTTCAGCGACTCCTTCACCATCCTTCATCTTGAACTTGTCAAGTTGACCTTGAAGAATATCTAGCTTTGATTCCTTCACAGATTCAGTACCTTCGTGCATTTCAACCAAAGTATCCCAAATCTCTTTAGCATTCTCAAGACGGCTGATTTTGTTGAACTCTTCGGGACACAAAGCATTGAAGAGAATGTCACAAGCTTGAGCATTGTTTTGCAACATCCGCAACTCTTCCGGTGTAGCTTCGCGATCCGGAACTTTTCCTTCTTCAAAGAAATCACCTTGCATACCAACACAAATAATGCCCCATGCGGCTGGGTTATGACCAAGAATATGCATTTTCATTTTATGCTTCCAACTAGCAAAATTTGTACCATCAAAGTAAGGACCTCTACGATAATTACCCTCACTAGATGCCATACTCTCCTAGGTTGTGAAACCAAGCTTATGGAGTCCAATGCAATGGAAACCAAAACAATGGAGACCAAAGCTCTGATACCACTTGTAGGATCGAAAGTATGTCTAGAGGGGGGGTGATTAGACTACTTGACAATATAAAAAATCTGCCTTTTGATCATGCAATGTTTTTGGCAGTTTCACAATTAAGATCAATTCAAGTGACACCCTACACATGCAATTCTAGAGTATAAGCAGCGGAAAGTAAATTGCACATGTAAAAGAGAGGTGGAGAAGATCAAACGCAGTTTGGTGACACGAAGATTTTTGTCGTGGTTCCGATAGGTGGTGCTATCGTACATCCACGTTGATGGAGACTTCAACCCACGGAGGGTAACGGCTGCGCGAGTCCACGGAGGGCTCCACCCACGAAGGGTCTACGAAGAAGCAACCTTGTCTATTCCATCATGGCCTACGCCCACGGAGGACTAGCCTTACTCGGGGTAGATCTTCACGAAGTAGGCGATCTCCTTGCCCTTACAAACTTCTTGGTTCAACTCCACATCTCAAAGACGGAGGCTCCCAAGCGACACCTAACCAATCTAGGAGGCACCACCCTCCAAAAGGTAATAGACGGTGTTGATGATGATGAACTCCTTGCTCTTGTGCTTCAAATGATAATCTCCCCAACACTCAACTCTCCTCACTGATATGGCTGTGGTGGAAGAAAGGTTTGAGTGGAAAGCAACTTGGGAAGGCTAGAAATCAAGTTTCATATGGTAGGAATGGAATGGCTTGATCTCAACACAAGGGTAGGTGGTTCACTTCTCAGAAAGTGTATGATAGGAGTGGTAGACTTTCTGATGGCTCTCTCCACGAATGAAGAGGGGGTGGAGGGGTATATATACCCTCCACACAAAATCCAACCGTTACACACACATTTGACCAATCTCGGTGAGACCGAAGTGAAAACTCGGTCAGACCGAAAGTTCAAATATAGTGAACGTTGGGATTTTCGGTGGGACCGAAAATACCATCTCGGTGTGTCCGAAGTGAGTCAAAGGTTGGAGCTTGCCATCTCGGTGGGACCGAAATTAACAACTCGGATATTCCGAAGTGATGTCAATTGGTTACAGAAGGTTGGCAGTCCATTTTCGGTGAGACCGAAACTCAAAATCGGATGGACCGAGAAATTAGGGTTTGGGAGAATAACTGAGGTGGTTCATCTCGGTGGGACTGAGTTTGCAGAATCGGTTTGTCCCAGATTACTTATGAGTGTGTTAAGTAGTGAAGAGTGCTGATAGTTGAGGGAGCTAGATCACCAAGCACTTGAGCAACCAGATCATTAACACAACCTCATCCCCTTTTAATAGTATTGGCTTTTCCTAAGGACTCAATGTGATCTTTGATCACTAAACCAAAAATAGAGTCTTGAGCTTTTGCCAATGCTTGTCTTAGCATTTTGAGGGGTCCACTTCTTCAGACATTTCCATACCCATATCATCGAACTTCTCTGAAATGATTCTCAAGTAAATGTTAGTTCAATGATATATATGTTGTTATTAATTACCAAAACCACCCGGGGATTAGTTGCACTTTCAGTATTCCCGCTTAGTACATGTGAAGGCTAGAAGGAGACTGGGAAGCGACCAGCTAGAGAGCAACAACGGTCATGAACATGCATTAAAATTAATCAACAATGAATGCAAGCATGAGCAGGATATAAATCACCATGAACATAAATATCATGAAGGCTATGTTGATTTGTTTCAACTACAGGCGTGAACATGTGCCAAGTCAAGTTACTTAAATCGTTCAGAGGAGGATACCACCCATCATACCACATCACAACCATTTTAATATCATGTTGGCACGCAAGATAGACCATTATAAACTATCAGCTAATTAAGCATGGCATAAGCAACTATGATCTCTAATTGTCATTGCAAACATGTTTCATTCATAACAAGCTGAATCAAGAACGACGAGCAATCATATTTACGAAAACAAGAGAGGTCGAGTTCATACCAGCTTTTCTCATCTCAATTAGTTCATCATATATCATCCTTATTGCCTTTCACTCGCACGATAGAACGGTGTGGAAAATAATGATAGTGCACGTGCATTGGACTAAGCTGGAATCTGCACGCATTTAATACAAGAGAGAAGACAAGGTAATATGGCTCAAAGTTAAATTAACAACAAAGCATATGAGAGCCACTAAGCATTTTCAATCATGGTCTTCTACTCTTAACCCCTAAAGAAAAGAAAAGAAACTATTTACACGGGAAAGCTCCCAACAAGCAAAAGAAGAACGGGAAATCTTTTGGGTTTTCATTTTTAGTTACTACTACAAGAAAAGAAAGTAAACTAGCTGGAAGCTACAACTAATATTTTTTTATTTTTCTGAGTTTTTCTAGCACACAAGAAAAAGACTAAGAAAAAGAAATTGAAACTAAGCATGGATGGTACAGTGAAATAGTGTGAGCACCGACAACTAGAATAGGTGTGAACATGAAAGTAAGTAGGTGAGAAACACGTACTCCCCCAAGCTTAGGCTTTTGGCCTAAGTTGGTCTATGGCCGGGGATCGAAGGCACTCCCATCCAGTGTACTGAGATGTGTCCTCTAGGCGCCACTGGTTGGCGAGCTCGTCCAGCTCCCACCCATAAACAGATTGACGGGAAGGATCAAGTGGTGGTTCTGGCTCTGGCTCTGAAGCTTGTGCCTGGCCTTGGTACTTGTAGAAGATATCTGAGGTGATGAGGAATACGCATGTAGATAGATCAAACAAAGAAGGTGCAGGCAAGGTAACAATTTCACAGTATATTTCATCGAACCTCAATTTATAATGGAGCTGCATATTTTTGTCCTTAACAATAAAGTCATGAGCTACCATGCTCTTGTAGTCTAGATAAACAGGGGCAAGCAATTTTTCTTCCTTCTCATGGTGCCTAATTGGTATATTAAAATGTTCAGCAAGGCGAGAAGAAAAGATGCCTCCAAAGACGGGCCCTCTTGAGCGGTTAAGACTCAATCGTTTGGCAACAACGGCGCCCAAGCTAAAAGTTGTGTCACGAAACAAAGCATGGCGTAAAATGATAATATCAGGGGCACTGAGATTTCCACTGTTCCCGCGACCAATTAAACACCTACTAGCAAATAAAGCAAAGTAGCGCAGAACAAGGAAGTGTATACTAGTGATTCTTGCCCCTGCAACTTGTCTAGTTTCACCTACCGCTATCATATCAATAAACCCTTTGACGCCTTCATGACGTGGTTCATCGAGTCTACCTCCAAAGGGTACTTTGCATATTTCGCAAAAATCTAAAAGTGATATCTCCTTACTCACATGATATAAGCGAAACTCCACCGTAGGTGGTGTTTTCCTAGAATGAAAATGAAAACTTTGCGTAAAAATATTGGTGAGTAAGAGATACTGTTCTTTTTGGTCGTTGAGGAAGTCGGTGAGGCCTGCATTATTCGCCATCCAATAAAAGTCTTCATAAATACCGGCGGACATCATGAAATCATTACAAGGCCATTCCCATGGTCGAACTTCCGCCATGCGAGGAAGATGATAATTGGGCTTCTTATTTTCTTATTTCTTCTTCTCCTCTGAGCTCTTGCTGGAAGAGCCCCTCAATAATCTTTTTAACATTTTCCTTTTATGAAAATTTCTGAAATTTTTAGTAACTCACAATAAAAGTTAACCAAACTCAATAAGAATGATAGCAACAACTCCTATAAGTGCCTAGAAGCTATATCATGCATTAGAACCACTTGGGACCAAGAAAATTTGACATGCAAGCTCAAGAACAAGGTCACCACAACAGCACAAATTTGCAACAAATAAAGCACTGGAACAAAAACTAATTGGACCAATGGAGGAGTCACATACCAAGGAACAATCTCCCAAACAGTTTGGTGAATGGTGCTTTGAACAAGGAGATCGAAAATGGTAGCAAAATGAGCTAGAACTCGGGTTTGAGTTGGTTGGGGATTTTTTTGGGAGGAAGAAGAAGAGCATGGGTGAAAGGATAAGTGGAGGGGGGCCACATGGGGCCCTCGAGGCAGGGGGGCGCGCCTTGTGCCCTCAAGGCCACGTGCTGGCTCCCCTCGCTCTGTGTTCAGTGCCATATTTTCTTAAATATTCTAGAAAAAAATCATATTTCATTTTCATGGCATTTGGAGAACTTTTATTTTCGGGATATTTTTTATTGCACGGATAAGTCTAGAAACAAACAGATAATGCTATTTTTCTTTTATTTAACCTAATTAACGGAAGTAAAAGGAGGGTACAGAAGGTTTATGCTATCTAGATTCACCTATCCCATGCTCATCAAAAGGAATCCATTAACAAGGTTGATCAGGTCTTGTTAATAAACTCTTTCCGAGTAACATGAAACCAGAGAATTTTCGAATACCACTATGTTACCTCAATGGGGATATGTATGTCCCCAACAATAAGAATGTCATATGCCTTCTTGATAGTAGGAATAGGAAACTCAAAACCTCCAATAGTAATTGTTGAAGTTATTCCAATATAATTGATACTATAGACCTGAGGTTGTTTCCTCGGAAAGTTTACCGTATGCTCATTACCATTGACATGAAAAGTGACATTGCCTTTGTTGCAATCAATAACAGCCCCTGCAGTATTCAGAAAAGGTCTTCCAAGAATAATAGACATACTATCGTCCTCGGGAATATCAAGTATAAAAAAGTCTGTTAGAATAGTAACATTTGCAACTATGACAGGCACATCCTCACAAATACCGACATGTATATCAGTTGATTTATCGGCCATTTGCAAAGATATTTCAGTAGGTGTCAACTTACTCAAGTCAAGTCTACGATATAAAGAGAGAGGCATAACACTAACACCGGCTCCAAGATCACACAGAGCAGTTTTAACATAGTTTCTCTTAATGGAGCAAGGTATAGTAGGTAATCCTGGATCTCCTAATTTCTTAGGCAATCCACCCTCAAAAGTGTAATTGGCAAGCATGGTGGAGATTTCTACTTCAGATATCTTTCTTTTGTTCGTAATAATATCTTTCATATACTTGGCATAAGGATTTGTTTTAAGTACATCAGTCAAACGCATACGCAAAATGATAGGTCTAACCATTTCAGCGAAGCGCTCAAAATCCTCATCATCATTTTTCTTGGATGGTTTCGGAGGAAAAGGCATGGGTTTCTGAACCCACGGTTCTCTTTGCCTGCCGTGCTTCCTAGCAACAAAGTCTCTCTTATCATAACGTTGATTCTTTGATTGTGGGTTATCAAGATCAACAGCAGGTTCAATCTCTACATCATTATCATTGCTAGGTTGAGCATCATCATGAACATCATCATTAATATTACCACTAGGCTCATGTTCATTACCAGATTGTGTCTCAACATCAGAAACTGATATATCATTGGGATTCTCAGGTGGGTGAGCTAAAGGTTCACTAGAAGCATGCAAATTTCTATCATTTTTCTTTTTCTTCTTCTTAGAAGAACTAGGTGGATCTAAATTAGCTCTCTGAGAATCTTGCTCAATTCTCTTAGGGTGGCCTTCAGGATACAGAGGTTCCTGAGTCATTTTACCACCCCTGGTAGCAACTCTAACAACATAGTCATTATTCTTACTATTTAATTCATTGAGCAAGTCATTATGAGCCTTAAGTACTTGTTCTACTTGAGTGGTGACCATGGAAGCATGTTTACTAATAAGTTTCAGTTCACTATTAGCACTAGATAGATAATCACTCAAGCATTCAATCATATGAGCATTGTGTTGTAATTGTCTACCAACATAAGCATTGAAGTTTTCTTGTTTCACAATAAAATTGTCAAACTCATCTAAGCATTGGCTAGCAGACTTATAACCAGGAATATCACCTTCATCAAATCTATAAAGAGAATTTACCTTTACTACCTGTGTCGGATTATCAAGACCATGTATTTCTCAATAGGCGGTAAATTCTTAACATCTTCAGCTTTAATACCTTTTTCTTTCATAGATTTCTTTGCCTCTTGCATGTCTTCAGGACTGAGAAATAGAACACCTGTTTTCTTCGGAGTTGGCTTAGGGGCTGGTTCAGGAAGTGTCCAATTATTTTCATTGGCTAGCATATTATTCAATAGTAATTCAGCTTGTTCCACTGTTCTTTCCCTGAAAATACAACCAACACAACTATCCAGGTGGTCTCTGGAAGCATCGGTTAGTCTATTATAAAAGACATCAAGTATATCATGCATCTCAAGAGGATGATCAGGCAAAGCATTAAGTAACTAGAGAAGCCTCCCCCAAGCTTGTGGGGGACTCTCTTCTTCAGTTTGAGCAAAGTTATAAATTTCCCGTAAGGCGGCTTGTTTCTTATGAGCGGGAAAATATTTAGCATAGAAGTAATACATCATATCCTGGGGACTACGCACACAACCAGGATCAAGAGAATTATACCAAGTCTTAGCGTCACCCTTTAACGAGAAAGGAAATAGCTTAAGGATATAGTAGTAACGAATCTTTTCATCGTTGGTCAACAGGGTGGCTATATCATTCAACTTAGTAAGTTGTGCCACAACAGTTTCAAACTCATAGCCTTGGAAAGGATCAGATTCAACCAAAGTAATTAACTCATGATCAACAGAGAATTCATAATCCTTATTAGTGACACATATATGTGAAGTAGCAAAAGCAGGGTCATGTTTCATTCTAGCATTCAAGGACTTTTCTTTCAGCTTAGCTAATAACTTCTTAAGATCATATCTATCATTGCAAGCAAGAAAGTCTCTAGCGGTTTCTTCACCCATAACATAACCCTCAGGCACAACAGGCAATTCATATCTATTGGGAGTAGTTTCATCATCACTTTCATAAATATCATCAACATTTGCACTCTCCCTAACCTTAGCAATTTGTTCATCTAGAAATTCACCTAGTGGCACAGTATCAGGCATAGAGGTAGTTTCCTCATACATAGCAGAAGTAGCATCATCAAGAACATACGACATATCAGATTCAATAGCGGGAGTAGGTGTCGCAAGTTTACTCATAACAGAAGGAGAATCAAGTGCAGAGCTAGATGGTAGTTCCTTACCTCACCTCGTAGTTGAGGGTAAGATCTTGGTTTTTGAGTGATACGTCAAAAACGTATCTATAATTTCTGCTTGCTCCATGCTTCTTTTGTGTGTTATTGCTATGATATTTATGCACTTCCATACACTTTTGATCATATTTGGACTAACCTATTAACTCAGTGCACCCCAGTGCCAGTTTCTGTTCTCTGCTATTTTTGTATTTCAGGTTTTCCCATTACTTAAATTGCCAAAAAAAATCCGGGAAAAATATATAAAAAATCAGTGCTCCAGAAGCTTCCACGCGCCAGAAGTGGGGCCAGAGGGGAGCCAGGGGCAGCCCAGGCGGCCAGCCCATGCGGCCCCACCCCTGGCCGCGCCGGGGGGGCGCCTGGGCCCCCCTCTCCGCCTCTGGTGACCCCCTTTGGCATATATTTATCTCCCGTCACGGAAACCCTGATTGCAGAGCCCTTTTCTCCAGAAGCTATTCCGATCTCCGCCGCCATCGCCACCAAGTTTCGGGGGACCAGAATTCCTGTGCCGGCATCCTGCCGGGACGGGGAAGTGCCCCCGGATTCATCTCCATCGACGTTGCTTCCTCCCTCCATGATGCGGGAGTAGTTCCTCCTCGGGGCTGAGGTTTCTACCCGTAGCTATGTGGTCAATTCTCTCTCCCATGATGTGATCTTCATTGTGATCATAGGCTATGTTAATCTAGGGTGATCCCATGATATTTCCCCTTCCTCTATGTATTGGATTGATGTACTCACTTGTCTTTATCTAGTATAATCCCCGAGACCAAGGTGACAGCGGTCTATTGGACATGGATTAGAAGAATATTTTCATGAGTGATTTCCTCTTTTGTGTGTGGATTGAAGATTGAGAGTCTCTTGGTGCTTGTCTTTGACTATCCTTGAGATATATTGTGGTGATTGTGGTACTCTCTGTGGATGGCCGCGGTGACATTGGGAAATCCATAGATTGAGAAGTACGAACTTTGAGGTGTGCTTTTGTAGCCCTACATAATTCTCTTCCTCTCTTGACCACAAAGGAATGACCTCCGAGTGCGTCCCCCTTGCATGTTTTATGGGAAATATCATGTGATTCGATTATGTTAATGTTGTTGGGAGTTGCCACTAGTGAAAGTATGAAGCCTAGGCCTTGTTTCCACCATTGCAATACCATTTGTGCTCACGTTTACCACTTGTTTGCTTGCTGCACTTTTTATTACAGATTTATATTACTTTCCTTTGCCACTCCTATTATCCATATTTTACCATCTCTTTGCCGAACTAGTGCACCTATACATCTGACAAGTGTATTAGGTGTGTTGGGGACACAAGAGACTTCTTGTATCTTGATTGCAGGGTTGCTTGAAAGGGGTACGTTCAACCTCCACTTCCCTGAGTTCGATAAACCTTGGGTTACTCACTTAAGGGAAATTTGCTGCTGTCCTACAAAGCTCTGCTCTTGGAGGCCCAACACTGTCTACAGGAATATAAGCGTGTAGTAGACATCAAGCTATTTCTGGCACCGTTGTCGGGGAAGTGAGGTAAGTGAAGGTACCTTCTCTAGATCTTGCAATTAAATCTTTTTGTTTCTTGTTTTTAGTTTCACTAGTTATGTTTATGGAAAACCGCACTCTTAGTTCGCTTCTTGGGGGAGGCCGCTTTACCACACCCGTGGTAGAGAAGTCTCCTGCACCTACTGAATGTATCTCGTTCCAAATACCACTTAGGATAATTGAAATAATTAGGAATGATTATTATGATGGGACAGTCAATCCTAGTATTCATTTGTTGAAACTTACAGAACTTTGTGAGTTGTTTAAGATTTCAGGTTTGACAAGAGATGGAGTCATGAGGAAATTATTTGCCTTGTCACTAAAAGGGAAAGCATTGGAATGGTATAGGCTACTAGATGACTCTCACCTGCTGGATTGGGAAGAGATCCAGTCTCTCTTTTACTCCAAGTTTTATCCTCTTCATGAAGTCCATGAGAATAGGAGTTATGTTTATAATTTCTATCCTCATGACGGAGAGAGCATAGCTCAAGCTTGGGGGAGACTGAAAACGTTAATGCTAAAATGTCCTAACCATGGGCTCCCCAAAGATATGATTATTACTAATTTCTATGCGAGGCTCTCTCGACAGGATAAAGATTTGCTCGATGCTTCCTCTATGGGTTCTTTCACAAACGAAGAGATTGATGCTAAATAGGAACTCCTTGAAAGAATTCAACGCAACACTGAAGATTGGGAGATCGACAAAGGTAAAGAGTCAGGTATAATTTATGAGTATGATTGCATTAAGTCCTTTGTTGAAACTACAAGTTTTAATAAGTTTAGTGCTAAGTTTGGGCTTGATTCTCAACTCCTCGTTGATTTCCTCAAATCTTTTGCTTCACATCTTAATATGCCTAAGGAGGATTGGATCAAGCATCATGAACCTTTTAAAGAGATTTGCAAAGAAAATGAAATTGTTCATGATGATTGCAACATGCGTGATCCAATTCCTAAAAATGAAGTTTTATATAAGCATGTTAATTTTCGTGGAGTGGATAGACCTTGTGAAAGGCCTATGATTGAAGAAGAGAAGTATTGTAAGCAACATAAGCATGAAAGAACAATCACTTGGGTCAAAGATTTAAATGAAATTGCTAGAGAATTGTGTGACCTTTATCCTTTTACTTGTGAACTTTGTTATATAGAGGGTCACTTTAATTTTCAATGCATGCACTTTCAAAACATAACTGTTAACCAGTTGTGTGATAACATGATCACCCCTGATCTTTATGATGAGCTTATGTTATTTTTGATGTGTGAAGAGTTATCAGAAAAGACTTCTTGGCTAGATGTTCATGCCATAGGAATAAAAAACACTTTGCAAAATTGCCATCTCTATTGTGTTGTTAATTGCCATAAAAATGATTACATAAGTAAGATTAGAAAGGAGGGAACTTTACCAAAGTATAAAAATGTCTCTTATATTTCTGCTAATAAAAAGGAGAGTTTCTCCCAAGTTTCCCCTATTGTTTCTAATGATAAACCAGGATATGTGGAGAAGCTTCATCTCCAACCACTCCCTCCTAGGGTGAAGAAGAAGAAAAAGAAGAGGAGGAGGAAGAGGAGCAAGAAGGAAGAAGAATGGGTATCAACCTGGCCTGAGCATATTCCTCCCATCAACTTTTATCCTAACGGTTGTAAGTTTAAAGAAGAAGGTGAAGTTTATTGCCTTAATTATCATCTTGATGATACGTCCGTAGTTACTATTGAAGATGATTTTGATTATGATATGCATGTTACTTATTGTGATTGGGAAAATGATGATAATGCTACTTATGATCTTGAAAATCTTTTTGGTACCAACTCTGAAAGTGATGATATGGAAAGCTCTAAGCTTGGGGATGATAGGATTGCAAATCCTTTACCCACTAGTGATGTGATAATTGATAATTATTTTGCTAGTAAGAATGAAGACAACATGTTTACAAATATAGTTGCTAGCAATGATAATGCCCTTCTCTACTATGATGATGTTATAACTCCAATCTATAGTGATTATAAAGGTACCTATGACATAAGGAGAAATTATCCTTATGAAACTTGTCATAATCATAGAGGGAATTACTCCCTTGTTGAACACCATCTTCCTAATACACAATTAATCTATAGTGTTCAAGTTGTTTATGATAGTCCTACTCCCACTATTACCAATGAGAAAGATTATGCTTATGTGGAGAGTAAGAGTACCTTTTTGCATGTGGATCATGGTAACAATGCTTTATGTGATGCTTATATTGTCGAGTTTATTCGTGATCCCATTGAAAATTATTATGAGAAGGGAACATATTCTTATAGATATTTCAATAATATCAAGTTCCCTCTCTTTATGTTGAAGGTTGTGAAGCTGCACTTGTTTTGTCTTCCTATGCTTATTGCTTTGTGCTTCAATGAATTATTCTATTGCAATATTCCTATGCATAGGAAGCATGTTAGGCTTAAATGTGTTTGGTATTTGCTTCTTGATGCTCTCTTTTGTTCTTCAACTCTTATTCCTACGAGAGCATCATTAAAGTCTTAAGCCTATCTTTATGGCTATAAAGAAAGAGCTCTAGGGAGACAACCCTTGTTATCTTTGCTTTCAGTTTGTTCTTTCAGTTTTTAGTGGTCTTGATGTTTGTTACTACCGTAGAAACATCATTGTACCTTTATTTTTCAGCTTTGTGCCAAGTTTAGCCTCCGATTGCAAGAAAGTTCAAAAGTTGTGACGTGTTGTCCAGAAAACAGATTCTGTCCTTGGATAGAAAAATTCGTATAAAATCACCAGATCATCTTTTTGATCTGAATTTTTTTGAAAGAGTGCTCTATACAATTGGCTTTCGGGCGTCTGTTCTGAGTTGTTCTGAGTTTTTTGATTTGAGTTGCAGAAGTGCCCCGAAAAAATTATTTACTACCTGCTGGTCTGTTTTTCACAGATTCTGTCCTGTTTTGCCTTTTCTTCGTTTTGCAAACCTTGAGCTTTGCAAAAACCTTTTGGCAATCTTGAGAAACAGTAGCTCTTCAAGATTATCCTTATTTCCAGTAGGGAAAATTTATTTTATTGTGGGTACTAATCTCGCTAATCAGATTATGATGAGTTATGTATGAAGGGAGTTTTCAAGTGTGCGAGGGAAGATGATAAAAGAAGATCCAGGAGGGTCAAACGCTCAAGCTTGGGGATGCCCCCGTGCACCCCCAAGAAATATTCAAGAAGACTCAAGCGTCTAAGCTTGGGGATGCCCCCATGCATCCCCTTCTCCATCAACAATTATCAGTTCGTCTTTCATTCCACTATATTTTAATCACTTCATGCGTTATGTGCTATGCTTGGAGCGTCTTGCTCTTTCCTTTTTAGTTTATTTAGTTTTACTTGCTGTTTTTAAATAAGTTGGATCCTAGCCTTCATTGTTTGGGAGAGAAACACGCTCCACCCAACTGTAGAACACAACATAGGCTTGCATGCGTATCTTCTTGTGTGTGTGTTCTTTATCTTTTCATAGTTGCTGTTATGCTTAGCTCTTAGTTTTCATGCTTATCTTTTTAAGAGATTTTGTTTAGGTTGTTGCTTCTAGAACTCTCTTGAGTTATCATGCTTATCTTGTTAAGAGAGTTGGCTTCTGTGGCACTGGTTGATATGTCTATGGTAAAAATGCTATGTGCATAATGGTGCTTAGTAGTTCATGTTTTCTTATGGTTAGTCTCAAATAGCTGGGGGTTCTTAATGTGTTATTGAAGTACCAGCATGATTTGTTTGCCTATGATGTGGTATGGTTTAGTGATATCTTCCTCCAAGAATTTATTTTGATTGACTTGGCATATGCTCACGCATATTTAAGACTGTAAAGAAAGTCTATCAAGCCTTGATGATCTTTAATTTCTGAGCAGTGATATAACTTCCATGCCCGATTCAATGTTGCTTTGTCGCTCTGCATGATTATGGCTGTCATTGCTCTCTTAGTTGGTCGCTCCCAGTCTTTTGCTAGCCTTCACCTGTACTAAGCGGACTGACTGCTTGTGCATCCAAAATCCTTGAAACCAGTTATGCCATATGAGTCCACCATACCTTCCTATATATGGTATTTACTTGCCATTCCTAACGAAGACTTTCTTGTACCATCTCAAAATTATTCAAAAGCATTTCTCTTTTGTGCCTCTGTTTTAGCTCATGAGGAAGTAGTAGTTAATTCATGATCTTTTTAAGTTGGACAAGTTTTACCCCGGGATTGCATGTCTAATCTGCAAACCCCTAATACGAGGAGGAACTGGCATGAGTGCGCCCGGCTCATAAAAGATAATACAACAAACAAACCCTCGTTCACGCTTTGTTCATGAGAAATCAGAAAACTTTTGGCAGTGATAAACAAAGGAGATTAAGGGGATGTGATCGTCCCCGTGCGGGAGCCGTTCCTCGAAACTTGTCCAGTTCGAGAAGTGATTGGGTTGTCTACTAACATTCGTTGACGAAATATGCACCTCCCAAAAATCATTTTTACCTCTGTTTTCAAAACTAAGAGCTCTGGTACATGTTTAGTCTTTGCTTCCAACCACGGGTTTTCAACCTTGCCATCAAAATCCACGGTTCGAGACTCTCCACCTTCTTTCTTCAAAGCACCAACTATTGAGAGCATGATTGTCATTCTGAGTGTAATGTGCATTGTCCCAAAGTACCATTGTCTTCTGCATGATT
Organism: Secale cereale; assembly: GCA_902687465.1. NCBI lineage: Eukaryota > Viridiplantae > Streptophyta > Magnoliopsida > Poales > Poaceae > Secale > Secale cereale. The sequence goes on from LR738713.1 coordinate 376,238,599, forward strand.
GTGACATCGCTTATTCTGAAATCATTGTATCTAGTCTTCACTTAAACTTCGGAGGTGCTCCTGCATTTATGTTTTGCTTCACTAAAGGGGGCAAGCGAGGTATCACTTTGTCATGTTTGCACACCATGTTCACTACAAATCTATTGGGTGTTTCAGTATCATATTGTAAACTTTCAGTTCTTTGTGATATTATCGTGAGACAACTTAATTACTAAAGATTCATTATCTCAATAAGCATTTGTCATGTGATTGTGAAAGACTCTTTGGTAGCATGTCACTACAGAAATTATGCTTGTTATCATTTACCTACTCGAGGACGAGCAGGAATTAAGCTTGGGGATGTTGGTACGTCCAAAACGTATCTATAATTTCTGCTTGCTCCATGCTTCTTTTGTGTGATATTGCTATGATATTTATGCACTTCCATACACTTTTGATCATATTTGGACTAACCTATTAACCCAGTGCACCCCAGTGCCAGTTTCTGTTCTCTGCTGTTTTCGTATTTCAGGTTTTCCCATTACTTAAATTGCCAGAAAAATTCCGGGAAAAATATATAAAAATTCAGCGCTCCAGAAGCTTCCACGCGCCAGAAGTGGGGCCAGAGGGGAGCCAGGGGCAGCCTAGGCGGCCAGCCCACGCGGCCCCACCCCTGGCCGTGCCGGGGGGGGGGGGGGCGCCTGGGCCCCCCTCTCCGCCTCAGGTGACCCCCTTTGGCATATATTTATCTCCCGTCGCGGAAACCCTGATTGCAGAGCCCTTTTCTCCAGAAGCTATTCTGATCTCCGCCGCCATCGCCGCCAAGTTTCGAGGGACCAGAATTCCTGTGCCGGCATCCTGCCGGGACGGGGAAGTGCCCCCGGATTCATCTCCATCGACGTTGCTTCCTACCTCCATGATGCGGGAGTAGTTCCTCCTCGGGGCTGAGGTTTCTACCAGTAGCTATGTGGTCAATTCTCTCTCCCATGATGTGATCTTCATTGGGATCATAGGCTATGTTAATCTAGGGTGATCCCATGATATTTCCCCTTCCTCTATGTATTGGATTGATGTACTCACTTGTCTTTATCTAGTATAATCCCCGAGACCAAGGTGACAGCGGTCTATTGGGCATGGATTAGAAGAATATTTTCATGAGTGATTTCCTCTTTTGTGTGTGGATTGAAGATTGAGAGTCTCTTGGTGCTTGTCTTTGACTATCCTTGAGATATGTTGTGGTGATTGTGGTACTCTCTTTGGATGGCCGCGGTGACATTGGGAAATCCATAGATTGAGAAGTACGAACTTTGAGGTGTGCTTTTGTAGCCCTACATAATTCTCGTCCTCTCTTGACCACAAAGGAATGACCTCCGAGTGCGTCCCCCTTGCATGTTTTATGGGAAATATCATGTGATTCGATTATGTTAATGTTGTTGGGAGTTGCCACTAGTGAAAGTATGAAGCCTAGGCCTTGTTTCCACCATTGCAATACCATTTGTGCTCACGTTTACCACTTGTTTGCTTGCTGCACTTTTTATTACAGATTTATATTACTTTGCTTTGCCACTCCTATCATCCATATTTTACCATCTCTTCGCCGAACTAGTGCACCTATACATCTAACAAGTGTATTAGGTGTGTTGGGGACACAAGAGACTTCTTGTATCTTGATTGCAGGGTTGCTTGAAAGGGGTACGTTCAACCTCCACTTCCATGAGTTCGATAAACCTTGGGTTACTCACTTAATAGAAATTTGCTGCTGTCCTACAAACCTCTACTCTTGGAGGCCCAACACTGTCTACAGGAATAGAAGCGTGTAGTAGACATCATAGAGTCCTTCAGATTCTTCATTGTGATAAGCAGATATAAATCCCAAGTGACTTAAAGAATAGAGCTATGCTCCCCAGCAACGGCGCCAAAAAATAGTCTTGATAACCCAAAAGTGTAGGGGATCGCAACAGTTTTCGAGGGTAAAGTATTAAACCCAAATTTGTTGATTCGACACAAGGGGAGCCAAAGAATACTCTTAAGTATTAGCAACTGAGTTGTCAATTCAGCCACACATGGAAACTTAGTATCTGCAGCAAGGTAGTTTGGTAGCAAAGTAATATGATAGTGGTGGTAGCAGCAATAAAAGTAAAGATAAAGTTTTTGTAGTTTTTGTGATAATAGCAGCGGAAAAGTAAATAAGCAACTAGCAATATAGGTAAAGCTCGTAGGCATTGGATCGGTGATGGGAAATTACGTCGGATGCAATTCATCATGTAGAAGTTATAACCTAGGGTGACACAGAACTAGCTCCCGTTCATCAATGCAATGTAGGAATGTATTCCGAATATAGTCATACGTGCTTATGGAAAAGAACTTGCATGACATCTTTTGTCCTATCCTCCCGTGGCAGCGGGGTCCTATTGGAAACTAAGGGATATTAAGGCCTCCTTTTAATAGAGTATCGTACCAAAGCATTAACACATAGTGAATACATGAACTCCTTAAACTATGGTCATCACCAGGAGTGGTCGCGATTATTGTCACTTCAGGGTTGCCGGATCATAACACATAGTAGGTGACAACAGACTTGCAAGATAGGATCAAGAACACACATATATTCATGGAAACATAATAGGTTCATATCTAAAATCATGGCACTCGGGCCCTAGTGTCAAGCATTAAGCATAACAAAGTCATAGCAACATCAATGTCAGAACATAGTGGATACTAGGGATCAAACCCTAACAAAACTAACTCGATTACATGATAGATCCCATCCAACCCATCACCGTCCAGCAAGCTTACGATGGAATTACTCACACACGGCGATGAGCATCATGGAATTGGTGATGGACGAAGGTTGATGATGACGATGGCGATGATCTCCACTCTCCGGAGCCCCGAACGGACTCCAGATCAGCCCCCCCCCCCGAGAGAGATTAGGGCTTGGCGGAGGCTCCGTCTCGTGAAACATGATAATTCATTCTCCTTGATTTTTTCTCCCCGAAACGGAATATATAGGACCCGGGGATACGTCGGTGGAGCATCGGGGGGCCCTCGAGGCAGGGGGTGCGCCCCCACCCTCGAGGACAGGGTGTGGCCCCCCCGGTGCAGATCTTCTTGCAGATATTTTTTATATTTTCTGAAATAATTCTCCGTTGATTTTCAGGTGATTCCAAGAACCTTTTATTTCTGCACAAAATCAAAACCATGGCAATTCTGCTGAAAACAGCGTCAGTCCGGGTTAGTTCCATTCAAATCATGCAAGTTAGAGTCCAAAACAAGGGCAAAAGTGTTTGGAAAAGTAGATACGTTGGAGATGTATCAGTCGCGGTCTCTTGATGGAGTAGAACCAAATGGATGAGCAAAGCTCTATCTCTAGAATGAGCTAAACCAGTGCTAACCCTAGGTAGGAGGAGGTGAAGGAGTATATATAGTATTAGTGGACGAAAGGGTACATGGACCTCGGCCCTAGTCTCTGTGCACAGACAGGCGTCCATCGTCCGACAGTTGTTGGACGTCCGGTGGCTCGCGAGGGTCCGGTCATCCGGTACTTGTCGAACGTCCGGCATTTTGGCTCTAGTCAGCCTTCGTCGGTCGTCCAGAGGGTTCGGACTTTTGACGTTTCAGTCCTATGAAGACTTTCCCGATTCCCGGTGGAGGCCGGCCGTCCGGTCGCTGGAGGGTGCCGGACGTCCGGTCCTCGTCGGCCAGCCAGCCGTTGTAGCATTCGTTGGCTGGGCCTTCTGGCTGGTGGGGATTCCAGGGGTCGGACGTCCGACGTGGATCGGTCGTCTGGTCGCTGTCAACTTTTGGCAGCTTCTTCTCTTGGTCCTTGCGCTCGATATCCTCGCCATCCTGTCCACTAGGCGTAGCATCTTCACGTCCATCCTCTCGATACCTGATCATGCATAGAGTCTCCGCTTTAGTTAGTAACCATGTCTCACATGCATCATATGGGAGGTCATTAAGGAGAGATGTCACCTCGGTTTCGAGTGCTCTTGCACGAGATCATGTCATCAGTCCACTTGGCATTTGGGGAGATGGGTCCATGGGGATGACCATAGGATGCTTCGCATCACGGGAGGCATAAATACCACCATAAAAGCGACCACTATCAGCATTACGATGCAACCTCCATGCAATGATCGCTCCCAGATTATAAAGTTTAATTCCAGTTAAGGCGGTGTGTAAGAGACTCAAGTCTGGGGCACAAAGAGCATTGCAATCTTGTTTACCCGCAATGCATTTGCCATTAAAGAGTGCAAAGTATCGATTCGATGGAGAATGTAGACTTTTTATTCTAGCTTGAGTCACACCCATATTCTCACCATAACATAGACTAGTCAAAAATGCCTCATACTGAGATTTTGGTTGTTCGTCTAGCGAATCCCAATATGGAATTTTGCATGCAGCAAAAAACTCTTCTAGAGGCATGGTAAAGGCATTATTATAAAGGTTAAATGAAACTCTAGACTCACGGGAATAATATTTAAATGTCTTAGTGAACGTCTCCGTGAGATTGAGATGTTGAGTGCACTTATCTGCGATGAAGGCAGAGAGATCGGTGTTATGAACATACTGCTCGAATTCATCCTTGATGCATGTGCCCAAACATAAATTCATCACACAAACATAGGCACGATTTGGTGTCAGCATCCCGCATTGAGCTTTCACTTGGCTCAACACAGGACTGACGTATCGAGCTCCCACTCGATGGTGCCTCCGAGGACCTCCTCCTCGACGAACTCCTAAATAGGTGCATTTTATTCGAACAATTTCTGAATTTTTTGGGTCACAAAATAAAGTTAACAAAACTTCACAAGATAGATAGCAACTAGTCATAGGGATGCCTAGAGCCTATATCAAGCACTCAAACTACTTATAATTTTAAGAATACAACATGCAAGCTCATCTATAGCAGCACCAAGAGTAGCTAACTACTCAATATATAAACCACTAAAACATAAACTAGTTGGAGCAATGGAGGAGTCACATACCAAGGAGCAATCCCCCAAAACAATTTCGGAAATGGAGCTTCAAGCAAAGAGATCGAAATCCACGGGTTTGAGAGCCAGAACATGCGAGAGAGAGAGAGAGAGAGAGAGAGAGAGAGAGAGAGAGAGAGAGAGAAATGGTGATTTATTTTCGGAGGTAGGTGATGATATGGGCTAAAGAGATAAGTGAGGGGGGCCCGAGGGGGCCACTACCCACCAGGGCACGCCTGGTGGGGGTGTTGCTCCCTGATATCTATTGGACACCTGGGAGACACCCCTGTGATGTTATTAGTGCCAGTAATTCTCAAATATTCGAAAAAAATGTGTTAATATTTTAGATCATTTGGAGAATTTTTATTTTTGGGCACTTTTTATTGCATGGAAAAATCAGAAAACAGGATATTCATGACATTTTATTGTATTTAACTAAAAATAACAGAAAATACATAGTGGGTACAAAGAGTTGTGTCTACTAAATTCATCGACCACATGCCTCTCGAAAATGATCCATTAATAAGATTGATCAAGTCTTATTAACAACCACTTCCAATTAGCATGAACCCGAAGAATTTTCGTAAAACACTAGGTTACCTCAACGGGGATATGCATATCCCTAACGATAAGTATTTCATATTTTTTTGCAGTAGGTATAGGGAGTTGAAAACCTCCAATAGTAATTGTCGGAGCCTTTCCAATAACATTAATCAAATACTTGAAATCAGTGGCAGAGCTTGAAATAAAATGTTGGGCGGGCCAGACTAAAGAAAAGCACATTCTTTTGTGAAATTCTTAATCATAAGCATCAATATATTATGCAAGGTTATAAGATGGTACATATGTATAGACGCCAACATATACTTCAACCATGAAGCACCATTAATAAGTTAGCTATAATACAAACAATGAAGCACCATTAATAAGTTGGCTAATTCAAGCAAGGGCAATACATGGTCTTCCTCAACTTTAGATATGTCGTCTGCTTTCCTGTTTTAAACCAAACAATTCTTTTCCTAGTCTGATTATCCTTCCCATGAGTACCTAGGTTGCAATTTGCATAAGAGATGATCGGACTATTGATTATCATTAGATGTAAGGAGTTGAAAGAAATAAGACAATTGGTTAACAAATGTGTAATTTGGGGCAAGATGTTAGTTTACCTATGTTGCCATGTTGTGTGTGTGATGTGTCCTCAAGAAAATTCAGTTCGGCAGGCAGTGAGGGTCATGCACCAGCACCAAGAAGGGTTGTTGGCAGGAATGGATGTTCAAGCTTTGGACGAGAGCAGACGCAAGGCTGTAGGGGGGTCATGCAGGAGCAGTTTGCTGGCACCATGATGGCGCGGCCGCGCAGATGTCATCGCCTATCGTTCAGGGGAGAGAGTAGGTCAGGGGGTTGGCGACATTGACGCGAGATCCCGGCGGGCAATGGCTTCTCTGAGAGATGGGAGAGGGGGCGGCAGCTGCTCCGTGAGATGGCAGGCGGCTCGCTCCTGGGGGACGGCGCGGCTACATGTTCGAGACGGGACAGGGTGGGCTGCCTGTGTGAGATGAGGAGTCTGAGGGGATGCACTAGTTGGGCTGGGCTATGACAAATTGAGGATGCACATGTAAAAGTTTTTTTTGTTAAAATCCTGGGCGGGCCATGGCCCAGTTTGGCCCCTATAGAGCTTCGCCCCCTACTTGAAATTGCTTCTTTGGAAAATGCACCGTATGTTCTTTACCCTTGACATGAAAAGTGACCTTGCTTTTATTGTAATCAATAACAGCGCTTGCAATATTCAAGAAGCACTGGTACAACGAGGTGCTATACAAACGGTTTTAACCCCTTTCCGCGATGGCGTTTTGAACCATCGCCAAGTGAGTGACTGTGATAGGGGGTCTTTCCCACACGACCCAGAAACCTTCGGGGATAGGGAGCCTTGATGCATAGAGTTGTCCCTATAAAACTATTTCTAATTTCTCGAATATCCCAAACGCTTCATCCTTGCTACTCGTTTGTGCTCGCATTGCCATTGTAGTCGGAGTTATGTGGTTTTACCTAAAACCAGGCGTAGTCCAGGCACATTCCAGGCACGTACCAAACTGGCTCTACGTTTATGATGCCTGGCACATCACAAACAGTTCATGATTGTAAACCGTGTATGATAGGTCAACAATCACACGCATTTAGTTTTCCCGCACCGTTTGTGATATCTTCTAACATCACACACACTTTGCAAATGGCAACTGTGTGCATGGTTACACACGTTTCCTCTTTGTGAACCATGTCGGATTATGATGTATATCACACACGCTGTGCTTTATAGACCGTGTGCGCCGTAATGACCTACAGAGCCTAATTTCTCCCTAATTTAATTGTTGCTATTTAAAATTGTGCCTAATTTGAATTTGAAAGTAGGCTATAGCTTTATTCATATACATCAGGCTCAAACGACCAATGCATTATTCGATTCACAGGTACATATGTTCGAGAATAACATAAGCACCAAATAAAGAATGATGAACCAGGGTTGTATACTTGTACTATTAAAGATGGTAAAGAAAGAGGCGAGAGACATTCTAGTTGCTGAACAAGGTGAAGCGGAATGGCCCTATTGCGCTCTCCTCGATGTAGAAGGCACGCACGACTCTAGTCCAAACCCTTGTGATGGCCAACACCAATCATGTAGTTTGAGAGGTAATCTTGAGTAAACTGCTTCAGGATCCACTTCAAAGGAAAAAGATTTATACATTGTCATCTTACACAACTCATTACGGGCAGTGAAAAGAAGGCTACAAAGTTATTAATTACCATTCTGCAGTTCACTGTTGTCTTGCATAAAGTGTATACAAATAGTACGACTAACATCTTTTGATCCATTTTAATAACAATCTTTATTAGTTTCCTCACTTGATGTTGGTTCATGAATATCTCATTGCCTCATACGCAGAAAGGGTCAAAGTGTGGATCGTTGGCGGTGACATATGTACCTAAAAGAACCAAGTTAATATTAGAAGCTAAACAACAATTGCAAAATGATGTAGTACAACACTCCCTCCATCCCATTATATAAGATCTTATTACATGTATATCTAGATATCATCAAAACATTAAGGTAACACTCTTCCTTGTTGCTATGTAGCATGAGATTGCATATTTAGTCATTCAGTATAATGCATGTTGTTATGTAGCCTCGGATATATTAAATATGGCCCTAGTTAATCTACCGATAAATGGATTAAAGATATATCCAGTGAAATGTCTGATTCGACGATTAATCCCTTATTAGCCCCAGGCTATATGTTACTAGCTATTGAAATCCTGAGCAGTGGTATATATAAGCAATGTGATGAAACTAACCTCAATGGAAAACAACAACTGTTCTCAATATTATCATGTATGAGTACATATAAAGGCATGTTAAGCACAATAGGCTAAACATCAACCAAATATATCCATGGTAGAGAACATAATCTACAAATGATAGCCTCACTTTGTAGGTTTAAGCACGCTAGTTAAGCAAATCAAGAAGTGGAAAGGTGTGTTAACCGCAACAGGCATAATAGTTTTAAACAAGCAAATATAGTCATTCAAACTGGTATTGTGCAGGTCTAAAGTAGACTAGTTATTGTTTAAAAACCGAAAAGGCATGTTAACTGCAACATCCTTAACAGCAACCAAATATCGTAATTCATAGTGGTATCTATTATTGAAACTGTTATTGATGAAATTTAACAGCATGACAAATAATTGCACATATAGAGCATCACATTGTGAAGAAATGAAATAAACAAGGCATGAGGCCATCTCTAGCCGGTCCCCTAAAAGTTAACGGACTAAACCCTTAGTGGAGTATATATATACTCCAGCAATTTTTTGTCATTTCTAGTCGATCCCCTAAAATTAACGTTGTAGACTTCAATTTGATCAAGTTCAAAGTAAGTTCAACCAAAAGTAGCATGCATTCAAACATAAACATAGAAGTTGTGCATAACCAAACATAAAACATAAATTTTAACTAAACTAAACTACTTTCGGTCGAAGTGGAGGTCGAGCCAATCCTTCCTCGTCAAGTACGGTGTGCCGCGAGCTGTGTCCGGGCTGGTGCCGTCGTTGGGGTCGTTTGGGAAGACACTCCTCCACTCGTCGATGTAGGTCTCCTCGTCCTTGCCACCGACCTCAATGCCCTCTATGTCGTCGTCCTCTCCGCCTTCGACCTCGTCATCGGAGGAGAGAATGATAACCTCACCGCCCTCCGCGCTAGCAAAGATCATCCGCTCCGCCTCCACGAGCTCCGGGTGCTACCGGCGGAGATCTTGCATGTAGGCCTCAATGGACCATGGAGATGTCCATCAATCGATATCGATGTGAGTGAGTAGGGATTGCCATGTAACGGATGCAGTAAAGCTATAAGTGTATGAAATCTCAAAAGAAAACTAAGTGGGTGTGCATCCAAGTTGCTTGCTCATGAAGACTAAGGGCATTTGAGGAAGCCCGTCATTGGAATATACAAGCCAAGTTCTATAATGAAAAATTCCCACTAGTAATACATGAAAGTGTCAAACAGGAGACTCTCTACAATTAAGAACATGGTGCTACTTTGAAGCACATGCGTGGAAAATGATAGTAACATTGTCCCTTCTCTCTTTTTCTCTCAATTTTTTTGGAGACTCCTCTTTTTTGGAGACTCTTTTGGCCTCTCCCCTATCTTTTTTTATAACCTCACATGGGATAATGTTCTAATAATGATGATTATCACACTTTTATTTACTAACAATTCAAAATTACAACTCGATGGTATACTCAAACATGATGATAGAACGGTGGAAGTACATGACAATATATCTCGGAATGGTTATGGAAATGCCATAATAGGTAGGTATGGTGGCTGTTTTGAGGAAAGGTATAAGGTGGTTTGATGCATCGGCGAAAGTTGCGCGATACTAGAGTGGCTAGCAAGGTGGAAGGGTGGGAGTGCGTATAATCCATGGACTCAACATTAGTCATAAAGAACTCACATACTTATTGCAAAAAGTTTATTACCCCTCAAAGCAAAGTACTACTATGCATGCTCCTAGGGGAGGGGTTGGTAGGAGTTAACCATCGCGCACTCCCGACTTTCACGCAAAGATAGCAATCAAGGATAAATCGCGCTCCAACTTAATCACATAACTAGAAGACCATACATGCATGCTACGGGAATCACAAACCTTAACACAATTATTTCTTTAACCACACAACTTACTACTAGCATGACTCTAATATCACCATCTTAATATCTCAAAACAATTGCATGTAATCGAACTTCTCATAAATTCCACAATCTTTACGAAAGTTGTTATTATACCCTCTTTGGATGCCTATCATATTAGGACTAAATTCATAACCCAAGCAAATTACCATGGTGTTTAGACACTATCAAAATGATATAAGTGAAGCATGAGAGTTCATCAATTTCTTCAAAATAAACATCACCGTCGTGCTCAAAAAGATATAAGTGAAGCACTAGAGCAACTACCCTAGCTCAAAAGATATAAGTGAAGCACATAGATTATTCTAATAAATTCATGATTAATGTGTGTCCCTCTCAAAAGGTGTGTACAGCAAGGATGATTGTGGCAAACTAAGAATCAAAGACTCAAATCATACAAGACGCTCCAAGAAAAACACATGTCATGTGGTGAATAAAAGTATAGCCTCAAGTAAATTTACGAATGGATTAAAGACGAAAGAGGGGATGCCATCCGGGGTATCCCCAAGCTTAGACACTTTGTTGTCATTGAATGTTACCTTGGGGTGCCTTGGGAATCCCCAAGCTTAGGCTCTTGCCACTCATTGTTCCATAGTCCATCAAATCTTTACCCAAAACTTGAAAACTTCACAATACAAAACTCAACAGAAAACTCGTGAGATCCGTTAGTAAAGAAATTCAATCCTTACATGTAGGTATTGTTGCGAACTCATTATTATTTTATATTGGTGTAATATCTACTTTATTCCAACTTTTCCATGGTTCATACCCCCCGATACTAGCCATAGATGCATCAAAATAAGCAAACAACACAAAGAAAACAGAATCTTTAAAAACAGAACAGTCTGTAAAGATGTGAATTGATGTGAAACTTATGCATCTCTAAAAATTCTGAAAAAGGACAACCTGGGAAATTTGTAGATCAAAAATGTGTAAACAATTCAAAGTTTTTTCACTTTCCAGCAACCAGAAACAATTCTGACACTGGACGCAAAAGTTTCTGTTTTCCAAAAAAACAATCTACTATCTTCCAAATCATCCAAAAGGTCTACTTGGCGCAAACACTAAATTAGAACATGAAAACACATCTAACCAGAGGCTAGATGATAGAATTATTCAAGAACATCAAGAAAAAAGTAAAAACCAAAATAAAATTGGGTTGCCCCCCAACAAGCGCTATTGTGTAACGCCCCTAGCTAGGCATAAAGCAACGATCTTGGTATTATCATAATAGTAAGGGAGATCATCCATACTCATCTCATATTCCCTTGTCTCAGCAGCAAGCTTCCTTTGTGGTAAACGACAATAATCAAAAGGGTTAAATTTAATGGGATGAGGATAACTGAGATCAAGTTTGGGAGGAATAGGTTCCTCCTTCGGCCCCCGATATTCTATAACCAACTCATCATTATAAGTGTTCCTTTGATGAAAAGTCAAAATCCTATCTCTCAAAGCGAACCCTCGCCCGTTGTTTTGTATAGCAAAATAATCATTAAGTTCAGAAGTCATGTCAACCAAAACTTGGGTAGGAACCCTTTTCCTTCAATTTTCAATATAGGCAACATAATTAGGAGATTGCAATCTCATTATTTCCTCTTGATTAAAAAGGATCTCCTCTATGGGAGGACAACCACCATTTCTCTTATAGTGAGCCAAAAATTCGCTAGCTTCTTTCATTATAAATCTGAACTCGTGAGCTAGGAATATAGTCGCGGCGGACTTAACAGAAGAATGTTGGATTTTAGGAAACTCTAGAAAAATCATATGTATGCAAGGATGCATATGAACAAATTGTCTTTCAAGTTTGATAATGAGAGGAAAATGGAAAATAATGTAAGTGCAAGAGATGAGAGTTTATGACAAGTACTTGGTAGGCTTGATGTAGACCTCCCCAGCAACGTCGCCAGAAATTCTTCCTGCTAGTTCTTGAGCTTGCGTTGATTTTTCCCTTGAAGAGGAAAGGGTGATGCAGCAAAGTAGAGATAAGTACTTCCCTCAGTTGAGAACCAAGGTATCAATCCAGTAGGAGGTACAAGCAAGTCTCCAATAAATGCACCCGCACAAACTAACAAACACTTGCACATAACGCGGAAAAGGGTCAATACCTTCAACCTCACGAACAAGAGTGAGATCTGATAGAGATAGATTTAAAACTAAAGTAAAAAGAAAAATAAAGTAAACACAAAGTAATTGCAACAAGGTATTTTGGGGTTTTTGGTTTTATAGATCTAAAAATTATAGATGTAAAATAGACCCGGGGGCCATAGGTTTCACTAGAGGCTTCTCTCTTGAATAAAGCATATGGTGGGTAAACGAATTACCGTCGAGCAATTGACAGAAAAACGCAAAGTTATGACGATATCTAAGGCAATGATCATGAATATAGGCATCACGTGCGTGACAAGTAGACTGAAACAATTCTGCATCTACTATTATTACTCCACACATCGACCGCTATCCAGCATGCATCTAGAGTATTAATTTCATAAGAACAGAGTAATGCCTTAAGCAAGATGACATGATGTAGAGGGATAAACTCAAGCAATATGATATAAACCCTATATTTTTATCCTCGATGGCAACAATACAATACGTGCCTTGCTACCCCTTCTGCCACTAGGTGAGAACACCGCAAGATTGAACCCAAAACTAAGCACCTCCCCCATTGCAAGAACTACCAATCTAGTTGGCCAAACTAAACCAATAACTCGAAGAGAAATACAAAGATATGAGAAGATTTAAAAATATTCATAGATAATCTGATCATAAATCCACAATTCATCGGATCTTGACAAACACACCGCAAAAGAAGATTACATCGAATAGATCTCCAAGAACATTGTATTGAAGATCAAAGAGAGATAAGAAGCCATCTAGCTACTAGCTATGGACCCGTGGGTCTGTGGTAAACTACTCACAAATCATCGTAAGGGCAGCAAGGTTGATGTACAAGCCCTCCGTGATCGAATCCCCCTCCGGAAGACTATCGGAAAAGGCCTCTAGATGGGATCTCATGAGATAAGAAACCTGCAGTGGTGGAAAAGTATTTTCGTGGATGCTTCTAGGGTTTCAGGAATACTTTAGAATATATAGGCCAAGGAAGAGGGTCAGGGGGTCTCCGAGGGGACCACAAGCCCTAGGAGAGCCCCCCTGCGGCGCGCCCTCTGGCTTGTCATCGCGTCGGGGAATCTCTAACTTGGACTCCAAGTCCTACGTGTGTCTTCGGGTCCAAGAAATAACATCATGGAAGTTTTATTCCGTTTGGACCCCATTTGATATTCCTTTTCTGCGAAACTTAAAAACAAGGAAAAAACAGAAACTGGCATTGGGCTCTAGGTTAATAAGTTAGTCCTAAAAATAATATAAAATAGCATATTAATGCATATAAAACATCTAATGTTTATAATATAATAACATGGAACAATAAAAAAATATAGATATGTTGGAGACGTATCACGCACCAGCACCCACAAACTTATTTTCAGCTAGCACACCAAAGGGCATGTGATTCTTAACGAGAAAAGCTGCATGGTAGTGACATATTTGGATTTGTCATTTTGGATCAACGAGGAAAAAGCCTATCCATGGCGGTGCCGTCTCGATAGTAAACATTGAGAAACTTGGTTTTAAAATTACTGTAAATCCAAAACTCGCCTCAAAATCATGAAACTTGCCACGATGTTATGACATGGCACCAACATGTTGTGGTAAAAAATTACTCCAATTTGGGACAAGTTTGGTATAAACTTCTTACAAACCGGAGCTTCTCTAAAAAAGGCTCATGGTTCTGAGAGGGAACTTGTCACCTATGTGTGTGAAAACGACATATACTGTCACTTCCCGCCTTGATTTGTTTTACAAAGTCAACATGCAACTATAGGAGCGTCGTCGTGAAAATATGAAATTATTTAGGGTTTGTTTTGACTTTTTATACATTATTTGAGTTTCTAGGCATTTTGGAACATACTTTGGTGTGTGCAAAGGTCATGTGTGTACTAGCCACCTATGTAATTGGATGTTCTATATGTTTATGGAATCAAGTACTTATAAGTTATAATTAAGTACATATGTTGTTGTTCTGTGTGTAACGGCATCGCACACGGACCATACTAGGGAACCCGTCGGTGATGATTTCATCAATTGCTGACAATTGAATACCAACAAGCGTATGCCCACAACACACACGGCTTATTAGCAGCAATCGTCTGTGTTATTATCGGTCTTCGCACACATTTTTATTACATACATGTTTGCTGCATGTCACACACATCTTGTTAAATCGAACCGTTTATATTCTCTTGGATCAATGCAAACAGTTTATCCGAGTGAACCATATGACCATTTCTTTTGTGTTGCCTAATCACAAACAATTCATCAGAGTGAACTGTATGTCGTATATCGCATACAGCTTCATCTAGCTGCCCGTTTCTGTTGTTCTGCCTCGTCGCAAACAGTTCGCTGAACTGAATCGTATGCCGCACATCGCACACGCAAATAAAATATGAACCGTGTTTGATGTATCCACCATCGCAAAGTCTTGCACCTTTTTGACGTTTTTACATCACCATTTGTGATTAATGCATCGCACACAGTTTCATTGAAGGGTCCCTAATTGTAGTGTCGCGTTAGCAGCATCTTGTAGTAGTGAAGGGTCTACCAAGGATAATCAGCATGTTATCATCCTCGGGCATTGTAAGTGCATCTAGTGCCACCCCTAGTTGGTCTTGGAGTATTGACCACAAACCTGGTTGAGGGACTAATGTGTTTGTGAGAATTGCAGGATAACACAGTTAGTAGTCCCTCATTGATTCGGTTTACCTACCGGAGATGATCCCTAAAAATGTATGAAGACATTGACATCAGTGGTGCTATATGAAGATAATCCTATTGAAGACTATGACAAGAGAAGACATTGTGTGAAGACTATGGAGAGCGAAGACTTAGATGTTTCATTGTTTCCTTTTCTTCTTTGTTGAGTCATAGGAACCACCGTACTGTTAAGTGGGGTCCAAGTGATCTAAGTCAGAGTGACTGAAGTGATGCTCAACCAAATCCTATGTCTTCGAGCGAAGACAATGAGAGCAAATCTTATCCAGAGTTGGATGAGTCAGCTTTAATTGTAGCCCAAGTAAAGTTGTCGTGTGAGTGTTTGAAATCTGACCGTTGGAACACGTGTGAGTTCCTTAATGACCTAGGGTCACTTCGGACAAATCGGGTCGGGTTGCCCAGTGGCTATAAATAGCCCAACCCCTACACCATAAATTGGTGGCTGCTCAGAGTTATTGCACGGCTTTTGTCGTGTGAGAGCAACCCACCTCCGAAGCTTTTGAGAGAGAAATCCTTGCGAGGACAAAGCCAAAACACCCAAAGCCAAAGAGTGTTAGGCATCACTGAAGTCTTTCTGTCTGTGTGACCTGAAGACTTATTACACTTGAGGACTGTGTTTCCTCCAGCCGGTTAGGCATCGCATTCTGAGCATCCAAGAGTCATTGTGGATCGCCGGTGAACGAAGTCTGTGAAGGTTTGGAAGTCTACCTTGAAGACTTACCAGAGTGATTGGGCGAGGACTAGGTGTCCTTAGCTCAAGGGGAATAAGGTGAAGACGCGGTCTTCTGAGTTAAATCTCAGCCTCCCTAACCAGACGTACAGTTGTCACAGCAACTGGAACTGGTCTAACAAATCACTGTCCTCCCCGAGCTACTGGGTCTATCCTTTCCTTCCCTTTACTTACTGTCTTATGTTGTGAAGTCATTGCCTACTTGCCTTATCTGATTAACTTCACTGAGTATCTACTTGTTCTGATTGGTTTCATTCCTTCTTCCATCTTGATCCCTACTGCCTAGCTGCTCTTAGTCTTCGTGCTTTCACTTCACTGAATACCTGACTATGGCTTGTCTAGTGTAGTCTACTTTCCGCTGCATACACATAGGATTGGATTTATATTTTGTCTTCAAAACTACCATGTTTTGAAGCATTTCATAAAAATCGCCTATTCCCCCCCTTCTAGTCGATATACTGCACTTTCAATTGGTATCAGAGCAAGGTACTCCCTTGTTCTGTGTGATTCGGTTTAACCACCTGAAGTTTTAGCTATGTCGACTGCAGGGATAATTAAAGTCTCCGCTCTGTGCCCCGTCTTCGATGGCACCGAATATCCCTACTGGAAGAACAAGATGCGCATGCACCTTGAAGCCATTGACGTGGACCTCTGGTTTGTCGTCAAGAACGGCGTTCCCAAGACTGGTGAAGGTATCACCCCTGCTGATGTCAAGAGGCTCGTTCAAATGGATTCAACGGCCAAGAACATCATCTGTGGTCATCTGACCAAAGGACAGTATGGTCGTGTAAGTGCTCTGGAAACGTCAAAGGAAGTCTGGGACTGGCTCTCAAAGGTCAACGAAGGAGTCTCAACCCAGAGAGATCAAAGGATCAGCGTCCTTCGCAATCTCTTCAATCGCTTCAAGAGACATGGCAATGAGAATGTCCAGCACACATTCGATCGTCTCACTGACATCACAAATGAGCTTCAGGCACTTGGCGCCACAGATATCACCAAGCATGAAATCGTCAAGACCCTCCTGAGATCACTCGACAGCTCATTTGATATCCTTGCCCTGATGATTCAAGAACGCCCTGACTTCAAGACTCTCGATCCGTCTGACATACTTGAGAGGCTCAACACACATGAGTTCCAGCTATCTGAGAAACGTGACATCTATGGTCCCAACTATGGCCGATCTCGCGCCTTAAAGGCAAAGGATGTTTCTTCATCTGAAGAAGAATCTGACTGTAGTTCTGATGATCCCGAAGACATTGGAAAGGAGCTTGCCATGCTTGTGAAGAAGTTCCAGAAATTCACTAGGAAGAAAGGCTTCAGAAAGTCTTCACGATCCATCTCAAGAAATGATGAAGCTTCTACCCATGACTACAAGAAGAGAACATGTCATAAGTGCGAGAAACCTGGTCACTACATCTCTGAGTGTCCTCAGTGGGACAATGAGAAGAAGAAGAAGAAAAGCAAGGAATATGATTCTGATGACAAGAAAAAGAAAAAATACTCAAAGTCTTCTTCCAAGTCTTCATCAAAGTATTCATCACACAAGAAGAATTCATCTGGCAAGGCTCGTGCGTTTGTTGGCAAGGAGATGGATTCAGAGGAGGAGTCTGCTTCTGAAGAAGCGGAGGTGGAGTCTGAGGAGGAGTCTGATTCTGGTGCTGCAAGTCTGGCTCTAGCCACTACCTACGTTGCCAAGTCCATCTTCAACACTGAAGACAATGGCCCCGTCCCCAACATTGATGATGAGGACGACGACTCTGCTCCCACCTACTGCTTCATGGCACGTGGTGCCAAGGTAAAATCACGCGATGCTTACTTTCAAACTTCCAGTGAAGATGACTCTGATTGTGAATCAAAACCTAGCTACAAAACACTTGCTAAAATTGCCACTGAACAGCAGAAGCCATGGAACATATTCAAAAACAGTTAGACAAAAGTGATGACCCGTTGGACGCGGAAATGACCCGTTCTTAGTCCTTAATTGAAGACATAAAAAATCTTCATGTTAAGTACAAGGAACTTGAAGGTCTTTATGAATCACTCTCAAAAACTCATGAAAAGATTTCCCATGATTACATTCAAAGGAAGCGGGAACTTGAGAAATTGAAAGCGGCTCATGAAGATCTTCAAAAAGAAAATGAGTCACTCCGCGCACAACTGATCAGCCCCACACACGAAGAGTTTGAACCACCATGTCTAAAATGCATTGAGCGTGATAACGCTACATCTGTTGCTGAATGTTCTAGTGCTGCCACTATTGCAATATCTTCAACTACTGATGTGGTAACTAACCCCTCTGCTGAGGACCACTACTATTGCTGATGAAAATGCTAGGTTGAAGACTTTGCTTGCAACAGGGATGTACAAAAGCCTCAAAGGGCATCAGACTCTATGTGATGTCCTCAAAAAGCAAATACTGAACCGAAACCCTAGGAAAGAGGGTGTTGGGTTCGACAGGAAAATGAATGTTGATGGTTCATACTGGAAGCCTGAGCAGTATCCCAAAACCACATGGGTTGCTGCAAAGGAACCTTCAGTGGATCCATCTACCCTATCTGGCTTCACTTGTGGTAATCCTCTTACCATTGATGAATCCTTTGATGCAAACTATAAACTGTTTAAGAATCAAAATGGTGAAGTGTTTGCCAGGTACATTGGTACTAACTGCTGGAACAGGCCACCTATGAAGAAGATCTGGGTACCCAAAGGTTGTCTTTAGAAACTTCCAGGAAATGTCATCATGACACCTCTTGGGAAGAAGACAAACCCCACACCAAAGGCTTCATATGGTCCTAAGGCTTCATACAGACAAAGGACTCACCTGAGTCACCCTAACGCGAATGTTTTGCAGGGAAACCATACTCAGACCCATGAATATGAGCGTGTTTCGTCAAACCGCTATATTCATAAAACAAAGAATTTTTCTGCTTATTCTTATGAGTATTATTCTCCTCCTGGAAGATTATTTGCTAGGGCTTCAAAGCCAAAATTCTCAGATGCTGCTCTTAGACTCATTGCTTCTAAGCCACCCCTGAAGATGTGGGTGGTTAAGAAGAACTAACTTTCTCTTACAGGGAAAGGTCTCCAGCCGAAAATCAAAGGCGTCTGATGCTATTGTTGGGGACCTAAAACACTTGTAGGGCACAAGATCAAATGCCCAAATGACTTACTGCTCATACTGCTCATGAATCACTTGCTAATCATCTTATCAGTCCTAACTTGGATCAAAGCTTTCATAATCCACTTATACGCCAAATGTTTATGATTCATAATGGCTTTTGGTGAAGCCTATCCTCCTAACTGCATTGTAGGGAGTGACACCAAAGTCTTCAGAATGGATTATGGACAGCGGATGCACAAATCATATGACTGGAGATCGAAATCTTCTCATGGACTCAACCTTACGTCCATCTAACAAGAGTCACATCACATTTGCTGATACTGGTAAAAGCAAAGTGGTGGGTCTAGGTAGAGTTGCAATCTCAAGAGAACAGCACATGGATAAAGTCATGCTTGTTGAATCTCTTGGTTTCAACTTAATGTCTGTCTCAATGCTTTGTGACTTAAACATGATTGTGATATTTGGTAAATTTCGTTGCCTTGTACTAATGGAATCTGACAAGTCTTTAGTATTTGAAGGATATAGAAAAGGTGATCTGTATATGGTAGATTTCTCAGCTGGACCGCAGATAGCCGTATGTCTTCTAGCAAAAGCTTCAGAGTGTTGGCTCTGGCATCGGAGGCTAGGACATGCCAGCATGAGAAACTTGCACACTCTTACAAAGAAGAAATACGTCGTAGACATTGAGGACGTCAAGTTCAAGAAAGACCATCTATGTGGTGCCTGTGAAGCTGGGAAGATGACTAGGACCAAGCATCCCTCGAAGATAATCATGACGACATCCAAACCCTTCGAGCTGCTTCACATGAACTTATTTGGCCCTACTCACTACTCCACGTTCTCTACCATAGCTTATCTCTATGGCTTCGTCATTGTTGATGATTATTCAAGATACACATGGGTACACATAATACTCTACAAGACTGAAGTGCAAGATGTCTTCAGACGCTTCGCCAACCGTGCCATGAATAACTATGGCATCAAGATCAAGCATATCAGAAGTGAAAATGGCACTGAGTTCAAGAACACCGGCCTTGATCTTTATCTGGATACAATGGGAATCACTCCTCAGCAAAACGGGATCGTTGAGCGCAAGAACAGAACTCTAATTGTGATGGCTCGAACGATGCTCGATGAATACAAGACACCAAGAAGGTTCTGGCCTGAAGCTATTGATACTATATGCCATATCATCAACCGTGTTTATCTTCACAAGCTTCTGAAGAAAACGTCCTATGAACTCCTCACTGGAAAGAAGCCTAACGTAAGTTACTTCAGAGTATTTGGAGCTAAGTGCTGGATCAAGGATCCACATCACAAGTCAAAGTTTGCACCAAAAGCACATGAAGGCTTCATGCTCGGATATGGAAAGGACTCGCACTCCTACAGAGTTTTCAACATCTTTCTCTATAATGTAGTTGAAACTGTGGATGTGCGGTTTGATGAAACAAATGGTTCACAAAGAGAGACCCTACCAAATTGCTAGATGAGGCTTCACCAAATGAATCTATCAAGCTAATGGGAACCGGTGAGATCATGCCTTCTGAAGCACAACATGACGAGGAACTCCTCATTTCTGCTCCAAATCAACCTGACGACAATGCTCAGCCTGAAGACAACCCTCCTGATGATGACAATGTACAGCAAGAGCAAAATCTTCGTCCATCTCATCCTGGTGTTGCAAATGAAGTACAAGTTGAGAAGATAATTGATAGCATAAATGATCCTGGTCCACTTACTCGTTCAAGAGCAACACAGCTTGCAAATTTCTGTGGGCACTTTGCTTTTGTCTCAATATCTGAACCCAAGAAAGTTGCTGAAGCTTTTATGGAACCCGAATGGATTCAAGCAATGCAAGAAGAGCTTCAACAGTTTGAGCTGAACAACATGTGGGAACTTGTCAAGCGTCCTGACCCTCGCAAGCACAACATAATAGGCACAAAATGGATCTATCGCAACAAGCAAGATGAGCACGGTCAAGTGGTCAGAAACAAAGCTCGTCTCGTTGCTCAAGGATATACTCAAGTCGAAGGGATTGACTTTGATGAAACATTTGCTCCTGTGGCTAGACTTGAAGCTATTCGTATACTGCTAGCCTATGCAAATCATCACAACATACTTCTGTATCAAATGGATGTAAAGAGTGATTTTCTCAATGGAAGGATTGAAGAAGAGGTGTATGTTGCACAACCACCTGGCTTTGAAGATCCAAAACGTCCTGATATGGTATACAAACTCAACAAGGCACTGTATGGCCTCAAAAAAGCGCCTCGTCCTTGGTATGACACACTCAAAGATTTCCTGAAGAGCAAAGGCTTCAAACCTGGATCCCTAGATCCCACACTCTTCACGAAGACATATGATGATGAACTATTTGTCTGCCAAATCTATGTGGACGACATTATCTTCGGCTGCACTGACAAAAGATACAGTGATGAGTTTGGTCACATGATGCAAGATCAATATCAGATGTCCATGATGGGTGAGCTCAAGTTCTTCCTTGGTCTTCAAATTCGTCAGCAAAGCAACGACATCTTCATATCTCAAGAGAAGTACCTCAAAGACTGCCTAAAGAAGTTTGGAATGCAAGACTGCAAAGGGTACTCCACGACTATGCCTGCTAAACACCATCTGGGTCCCGACGCCAATGGTAAAGAGTTTGATCAACAGGTATACCGCTCCATGATTGGTTCTTTGCTTTATTTATGTACATCTAGGCCAGATATTATGCTTAGTGTTTGCATGTGTGCTCGATATCAAGCGGCACCAAAGGAGTCACATCACTTAGCTGTGAAGCGAATACTTCGATATCTGGCTTACACCCCAACACTAGGATTATGGTACCCAAAGGGCTCATAGTTTGATCTATTTGGATTCTCAGATGCTGATTATGCTGGTGACAAAGTTGATCACAAGTCTACATCAGGCACATGTCACTTTCTAGGACGATCTCTTGTCTGTTGGTCTTCAAAGAAGCAGAACTGTGTATCACTCTCCACTGCTGAATCTGAATACATTGCTGCTGGATCTTGCTGCGCTCAGCTTCTCTGGATGAAGCAAACGCTCAAGGACTATGGCGTCCATCTGAAGCATGTTCCACTCTACTGCGATAATGAAAGCACTATCAAGATTGCCAACAACCCAGTTCAGCACTTGAAGACAAAGCACATTGAAATTCGTCATCACTTTCTCAGAGATCATGTCATGAAGGAATATATTGATATCATACACGTCAACACTGAAGAGCAACTCGCAGATATCTTCACAAAGCCCTTGGATGAGAAAAGGTTTTGCAAGTTGCGGTGTGAGCTAAATATCTTAGAATCCTCAAATGTACTATAATTAGGCACACATCCTAACACTTATGCAAATTGATGACTTAGATGTGCAACACACGAAGTAAAGTATATCTTCAATCAATGAAGACTTACATTCTAAGTGTGAAGACATTAACATGGAATTTGACTTCGGAGCGCCACGATAATTGTGCGCTCTGGGTCTAATACTTCCTATACGGTGGGTAACGCCACCACCAAATCCTTGTTTAAAGTGTTTTTCATGGCGTTACATTTGCAAAGTCTTCACACTTGGTTTGTCTTCATTTAGGATATATATATATATATAGAGAGAGAGAGAGAGAGAGAGAGAGTTGTGTTCTGTCCTCTACAACATTCACTTATAGCTATGTCTTCTTATTTGAATCTTTTGAACTAAGTGAATGTGATCGGACCCTAACCTCTCTATGCTTTCTCATCTCACACTACGTCTGTCCAAATCATATGCATTCTGTTGGAACTGTCGAATATCTTCTCTGCGTTCTTGTCAGCAGAAGATACGGAGACAAACTTTAAATCTGATTTTTAATGCTCCATCCTTTATGCCTGAAATCCGGAGAAGCCGGAACGACCACTCCGACAGTCGTGGTGTACGTGGGATCGTGGGACAACTCCCAATGCGTTACATGACCGCCCCGTGTCCCTCATACGTGAACCGCCAGGGGCACCTGCGTAATTGCGCTGTGGCGTCTCCCATGCTTATAAATGCACGTCCCATCACGGTCAAAAATTCTTCTACCACCTCTCCACCTCGACCAACCCTAGCGCCTCCACTAGCTCTTGATGACGCCGGCGACGAAGCGCTTCGCTGCCGCGACCTCGTCGACGCCGTCTTCATGCCGGCCACGGACATCGTCTACTCCGCCGTCACCATAGCTGTCCTCTGTCGCCAAGTTAGGGCACGGATGATCGAACTGCTGGGCATCCAACTCCTCTCCATCTAAGCAGTTCATCGTGTGCTAAATTAAACTCACCTTTTACCATCTTCTTGATCTAGAAAGATTCATCACTTTTACCACAAGTGGTTTCTGCCTACACAAATATATAGATCTATCATATCTGCATCTCATATCTTGTCTAGTACATTCACATATGCTTCAAACATAGTTAGATTCCTCACTTGTACCTATTCATGGATTCGTACAAATCTGGAACCAACTCTCATCATATGAGTGAATGTCTTCGCGCTATGAGGTCAAAGTCTTCAAAACTGATTTATCTTCAAAAAACTTCTGAGAATGCATATGACCTCTTCCCCTCCCCTCGCATCTCTAATGCTGTCACAGGTACATGTCCGTGGGAGAATCCCTTGGTTCTCATAGTCTGCATTCATTTGCAGAATTCTTGCAGCGTCACATTCACTCTCCTGAAGCTAGTTCCTGTCTGACCAGCAGACCGAAGCATTTGCCAGTGTTGAAGCCATTCAGTTTGAAGCCCTTCAGATTGAAGCCAATGGCAACTGACAAGACAGTTAGGAAGGGTGGCAGACATCGCCGTGGCAACACCTCCAAAGATTTGCCTCCTGATCTAAGTGAGATGTACAAGACTGATCCAGAGGAGGATTACAATCAGAGGAAGACACGAATCCAATGGATTCGGAGATATTAAGTACAAGTTCGTGACCCAAGAGTATGCTGAAAAGAACGCCATCAAGCATCCATGGGGAGATATTACCTATAAAAATCTCCCTCCCAAGACTCGAGCTGAAGCCATTGCTCAAGGCTTCTACCCTTGCATGGTCAGAGGGCCTCAACCTGCTGATGCTGATCCTACTTCTCTCCTCTGGTGTCGCAACGACAATTTGTTTAAGCGAAATCTTCAATATGCCAAGAACTCGGCCAAAGGGAACAAGAAGAACTGGGGATTGGACTTCAATCCTGGCCCCTCTGCGCCCCGTGCTGATGGCACGCGCGAAGCTGAACCAAATCTGGTTGGGCCCTTCTACAACTTAGAAGGCCTCATCAGTCACATCAAGGTTCAAGGTGCGGATGTGGATCAACCTGTAGATGATGCTGATTCTGATGAAGCGCCTGCAACCCCGAAGCCCAAGAAGAAGAAGAAATCCAAGGCTTCGAAGACCACTCCACCAATTGCTTCTAGAGTGAAGCCTTTGGCCACTGCTCCACTAGCACCTAGTGTGCAGTCTGAGGAGCACTCTCGCATCTCCAAGAGCAGACAGCTAAGGAAGAAGCCCTCGCACAACCCCAGTCCAGCTCTCACTCCTGGCGCTGTTCTGAAAACTGCCAATGAAGCCTTTGATCTCTCGAGCGATGACGATCATGGTGGCGATGCTCTAGAGCAATTGATCAAGAGCAAGCAAGATGCAGAAATCTTCAATGATTTGCCACTCTTCGACGTGGAAGTGCTCAACAATTTCATTGATGAATGGTTTGACACCCCCAACCTCAGCTTCGACGATCTGCAGCTTCCAGTTGGCCTCAGCGTCTCCTTCCATGGCGCCATTGCTTCTGAGCTAGCTCTGGTTCAGAAAATTGTTGAGCTGAAGCAAAAGATCGATTATGAAAAGGCTCAGTTCAAGAAGCATGTGGACAAGCTCAGCGTCCAAGAGATTCAGAACTTCAAGGTAATGATGCATGAGCTCAAGGAAGCCTTTTGCAAGAGGCGTGATGAAGTTAAAGGTTCTCGTGAGCGAATCAAGAACTTGGCTACCAAATGCGTTCAAGCTTATAATGAAGCTGAAAAGCGCGAGGCCCTTGGGCGTCCTGGCATTTACCCAAGGATGGCTGCCAAGAAAAAGAAGAAGCAACATGTGCCCAAAGCTGAAGAATCCAGGCAGGAAGTGCCTCGCATTGTCTTCCCTACCAGCATGACTGGCACGAAGCCTAAGGTCACCCCAACTGCTTCCGAGCTCAAGAAGACAAAGGTGGCTGCAGCTGAAGCTCGCAAGTGCAAGCAAACTACTGATGAAGCTCCACCCACCAAGAAGCGCAAGACAAAGAAGGATAAGGCTGCTTCCACAGAGCCTATCTTTGTCGAGCCCATATTAGTTGCTCGCCCTGCATCTACACACCGAGAACGTCGCATGACAGTCCATGAGCCTGCTCCCACAGAGGCTGAAGACATTCCAGCTGTTGACCCCACCGCAGCTGAAGACATTGGTCCTCATGACAATGTTGAAGATGATGAAGTCCTTCCTCAGATCGAGTACAATGTTGAATCTTCGCCTATACTTACAAACAGCGAACGCATCAGCATTGGTCGTCCATTGACGCCAATTGCACAGGATGACTCATGGGCTGATCATCCACAAGATACACCAACAACTCCCCAACCAACTCAAGACACCAGTTTGGTGCTTGAAGATGAAGACTTTGAGGCCCAACAACCTCCATCCCCTCAGGTGTCGCCAGCATTTCGCAGGCTTCGCAAAGGACCAAGGCCTCAAGTCATCACCCCAAATGTTCCAGAAGGAGAAGAGCAACAATTTGTACCTGACGCTGCTCCTACTGTGAACCCCACAGAATTTGAAGCAAAAGCGGCTAAAGATATTCCGGCTGCATCAGCCGAAGAAGAACCACCCCAAGAAGAAGAACAACCCCAAGCAGAAGAAGCACGTGCGGCCACACCCCCTGTTCTCGAGGAGAACATGTCCGACCCTCCAGCTCCTGAAGTGGAGGTTACAAACTCAGAGGCTGCCACCACCAACACTGAAGCCAATGACGTGGTCATGGCTGAAGCTAATGTGGCACCTGAAGTCATAGTGGTGCCTAAAGTGATGGCGCCTGAAGCAAGTGCTGCACCTGAAGCAAATCAGCAGCCTGAAGCCACTGCCTCTTCTCCTGTTCCGCCTCCAAGGCCCCATACAATTGAGCAAGCATACAACCAAGATGATCAGCTCATCACTGTCCGATGGCCCAGTCTGACTCCACCACCTGCTACGGGACCGCATGCTACTGGTCCTCAGTTTGACCATCATGTTGAGAATAGGCCTCAGGTTCAGAAGCCTAAGCCAAGACTGCCAAGGTTTCCAGGTATTGCCACCTCTCAAGGGTCATTCAATGCCAATAGCTTCACTGCGCACAACACATTCTTTGACAGCGCCAAGAACCCATGTTCCAAGCCAAGAATATCCTCAGATAGGTTCTGGAGCCATCAGCAGCGCAGTTATTACTCAAGAGTACTCTATGATCAAGGGCGCATTTTCCCTCATATGCGTCTTGACACTGAAGCTATTGATGGACTGCCCTGTCTGGAGGAAGCTCTTGATTGCTTCTGTGATGCTGGCCTGCTCCATTTTGTGACTGACAAGGAGCATTGGAATGAAGAGCTGCTTATGCAATTCTATGTAACCCTCCACATTCGAGGCTACAGCAGCGATCCGAAGACATGGGTCCTTGAGTGGATGACAGGCAATGTCCATCATGAAGCCAAAGCCTTTGATCTCATTGAGCTTACTGGCCTGCCCACTCCAGGAGATCTGTATGAACCTGGCTGTCAATTGCATAATGAAGCCTTGGAAAGTATCTTTCAGAAGCGCAAGCCCAACATGAGCCACATGCTAAGCATGATGAAGCCTCTGCCAAGTGATGCTGAATATCCTTGAAGACCTAGAGTATCTACCACACACCATCTATCATATCATCAGGCGTACTCTATGGCCTGTCAAAGGACATTCTTCATCAGCCAAGCTTGAAGGCACCATGAAGACATTGGTCTTCTATATCTTCAATGGCATCAGCTTCAATGCTCAAGATTTCTTCATTAGGCAGTTGGCTATGTCTGGCTCTGATATGTTTGGTCTGAAGTTCTATGCTCCATGGATTATGCGCCTCATCAAGCTTCATTCAGCTATCACATATCAGCCCTCTGCTCGCAACCATCATATATTCTTGCCAGAGGTTGATATGTCAGCTGAAGCTATATACCAAGAGCCTGCCAAAGAGCCTGTTAGTCTTCACAACGCTGATCACCAGAGCTTCACTCAGCAAATTGAAGGAGTTCCAGCAGTCTCTCGCATTTATCCTCTGGCTAGCCGTACTCGTCTACCTCGACACGCTGAAACAAAAGCTGAGAGCACCATTGCCCAAAGGCCTCAGAAGCGATCTCGTGTTCTCAATAACCGAGAGCTTCTGGTTGGCCTCAATCAGAAACAGGATAAGCATCACTACTGGCTGAAGCGTCAGATGCAAATCCTCTTGGTGGACGTTAATCGCATTCGCAATCTTGCCACCAAGAATGCCTTTGTTGCTCGTGAAACCTTTCGGAGGTCATGGAAGAGTTTAACCTTGCTGAGTGCTGAAGCGGATCTTCAAGATGATGGCTTCACAGAGAGATTCAAGTTTGACCACACTCCTCCAAGGAATGCTGTTTTGCGTCGAACTCCGCCTCTTGAAGATTCTGACTACTCCTCCGCTGTAACAATTGACGCCAGGGTGATAGATGATCAAGATGATGTTACCTCACCTCCTCCTACTTCAGCGCGTATCGACACTGCACCAACTACTTCTGCACTGCCAAACACCAACGCCGACCCTGCATCCTCTCCTGCTCCAACGGGGAACGAGTAGAGGCTCTATGTCTTCAAACCTTTTTGGTCCTTACTAACAAAAGGGGGAGAAGCATATGAGTTGATAGTCTTCAAGCGGGTCCATATGGGCGGGTGCTTTATATTTTGCCTTGTGTTTACAACTCTCGTATTTGCTACATTTGGTTCTTTGAGTTGTAACACTTAAACTGATGGTCGTCTGCTACGTTTTTCTGCTACTCTGTAATGCGATGATAAATTCCGCATCTGCTACGTTATATTCCGCACTTAGTCATTATTGCAGACGTCCATTTTTTATTATGCATATTATTATATTCGACATATCAATTGTGCATGATGAATTGTCTTCATAAGTTGAAGAGGATCTCCACAAGTACAACCTGCCATGTGCATTTGCATTCAAAGGCAAATCAACTATATGCACATCTTCAGGGGGAGCCTTTTGCTACTTATGAAGACAATACTTTATCCTTTACAATTTCACATACCTTTTATCCCCGTTGAAAACTTCAACCAGTTTGTCATCAATCACCAAAAAGGGGGAGATTGTAAGTGCATCTAGTGCCACCCCTAGTTGGTTTTGGAGTATTGACGACAAACCTGGTTGAGGGACTAATGTGTTTGTGAGAATTGTAGGATAACACAGGTAGTAGTCCCTCATTGATTCAGTTTACCAACCGGAGATGACCCCTAAAAATGTATGAAGACATT
This sequence comes from Secale cereale, assembly GCA_902687465.1. Taxonomy (NCBI): domain Eukaryota; kingdom Viridiplantae; phylum Streptophyta; class Magnoliopsida; order Poales; family Poaceae; genus Secale; species Secale cereale. Next base: position 376,267,026 of record LR738713.1, read on the forward strand.
GACATCAGTGGTGGTATATGAAGATAATCCTATTGAAGACTATGACTAGAGAAGACATTGTGTGAAGACTATGGAGAGCGAAGACTTAGATATTTCGTTGTTTCCTTTTCTTCTTTGTTGAGTCATAGGAACCACCGTACTGTTAAGTGGGGTCCAAGTGATCTAAGTCAGAGTGACTGAAGTGATGCTCAACCAAATCCTATGTCTTCGAGCGAAGACAATGAGAGCAAATCTTATCCAGAGTTGGATGAGTCAGCTTTACTTGTAGCCCAAGTAAAGTTGTCGTGTGAGTGTTTGAAATCTGACCGTTGGAACACGTGTCAGTTCCTTAGTGACCTAGGGTCACTTCGGACAAATCAGGTCGGGTTGCCCAGTGGCTATGAATAGCCCACCCCCTACACCATAAATTGGTGGCTGCTCAGAGTTATTGCACGGCTTTTGTCGTTTGAGAGCAACCCACCTCCGAAGCTTTTGAGAGAGAAATCCTTGCGAGGACAAAGCCAAAACACCCAGAGCCAAAGAGTGTTAGGCATCACTGAAGTCTTTCTGTCTGTGTGACATGAAGACTTATTACACTTGAGGACTGTGTTTCCTCCAGCCGGTTAGGCATCGCGTTCTGAGCATCCAAGAGTCATTGTGGATCGCCGGTGAACGAAGTCTGTGAAGGTTTGGAAGTCTACCTTGAAGACTTACCAGAGTGATTGGGCGAGGACTAGGTGTCCTTAGCTCAAGGGGAATAAGGTGAAGACGCGGTCTTCTGAGTTAAATCTCAGCCTCCCTAACCAGACGTACAGTTGTCACATGAACTGGAACTGGTCTAACAAATCACTGTCCTCCCCGAGCTACTCGTTCTATCCTTTCCTTCCCTTTACTTACTGTCTTATGTTGTGAAGTCATTGCCTACTTGCCTTATCTGATTAACTTCACTTAGTATCTACTTGTTCTGATTGGCTTCATTCCTTCTTCCATCTTGATCCCTACTGCCTAGCTGCTGTTAGTGTTCGTGCTTTCACTTCATTGAAAACCTGACTATGGCTTGTCTAGTGTAGTCTACTTTCCGCTGCATACACATAGGATTGGATTTATATTTTGTCTTCAAAACTACCATTTTTGAAGCATTTCATAAAAATCGCCTATTCACCCCCCCTCTAGTCGATATACTGTACTTTTAGGCATATCAAGTATAACAAAGTCTGTTAGGATGTAACATTTGCAACCACAACAGGCACATCCTCACAAACACCGACAAGAATGGTAGTTGATTTGTCAATCATTTGCAATGACATTTCAATGGGTGTGAGTTTATTCAAATCAAGTCTTTTATATAGAGAGTAAGGCATAACACTAACACCAGCTCATAAATCACACAAAGCAGTTTTCACATAATTTCTTTTTATGGAGCAAGATATAGTTGGTATTCCAGGATCTCCTAGTTTTTTAGATAGTCCATCCTTAAAATAATAATTTGCAAGCATGGTGGATATTTCAACTTTAGGTATTTTTCTTTTGTTGGTGGCAATATCTTTCATGTATTTAGCGTAAGGGGCCATCCTTAAAAGATTGGTCAAACGGGTACGCAAAAAGACTGGCCTAAGCATTCCAGCAAAGCGTTCAAATTCTTCATCATCCCTTTTCTTAGTTGGTTTGGGTGGAAAGGGAATGGGTTTATGAACCCATGGCTCTCTTTTCTTACCATATTTTCTAGCAACAAAGTCTCTTTTATCACATTCTTTATTTTTAGGTTGTGGGTTATCTAGATCAACAATAGGTTCTATCTCAACATCATTATCTGGTTCTTTATCGTTATCATGTTGAGCATCTATATGAACATCATCATTGTAATTTTCATTATCACTAGGTGAATGTTCATTACTAGATTGAGTTTTAGCATGAGAGGTAGAAACATCATTATCATTATCATAAGGTTTTTCAACCTCGGGTTCACTAGAAGTATGCAAAGTCCTATCATTTTTATTTTTATTTTTCTTTTTAGAAGGACTAGGTGCATCAATATTAATTCTTTAAGAGTCTTGTTCAACTCTTTTAGGCTAACCTACTGGATAAAGTGGATCCTGAGTCAATGCACCTCCTCTAATCATTACTCTAACATCATGATCATTCATATTATTATTCATTTCATGGAGTAACTCACTTTGAGATTTAGCGACTTGTTCTAAGTGAGTTTGCACCATAGAAGCATGGTTTCCTACTCCTCTAACATCATTGGTGATTCTATATAACAAGTCACTCAAGTGAGAATCATACTAGAGTTGGCCTTTAATTGTTTCATAACATAGGAATTAAAGTGATCTTGCTTCATAATATAATTATCAAATTCATACGTGCAATGACTAGGAGATTTATTATAACGGATGTCTCATTCATCAAACTTTAAAAGAGAATTTACCTCCACCACCAGTGGTGGTGTGTCGAGACCATGTATTTCCTCAACAGCTGGTAAATTCTTAACATCTTCAGCTTTAATACATTTTTCCTTCATACATTTCTTGTCGCTTGCATATCTTCAGGACTGAGAAATAACATACCCCTCTTCTTCGGAGTGAGCATCATGATTTTTTAATATATTATTAAATAATTCCTCAACTTGTTCAACATTTCATTCCCTGAAAACACAACGAGCACAACTATCTAGGAAGTCCCTAGAAGCATCGGTTAGTCCATTATAGAAGATATCAAATATTTCATTTTTCTTAAGAGGACGATCAGGAAAAGCATGAAGTAATTGGAGAAGCCTCCCCAAGCTTGTTGGATACTCTCTTCTTCAATTTGCACTAAGTTAAATATTTCATGTAAGGCAGCTTGTTTATTATGAGCAGGAAAATATTTTTCAGAGAAGTAATAGATCATACCCTAAGGACTACGCACACAACCATGAGCAAGAGTATTGTACCAAGTCTTAGCATCACCCTTCAATGAGAATGGAAATAACTAGAGAATATAATAGAAGCGAATCTTCTCATCTCGAGTAAATAGGGTCGCTATATCATTTGACTTAGTAAGATGTACCACAACAGTTTCAGTTTCACAACCAAGGAAAGGATCAGATTCAAACAAAGTAATTAACTCTAGGTTCACAGAGAATTCATAATCCTTATCAGTAACAAGGATAGGTGAAGTACCAAACTTAGGGTCACATTTCATTCTAGCATTCAAAGTTTTCTCTTTCAATTTGCATAATAATTTCTTAAGATCTTCTCTATCCTTACAAGCAAGAAAATCCTCAGCTATCTCTCATTCCATAACATAACCCTCAGGTATATCAGGAAATTCATATCTGGGAGAGCTAGGTCTAATAGGTGTTTCATAATATTCAGTTCCAAGAATCTCATCAGTTTCAATAGTTTCAGCATTCTCAATATTTTTATTTCTAGCAAGTTGTTCATCAAGCAATTCACCTAGTGGCACAGTCTTATCAAGCAAAGTACTAGCATCATCGTAAGCATCATTCATGGTAGAAGTAGCATCATCAATAAGTTGTGACATATCAGGATTAATAGTAGGTGGTTATGTTGCAAGCTTACTCATAACAGAAGGAGAAACAAGTGCAAAGTGTGATGGCAGTTCCTTACCTCCCCTCATCTTAGAGGGAAAAATCTTGGTTTTAGTATCCTTTAAATTCTTCATAGTGATAAATACATAGATATCCCAAGTGACTCAACAAACGTGGCTGTGCTCCTCGGCAACGGCGCGAGAGAAAGGTCTTGATAACCCACAAGTATAGGGGATTGCAACAGTTTTCGAGGGTAGAGTATTCAACCCAAATTTATCGATTCGACACAAGGAGAGCCAAATAATATTTGTAAGTATTAGCAACTGAGTTGTAAATTCAGCCACACCTGGAGATATAGTATCTGCAGCAAAGTGATCAGTAGCATAGCAATATGATAGTTTTGATAGCAGTAGTAAGGGTAGTACCAGTAACGGTAACAGTAGCAGTAGTTTGGTAGCAATTGTAACAGTAGTAACTTAGCAAGATAAATATGTGGAAAACTCGTAGGCACTGGGTCGGTGATATCGTTGGATAATATTCATCATATAATAGTTATAACCTAGGGCGACACGGAACTAGTTCCCATTCATTGATATAATTTAGGCATGTAGTCCGTAAATAGTCATACGTGTTAATGGAAAAGAAATTACATGCCATCTTTTGTCCTACCCTCCCGTGGAAGTGGGATCCATAAGGAAACTAAGGGATATTAAGGCATCCTTTTAATAGGGAACAGAAACAAAGCATTAACACATAGTGAATACATTAACTCCTCAACCTATGGTAATCGCTGGGAAGAATCCCAATTGTTGTCACCTTGGGGTATGCGGATCCTAACACATAGTAGGTGCATATGACTTGCAAGATCGGATCAAGAATATAGATATAATGGTGAAAACATAAATGGTTCATATCTGAATTCATGGCACTTGGGCCCTAGTGACAAGCATTAAGCATATCAAAGTCATAGCAACATCAATCTCACAACATAGTGGATACTATGGATCAAGCCCTAACAAAACTAACTCGATTACATAATGAATCTCATCCAACCTCTCACCGACCAGGGAGCCTACGAAGGAATTACTCACTCTCAGCGGTGAGCATCATGAAATTGGTGATGGCGGATGGTTGGTGATGACGAGGACGGAAGACCCCCCCCCCCTCTGCGGAGCCTCGAACGGACTCCAGATCTGGCCTCCCAATGAAGAACAGGAGGTGACCGCGGCTCCGTATTGTAAAACGCGATGAAACTTCCTCTCCCAAAAAAAGGAGTTTATAGTGGCGGAGTTCGGGTCAGAGGGGCCTCATGGGCCCCACTACCCACCAGGGCGCGCCAGGAGGGGGTGGCGCGCCCTCGTGTCTAGTGGACAATAGCCCCCCAGGTGGATAGTTGCTCCAATATTTTCCTTTTATTCCATATAAAATCTCCAAAAAGTCTCGTCTCATTCCAAGAACTTTTATTTCCACACAAAAACAACACCATGGTTGTTCTGCTGAAAACAGCGTTAGTATGGGTTAGTTTCATTCAAATCATGCAAATTAGATTCCAAAACAAGAGCAGAAGTATTTGAAATGTTGATACGACGAAGACATATCAGCTGGATTGGGCAAACGATGGAAGACATAAGGGAGGACAATATATGCGGCTGAGGTGCAGCGCAATCGTTCTTCGGTTGCCATTGGCGGATAGAGTCAGGGCGTCGGAATTGCAGTGACTGTGTTAGAGGAGCTACATGGGGTTGGGCTGTGCGAAATAAGAGAGTGCCGACCCGGCCCTAGGTCGGTCCCACATGTCAGCATTTTAAGCAATCCTATTTAGTAACTGAGCAAAGTAACTGTCCAACAGGCTTGACCCGACGGAAACACTCCATTTAGGCATTTGCGAGGATCAGAGTTGAGGTAGGAGGACAAAAATGACGAAAATTAAGATAGTGAGGCAAAACTAAGCAATACTATGGAATCAAGGGCATGCAACTTTTAAAAATAATAAGATAACATTATCTTATCAACCATTATACATATTATAACAGGCCCTTTGTCCCCTCTCATAATGCAAATTAGGTCATCCTAATTTCTTAAAAAAGTTCCTGATAAGTACCACACACCAGATGCATGCACATGGCAACTTCAAATGTTTTCGATGCCAAGTTTAGTTACAAAAGAATGGCAAATTAGTTGACAAGCATGGCAAGTTTAGTTGTTTGGTTTATTTTTGGCAAAAACTTGCCGTGTGTCACTGGAATTTGCCATCCTTGCGTGACTGGAATTGCCATCAAAAAACCTCAAGGCCAGAGTGCCACGCACCTGACGTATGACATTTATCATTTGTAAAGTATAGACATCTCATATAATGGAGATAAATATATCATTTTCTTCCTATAAGAGGTCAACCTAGTACAAGAAAGACTATTTTTATGTTTCCTTCTTTGACCTCAGCAATCTATATCTGTGCTAAGAGCATCTCCAATAGGCATGCTATCTTAGTCGCGTGTTGGAACAAATCACTTTAATGTGCACGTGGGACCAAAACGGGCGCTCCAGCAGTCGCGCAATAATCGCGTGCACGGTAAACTGGGTTCAGCACACGGAGCAAAAAGGCATTGCGCACGGTATATTTGCTGCACCACCTCTGGCGCGCTGGACAACAACGATTCGTGTACGAGCGACCAACTTCCGTCCCGCCTTCGCCCCGTCCCACGCCATTGACCCACATTCGCCCCGCCCCGCGTCGCCGCCGGTGAAATTCCACCAATGGAAGGCCGCGCTGACATCCCCCAACCCCTCCCTACACCCGCGACCCGTCCGTCATTGCCGCAAACCCTAGCACGAGGTTGAGCTTCGGCTTCGCCTCCCCTCCTCCTCCAAGCACCGGTATTGCATGCGGCCTTTTCATGGCGCCACAGACAACCTCGCAGGCTGGTGTCACGCCGCCGCCCGCCATGAAGCCACGGGCCTCCGTCTCCAAGCAACTGAATGTGGCGGCACCGACGGCGTCCCGGAAGAAGAAGAAAGCGGATGCCTCTTCTAGGCGGCCGAAGAAGAGTCTTGCAGCGCGTCCGACCGCGCCTCTGCCGACCAAAGCGCGGGAGAGCTCGCAATTTTGTTGCGCCGGCGGTCAATGCACACAAGGTGTTTGATAAAATGCCCATAAGGCATGATTTTGCCCCCCCCCTTTTTCATTGTTGTTTTTAGATAAATGTATACATATGGATACCATGATTTAGTTTTTTTTATCATACTTTGTAGTTTCAATGATGACACATATATGTCAACTATAGGTGTTGGCTCCAACAATTATCATTGGTCTCAAACGAATGAAGTGCATGAAGATGATCATGAGTATGAAGTGGGTGAGGATGGTGAGGGTATCGTCGATGCACCGAAAGGAAGAGCGGGCAACTACACCATTGAAGAAGACATCTTGCTATGCAACTTGCATGTGTCTATGGATGCCAACGTTGGAGGGGACCAAAGTAGAGATACATATTGGGTCCGGATGAAGGAGTTCTTTGATACACACAACAAGAGTGGAATTGAGCACACCGATAGATATCTTCGCTCTCGGTGGTTGACAATCAACAAAGATTGTCAAACATGGGCGGCGGCAATGAAGTCAGTTGACATGACAAACCCAAGTGGCACTAATGATAGAGATAGGGTAAAGTGAAATTTCTGTATGTTCCATGTTCATGCTTCATATTAGGTGTTTCAAGTGCTAACTTGTTCTTGCGTTTGTAGCTCGCTATTGCACAAAACTTATTTCGAGGAGAAAAGAAGAAGACCAAGAAAGGCAAAGTCAATGAAGGGAGAGCATTTGTGTTGTCCCATTGCTTCGATGTGTTGAAGGATGAAGAGAAATGGAAGGCCCGTGATGACCAAGAGGAGAGCAAGAGGAGCAAGGCAACTATTTGATTTGGATGATGAGAAGGAGGCGAGGCATCAAGTGATGACGGCAAGAGGATTCCTACACCAAGCCAAAAAGACCAAACAAGGATAAGAAAGGAGCAAAAGAAAGAATAAGAAGAGAGGAGATGATGAGTTAAAAATGCTATCGAAGATATTGTGAAGGCAAGAAAGGAAGCAAACGAGGCGAGGAGGATAGCAAAGAGCCAAGATGTGGTGGTCGAGGAGAGGAGGGTGCGATTGAGGAGAGGAAGGTGGCATTGGAGGTGAAGAAATTGGCCATGGAGGAGTGAGCTAGATTATTGGAATGGGGGAGTACTTGTTCTTCATGGACACATCTACCATCGATGATAGGCAAAAGGTGTTCAACAATCTTTCCCGTGATGAAGTATTCGTCCAAAAAAGATCCACGGCCATGGGAGGCATGAGCGGCATGGGAGCTACCTGGGAGGCTTGGGAGGCATGGGAGCTACCACGGGAGTCTTGGGAACAAGCATGGGATGCATGGATGCCATGTGCAGCATGGGAGGCATGGGTGGCTTCGGAGCTACCATGGGCAGCATGGGAGGCATGAGAGCATCTACGAGAGGCATGGGTGGCTTTTGAGCTACCATGGGAGTCATGAGTTTTGGGTTTCTCATGGGAGGCATGGGATCACTTCTGGGTGACATGGGTGGACGCATGGCTCCTGTTGTGCCTCACATACCTTTGCATGATGATGTTGGAGATAGTGCGGACACCGTCCGAGCTCCTGATGACAATGAGACACTTGAAAATGGAGAATAGGAGGAAGAATCAACTTCATAAGAGGAGGAAGATGATGTGGCATGATTGTTGATGTGGCATTTGTTTGTGTGAACTTTTATTTGTCATGAACTTGGTTGGGTGATTTTGTACTATGACATGCAATTGAACTATGCTATGTTTCTCCAACTCATTATTTTGCACACTTGTTTTGGTTGAAAGATCATCATACTGTCAAATTGATACGTGTGAGGACGGGCCGTCGACCCGTTGGCTGGGCAGCTGGGTTAGCTGCTAGCCCGCCCGGGTTCGAACCTTGGCTCTAACACGCGTCGCTCATAGAGTTTATCCAATAAAAAAGCCAATGCGAGTTAGTCCTTGGGTTGGCCTCATTTTTTCGAGAGTACGCTGATACGTCCTTTTTGCATCATGCTTTTACATTGATATTTATTGCATTATGGGCTGCTATTACACACTATATCACAATACCAATGCCTTTTCTCTCTTCTTTTACAAGTTTTACAAGAAGAGGGAGAATGACGGCAGCTGGAATTCTGGACTGGAAAAGGAGCAAATTTGAGATACCTATTCTGCGCAACTCCAAAAGTCCTGAAACTTCACGAAGAATATTTTTGGAATATATAAAAAACATTGGGCGAAGAAAGCACCAGAGGGAGGCCACCAGCCATCCACAAGGGTGGGCGCATGCCTTACCCCCTGGGCGTGCCCCCTACCTTGTGGGCCCCCTGACAGGCCCCCGATGTTCATCTTCTGCTATATGATGTGTTTTGACCTAAAAAAATCATAAGGAGGTTTTCGGGACGAAGCGCCGCCATCTCGCGGAGGAACCTGAGCGAAACCAATCTAGAGCTCCGGCAGGGCTGATTTGCTGGGGATACTTCCCTCCGGGAGGGGGAAATCGAAGCCATCATCATCACCAACGATCCTCTCATCGAGATGGGTCAATCTCATTAAACATCTTCACCAGCAGCATCTCCTCTAAAACCCCTATTTCATCTCCTGTATCCGATATTTCTCTCAAAACCTCATATTGGTACCTGTGAGTTGCTAGTAGTGTTGATTACTCCTTGTAGTTGATGCCAGTTGGTTTATTAAGTGGAAGATCATATGTTCAGATCCTTAATGCTATTCAATACCCCTCTGATGATGAACATGAACATGATTTGTGAGTAGTTACTTTTGTTCCTGGTGACATGGGAGAAGTCTTGTTATAAGTAATCATGTGAATTTGGTATTCATTCGATATCTTGATGAGATGTATGTTGTCTTTCCTCTAGTGGTGTTATGTGAACATCGACTACATGACACTTCACCATTATTTGCCCCTACGGGAAGGCATTGGGAAGTAATAAGTAGATGATGGGTTGCTAAAGAGATAGAAGCTTAAACCCTAGTTTATGTGTTGCTTCGTAAGGGGCTGATTTGGATCCATATGTTTCATGCTATGGTTAGATTTATCTTAATACTTCTTTCATAGTTGCAGATGCTTGTGAGAGTGGCTAATAATAAGTGGGAGGCTTGTCCAAGGAAGGATAGCACCCAAGCACCAGTCCACCCACATATCAAATTATCAAAGTACCGAACATGAATCATATGAGCACGATGAAAAATAACTTGATAACAATTCCCATGTGTCCTCGAGAGCACTTTGCTTTATATAAGAGTTCGTTCAGGCTTGTCCTTTGCTACAAACAGGATTGGGCCATCTTGCTGCACCTTGTTTACTTTTGTTACTTGTTACCCGTTACGAATTATACTATCAGACAACTATCTGTCACCGATAATTTCAGTTATTGCAGAGAATACCTTGCTAAAAACCGCTTGCCATTACCTTCGGCTCCTCGTTGGGTTCGACATTCTTACTTATCGAAAGGACTACGATAGATCCCCTATACTTGTGGGTCATCAAGACTCTTTTCTGGCGCCTTTGCCGGGGAGTAAAGTGCCTTTGGTAAGTGGAATTTGGTAAGGAAACATTTATATAGTGTTCTGAAATTTACTGTCACTTGTTACTATGGAAAATAATCCTTTGAGGGGTTTGTTCGAGGTATCTTCACCCCGACCGGAAGAACAAAGAGTTGCTCCTCAACCTACTCCATCTAATATTCTAACAGGAAAATGTGGTCTAGGTGGTCTAGGTGCTCTAGTATTGATATGGTTAAAGATCTCTTTGCTGATAATAGGCATGTTATTTATTTCTATGATGAAGCTGCTAGAATCGCCAAACCCGATATTAAAGATAAACATAGACCTGTTGTTGGCATGCCAGTTGTTTCCGTTAAAATAGGAGATCATTGTTATCATGGCTTATGTGATGTGGGTGCTAGTGTGAGCGCAATTCCTTTTACCTTATATGAAGAAATTATGAATGAAACTGCACCTGCTGAGTTAGAAGAAATTGATGTTACTATTAGACTTGCTAATGGAGATACCATATCACCAATCAGGATTGTTAGAGATGTTGAAGTCTTGTGTGGGAAAATAAAATATCCTACTAATTTTCTTGTTCTTGGTTCCCCACAAGATGACTTTTGTCCCATTATATTTGGTCGACTTTTCTTGAACACTGATAATGCTAGGATACACTGCGAGAAAGATATTATTAATGTTGGTCTAGGGGATATGTCTCATGATTTTAATTTCTCTAAATTTCGTAGACAACCCATGATAAAGAATTGCCTAGTAAGGATGAAATTATTGGTCTTGCTTCTATTGTCGTGCCTCCTACTGAACCTTTAGAACAATATTTGCTAGACCATGAGAATGATATGTTTATGAATGAAAGAAGGGAAATAGATGAAATATTCTTTAAACAAGGGCCTATTCTGGAAAACAATTTGCCAATTGAAATCCTTGGGGATCCTCCTCCATCTAAGGTCGATCCCGTGTTTGAGCTTAAACCATTACCCGATACTTTGAAATATGCTTATCATAATGAAAAGAAGATATATCATGTTATTATTAGTGCAAACCTTTCATAGCATGAAGAAAAGAAACTATGGAAAACTCTAAAGAAGCACCGTGCTGCTATTGGATATACTCTTCATGATCTTAAGGGCATTAGTCCCACTTTATGCCAACACAAAATTAAGTTGGAGCGTGACACTAAAATAGTTGTTGATCACCAACAACGATTATAAATCCGAAGATGAAAGAGGTGATAAGAAATGAAGTACTAAAACTTATAGAGGCAGGTATAATTTATCCTATTGCTAATAGCCAATGGGTAAGTCATGTTCATTGTGTCCCAAAGAAGGGAGGCATTACTGTTGTTCCTAATGATAAAGATGAATTGATCCCGCAAAGAATTGTTACGGGTTATAGAATGGTAATAGATTTTCGCAAATTGAATAAAGCTACTAAGAAAGATCATTACCCTCTAACTTTTATTGATCAAATGCTAGAAAGACTATCCAAACATACACATTTTTGCTTTCTAGATGGTTATTCTGGTTTCTCTCAAATACCTGTGTCAAAAGAAGATCAAGAGAAGACCACTTGTACTAGCTCTTTCGATACTTTTTCTTATAGATGTATGCCTTTTGGTTTATGCAATGCACCTGCTACCTTTCAAAGATGTATGACTGCTATATTCTATGACTCTTGTGAAAAGATTGTTGAGGTTTTCATGGATGATTTCTCCGTTTACGGAACTTCTTTTGATGATTGCTTAAGCAACCATGATCGGGTTATGTAGAGATGCGAAGTAACTAATCTTGTATTGAATTGGGAGAAGTGTCACTTTATGGTTAATGAAGGCATTTTCTTTGGGCATAAGATTTCTGAAAGAGGTATCGAAGTTGATAAAGCTAAAGTAGATGATATTGAAAAGATGTCGTGTCCTAAAGGTATCAAAGGGATAAGAAGTTTTCTTGGTCATGCTGGTTTCTATAACAGATTTATTAAAGACTTCTCTAAAATTTCTAGGCCTCTCACTAATCTCTTGCAAAAAGATGTTCATTTTGTTTTTGACGATGATTGTGTAGAAGCATTTGAAATACTTAAGAAAGCCTTGATTTCTACTCCTATTGTTCAACCACCTGATTGGAATTTACCCTTTGAAATTATGTGTGATGCGAGTGATTATGTTGTTGGTGATGTTCTAGGACAAAGAGTTGATAAAAAATTGAATGCTATTCATTATGCTATTAAAACTCTAGACAGTGTCCAAAAAAATTATGCTACTACTGAAAAGGAATTTTTAGCAGTTGGTTTTGCCTGTGATAAGTTTAGATCTTATATTGTTGATTCCAAAGTAACTGTTCATACCGATCATGCTGCTATTAAAAATCTTATGGAAAAGAAAGATGCTAAACCTGAACTTATTAGATGGGTTCTCTTGCTACAATAATTTGATTTGCATATTATTGGTAGAAAAGGAGCTGAGAACCCCGTTGCAGATAACTTGTCTAGGTTAGAAAATGTTCTTGATGACCCACTTCCTATTGATGATAGCTTTCCTGATGAACAACTAAAGGTCATAAATGTTTCTCGTAATGCTCCATGCTATGCTGATTATGCTAATTACATTGTTGCTAAATTTATACCACCTATATTCACATACCAACAAAAGAAAAAAAGTATGATATAAGACATTACTTTTGGGATGACCCACACCTTTATAAAGAAGGAGTAGATGGTGTTATTAGACATTGTGTACATGAGCATGTACAGGAACATATCCTACGCAAGTGTCACTCCGAGGCTTATGGAGGACACCATGTTGGAGATAGAACTACACATAAGGTATTACAATCTGGTTTTTATTGGCCTACCCTCTTCAAAGATGCACGTAAGTTTGTCTTGTCTTGTGACGAATGTCAGAGAATTGGTAATATTAGTAGACGTCGGGAAATGCCTATGAACTATTCACTTGTTATTGAACCATTTGATGTTTGGGGCTTTTATTATATGGGACCTTTTCTTTCCTCTAACAGGTATACACATATTTTAGTTGTTGTTGATTACATTACTAAGTGGGTAGAAGCTATTCCAACTAGTAGTGCTGATCATAACACCTCTATTAAGATGCTTAAATAAGTTATTTTTCCGAGGTTTGGAGTCCCTAGGTATTTAATGACTGATGGTGGTCACATTTTATTCATGGTGTTTTCCGTAAGATGCTTGATAAATATGATGTTATCATAGAATTGCATCGCCATATCATCCTCAGTCTAGTGTTCAAGTAGAATTGAGTAATAGAGAGATTGAATTGATTTTGCAAAAGATTATTAATAGATCTAGAAAGAATTGGTCTAAGAAACTTGATGATGCATTATGGGCTTATAGAATTGCTTATAAAAACCCTATGGGTATGTCTCCGTATAAAATGTTTTATGGAAAAGCATGTCACTTACCTCTTGAATGAGAACATAAGGCATATTGGGATATTAAAGAACTCAATTATTATTTCAAACTTTTCGATGAGAAGAGGTTATTCGGCATTAGCTTACTCGATGAATGGAGGACCCAAGCCTATGAGAATGCCAAGTTATTTAAAGAAAATGTTAAAAGATGGCATGACAAAAGGATACAAAAATGGGAGTTTAACGTAGGTGATCATGTTTTGCTATACAACTCTCGTTTAAGATTTTTTGCAGGAAAGCTTCTCTCTAAATGGGAAGGCCCTTACATTATCGAGGAGGTTTATTGCTCCGGTGCCATCAAAATCAACAACGCCGAAGGCACAAATCCGAAGGTGGTAAACGGTCAAAGAATCAAACACTATATCTTAGGTACTCCCTTAAATGTTGAGGCCAATATAATTCACACCGTGACACCGGAGGAGTACATAAGGGCCACTTTCTAGAACGTTTCAGACTTCGAAAAGGAATAGGTACGTGGTACGTTAAGTAAACTGACTCCAAAATGTTTCCAATCATGATTTTTATCCGTTTTGGAATATTTACAAAATTAGAAAAATTAAAACTAGTCCGGAAGGGACACGGGGCCACCCCAAGGGTGGAGGGCGCACCTTAACCACATGGGCGCGCCCCCTACATTGTGGCCACCCCGTGTGCCCTTGAGACTCCGTTTTCATGCACGATACTTCTTTCTATCGGTGAAAATTCATTATATAATCTCCTAAAGGTTTTGATCACCATACCTCGACAGAATCTCCTATTTTCGTTTTGAGCTATTTTCTGCTAGAGTTTTCAAGGCCAGGCATCATGCCTCCCTCCTCCTCCAACAATGTGGGCGACGATGCTTGGTTGATGAAGATGGAACTCGGGAGGGAGGAGACCGAAGAAGCCACGATGGAGGAAGATCAAGGGGATTCGCTCGAAGCCCAACCTCCAGCTTCAAAAAGAGGCACTCTGGCTGGCATCTCCACTATTCCGAACCCCCATCAAGCTGGAGGGCTCCCTCCCAGGAGTCCCTTACATAGGTTACATCAGAACAACTTTCATAATCTAGTTCATAACTATGGAGTGGAGAATACACCTCGCACACATATACCCACCAATTGGGACATATCCTGTCCAAGTGAAAGTGATGCAGGCAAAAGCTCATGGGGGCCAGACAATAAATATCTATTAGAAGAAATCCAGAAGAATGCAATTATGCTTCAACGTGTACTCCGAGAACTACAAAATCTGAAGGATATCTTAATCAAGTCAACCTAGACTCTTTCATCACCACGTCCGAAGAAAGAATCATAAATACATGGGTATGGGCACTCCCCTTGGCAACTGCCAAGCTTGGGGGAGGTGCCCCGGTATCGTATCACCACCACACCTTTTATCTTTATTGTTTGTCTTAGTTCGATCCTTTTGGTTATATCTTGATCTAGTAGAATAAAGTTTTGGGTATGATTAGCTTTGAGTTTTGCTTTGATCTCTATCTATGTAATCGAGTCCTCAAGTTATATATATAATAAATAATAGTTTTTAGTTGAGGGCTTTGCTATGTTGCTATGATCTTGAGGGAATTATTAAATAAAGAAAAGAAAGAATAAAATGAATAATAAGATCATATGTTGATATTATGGGAAGTAATGACTTCACATATAAAGAGTATGATGAATAAAAGTTGTTGAGTGTTGACAAACATAGTTTTGGTCATTGTTGCAATTAATAGGAAGTAATAAAGAAAGAGAGGTTTCACATATAAATATACTATCTTGGACATCTTTTATAATTGTGAGCACTCATTAATATATGACATGCTAAAAAGTTGAAGTTGGACAAGGAAGACAACATAATGAGTTATGTCTTCTTACATCTTAACATAAGTTATATTATCATAGATCCTCCAACATGTTGAGCTTGCCTTTCCCTCTCATGCTAGCCAAAATTTTGTGCACCAAGTATAGATGGTACTTGTGCTTCCAAACATCCCTTAAACTAGTTTTGCCATGAGAGTCCACCATACCTACCTATGGATTGAGTAAGATCCTTCAAGTAAGTTGTCATCGGTGCAAGAAATAAAAGTTGCTCTCTAAATATGTATGATCTATTAGTGTGAAGAAAATAAGCTTTATAAGAACTTGTGATATGGAAGAAATAAAAGTGACGGACTGCATAATAAAGGTCCATTATCACAAGTGGCAATATAAAGTGACATTCTTTGGCATTAAGATTTTGTGCATCCGACCATAAAAGTGCATGGCAACCTCTACTTCCCTCTGCGAAGGGCCTATCTTTTATTTTTATCTCATATCCTTATACAAGAGTCATGGCGATCATCACCTTTCCTTTTTTTACTTTTATCCTTTGGTAAGCACAATATGTTGGAGCTGGATCTAGATATATATATATATATATATATATATATATATATATATATATATATCCATGTGGATGTAGAGAGCCATGAACCATTATTTTTGACATTACCCTTGAGGTAAATCGTTGGGAGGAGAAACATAAGCCCCTAGCTTTCTCTGTGTCCGGTTGAAACTTTGAACTCATAAGTATTGCGTGAGTGTTAGCAATTGTGAAAGACTAAATGATAGTTGAGTATGTGCACTTGCAGAAAAGCTCTTATATTTGACTCTTTCCGATGTTACGATAAATTGCAATTGCTTCAATGACTGGGATCATAGTTTGTCGGCTATCAATGAAGTTTTTGAATCATACTTTACCTTGTGAATGAATAGTTACTTTAACATAAGAACTTATATGACAGGTTATGTTGTTGTCCTAAAGATGATCATGATGCCCTCATGTCCGTATTTTATTTCTATCGACACCTCTATCTCTAAACATATGGACATATTTTTCGATATCGACTTTTCGCTTAAGGACAAGCGAGGTCTAAGCTTGGGGGAGTTGATACATCCATTTTACATCATGCTTTTATATTGATATTTATTGCATTATGGGCTGTTATTACACATTATATCACAATACTTATGCCTTTTCTCTCTTATTTTACAAGGTTTACATGAAGAGGGAGAATGTCGACAGCTGGAATTCTGGACAGGAAAAGGAGCAAATCTGAGATACCTATTCTGCACAACTCCAAAAGTCCTCAAACTTCACGGGGAATATTTTTGGAATATATAAAGAATATTGGGTAAAGAAAGCACCAGAGGGGGCCACCAGCCATCCACAAGGGTGCGGGCGCGCCCTACCCCCCAGGCACGCCCCCCAACCTTGTGGGCCCCTAGCAGGCCCTCGACGTCCATCTTCTGCTATATGATGTGTTTTGGCCTGAAAAAAATCATAAGGAGGTTTTCGGGATGAAGCACCGCCGTCTCGAGGCTGAACTTGAGCAAAACCAATCTAGAGCTCCGACAGGGCTGTTCTGCAGGGGGTACTTCCCTCCGGGAGGGGGAAATCTGAGCCATCATCATCACTAACGATCCTCTCATCGAGAGGGGGTCAATCTCCATCAACACCTTCACCAGCACCATCTCCTCTCAAACCCTAGTTCATCTCTTGTATCTGATATTTGTCTCAAAACCTCATATTGGTATTTGTGGGTTGCTACTAGTGTTGAGTACTCTTGTAGTTGATGCTAGTTGGTTTATTCGGCGGAAGATCATATGTTTAGATCCTTAATGCTATTCAATACCCCTCTGATCATGAACATGAACATGCTTTGTGAGTAGTTACTTTTGTTCCTTGGGACATGGGAGAAGTCTTGTTATAAGTAATCATGTGAATTTGGTATTTGTTCGATTTTTTGATGAGATGTATGTTGTCTTTCCTCTAGTGGTGTTATGTGAACGTCAACTACATGACACTTCACCATTATTTGGGCCTAGGGGAAGGCATTGGGAAGTAATAAGTAGATGATGGGTTGCTAGAGTGACAGAAGCTTAAACCCTAGTTTATGCGTTGCTTCGTAAGGGGTTGATTTGGATCCATATGTTTCATGCTATGGTTAGATTTATCTTAATACTTTTTTGTAGTTGTGGATGCTTGTGAGAGTGGTTAATCATAAGTTGGAGGCTTGTCCAAGGAAGGACTGTTGGGGATCGGTGCAGAAAATCAAAAAAATTCCTACGCATCACTAAGATCTATCTATGGAGATTACTAGCAACGAGAGGGGAGTGCATCTTCATACCTTTGAAGATCGCGATGCGGAAGCGTTGCAAGAACGCGGTCGGTGGAGTCGTACACGAAGCGATTCAGATCGCGGTCGAATCCGATCTTAGCGCCGAACAACGGCGCCTCCGCGTTCAACACACGTGCAGCCCGGTGACATCTCCCGCGCCTTGATCCAGTAAGGGGTGAGGGAGAGGTTGGGGAAGAATCTGTCCAGCAGCAACACGACTGTGTGGTGGTGGTGGAGGAGCGTGGCACTCCAGCAGGGCTTCGCCAAGCACTGCGAGAGACGAGGAGGGAGAGGGGTAGGGCTGCGCCAAGAGAAGAGGAGACTCGTGCGTCCGGCAGCCCCAAAACCCCCACTATATATAGGGGAGGGGAGGGGCTGCGCCCCCATCTAGGATTTCCCCCCTAGGGGTGGCGGCAGCCCCAGATCCCATCTGGGGTGGGCGGCCAGGAGGGGGAGAGAGGGGGGCGCTTCTAGGGTGGGCCTTAAGGCCCATCTGCACCTAGGGTTAGCCCCCTCTTCTCTCCCCTGCGCCCTGGGCCTTGGTGGGACGTGCACCAGCCCACCTAGGGGCTGGTGCCTTCCCACACTTGGCCCACGCAACCCTCTGGGGCTGGTGGCCCCTCTCGGTGGACCCCCGGAACCCTTCCAGTGGTCCCGGTACGTTACCGATAACGCCCAGAACACTTCCGATGACCAAAACGGGACTTCCCATATATAAATCTTTACCTCCGGACCATTCCGAAACTCCTCATGACGTCCGGAATCTCATCTGGGACTCCAAACAACATTCGGTAACCACGTACTACATTCCCTATAACCCTAGCGTCATCGAACGTTAAGTGTGTAGACCCTACGGGTTCGGGAACTATCCAATCATGACCGAGACATATCTCCGGCCAATAACCAACAACGGGATCTAGATACCCATGTTGGCTCCCACATGTTCCACGATGATCTCATCGGATGAACCACGATGTCAAGGATTCAATCAATCTCGTATATGATTCCCTTTGTCTAGCGGTATAGTACTTGCCCGAGATTTGATCGTGGGTATACCGATACCTTGTTCAATCTCGTTACAGCAAGTATCTTTACTCGTTCCGTAACACATCATCCCGTGACCAACCCCTTAGTCACAATGAGCTCATTACGATGATATATTACCTAGTGGGCCCAGAGATACCTCTCCATCATACGGAGTGACAAATCCCAGTCTCGGTTCGTGCCAACCCAACAGATGCTTTTGGAGATACCCGTAGTGTACCTTTATAGCCACCCAGTTACGTTGTGACGTTTGGCACACCCAAAGTATTCCTACGTTATTCGGGAGTTGCATAACCTCATGGTCTAAGGAACAGATACTTGACATTGGAAAAGCTTTAGCATACGAACTACACGATCTTGTGCTAGGCTTAGTATTGGGTCTTGTCCATCACATCATTCTCCTAATGATGTGATCCCGTTATCAATGACATCCAATGTCCATGGTCAGGAAACCATAACCATCTATTGATCAACGAGCTAGTCAACTAGAGGCTTACTAGGGACATGTTGTGGTCTATGTGTTCACACATGCATTACTGTTTCCGGATAATACAATTTAAAGCATGAAAAATAGACAATTATCATGAACAAGGAAATATAATAATAACCATTTTATCATTGCCTGTAGGGCATATTTCCAACAGCCTCCCACTTGCACTAGAGTCAGTAATCTAGTTACATTGTGATGAATCAAACACCCATAGAGTTCTGGTGTTGATCATGTTTTTCTCGTGGAAGAGGTTTAGTCAACGGATCCGGGACATTCAGATCCGTATGTACTTTACAAATATCTATGTCTCCATCTTGAATATAATTTCGGATGGAGTTGAAACGGCGCTTGATGTGCTTGGTCTTCTTGTGAAACCTGGGCTCCTTGGCAATGGCAATAGCTCCAGTGTTGTCACAGAAGAGAGTCATCGGGCCCGACGCGCTTGGAATAACTCCTAGGTCGGTGATGAACTCCTTCATCCAGACTCCTTCCTGCGCTGCTTCGAAAGCAGCTATGTACTCCGCTTCACATGTAGATGCCGCCACGACGCTTTGCTTGCAACTGCACCAGCTGACTGCCCCTCCATTCCAAATTTACACGTATCCGGTTTGTGACTTGGAGTCATCCAGATCTGTGTTGAAGCTAGCATCGACGTAACCCTTTATGACGAGCTCTTTGTCACCTCCATAAACGAGAAACACATCCTTAGTCCTTTTCAGGTACTTCAGGATGTTCTTGACCGCTGTCCAGTGTTCCATACTGGGATCACTTTGGTACCTCCCTACCAAACTTATGGCAAGGTTCACATCAGGTCTGGTACACAGCATGGCATACATAATAGAACCTATGGCCGAGGCGTAGGAGATGACACTCATCTTTTCTCTATCTTCCGCCGATGTCGGGCATTGAACTGTGCCCAATCTCATACAGGCAAGAACCCTTTCTTGAACTGATCCATATTCAACTTCTTCGATATCTTGTCAAGGTATGTGCTTTGTGAAAGACCAATGAGGTGTCTTGGTCTATCTCTATAGATCTTGATGCCTAATATGTAAGCAGCTTCTCCAAGGTCCTTCATTGAAAAACTTTTATTCAAGTAGGCCTTTATGCTTTCAAAGAATTCTACATCATTTCCCATCAGCAATATGTCATCCACATATAATATTAGAAATGGTGCAGAGCTCCCACTCACTTTCTTGTAAATACAGGCTTCTCCCCAAGTCTGTATAAACCCAAACGCTTTGATCACCTCATCAAAACGAATGTTCCAACTCCGAGATGCTTGCACCAGCCCATAGATGGAGCGTTGGAGCTTGCATACCTTGTTAGCATTCTTAGGATCGACAAAACCTTCCGGCTGCATCATATACAATTCTTCCTTAAGGAAGCCGTTAAGGAATGCCGTTTTGACGTCCATTTGCCAAATCTCGTAATCATAGAATGCAGCAATTGCTAACATGATTTGTACGGACTTCAGCATCGCTACGGGAGAGAAAGTCTCGTCGTAGTCAATTCCTTGAACTTGTCGTCAACCTTTAGCGACAAGCCGAGCCTTATAGATGGTCACATTACCATCTGCGTTAGTCTTCTTCTTAAAGATCTATTTATTTTCTATGGCTTGCCGATTATCGAGCAAGTCAACCAAAGTCCATACTTTGTTATCATACATGGATCCTATCTCGGATTTCATGGCTTCAAGCCATTTGTTGGAATCTAGGCCCGCCATCGCTTCTTCATAGTTCAAAGATTCACCGTTGTCTAACAACATGATTTCCAGGACAAGGTTGCCATACCACTCTGTTGTGGAATGTGTCCTTGTGGACCTATGAAGTTCAGTAGTAACTTAATATGAAGCTTCATGCTCATTATCATTAACTTCCTCTCTAGTCGGTGCAGGCACCACAGAAACATCTTCCTACGCTGCGCTACTGTCCGGTTCGGAAGGGGTGACTATCACCTCCTCAAGCTCCACTTTCCTCCAACTTACTTCTTTCGAGAGAAACTCTTTCTCCAGAAAGGACCCATTCTTGGCAACAAAGACCTTGCCTTCGGATCTGAGGTAGAAGGTATACCCAATAGTATCCATAGGGTATCCTATGAAGACGCATTTTTCCGATTTGGGTTCGAGCTTTTCAGGTTGAAGTTTCTTGACATAAGCATCGCAACCCCAAACTTTTAGAAACAACAACTTAGGCTTCTTCCCAAACCATAGTTCATACGGTGTCATCTCAAC
This sequence comes from Secale cereale, assembly GCA_902687465.1. Lineage (NCBI taxonomy): Eukaryota > Viridiplantae > Streptophyta > Magnoliopsida > Poales > Poaceae > Secale > Secale cereale. The sequence continues at coordinate 376,288,482 of LR738713.1, forward strand.
GGAATTAGATGGTGCCCTATTTAAAGTGAATGCGGCAGTCTCTAAAGCATAACCCCAAAATGATAGCGGTAAGTTGGTAAGAGAAATCATAGATCGCATCATGTCCAACAGAGTACGATTACGACGTTCGGACACACCATTACGCTGAGGTGTTCCAGGCGGCATCAATTGTGAAACAATTCCACATTTCCTTAGGTGCGTGCCAAATTCGTGACTTAAATACTCTCCTCCATGATCTGATTGTAAGAACTTTATTTTTCTGTCACGTTGATTCTCAACCTCATTCTGAAATTCCCTGAACTTTTCAAAGGTCTCAGACTTTTGTTTCATCAAGTAGACATACCCATATCTACTTAAGTCATCGGTGAGGGTGAGAACATAAAGATAGCCACCGCGAGCTTCAACACTCATTGGACCGCACACATCGGTATGTATGATTTCCAACAAGTTGGTTGCTCGCTCCATTGTTCCGGAGAACGGAGTCTTGGTCATCTTTCCCAAGAGGCATGGTTCGCACGTGTCAAATGATTCATAATCAAGAGACTCCAAAAGTCCATCTGCATGGAGCTTCTTTATACATTTGACACCAATATGACCAAGACGGCAGTGCCACAAGTATTTGGGACTATCATTATCAACCTTACATCTTTTGGCATCCACAATATGAATATGTGTACATCACGTTCGAGATTCATTAAGAATAAACCATTGACCAGCGGGCCATGACCATAAAACATTTCTCTCATATAAATAGAACAACCATTATTCTCAGATTTAAATGAGTAGCCATCTCGCATTAAACGAGATCCAGATACAATGTTCATGCTCAAAGCTGGTACCAAATAACAATTATTGAGGTTTAACACTAATCCCGAAGGTAGATGCAGAGGTAGCGTGCCGACGGCGATCACATTGACCTTGGAACCATTCCCGACGCGCATCGTCACCTCGTCCTTCGCCAGTCTTCGCTTATTCCGCAGCTCCTGCCTTGAGTTACAAATGTGAGCAACTGCACCAGTATCAAATACCCAGGAACTACTACGAGCGCTGGTAAGGTACACATCAATAACATGTATATCACATATACCTTTGATGTTTCCGGCCTTCTTATCCGCTAAGTATTTGGGGCAGTTCCGCTTCCAGTGACCCGTTCCCTTGCAATAAAAGCACTCAGTCTCAGGCTTGGGTCCATTCTTTGGCTTCTTCCCGGCAAGTGGCTTACCAGGTGCGGCAACTCCTTTGCCGTCCTTCTTGAAGTTCTTCTTACCCTTGCCTTTCTTGAACTTAGTGGTTTTATTCACCATCAACACTTGATGTTCCTTTTTGATCTCCACCTTCGCTGATTTCAGCATTGAATATACCTCGGGAATGGACTTCTCCATCCCTTGCATATTGAAGTTCATCACAAAGTTCTTGTAGGTAGGTGGGAGCGACTGAAGGATTCTGTCAACGACCGCGTCATCTGGGAGATTAACTCCCAACTGAGACAAGCGGTTGTGTAACCCAGACATTTTGAGTATATGCTCGCTGACAGAACTATTCTCCTCCATCTTACAACTGCAGAACTTGTCGGAGACTTCATATCTCTCAACTCGGGCGCTTGGAAAACCATTTTGAGCTCTTGGAACATCTCACATGCTCCGTGCTGCTCAAAAGGCTTTTGGAACCCCGATTCTAAGTTGTAAAGCATGCCACACTGAACCAGGGAGTAATCATCACTACGCGACTGCCAAGCGTTCATAATGTCTTGAGTTGCTGGGAAAACGGGTGCATCACCTAGCGGTGCTTCAAGGATATATGCTTTCTTAGCAGTTATGAGGATGATCCTCAGGTTACGGACCCAATCCTTATAGTTGCTACCATCGTCTTTCAACTTGGTTTTCTCTAGGAACACGTTGAAGTTGAGGGCAACATTAGCGTGGGCCATTGGACCTACAAGACATATTGTAAATATTTTAGACTATGTTCATGACAATTAAGTTCATCTAAACAAATTTAATGAACTCCCACTTAGATAGACATCTCTCCAGTCATCTAAGTGATACATGATCCGAATCGACTAGGTCGTGTCCGATCATCACGTGAGACGCACTAGTCATCAACGGTGAACATCTTTATGTTGATCGTATCTTCTATACGACTCATGTTCGACCTTTCGGTCTTCCGTGTTTCGAGGCCATGTCTGTACATGCTAGGCTCGTCAAGTCAACCCTAAGTGTATTGCGTGTGTAAATCTGGCCTACACCCGTTGTATGTGAACGTTAGGACCTATGACACCCGATCATCACGTGGTGCTTCGGAACAACGAACCTTAGCAACGGTGCACAGTTAGGGGGAACACAACTCTTGAAATTTTAGTGAGAGATAATCTTACTCACTACCGTTGTTCTAAGCAAATAAGATGTAAAACATGATAAACATCACATGCAATCAAATAGTGACATGATATGGCCAATATGATTTTGCTCCTTTTGATCTTCATCTTCGGGGCTGCGCTAAGAGAAGAAGAGACTCGTGCGTCTGGCAGCCCTAAAACCCCCACTATATATAGGGGGAGGGGAGAGGTTGCGCCCCCATCTAGGGTTTCCCCCCTAGGGGTGGCGGCAGCCCCAGATCCCATCTGGGGGCGGCCAGGAGGGGGAGAGAGGGGGGCGAACCTAGGGTGGGCCTTAAGGCCCATCTGCACCTAGGGTTTGCCCCCTCTCCTCTCCCCTATGCCCTGGGCCTTGGTGGGAGGGGCACGAGCCTACCTAGGGGCTGGTCACTTCCCACACTTGGCCCACGCAAGCCTCTGGGGCTGGTGGCCCCTCCCGGTGGACCCCCAGAACCCTTCCGGTGGTCCCGGTAAGTTACCGATAACGCCCAAAACACTTCCGGTGACCAAAACGAGACTTCCCATATATAAATCTTTACCTGTGGACCATTCTGGAACTCCTCGTGGCGTCCGAGATATCCTCTGGGACTCCTAAAAACATTCGGTAACCACATACTACATTCCCTATAACCCTAGTGTCATTGAACCTTAAGTGTGTAGACCCTACGGGTTCGGGAACCATGCAGTCATGACCGAGACATATCTTTGGCCAATAACCAACAGCGAGATCTGGATACCCATGTTGGCTCCCACATGTTCCACGATGATCTCATCGGATAAACCATGATGTCAAGGATTCAATCAATCTCGTATACGATTCCCTTTGTCTAGCGGCATAGTACTTGCCCGAGATTCGATCGTCGGTATACCGATACCTTGTTCAATCTCGTTACGGCAAGTCTCTTTACTCATTCCGTAACACATCATCCCGTGACCAATCCCTTAGTCACAATGAGCTCATTACGATGATATATTACCGAGTGGGCCCAGCGATACCTCTCTGTCATATGGAGTGACAAATCACAGTCTCGTTTCGTGCCAACCCAACAGATGCTTTCGGAGATACCCGTAGTGTACCTTTATAGCCACCCAGTTACGTTGTGACATTTGGCACACCCAAAGTATTCCTACGGTATCCGGGACTTGCACAACCTCATGGTCTAAGGAACAGATACTTGACATTGGAAAAGCTTTAGCATACGAACTACACGATCGTGTGCTAGGCTTAGTATTGGGTCTTGTCCATCACATCATTCTCCTAATGATGTGATCCCGTTATCAATGACATCCAATGTCCATGGTCAGGAAACCGTAACCATCTATTGATCAACGAGCTAGTCAACTAGAGGCTTACTAGGGACATGTTGTGGTCTATGTGTTCACACATGCATTACTGTTTGCGGGTAATACAATTTAAAGCATGAACAATAGACAATTATCATGAACTACAAAATATAATAATAACCATTTTATTATTGCCTCTAGGGCATATTTCCAACAAGGACATCACCCAAGCACCGGTACACCCACATATCAAATTATCAAAGTACCGAAAGTGAATCATATGAGCATGATGAAAACTAACTTGCCAACAATTCCCATGTGTCCTCGGGAGCACTTTGCTTTATATAAGAATTTGTTCAGGCTTGTACTTTTCTACAAAAAGGATTGGGCCACCTTGCTGCACCTTGTTTACTTTTGTTACTTGTTACCCGTTACGAATTATATTATCACACAACTGTCCGTTACCGATAATTCCAGTGCTTGCAAAGAATACCTTGCTGAAAACTGCATGTCATTTCCTTCTTCTCCTCATTGGATTCGACACTCTTACTTATCGAAAGGACTACGATAGATCCCCTATACTTGTGGGTCATCATACACAAATGTGTACCATATTTTTATAGAAGAAAAAATTTGAATTACAAGAAGACTACAACTTGTTGCGAACGACGAGCGTAGTACCGACACCACACCAGGGCTAGTCCGAAGACAGCCACCACCGACAACACCACTGCAAATAAAAAGAGCTTGTCCAAAAACAAAGCACCATCCGCCTTAGATGCCTAAAAGGTGGTGGCAAGCGGATGGCGAAACTTAGTCAGTCCACAAAAGGCACCATCTTGGATTCACCGACGATGACGTACATTGTGCCACTAAAGATCGTCTTGGACAGCAGCGAGCACCGGAAGTAGCGCAACATGAAATCTCATGACCGTGTCTTCAAGGGCGATGATCCCAACAGAGTAGTGACGTAGAGGATGCCGCCATCATGCCGATTCAACTCCGAACCTAGGCTTTCGCCCGAAGACCGCTACCAATCCTAGGAGCAAGAGATGGAGACGCCAATACGCCTTGACGACGCCTCCCAGGAGGGGAACGACACCCACGGGCGCCTCGCCGCCAGCACCGAACGAGACAGGGCAGGAATTTCTTCCGGATCGCGACGCACCTCCATCCCTGCCCTCCGGATTGGGGCCACTCTAGCCAAGTTTGTCACTCCGTCGCCACCGCACCACTTTGCCATCATAGCCGAGAAGTCGGGTCCAACCAAGACCCGCACAGCCAGGAGCACACATACAAACTACCAGTACCTCCACGGCTGAGAACTCGCCAATCTCCCTCCGATCCCGACCAAGAGTCGCCGGATCACACACCCAGCCGATAGGCTAACTCCCGGCAGACGGATTGTCTCACGACCTTGCAGCCCAGATCGGGCCCAACCGGCCCACTCCGCCACCTCCACCACCCGCGACCAGCACGAGGACCAAGAGGGGGCACATTGATGGAGGCATGGTGGCCGTGACGTACTCGGCCGTTGTAGCATAGCAAACCATACCGAGCACCACCTCTCCACCAAGGCTGACTGCGCCGCCGCCGCCCTGTCACACCTTGTCCAATGCCATCGCCTCCAGGAGGGACCACTGCATCATGAATATCTCCTCTCGCGAGCCCCAGCCGCGCACCTCCACTCCACTGCGAAGCTTCGCCGTGCACCATCACACCAACTCCAGATTTCGTAGTCGACAGCACCACATCTCTCACCACCACGAGGGGAACACCAGGCCATTGCGAGCACGTGAGAGCCGGATCCCGCCGCCGCCGGCCGCCAACGGGATTTGCCCACCGACGAGCACCGATGGAGGCGAGGGGGTGAGGGAGAGGGCGGTGGCGGTGGGTAGGATTCCGTCCGAGCCGCTCCTGCAAGGCGACGCGGGGGTGCTTCCTCGCTACTTTCCCCAGTTTGCGTTGGGATTTCCCTTGAAGAGGAATGGGAGATGCAACAAAGTGAAGTAAGTATTTCCCTCAGTTTTGAGAACCAAGGTATCAATCCAGTAGGGCATTACACACAAGTCTCCAAATACTACGCCTCCAATGTATCTACTTTTCCAAACACTTTTGCCCTTGTTATGGACTCTAACTTGCATGATTTGAATGGAACTAACCCGGACTGACGCTGTTTTCAGCAGAATTGCCATGGTGTTGTTTTTGTCCAGAAATAAAAAGTTCTCGGAATGACCTAAAACTCCACGGAGATTTATTTTGGAAAATATAAAAAATATCTGCAAGAAGATCCAGACCAGGGGGCCCACACCCTGTCCACGAGGGTGGGGGGAGCCCCCCCCTAGGGCGCGCCCCTGCCTCGTGGGCTCCCTGGTGCTCCACCGACGTATCCCCAGATCCTATATATTCACTTTCGGGGAGAAAAAAGTCAAGGAGAAAGAATTATCGCGTTTCACAATACGGAGCCGCCACCAAGCCCTAATCTCTCTCGGTAGGGCTGATCTGGAGTCCGTTCGGGGCTCCGGAGAGTGGAGATCGTCGCCATTGTCATCATCAACCTTCCTCCACCACCGATTCCACGATGCTCACCACCGTGCGTGAGTAATTCCATCGTAGGCTTGCTGGATGGTGATGGGTTGGATGGGATCTATCATGTAATCGAGTTAGTTTTGTTAGGTTTTGATCCCTAGTATCCACTATATTCTGAGATTGATGTTGCTATGACTTTGCTATGCTTAATGCTTGTCACTAGGGCCCGAGTGCCATGATTTCAGATCTGAACCTATTATGTTTTCATGAATATATGTATGTTCTTGATCCTATCTTGCAAGTGTATAGTCACCTACTATGTGTTATGATCCGGCAACCCCGAAGTGACAATAATCGGGACCACTCCCGGTGATGACCTTAGTTTGAGGAATTCATGTATTCACTATGTGTTAATGCTTTAGTCCGGTACTCTATTAAAAGGAGGCCTTGATATCCCTTAGTTTCCAATAGGACCCCGCTGCCACGGGAGGGTAGCACATAAGATGTCATGCATGTTCTTTTCCATAAGCACGTATGACTATATTCAGAATACATGCCTACATTGCATTGATGAACTGGAGCTAGTTCTGTGTCACCCTAGGTTATAACTTCTACATGATGAATTGCATCCGACATAATTTCCCATCACCGATACAATGCCTACGAGCTTCTCACATATTGCTTGTTGCTTATTTACTTTTCCGTTGCTACTATTACTAAAACTACAAAAACAATACCGTTACTTTTATCGCTGCTACCGCCACTATCATATTAATTTGCTACTAAAACTATCTTGTTGCAGATACTAAGTTTCCAGGTGTGGTTGAATTGACAACTCGGCTGCTAATACTTAAGAGTATTCTTTGGCTCCCCTTGTGTCGAATCAACAAATTTGGGTTGAATACTTTACCCTCGAAAACTGTTGCGATCCCCTACACTTGTGGGTTATCAAGACTATTTTCTGGCGCTGTTGCCGGGGAGCATAGCTCTATTCTTTAAGTAACTTGGGATTTATATCTGTTGATCACTATGAAGAATTTCAATGACTCAAAAACCAAGATCTTACCCTCAACTACGAGGGGAGGTAAGGAACTGCCATCTAGCTCTGCACTTGATTCTCCTTCTATTATGGGTAAATTTGCGACACCTAATCATGCTATTGAATCTGATATGTTGTACGTTCTTGATGATGCCACTTCTGCTATGTATGATGAAACTACCTCTATGCCTGATACTGTGCTACTAGGTGAATTTCTAGATGAACAAATTGCTAGAGTTAGGGAGAATGCAAATATTGAAACTGATGATATTTATGAAAGTGATGATGAAGCTTATCCCAATAGATATGAATTGCCTGTTGTTCCTCGGGGTTATGTTATGGATGAAGAAACTGCTAGAGACTTTCTTGCTTGCAACGATAGATATGATCTTAAGAAATTATTAGCTAAGCTGAAAGAAAAGTCCTTGAATGCTAGAATGAAACATGACCCTTCTTTTGCTACTTCATCTATCTGTGTTACTGATAAGGATTATGAATTCTCTGTTGATCCTGAGTTAATTACTTTGGTTGAATCTGATCCTTTCCATGGCTATGAGTCTGAAACTATTGTGGCACATCTTACTAAGTTGAATGATATAGCCACCATGTTTACCAACGATGAAAAGATTCGTTATTACTATATCCTAAAGTCATTTCCTTTCTTGTTAAAGGGTGATGCTAAGACTTGGTTTAATTCTCTTGATCCTAGTTGTGTGTGTAGTCCCCAGGATATGATGTATTACTTCTGTGCTAAATATTTTCCCGCTCATAAGAAACAAGCTGCCTTACGGGAAATACATAACTTTGTGCAAATTGAAGAAGAGAGTCTCCCACAGGCTTGGGGGGAGGCTTCTCCAATTACTTAATGCTTTGCCTGATCATCCTCTTGAGATGCATGATATACTTCATGTCTTTTATAATGGACTAACCGATGCTTTCAGAGACCACCTGGATAGTTGTGCTGGTTGGGTTTTCAGGGAAAGAACAGTCGAGGAAGCTGTATCACTATTCAATAATATGCTGACCAATGATAATAATTGGACACTTCCTGAACCATCCCCTAAGCCAACTCCGAAGAAAAGAGGTGTTCTATTTCTCAGTCCTGAAGATATGCAAGAGGCAAAGAAATCTATGAAAGAAAAAGGTATTAAAGCTGAAGATGTTAAGAATTTACCACCTATTGAAGAAATACATGGTCTCGATAACCCGACATAGGTAGTAAAGGTAAATTCTCTCTATAGATTTGATGAAGGTGATATTCCTCGTTATAAGTCTGCTAGCCAATGCTTAGATGAGTTTGACAATTTTATTGTAAAACAATAAAACTTGAATGCTTATGTTGGTAGACAATTAAAACACAATGCTTATATGATTGAATGCTTGAGTGATTATCTGTCTAGAGCTAAAGGTGAACTGAAACTTATTAGTATACATGCTTCTATGGTCACCACTCAAGTAGAACAAGTACTTAAGGCTCAGAATGATTTGCTCAATGAATTAAATAGTAAGAATTATGACTATGCTGTTAGAGTTGCTACTAGAGGTGGTAAAATGACTCGGGAACCTCTGTATCCTGAAGGCCACCCTAAGAGAATTGATCAAGATTCTCAGAGAGCTAATTTATATGCACCTAGTTCTTCTAAGAAGAAGCAAAAGAAAAATGATAGAACTTTGCATGCTTCTAGTGAACCTGTAGCTGACACACCTGAGAATCCCAATGATATATCTGTTTCTGATGCTGAGACACAATCTGGTAATGAACATGAACCTAGTGATAATGTTAATGATGATGTTCATGATGATGCTCAACCTAGCAATGATAATGATGTAGATATTGAACCTGCTGTTGATCTTGATAACCCACAATCAAAGAATCAACGTTATGATAAGAGAGACTTTGTTGCTAGGAAGCACGGTAGGGAAAGAGAACCATGGGTTCAGAAACCCATGCCTTTTCCTCCAAAACCATCCAATAAAAAGGATAATGAGGATTTTGAGCGCTTTGCTGAAATGATTAGACCTATCTTTTTGCATATGCGTTTGACTGATGTGCTCAAAACAAATCCTTATGCTAAATATATGAAAGATATTATTACCAACAAAAGGAAGATACCTGAAGTAGAAATTTCCAGCATGCTTGCCAATTACACTTTTAAAGGTGGAATACCTAAGAAATTAGGAGACCCGGGAGTACCTACTATACCTTGCTCCATTAAGAAAAACTATGTTAAAACTGCTTGGTGTGATCTTGGAGCCGGTGTTAGTGTTATGCCTCTCACTTTATATCGTAGACTTGACTTGAGTAAGTTGACACCTACCGAAATATCTTTGCAAATGGTTGATAAATCAACTGCTATACCTGTCGGTATTTGTGAGGATGTGCTTGTTGTAGTTGCAAATGTTACTATTCTAACGGACTTTGTTATACTTGATATTCCCGAGGGCGATAGTATGTCTATTATCCTTGGTAGACCATTTTTGAATACTACAGGGGTTGTTATTGTAGCGACCACGATCCGAATGGACCGAAGTCTCTGTGTTCTGTGTCATCCCTGGATCGGTATGCTGACACACACAGTACAAAACAGGATTTATAACAGAGGTAAATCACATGTATGAAGTAACGTAAATACTATTACCTCAATCGATCATAGCGGAAACAACAAGGTTGTGGATTCCCATCAACACCAACGGCAAGGTTGAGTGTAGAAGTCGTAACCCCTAACGTATCACTTACTCGTCGTACGATAATCCTGCAACATGAAACGTTGCAGCCCGAAAATGGGTCAGCACATGGAATATGCTGGCAAATTCACTCTGTAATGATAATGAAGAATAAAGCCTACAACTACATGCATATTTGGCTGGTGGAGGCTGTAAGGGTAAAGTTTTTGCGTAAAGCCAATTTTTCCCTACTACAAAGGAATGCATTTTAATTAACTATCATGGTAGTTGAAACATTGTTGAGAAGATAGACATCCTCTCAACCCCAATTAAAAATCATCATTAAACCCAACAATATTAAATTAGAGAGTGATGAGATCAGCAAATAATCCACTTCTAGATACTCAAAGATGTCCATAACCGGGGACACGGCTAATCATGATTAGTTTGTACACTCTGCAGAGGTTTGTGCACTTTTCCCACAAGACTCGATCGCCTTCGTTTGATTTCTCGCACTGCATGGTGTTTGAGAAACGGATGACCGAGACATAGTCTTTCAGAAGCGCTAGCACCTTACGATCGGGCGGACCGTACCAACCTACATCCCCTACATCTGCTAGTCCACCACTGTAAGAGTTCGCACAACTTACTCAGCTATGCCAGAGCCCATATTGGCATGTGGTTGCACATGTAAGTTTCTAGGCATGAAATATTATATGATCCCTTTGAGCCTGGGTGGCATTCCAATAGGACAATCACACGGTAACCCCGGGATTTCCTAGGACAACACTGGTAACCCCAGGTGTCCGGGCAATCCACTGGTTCACTCCCAGGGTGCCCCAAACCAATCCACCCAGATGTGTATTCAAGTAGCCACCTTAAGTTGAACCATTAATTAACAACTCACATCTGTCATGGATTTCACTCAAACCCAAACCACGTCTAAGAGCATAGCATGTCCTAACAGCAAACATAGAAGTAACTCCCAGGGGTTTGAAAATAATGCAGGTAATAGGTTCTACCTCAATCTACTTCCCAGTCCCACAAGTTAATTGATCCTACTGATGCAATGTGTTTGAGGATATAACTAATGCAATGAAAACTGGGTATTGGAAAAATATGATCAAAGTGTGAACTTGCCTGAAAAGTTGATGAAGATGATTCGCACTCAAAACTCTGGATAGATCTACTCGTCACACTCCGGTCAATCTATCGTAAGCAAGCAATAGTAACCACACATAAGCAATCACTCAGAAAGATCAGACAGAGCGAATAAACACATCGGAAAACTTCGAAAACACACAAATGACTCTTGAAACATAAAACAATTTCAAACAGTACCAAAATTATGTGAATTTGGCCTTATCAGAAAGTTTAGGTCAAGAGCTTCGATTTGCAAAAAGAATCAACTAAAACGGAGTTACGAAACTCAAGTTATGATCAAACGAAGTTTGAACCTAAAACTAGTTGAATTCAAATTTTAAAATTTTCAAAACATGTTTGAGTTGTATTACTAGAAAGAGGGGTTCGTAACGAAGGCGTGGGCGTTGGTTTCGTTGAATTTGGACTAATTGGCAAAAAGTTATGGCCGAAAGAAGAATAGGGGCTAAACAGTAAAATAACTTCACAGATAAGTCCCTCGCCGAAAATAACAGAAAAGAAAAAGACTAACGAGCGAACGCTCACTATTAGGGCCTAACCAGTGAACGTTCACTGTATAACTAAACCCTACAAAACTTAAAACCTAACTAACCAGAAAACCGGGACGGTTTTATACCTCAGCGGTTTTTCCACGGTTTTGGCGGATCGAACCGGTCGGTTCGTCGGTTCGGGCGGATCCGAAAAAAACGGACCGAACAGATCGGACTCCGGCCGGCGGTGAGCTCCGGCCGGCGAGGCTGCGGCGGCGGCGCTGGGCGTTGCGGCGAGGCGCGGTGGTGGGGCGCGGCGCTGGCGTGCGGGCGTGGCTACGGGCGGCGAGGGGAGGCAGCAGCGGCAGAGCAGCGTGGCGGCGGCAGCAGTAGCTAGCGGCGGCGGCGGCGAAATCGCGGCGGCGACGCGTGCGATGCGAGAGGAGGGGGAGAGAAGAGAGGGCGGTGGCGTATTTATGGAGGAGGGGGCGAGACTTGCGTGGGGAAGGGGGCAAGGGAGGCGGTGCCGTGGCGGGCGCGAACGCCGAGGTCGTGGCGGCGGCGGACTCCAGGGAGGAGGAGTCACAACGGGGCTCGGGGACGAGCGAGGAAGACGGCCTGTTGGGCCGGCTGGCTGGGCTTCGGCCCAGCTAGCTCGAAGAGTTTTTTTTTAACAAATTTCCAGAGGAACAAAATAAATAAAACCAAATGAATAAAAATATTATATAGGCATATAATATATCAAAATTTCCAGGAAATTAATTCCTACAAGATGAACATTTTACTACTGTCAAATAAAATGTCCACAAAATCTAATAAAACAAAAGGTCCTACTACTGAAATAAAATCCAATAAAAACCATTTTTGAAATACCAAAAAGAATTCAAATTCATTTATCTCAAATTTTCTACTGTAGGGAATCATGTTACCCTATTTTCCATGTAATTTGTTTTTGGAGAAAAATAATTTGAATAAAATCCAAATAACTCAATATTTGAAATTGAGTTGCAGAAAAATTTCAGAAGAACTTCCAACTCATATTTCCTATAATTTGAAGAAGTCATTTTATCTTCTCTCTGGAAAATCATTGAGTTTCTTAAAGTCTCTGAATTGAAATGATTTCGAGGATGAAATTCAAAATCCTTTCAAAGCCCTTTATCATTTAAAATAAATGGAGGAAGTCATATTATCTTCACTCTAGGGTTTTGCGTTGAAAAGAATTTGAATTCCCTCGGGGATCAAAAGCAAAGTGAAAGTTTTGGGAAAGTCATTTTATTCCCTCTCATTTAACTTTCAAAAGTTTCAAATTTCACTTAATTTCACTCAGCACAACAACAAGCAATCAATTCTATCTATTTATTATAACATTCCAAAATTTAGAATTTTGGGATGTTACAAACCTACCACACTTAAAATGAATCTCGCCCTTGAGATTCGGAGAGGCTAGCAAGAAATAGGTTAGCGTTTGGGGGTCTTCTAACAAATCCACTGACGGGTGTGGCCTAGTGTGCTACCACACTTAGGAACAAGGATACAGTTCCACCAAAACTCAGGTACTCCATCTTTTGGGTTGACGGCGTCGGTCATTCTCAAATCTTCAGGGTATTTCCTTCTCTGGCTCTTTCGGTAGTGGCAAAACCTTTGCCCTCAATTCTTGTATCCTTTCATCTTGGTAAGGCTCTTTCAGGGCTGGTTCTTCTTAAATGATGATTCTGGCGCCAATACTAAACAAATATCGATATCTCATGGTGGTCATCAACCAAATTAACAGGGTCCCTGCAGAAAACGGGTTTGGGCTTCATCCTCACCGTATAACCTACGGTTGGCAACAACATGCCGTGTACAGGGAATAATTTCTATACCATTCTAAGGCTTAAACAAAGTATTGACATCGTCGTCTCTCTACTATAGGTAAGTCACTCAGATTTACCATCCCGTACAACAGAGGCGAATAATAAGAGTAAGTCGGTATGGTGATCAATCCATCCCGCACCCAAATCATTACCTTGTATATGGTTTAGTGAATCTCGTATTCTAACACTCGGTCATCTGCACAAGCATTGCAGAATTTCTTTTGACGACGAACTGAGTTCGGATAATTCCATTGATTCTGCAAGCTTAACAAAACATCTAGCGTTTCACAACCCTCGGGTTTAACGTAACCACCTATAAAATCGTCGGTTGATAAGGTCGTCACTTCTACCAGGGGTTTTTCCTTCAGCAAGAGTGTGCTTGCTTCCTTGACAGGTCCTGGGGCCTGTGGGTTATGGCTCATCTCTTCACTAGCAACACTTGGTCTCATCATCGAGTTGCAACAGATCATTCTTCCAACATCCAACTTCCTTGTATTCTTAAATCCATCCAAGTATCCTTTACTTCTCTTGGGTAAAACTACGATGTAATTACTCAGACTCATCCTTGGGCAAATCACTCCAAGTCTGACGTAACTAACCACTAGCTAGTGTATTCAGGTAATGATATTGGATTCTACCACACTTAAAATGAAACACTAGTTTCTTCAAAATCTCCTTCCATGCATCATGTCTTCACTCGTCACCTTTTATAGTACCCACTTGTAATATCCAAAATCAATACCATGATGCCAACTGTATTGATTTTCATCTTACTATGATCTACTGCATTTCCATTGTAGGCTTCTACTCCAATACTTAGCACAAAACTCCTTCTTCTTGGTTCAATCTATAGCAAAATGCACTGCTTTACTACAGCAGAAACATAACACTTCTGACAAGTCTCGCGGTTCCTTATAATTACGTAGCCTCCTTTAGGTCCTCGGCTAAAGGGTCCATGTCAGAACTTGTATATCCATTACTCAATCCTTGGGTCGCTATAGTTCCATACTCCAGCCTTACACCCTCTTAAAAATCCAATTGTACTTCTTTCCTTCATACTCTTGGGGTAAGCCTCATATCAAAATAAACTCCAACTTATTTGTGCAAACTCTACTCCTTGGAGCAACACTTTCCTTTCCTATGGGTCTGGGGTTCACTCAATAAGGTTCAACTAAACAAAATACACTGGTTCATCCATAATCCATATTCTCCTCATATCAAATCTTGTATTACTACTTGAACCAGTATTCAATACTCCAATTTCCAAGGGTGCATCACTACAATTTCTACTATCCAGATAATCTGGTATGGTCACAAATTTCTTCCATCTATATCCATTCGTCCTAGCTAAGGATGCTTCAGTCCCACTGGAATTGTGCAATGTGATTCTTAAAATCATCAATCTTTTGCTTCATACTATTGGTTGTGTGCTTCATCTCCACCATCTCTTGTAGGATCGAAAGTAGGTCTAGAGGGGGGGTGATTAGACTACTTGAAAATATAAAAAATCTGCCTTTAGATCATGCAATGTTTTTGGCAGTTTCACAAACACGATCAGTTCAAGTAACACCCTACACATGCAATTCTAGAGTTTATGCAGCGGAAAGTAAATTGCACATGTAAAAGAGAGGTGGAGAAGATCAAACGCAGTTTGGTGACACGGAGATTTTTGTCGTGGTTCCGATAGGTGGTGCTATCGTACATCCACGTTGATGGAGACTTCAACCCACGGAGGGTAACGGCTGCGCGAGTCCACGGAGGGCTCCACCCACGAAGGGTCCACGAAGAAGCAACCTTGTCTATTCCATCACGGCCTACGCCCACGGAGGACTAGCCTTACTCGGGGTAGATCTTCACGAAGTAGGCGATCTCCTTGCCCTTACAAACTTCTTGGTTCAACTCCACATCACGACGGAGGCTCCCAAGCGACACCTAACCAATCTAGGAGGCACCACCCCCCAAAAGGTAATAGACGGTGTTGATGGTGATGAACTCCTTGCTCTTGTGCTTCAAGTGATAAACTCCCCAACACTCAACTCTCCTCACTGATATGGATGTGGTGGAAGAAAGATTTGAGTGGAAAGCAACTTGGGAAGGCTAGAGATCAAGTTTCATATGGTAGGAATGGAATGGCTTGATCTCAACACAAGGGTAGGTGGTTCACTTCTCAGAAAGTGTGTGGTAGAAGTGGTGGTACTTTCTGATGGCTCTCCTCACGAATGAGGAGGGGGTGGAGGGGTATATATAGCCTCCACACAAAATCCAACCGTTACACACACATTTGACCAATCTCGGTCAGACCGAAGTGAAAACTCGGTTAGACCGAAAGTTCAAATATAGTGAACGTTGGGATTTTCGGTGGGACCGAAAATACCATCTCGGTGAGACCGAAGTGAGTCAAAGGTTAGGGTTTGCCATTTCGGTGAGACCGAAAATATAAACTCGGATATTCCGAATTGATGTCAACTGATCACAGAAGGTTGGCAGCCCTTTTTCGGTGAGACCGAAACTCAGAATCGGTGTGACCGAGAATCTAGGGTTTGGAGTAACAACTGAAGTGGTTCATCTCGGTGGGACTGAGTTGGAGAAATCGGTGTGACCGAGATTACTTATGGGTGTGTGTTAAGTAGTGAATAGTGCTGATAGTTGAGGGAGTTAGATCACCAAGCACTTGAGCAACAAGAACATTAACACAACCTCATCCCCTTTTAATAGTATTGGCTTTCCTATGGACTCAATGTGATCTTTGATCACTAAACCAAAAAAGGAGTCTTGAGCTTTTGCCAATGCTTGTCTTAGCATTTTGAGGGGTCCACTTCTTCAGACATTTCCATACCCACATCATCGAACTTTTCTGAAATGATTCTCAAGAGAATATTAGTTCAATGATATATATGTTGTTATTAATTACCAAAACCACCCGGGGATTAGTTGCACTTTCAATCTCCCCCTTTTTGGTAATTGATGACAACATATAGATCAAAGCTTCGACAAAAGATATAATCAAAGAATAATATCGTCGCTTTGAGAAGTATGTGATAAACAAGAGCTCCCCCTAAATTTGTGCATTATTTAAAATTTGCGTTTGAATGCAAATGCACAATCGATTAGGATTATGGGTCACTCTTCCATGTCACATACATCTTGGTGGAGCGCACAAAATGATAAGAATGAATAACATGCACTCAATCACCAAGACAAGAGTAAATAGCCATACCATAAGAAATAGCATATGATAAACAATAAGCACACATTAAAGCATAGTATGACTAAGCACTCATTAAGGTAGCATCAAACGTAGTAGCAAGCACACTTAAAGTATCTGGAACCAAAAGAAACCAATGTATCTCAAGGAAAACGGCAAAAGAACGAAAAGACGAAAGAGCACTCTCTCTCTCGAAGCCCTATGATCTATAACAATTTCTCCCCCTTTGGCAACAAGTTACCAAAAAGTTCGAAAAGGTATAGAGCTAAACGTCACTGCGGGCTCGGCTGGCGGCTCCCGTCTGGGTCGATGTCGGTGTAGAGATAGCTGCATCGGCGAAGACTTCTGCTGATGTCTGCGCTGGAGGAGTGGATGCTGGAGCTGAAGGAACTGCTGGAGCTGTAGCTGGTGCTGAAGTGGTAGCCCTGGAGTCTGTCACTGGGATAGCTGCAGATCTGGATCCTCTGGGAACCGGAGCAGTCTGGCGATGAGAGTCCTGGACTATATCATCCTGCATAAGCTCTGCTCTCTCCTGCCTAGTCTCCTCCATGTCTGCCTCAAGCTTGTTGACAGACACCTGAATCTCAGTCAGCTTCACGTCCAGAGCGTGGATCTTGTCCTCGACGATCCTCTCAAGGCTCTCCTGAGATTGTTCAATGCTGGCCAGGCGTTGTTCAATTCTCCGGGTTGCTTCAAGAATCTGATCTCCGAAGCTCTTTGGCTTAGCTGCTGCTGCTGCTGCCTCTCTGTCAGCTTTGGCTTTCTTTGCAGCTTCGATCTTGGCTTGCCCTTCAACTGAGGTGGGATCCTCTTCATCCATCACAACTACGTTGTCCTCATGCTCTGGCTGCAGTGGTAAGTGCTTCCTATCCAACATGAATTTGCCCGTGCCAAACTTGGCGTTGATAAGCATCTGTATCTGCGGTGCAAACCCACACGACCTCTTCTGGTCAGCTGCAGTCCTCTTAATGGTCTCTACCATCAAGTCCATCACCTTAAAAGGTGCCTTCTCATCGAGAATGTGCAGCATGTTGATAGAATAGCCTCGTATCATCCGGTGGTCACCTGACTTAGGCATCAAAGTATGCCTCAGGATAGTGTTAGTAGTGGTCAGACCTGCCTGGAGATAATACACTGAGCCGAGTTTCCATCCCTCCAAATCAGCAGCTGGGATCTCCTTGTACATATTCTTCATGGAATCATGACTCTTCTTAGGAATACCATAGACATCAATGTCGTCCTCTCTCTGCACTGGAGCGTTCAGAAGTTCTGCCCATTCTGCAACAGTTGAAGAAAACCGTTGACCTTCAGTCATCCAGGTGATCTTGCCATCGGGGTAGAAATGGGCTGTGGCATAGAACTGCATGATCATCTCGTCATTCCATGCTGTCAGTTCTTGACCCACAAAGTCAGCAACTCCACATGCAGTAAAGCTCTCATGCACATGGGGAAAGAAGTCCCGATGCTCTCTGCTGTCAATATACTTCCAGTCGACATACCTGGTGTCAGCAACAATGGGCTTCTTATCCATTAGCACGGTCTCATAGAAATCCTACTGCTCTTTGGTGTGGAATCTGGGGTCCACAGCAGTCCTTCTTCTTACGGCATATGGATCAGATTGTCTCCATAGCCTGAGACCTTTGTCCTTCCTTGCCTTCATATCCTCAGCTTGAGGATGAGCATCATTGTGGAGTGGCAACTTGGGACGGAGCTTGAGCAACACATGCTCTTCATCTGACTCAGAAGGTGGCATCTCACCTTTGTTCTTCTCAGAAGCTGGAATGCTTCTGGTTGTCCTCTTAGGCTTCGCTGGAGCTGCCTTAGCTGGAGCAGGCTTCTTGGGCTTGGAGGAGGCTTGAGCACGAATAGCATCACCCATGAACTTAGCTTTCTGAGGAGGAGGCTGGGGTGCATCTTCTTCTTCTTCTTCAGCATCATCAACTTGAGGTTCAGCATAAACAACTCTCTTCCTTTTGGAAGTCTTCTTCACCTTGCTTGGAGCTGGCTCTTCCAAGTTGAGCTTCTTGGCAACTGCAGACTGCTTCACTTTGCTCGTGCCTTTCTTTGGCTGCTGCCCTTGGAGCTCTTTGGCGACCACTTGCCTCTTCGGCTTGGAGGTAACTTCCTCAGCAACGAAATCGGAATCCTCAGAATCAGACGTTCTCTTCTTCCTGGTTCTCGTAGCAGCAGGAGGCAGACCACTAGGGGTGCTCCTCTCACCATCATCACTAGAGCTGCTAGCCTCAGGACTTGTACCTGCCTCTGGAATCTCAGCAAACGGTGATTCGGACCTGTTCTGGCTGTCACTGACATCTGACATGGCTGAAAGACCTGTGAATAGATAAGGTATAGGTAGAGTAGAAGAGTTATCACAACTGCAGAAGTTTTTGAAAAAAAATGAGTTAAAAACTTAGTTTTGAGTTTTCACAGAATGTATTTCGGTCAAACCGATTTCAAGTTTCGGTGTAACCGAAGTGTTCAACAGAACCTACACACCACTTTCGGTCAGACCGAAATGGGTTTCGGTCCTACCGAAAAACTAGGGTTTCATAGAAACTTCACTTCGGACATTCCGATTTTCACAACTCGGTCAGACCGAACTGTGTAGTGCAATGGTCAGAGACCAAATCGGTCAGTCCGAGTTTCAGGAATCGGCTTCACCGAGATGCATTCCGTGGAAACCTAAACCTAAGAATTTTCCTCGAAACTAAATGATCTGAACAATGTATTGGGATCATATCAAACGTGGATTGAATCAGGGCAGTCCTATCATGCAAGAATCAGAAGTGGAGCATGAATAGGGATCGAGACACACCCTAACTTGGTGGTGTCCCTCTACGGCGGCAACGGAGGAGAAGATTACCGTTGACGGCGGCGGAGACCTGCGGCAAGGGCACACAGGCGACGACGGCGACGATCCTTAGATCAGGGCGGCGGCAGCAGGGGTCTTGGAGGGCGAACGGTTTGAAAGGAATAGATCGCGCGCAGCCCTCAGTATATATAACCCCGTACTGTCGGTGGGACCGAGTTGAAAAACTCGGTGTCACCGAGATGTATTTCTGCTGTGCAGTTACACATATCGGTCAGACCGAGATTTTGAACTCGGTTTCACCGAGATGAAACCTAGATCAATCTAAGTGTTTCGGTTGGACCGAGATTGAGAAGTCGGTCAGACCGAAATAGACTTAGAAGGTTTTGGAAGTCAGCCTTAGACGAATCGGTGGTTCCGAGCGCTCCTCACTCGGACTGTCCGAAAAAGACTTGTTCAAAGTTGTGATATAAGCATGAATAGAATTTTGAGACAAGATAGCATAGATAGCTAGGGAAAGTGCTTAGGCATTCTTGTTCATCCATTTGGCCAGAAAAAGAAACCAAAACAATCAAAACAACAAATGGATGTCCTTGAATGGATAAAATCATGCATCCAACATGCTCACACAATAAGATAGCAACTGAAATATGTGTCAAACATGCACAACCAAAACTCTAGCTACTAGCACACAAATTGTCGATGACTAGGTCATCTATATATGAGTATATTGACTTAGGAGTCAAATGAGAACATTTGATCATAGGTCATACTCATCGTTTAAGCACAAGTGGGGTTACCACTTTTACATAAAGCATTTATGTGTTCACATCATTTGGAGATGCTTTAGCTCATTTTTAGAGCAAAGCTCCCCCTAGATGTGAGAACCCCTTTTAAAGGGTCAAACTAACCTTGGGTTGTTGTAGAAGACTTCATGTAGATGTTGAAGATGTGGATGCTCAATGTTGATGTAGATCATCATGAGTTGGGAGCAATCCTTTGGATTAGGGCACTTTCAATACCTACATGGGTTAGTCCCACAAGGAACAAACAAGAATATCCATGGACATAGAGTGAAGTGCACAAAAGATGATGTCCATGAAATCAATGATTACCTTGTCCCTTGACTTACCAACAAGAGGGTTTGTGACTCCATGAACAAGTGCATGATGTGGAAGTTGATTGCACAAGTTCTTGCCAAAATGAATATGAGTGAAGTTTGTTGGCGGAGTCACCCTCAAGAACCTACTAGTTCTTCTTCTTTGGGATCCACATCATCTTGATGGGAATCCTTGGTGTTGTAGTTGAGCTTGACGAAGTAGAACTTGATGTGTCCTTGGGAACCCACTTGACCATGGCTTGAGGTGCTTCAATGAATGCATCAATCTCCTCTTGAAGCTTGTCCTTGGCCTTTAGCTTGTGGTCTTGTGGTGGAAGGTCATCTTGAGCTTGTTCCACATTGGAAGAAGTAGGATCATACTTCTCCTTTTGTGAAACAAACTGTGGAGTAGGGTATTGACCTTCTTCCCACTCAACACCTTTGCCGTTGAACTTTCGCTCAAAACCAATCCCTTGATTCTTCCGGTGTCTTCCTTGTTTGCGAACGATCTCCTCAAAGTTCTTGCTTCCGGCAAGACTCTTGTAGACACCTTTCTCTATGATTTCCTTCAATAAGCTATTTTCTTGCTCAAGTGTAACTTGGCTTGAAACATTGTTAGTGGAATCAAGAGAACTACTAGAAGTAACAACATTGGATTTAACATTGTTATTGTTACTACTAGAGGAAGAATTTTTCTTATGCTTGTCATGCTTAGTCTTAATAGGTGGCAAGAAATTAGACAAGAGAAGTCGTTTGGCAAGATATGAAGAACTCTTCTTTCGAAGATCGTCATTGATCGCTTTTAGAAACTCATGTTCTTGCTCTAGAGTGAGCTTCTCGAAGCGTAGCTTCACATGAGATCTTAGGAGCTCTCTATGATCTTCTTGAGTTGTTTCATGAGCTAACTTAAGAGTGTTTAGTTCTTTAGTTAGACGCTCAATCTCCTTCATAGCATTGTCATTCGACTCTTCTCGACTATAAAGACTACTAGCATTTTCATCATTACTAAGCTCACTAGATTTATCATGCAAGAGCTCATCTTCACCAAGCAAGTCATCCTCATCACTATCAAAGTCAATGAATTCAGGGTGTGTTACCTTGGGGCCTTTAGCCATGAAGCATCTTCCAATTCCCTCATTTGGTGAATCAAATAAGTCGTAGGAGTTGGAGTTGGAGGATACTAGTGCAAGTCCGGCAACACCTTCATCTTGACTATAGTCGGAGTCGGAGTGATAGCTTCCATCGGATTGACTGTCAGAGTCGGAGCCGGAGACCCATTCACCAATATGAGCTTGATGTCTTCTTCTTGTGTAGCTCCTTGATGACTTGTCTTTCCTCTCCGAATCCTTGCTTCTCCGAGAAGGTCTTCGTTCATAACGATCATCTCTACTCCTTCTCTCTCTCCGAGGTGACTCATCTCTTGCTCTTCTTCTTGGAGATTCTTCTCTTCTCTTGTGGGGAGCCGTACACTCATTTGAGAAGTGTCCGGGTCGTCCACAATTGTAGCAGTTTCGATCACGACTAGAAGATCTCTTTCCATCATATGATCTAGACTTTGAGCTTCTTTCTTTGCCTCTATTCTTGTAGAACTTGTTGAAGTTCTTGACCATTAGGCTTATGTCTTCATTGGAAATTTGCTTGTCATTGGAAATTTGCTTGCCTCATTTGAGAAGTGTCCGGGTCGTCCACAATTTGCTTGTCATTTGCCTCTATTCTTGCAGCGTTTTCGATAAGTAAGAGTGTCGAACCCAACGAGGAGCAGAAGGTATTGATAAGCGATTCTGAGCAAGAAATTACTGCAAGCACTGAAAGATAACTTTTAGGGGTTTTCTCGGTATAAGCAACAGGAATGTAAAGGCAGGTAATGTAAGAGGTACTGAAAGTAACAAGTGGCCCAATCCTTTCTTAGCAAAGGTGTAGGATCGAAAGTAAGTCTAGAGGGGGGGTGATTAGACTACTTGACAAAATAAAAAATCTGCCTTTAGATCATGCAATGTTTTTGGCAGTTTCACAATTAAGATCAATTCAAGTAACACCCTACACATGCAATTCTAGAGTATATGCAGCGGAAAGTAAATTGCACATGTAAAAGAGAGGTGGAGAAGATCAAACGCAGTTTGGTGACACGGAGATTTTTGTCGTGGTTCCGATAGGTGGTGCTATCGTACATCCACGTTGATGGAGACTTCAACCCACGGAGGGTAACGGCTGCGCGAGTCCACGGAGGGCTCCACCCACGAAGGGTCCACGAAGAAGCAACCTTGTCTATTCCATCACGGCCTACGCCCACGGAGGACTAGCCTTACTCGGGGTAGATCTTCACGAAGTAGGCGATCTCCTTGCCCTTACCAACTTCTTGGTTCAACTCCACATCACGACGGAGGCTCCCAAGCGACACCTAACCAATCTAGGAGGCACCACCCCCCAAAAGGTAATAGACGGTGTTGATGGTGATGAACTCCTTGCTCTTGTGCTTCAAGTGATAAACTCCCCAACACTCAACTCTCCTCACTGATATGGCTGTGGTGGAAGAAAGATTTGAGTGGAAAGCAACTTGGGAAGGCTAGAGATCAAGTTTCATATGGTAGGAATGGAATGGCTTGATCTCAACACAAGGGTAGGTGGTTCACTTCTCAGAAAGTGTGTGGTAGAAGTGGTGGTACTTTCTGATAGCTCTCCTCACGAATGAGGAGGGGGTGGAGGGGTATATATAGCCTCCACACAAAATCCAACCGTTACACACACATTTGACCAATCTCGGTCAGACCGAAGTGAAAACTCGGTTAGACCGAAAGTTCAAATATAGTGAACGTTGGGATTTTCGGTGGGACCGAAAATACCATCTCGGTGGGACCGAAGTGAGTCAAAGGTTAGGGTTTGCCATTTCGGTGAGACCGAAAATATAAACTCGGATATTCCGAATTGATGTCAACTGATCACAGAAGGTTGGCAGCCCTTTTTCGGTGAGACCGAAACTCAGAATCGGTTTGACCGAGAATCTAGGGTTTGGAGAAACAACTGAAGTGGTTCATCTCGGTGGGACTGAGTTGGAGAAATCGGTGTGACCGAGATTACTTATGGGTGTGTGTTAAGTAGTGAATAGTGCTGATAGTTGAGGGAGTTAGATCACCAAGCACTTGAGCAACAAGAACATTAACACAACCTCATCCCCTTTTAATAGTATTGGCTTTCCTATGGACTCAATGTGATCTTTGATCACTAAACAAAAAATGGAGTCTTGAGCTTTTGCCAATGCTTGTCTTAGCATTTTGAGGGGTCCACTTCTTCAGACATTTCCATACCCACATCATCGAACTTTTCTGAAATGATTCTCAAGAGAATATTAGTTCAATGATATATATGTTGTTATTAATTACCAAAACCACCCGGGGATTAGTTGCACTTTCATCTCTGCATGCATCATACTCAGGCATCCCTGGGTAAAACGAAGTCTTGCTTCGAGTATTTCTCCAATCTGACGTATGGCCTCCATAGCAGCTTCATGAACAGAATCGAAGAATGTTGTTCGTGGTACTCGGGAGATGAAAAAGTATTGACCCATAGTCTTTGGGCAAACTCCTTTCACACGGTGGAGGTGTACCTCCACGTACCAAAGTTCAACTCCATTCTCCATGAAGGGATAACCCTTGTAAACTGCTTCTCCTTCCAGTTGAATATGCTTCATCATGTCCTTCAGGATCTTTGGATAATCCTGATAGCTAGTCAGGGTCATGATGGTTTCCGGGCCTTTGAGAAAAGAATCGTAAAGGGTTGTCATCTGTGGACATAAGACAAAAGGGGTTCTTAGGAAAACATACGGACATCCTTGGGTAAAATGGGGTCTTTTGTCCGAGAAAGGTTTGGGGTCAACTCCTCTATGGGTTCTAGGTTTTGGTCTGGGTGAGATAGCAAGAGAGGCACTAACATTCATCCAACATCTCACAACTTTTTCCTTCTTGGATTCCAAAGATATTTCAACTTCTTTTGCTTCATGAACTATTACAATGTTATTTCCATACTTAACTCAACATTGTAATAAAATTGTATTCCATATAAATCTACATGCTTCATTCCAATATGAAAATCTCAACTACTCAGATCATCCTTACTGCGGTCTGAACCTTCTCTTGGCAAAATGCTCTACTTCCTTGTAGTGTAAACTAATGTCATAAGACAATCTAGGGACTTCATAGTGGCTGTCCTGGTTCACTGGGTTCTCCGCTTCCTGCTTGGGCAGTTGCTAGCATAATGTCCTAAATCCTTGCACCGATAACATGTGATGTCACTCAGGTCCTTTTCCGCGGAAACTGGGTTCTTCTGGGGACACATGTTCTTACTCTTACTTGACTTCTTCGTTCCTATCAATTCTTCTATCTTCTGTGGATCAAACTCCACTTCTTCTGTCGGGAAGTCTCCCAGATACTCCTGGCTTTCCTTCGTGCAATGCTGTGAAAAATGTCGTTTCTCTCCACATGAGTAGCAAGCATGGGAATAATATCTGTTTAGTCCTTCTCCATCAGGGTCGTCAATATCTTCCTCCATCATGGATTCCCTTAGGGTTTCCTCGAGGACTTCTTTCATTGCTTCTTTCTTCTGCTGGATAGATCGTTGCATTATGGGGTAAATGTGACACTGAGCAGGGTAGTGGGTAGTCCCTTCACACAAGAAACAGGTAATATGCCTAGTTGGGCATTCTTCAGCTAGGTGACTTCCTTCACAATTTGGGCATTCATCCTTGTGCTCCTCCTGGGTGTGTCCTATTTCTCCACAAATCCTACAAGCACAAGGCTTCTTCTTCGGGTTGTCTCCACGCTTTCGGATGTGACGGGATCCTAACAGAGTCTTCTTGAATTCCTTCCAATTTTCTGCTCTATTACATCCTTGTATGGCTTGATGCATCTTCCACCATGTTGCAGCACTTTTTGTAAAGTACTAGAGAGCGTATTGAACATCATACTTCCTTTCAACTAAATTCTTCCTGAAGTGATCCTCCATGTTTTGTATCCATAACTCTGCCTCTAGTTTGGTCATTGGTCCAGAGACTTCAAGTCTACCTTCAGTCATCCTCTATTGGGTCCAAGAGTTTTGGGATGAGATTCAAAAGAGATAGAGAGGGTCACTCAATACAAGCAAAAGTTTTGAAAAGACGGGTTTTGTTATGTGGCCATCGGAAAACATCAAACAAACGATGGCTCACAATCGTCGCATCTAACATAAGTACATAACAAGGGTTTGGTCTTCTAAAGGACATCATATCTTCAAGTTGTCAACTCTTCAAATCTTCGGAGTATCCATTTTTGTAGCTTCAACACTTCCAAGGTATGGTAGAATCTTCTTTACTCCGAAGTGGTCCAAATGGGAAAAGGGGTATTGTCTAATTATTTAAGGTCAAAGGGAAGATTTGACAAATCTCAGAAAAGAAGAGAGATAAGAATCTCTTTTGAGAAAGATAGTTTTAGAGAAAACTTTTCCTATGGTCTGGCTAGTTTCTAGGGTCGCGTCCTACAGTCAACATGTGCTCTGATACCATCTTGTAGTGACCACGATCCGAATGGACCGAAGTCTCTGTGTTCTGTGTCATCCCTGGATCGGTATGCTGACACACACAGTACAAAACATGATTTATAACAGAGGTAAATCACATGTATGAATATTAGTTGTAGCTTCTAGCTAGTTTACTTTCCTTGTAGTAGTAATTAAAGAAAACCCAAAAAGATTTCTCGTTCTTATTTTGCTTGTTGGGAGCTTTCCCGTGTAAATAGTTTCTTTTCTTTTCTTTGGGGGTTAAGAGTACAAGACCATGATTAAAATGCTTAGTGGCTCTCATATGCTTTATTGTTGATTTAACCTTGAGCCATACAACCTTGTCTTCTCTCTTGTATTAAAAGTCTGCATATTCCAGCTTAGTCCAATGCACATGCACTATTATTATTATCCACACCGTTCGATCGTGCGAGTGAAAGGCAATAAGGATGATATATAATGAACTAATTGAGATGAGAAAAGCTGGTATGAACTCGACCTCTCTTGTTTTTGTAAATATGATAGTTCATCGTTCCTGATTCAGCTTGTTATGAATGAAACATGCTTGCAATGACAATTAGAGATCATAGCTGCTTATGCCATGCTTAATTAGTTGAGAGTTTATAATGGTCAATCTTGTGTGCCAACATGATATTAAAATGGTTGTGATGTGGTATGATCGGGTGGTATCCTCCTTTGAACGAATTAAGTGATCTGACTTGGCACATGTTCACGCATGTAGTTGAAACAAATCAACATAGCCTCCATGATATTTATGTTCATGGTGATTTATATCCTACTCATGTTTGCATTCATTGTTGATTAATTTTAATGCATGTTCATGACCGTTGTTGCTCTCTAGCTGGTCACTTTTCAGTCTCTTTCTAGCCTTCACCTGTACTAAGCGGGAATACTGCTTGTGCCTCCACTTCCATAAACCCCAAAGTTATTCCACATGAGTCCACCATACCTTCCTATATGCGGTTTTTACATGCCATTCCAAGTAAATTTGTATGTGCCAAACTCTAAACCTTCAAATGAAATTCTATTTTGTATGCTCGAACAGCTCATGTATCAACTAGGGTTGTCTATATCTTCCATGCTAGGTGGGTTATTCTCACGATGAATGGACTCCACTCATTGTCGGGGGAAACTGTCCGCCACGAACACCTATGGGACCGGAGCCCCTTGTCTGTGCGGTACGAGGGCGGAGGGAGCACGAAGAGCAGATCGTAGCGAGCACGCGGGCAGTTTTACCCAGGTTCGGGCCGCGGTGGTCGCGTAAAACCCTACTCCTGCTTAGTTGTGTATTGCGTTGGAGAGCTCGGGAGCTTGAAGAAGCAGCTACACCGAGCGTATGAGCGATCTAGGTTCCGAACCCCCTCCACGTTGTGCATGGGCCTCCTTTTATAGTGCAAGGGGTCACCGACAGGTGTCAATGTAGGAGAAAGGGGTAAAAACGTAAAAGAGGTGGTAGTTGTAACAGTGCGGGAATAGTGGAGCTACAGTGCGCGAACAGTGGTCGCCACCTACTTTGACAGTGGGGGACAAGGGCATTTAATGCCCGTCGCCGTCGACCCCAAAAGCTCCCGCCCTTGCGTCTCCGTTTGCCACGGCGATGGCTTCACCACCGTGGAGTGCCACCGTGTCCCCCAGGCTGCACAGCCATCCGCCACGCGTCCCTGGAAAGGCCCCAGGGCGACGCGTGGGCCGATGAGCTGGAGCGCGGGCACACAGCGCAACTCTCCCGGCAAGCGCCTTGCCGGGGTCTTGATCTTGCCGGGCCCGGGAGCTTGCCGGGCTCTGAAGCTTGTCGCTCCCCGGACCCTCGCCGGGACGCATATAGCGCCGAGGCGTGTCTTCTATGATGTAATCTTCTAGTCTTCCTGGCAAGCTCCTCTTGCCAGGGCCTTGCGTGAGTGAGGTAACCTTGAGCCTAGAGCGGCCTTCCCGGCAAGCTCCGCTTGCCGGGGTCTCGATCTTCTGTCTTGTATACTTTGTTTTTGAATGGTTTGATATGGAGCAGGAAGGTCTCCGACGAGCACGCGGTAAACCCTGCCGCGGGAAGCTGCAACTGCCCGTGCACAAGTTGGGGTACTGAGGTACCCCTACCTTAGTACACCGACACTCATCATTCATGAGAAAATGGCTGGTAACCGGGATGCCCAGTCCCATGCTCAAAATCATAATAATTAAACAAAACTCCCCCAGGGCTGTTGCTGGTTTAGACGGTACCCGTTGTTTCGGGCTAGCCGTGGAGTGTGCTTGTTGGTGGTTGGGGGAGTATAAACTTTACCATTCTGTTTTGGAACCGCCTATAATGTGTGTAGCATGGGAGATATCGAGATTCTTGGTCGTTATGTTGACAATGAAAGTATACCGCTCAAAATGTTATTCATCTCTATTTAAAAAATCGAGCTCTGGCACCTCTACAAATCCATGCTTCCCTCTGTGAAGGGCCTATCTATTTACTTTTATGCAGAGTCATCATCCTTTTATCAAAGAGCACCACTAAGAGAGCACCTCTGTCATTGCATGTATTACTATTAATTTGCATTGAGTATGATCATGACTGGATCTCTTTTATCATGAATTACAATGTCTAGTCAGTCCTTGATCTTTAAAGGTGCTCTGCATTTATGTTTCGCGATCTCAGAAAGGGCTAGCGAGATACCATCTTGTTATATCATATCATAATTTTTTTGAGAAAGTGTTGTCATCCGAGGTTTATTATTATTGCTCGCTAGTTGATTATGCCATCGATATGAGTAGACTTGAGACCTGAAAGTTATTGTGAATGTGGTTAGTTCATGATCTTGTTGAAAACCTGAATGTTGGCTTACATATTTACAACAACAAGAGCAAACAGAGTTTGTCAAAGTTTTTCTTTATCACTTTCAGTTTATCAATTGAATTGCTTGAGGACAAGCAAAGGTTTAAGCTTGGGGGAGTTGATACGTCTCCAGCGTATCTACTTTTCCAAACACTTTTGCCCTTGTTATGGACTCTAACTTGCATGATTTGAATGGAACTAACCCGGACTGACGTTGTTTTCAGCAGAATTGCCATGGTGTTATTTTTGTGCAGAAATAAAAAGTTCTCGGAATGACCTGAAACTCCACAGAGATTTATTTTGGAAAATATAAAAAATATCTGCAAGAAGATCCAGACCAGGGGGCCCACACCCTGTCCACGAGGGCCTCGTGGGCCCCCTGGTGCTCCACCGACGTATCCCCAGATCCTATATATTCACTTTCGAGGAGAAAAAAATAAAGGAGAAAAAATTATCGCGTTTCACGATACGGAGCCGCCGCCAAGCCCTAATCTCTTTCGGGAGGGCTGATCTGGAGTCCGTTCGGGGCTCCGAAGAGTGCAGATCGTCGCCATCGTCATCATCAACCTTCCTCCACCACCAATTCCATGATGCTCACCACCGTGCGTGGGTAATTCCATCGTAGGCTTGCTGGACGGTGATGGGTTGGATGGGATCTATCATGTAATCGAGTTAGTTTTGTTAGGGTTTGATCCCTAGTATCCACTATGTTCTGAGATTTATGTTGCTATGACTTTGCTATGCTTAATGCTTGTCACTAGGGCCTGACTGCCATGATTTCAGATCTGAACCTATTATGTTTTCATTAATATATGTGTGTTCTTGATCCTATCTTGCAAGTCTATAGTCACCTACTATGTGTTATGATCCGGCAACCCCAAAGTGACAATAATCGGGACCACTCCCGATGATGACCTTAGTTTGAGTAGTTCATGTATTCACTATGTGTTAATGCTTTGGTCCGGTACTCTATTAAAAGGAGGCCTTAATATCCCTTAGTTTCCAATAGGACCCCCACTACCATGGGAGGGTAGGACAAACGATGTCATGCAAGTTCTTTTCCATAAGCATGTATGACTATATTCGGAATACATGCCTGCATTGCATTGATGAACTGGAGCTAGTTCTGTGTCACCCTAGGTTATAACTTCTACATGATGAATTGCATCTGTCATAATTCCCCATCACCGATCCAATGCCTACGAGCTTCTCACATATTGCTTGTTGCTTATTTACTTTTCCGTTGCTACTATTACTAAAACTACAAAAACACTAACGTTACTTTTATCGCTGCTACCGCCACTATCATATTACTTTGCTACTAAAACTATCTTGCTGCAGATACTAAGTTTCTAGGTGTGGTTGAATTGACAACTCAGCTGCTAATACTTAAGAGTATTCTTTGGCTCCCCTTGTGTCGAATCAACAAATTTGGGTTGAATACTTTACCCTCGAAAACTATTGTTATCCCCTACACTTGTCGGTTATCAAATACCTGCACAGACAATCAAACAACTTGCACCCAACGCTATAAAGGGGTTGTCAATCCCTTCTAGCTTATTTGCAAAAGTGAGATCCAATAGAGATAGATAAACAAGTAAAGTAAATATTTTTTGGTTTTTTGGTTTATAGATTGGAAAGTAAAAGATTGCAAAATAGTAGATCTGAAACTTATAAGATGTAAGGAGACCCGGGGGCCATAGGTATCACTAGAGGCTTCTCTCATCATAGCAAGTATTATGATGGGGGAACAAATTACTGTCAAGCAATTGATAGAAGAGCGAATAATTATGACGATACCTAAGGCAATGATCATGAATATAGGCATCACGTCTGTATCAAGTAGACCGACTCCTGCCTGCATCTACTACTATTACTCCACACATCGACCGAAACGATTCTGCATCTAGAGTATTAAGTTCATAAGAATAGAGTAACGCATTAAGCAAGATGACATGATGTAGCGGAATTAACTCAAGCAGTATGATGAAAACCCCATCTTGTTATCCTCGATGGCAACAATACAATACGTGTCATGTCCCCTACAGTCACTCGGATTGA
Organism: Secale cereale; assembly: GCA_902687465.1. Taxonomy (NCBI): domain Eukaryota; kingdom Viridiplantae; phylum Streptophyta; class Magnoliopsida; order Poales; family Poaceae; genus Secale; species Secale cereale. Next base: position 376,319,386 of record LR738713.1, read on the forward strand.
GCACCGCAAGATTGAACCCAAAGCAAAACACTTCTCCCATTGCAATAAATATCAATCTAGTTGGCCAAACAAAATCGATAGTTCGAAGAGAATTACTAAGATATAAGATCATGCGTAAAAGAATTCAGAAGAAACTAAAATATTATTCATAGATAATCTGATCATAAACTCACAATTCATCGGATCTTGAAAAACACACCACAAAAGAAGATTACGTTGGATAGATCTCCAAGAACGACAAGGAGAACATGGTACTGAAGATCAAAGAGAGAGAATAAGCCATCTAGCTACTAGTTATGGACTCGTAGGTTTGTGGTAAACTAATCACACTTCATCGGAAGGGCAATAAGGTTGATGTAGATGCCATCCGTGGTTGATTCCCCCTCCGGCAGAGTACCGGAAAAGGCCTCCAGATGGGATCTCGCGAGAATAGAAGGTTACAGCGGCGGTAAAGTGGTTTTGATGGATGTTCTGATGTTTTTGGAATATATGGGTATATATAGGCTGAAGAATTGGGTCATGAGAGGCTCGAGGGGCCCGTAAGGTGGGGGCACACCCTACCCCCCAGGGCACGCCCTCCATCCTTGTGGCCGCCTCGCAGCTCCCTTGACGTGCGCTCCAAGTCCATCTCATGTCTTCTAGTCCAAGAAAAATCCTCGTGAAGTTTCGTTCCATTTGGACTCCGTTTGATATTCCTTTTCTGCGAAACTCAAAAACAAGGAAAAAACAGGAACTGGCACTGGGCTCTGGGTTAATAGGTTAGTCCCAAAAATCATATAAGATAGCATATTAATGCATATAAAACATCCAAGATAGATAATATAATAGCATGGAACAATCAAAAATTATAGATACATTCGAGACGTATCAAGCATCCCCAAGCTTAATTCCTGCTCGTCCTTGAGTAGGTAAATGATAAAAACGAAAATTTTGACGTGGAATGCTACCTAACAAATTTATCAATATAATATTCTTTATTGTGGCATGAATGTTCAGATCCATAAGACTCAAAACAAAAGTTTATCCATATCATAATACTTCAGGCATACTCGAAAGTAATCTACGAAGCATCAAAAATAACGTGGCTAAAGAATGTTATCCCTACAAAATCATATAGTCATTTATGCTCCCTCTTATTAACACAAAGTAAAAAATCATGCCTATCCCGGTGTCAATCAAGCGATTGTTTTCATACTTTAACATTCTTAAACTTTTTCAACTCTTCACACAATACATGAGCGTGAGCCATGGATATAGCACTATGGGTGGAATAGAAGGTGGTAATAGATAAAAAGGAGGGAGAAAGTCTCACATCGACTAGGAAAATCAACGGACTATGGAGATGTCCATTAATCGATATCAATGTGAGTGGGTAGGGATTGCCATGTAACAGATGCACTAGAGCTATAAGTGTATGAAATCTCAAAAAGATAACTAGTGGGTGTGCATCAACTTTCTTGCTCATGAAGACCTAGGGCATTTGAGGAAGCCCATCGTTGGAATATACAAGCCAAGTTCTATAATGAAAAATTCCCACTAGTAATATATGAAAGTTACAACATAGGAGACTCTCTATCATGAAGAACATGGTGCTACTTTGAAGCACAAGTGTGGAAAAAGGATAGTAACATTGTCCCTTCTCTCTCTCTCTCTCTCTCTCTCTCTCTCTCTCTCTCTCTCTCTCTTTTGTAGACTCCTCCTTTTTTTGGAGACCATTTTCTCTTTTTTTTAGACTCATTTGGCCTCTTTATTGATAACCTCACATGGGACAATGTTCTAATAATGATGATCATCACACTTCTATTTACTTACAACTCGATATTAGAACTCGATACTTAGAACAAAAATATGATTCTATATGAATGCCTCCGACGGTGTACCGGGATGTCCAATGACCAAGAGTGACATATATAAAAAATATGAACGGTAGCTTTTCCACAAATACTATGTCAACTACATGATCATGCAAAGCAATATGACAATGATGAAGCATGTCATAATAAACGGAACGGTGGAGTTACATGGCAATATATCTCAAAATGGCTATGGAAATGCCATAATAGGTAGGTATGGTGGCTGTTTTGAGGAAGGTATAAGGAGGGTTTATGCACCGGCGAAAGTTGCGCGGCACTGGAGTGGCTACCAAGGTGGAAGGGTGAGAGTGCGTATAATCCATGGACTCAACCTTATCCACAAAGAACTCACATACTTATTGCGAAAAACAATATTAGCCCTCGATGCAAAGTACTACGACACATGCTCCTAGGGGGAGGTTGGCATGAGTTAACCATCGCGCGCCCCCGACCTTCACGCCAAGACAAACACTCAAAATACAAAGTGCTCCAATTCAGTCACATAGTTAGGAGACCATACGTGCATGCTACGGGAATCACAAACTTTAACACAATTATTTCAACCTCACAAACTACCGCTAGCATGACTCTAATATCACCATCTTAACATCTCAAAACAATTACAAGGAGTCAAACTTCACATAGTATTCAATGCTCTATATATGAAAGTTTTTATTATATCTCCTTTGGATGTCTATCATATTAGGACTAAATTCATAACCCAAGCAAATTACCATGTTGTTCTTTAAGACTCTCAAAATAATATAAGTGAAGCAAGAGAGTACAACAATTCTACAAAATAAAACCACTACCACGCTCTAAAAAGATATAAGTGAAACACTACAGCAAAATTGCCTAGCTCAAAATATATAAGTGAAGCACATAGAGTATTCTAATAAATGACGATTGAAGCGTGTCCCTCTCAAAAGGTGTGTACATCAAGGATGATTGTGACAAACTGTCGGTGTATTTGGAACGACACCTATGGGATCACAAGAATCCCTACTACGGTTGTGGGGCGCGGGGTTGAGAGAAGAGCGGATCAAACAGACAGCACACGGTTCCTTTACCCAGGTTCGGGCCGCGAGGATGCGTAAAACCCTACTCCTGCTTTGGTGGATTATATGTTTGTGTTCTTCAGCTAGTTACGTGGCGTGAGGAGCTCCAAAAAGCCGAATCCTTCTCCTAGTCGCCTCGGGCCTCCTTTTATAGGGAAAAAGGGGTTGCCACAGTGGCACACAGGAGGTGGAAAGGGTATAGTGATGCGAGGTTATCCCCCGCATTACATGACAAGGCGCATTTAATGCGCCTAGCTTAGGTGTCCTTGCTTTATCGAGGACGGGGGACACATCCATCTTGTCCGTCGCCGCTCCTTCTTGTGTCGACACGCGCCCTGGCAAGCGATGCCTGAGATGCCATGTAGGCAGGCAGGCAGCTGAGGTGGCGCAATAGAGGGTCTCCACGAAGATCTGCATGTCGCCACGCAGGTGCCTACCCAACTGGTTGGGTCGGCAGCTGCATGGGGCGGTGGAAGCTTAGCTGGCATGGGCCTGATGGTGGCCCTGCGGGTGTCTTCGGCAAGGGCCTTGCCGGGGCCCCGATAAGGGCCTTGCCGCGGCGCCTACTGTCATCCCCGGCAAGGTGCTTGCCGGAGGTCTTGTGGTCTTTCTCGGCTGGGATCCCGCCAAGGATCGTCGTCTTCTTAGCGTGTATTTGATCTTGAATGTCTTCACAAAGATCTGCATGCCACTACGGGGATGCCTCCCGAATCCTTGCCCCATGGGGGCAGTGGACTCAAGGGTGATCCGCTCCGTAGGCGTGGGGCGAATTGCCGCGGCGAGGGTCTTGCCGGGGCAGCTAAAGCCGGCCCCGTCAAGGATCTTGCCGGGGCTGCTAAAATCGGCTCCCGGCAAGGATCTTGCCGGGGGATCCCGCTTCGTCCCTTTGCTCTTTGTGGTCTTTGCTTTGGGCTTCAGTTTCATTGAGCTTCGGTCTTACCCTGGCTCACCTCCCTTGCCTTGCTTGGTGTGGTGGTGCCCGTGGCTCAGACTGCCCATGCACAGTCATAGGGGTACAAAAAGTGTACCCCTCTTTTTGTACACCGACAGGAGCCCCCGGGCCTGGGCCACACATAAGCGCGATGCGTTGTTGGGCTAGGCCCAGAACGGTGCGCGGGCAGGCGGGACAGTTTTTACTGTGGTAAGATTTTCCGCGCGCTGCGCCTCCCACGACCCGCGCGCTTGGCGCGGGGTGGAGGGGCATGCGTGACGTGGGCGGCATGTGCGGGGCGGTTTTCGCAGGCATGCGTCACGTCGTAGTAAAGAGGCGGCTTCGCGCCTTCCCCATAACCGGGGGAAGGCGTGGAGACGCGGCCCATTTACTGAATGGGGCCGAGGCGCGGTCCTCAAGGCGTCCACTCCCCACGATCACGGGGTGGGGAGAGGTCGCCTCACCCGTCCCCTCGGTTCTGCACGCCTGCCACGTGCCTCCCATGCGCTTGGGGTGGCGAATCGGTGGAGGCGGGAAACCGGGCCGTCGCTGGTTGGGGCGGCGGGTCGGTCCTGGCTCCCCGCACCTTCTGTGTCTTGATTGGCGGAGCGGGGCGGTCGAGCCCCAGCCCCGCCCTTTATAAAGAGCAAGAGGGGAGGGACGGTGCCCCGCACTCTTCCATCTTCTTTCTCCTTCAGCTTATGTTCCTCTCTTCCGTTCGCCATGGAGAGAGGAAATCCCGGCCCTTCAATGGTGGCGGCGAGGGTCGCCGCTCGACAACGCGTCCCTCCTTCTCCTGCACCCGCGGTGGCAGAGCCGGCCACGAGGGGAAGGGGGAGGGGGCGAGGCCGTGGGCGAGGCCAGGGCGCTCGTGGAAGAGGAGGACGGGGCGGCCCGCCGGCTTCGCCCCCGCCAGCAGCTCCTCCTCCAGTGAAGGGCCATGTTGGGGATGACCCTTGCGAGTTTTTCGTTAGGTTGCGGAGGCCGCCGCGCCGTCGCCTTCGTCTCCCGACCCCATTTGCGCGGGAGATGGAGCTGGATCCGCCGGAGTCGCTACGGCTGCACATGAGGGGCTGCGGGATCAGTGGCACGCGGGTCCGCGTCGACTTCCCTGCTCCTCATGTGATGTATCTTCATCAGGGATGGAAGACGTTTGCTCATATCCACAGCTTGACGGATGGGCTCACTCTCCATTTTAAGTTGATGGAGGGTGGCCTTCTTTCTGTCAAGGTCTTCGGGCACTTTGGGACTCGTGCAAGGTGCTGCGTGGAGAGCTCTTCCGATGACGAAGATTCCACCTCGAGCGAGGGTGATGAGGAGGACAACGGCAGCGACGACTAGGGCGGTGGGCGGCAGGATGACGAGTCCGACTAGGCGTCGGGCGCCGCTCCTGGTGGCACCGGCGACCCCATCATCCGCGTCGCCGGCTCCTTGAACTTCTCGGGGCCGTCCCTTGGCGGCTGGCGTTGGGAGGCTGCGGAAGAGGAAGAGGAAGAGGGCGGGCGGCAAGGTCGTCATGTCGGAGTACGCGGGCACCGACGCCTTCGACGCGTACTGACGTCATGCCGCCTCGTCTCCGAGCTCTGCTTCCGGCGCCGCCATCACCATCCAGCCTTTGGGCGGCCACCAAGATGTCCTCTTGGTGTCTTCTGCCACCCGTAGCTCGCCTAGGTGCTCCTTTTGCCCTTCTCGCTTCCTTGACCTACCTCCTGAGGAGAGGGACAAGAAAGGCATTACGGGCATCTTATCTCTTTTTTGTTTGTAAGCCTTCGAGCATCTGTTAAATTTAGAACTTGTAATCCCCTTGTTCATGTTTCCATTCCCTACAGACTGTACCTGAATGGAATGTTTTTAATGAAAAAGGGATGTTTGCCGGGTCATTTGTTTGTGGGTGAAACCCACGACAAGGAATAAATCATTGATAACTTTAAGATAAACATTTTCTCGCCCGGCAACAGGCCTTGTCGTCTCCCTACTTCGCTCGACCTTTCTCACGCCTTTGGTGGAGGCAGGGATGAAGTGGGCTTACGCTCCTCGTTTCATCCTTTCGCTGCCGCGACTATGACCAAACTTAGTCCCAGGAACGAGCCCTAGGGCCTAAAGTTATGGGAGCACGGTAGGTTAAGGAAAAGAACGAGGTTTCACATACCTCAGTCCATAATGGAATGCATGATAAGGGATTAAGAACTTATCTGAAGCTGCAGCCCCCAGCAACCCTGGTTCGCCGTGGGTGAATCTTTGCTCTTGTAGCCCCCGGCAACACTGGCTTGCTGGGGCCTACGTGCTAGTCTGTTCCTCTTTCTTCTCCCCAAGTGGCTTCGGCAAGGATATCTGTGCGTCCTGTGAACCAAAGGAGATAGAGGAAAGACAAATAGATGCAAACTCGACCTCTAAGCTAGGGGTTAGCCGCCGCTAAGCACTATCAACCCTAACCAAGGACGAGACTCGACTCAGCATGCATGCTATAACTTAGGGCGCCAGCGCTTCATTTATTTATGCTCAGGGTCTATGCCTGGCTTTGTACAAAGGGTTACATGCCTTGCAGGCAAGGCTTGTACAAAAAGGTGGCTTGTCGGGGGGGCCAGCAAGACGCGCCTTATGGGTAAAACTTGCGAAGATGCTCAATGTTCCAGGAATTGCTCACTGGAATGGCATTTTCGGTCTCCAGGCGGACTGCGCCAGGCCTGGTGACTCGTATTACCCGATAAGGGCCTTCCCACTTTGGCGTCAACTTGTTTGTATTCTTGGCCGATTGAACGCGCCGAAGAACAAGGTCGCCTTCCTCAAAGCTTCGGGCATGGACCTTGCGGCTATGGTAGCGGCGCAAGGCTTGCTGGTAGCGTGCTGCTCTCACAGCCGCCAGAAGAAGATCTTCCTCAAGGAGCATTGCGTCATCTTGCCGCAGTTGCTCTTGCTCAAGCTCATCATAAATGAGCACTCGAGGTGACCCGTATATGAGTTCAGTGGGGAGAACTGCTTCTGCCCCGTATATTAGGGCAAAGGGTGTTTGGCTGGTGGCTCGATTTGGCGTCGTTCTGATCGACCAAAGAACCGCCGGCAACTCATCAATCCAGCGCCTTCCACTCTTGTGCAGCCTGTCAAAGGTCTTTGTCCTTAGGCCTCGCAGCACTTCAGCGTTTGCCCTCTCAGCTTGACCATTGCTTCGGGGGTGAGCAACGGAAGCGAAACAGACTTTGTTGCCGAGGTCTTGGGTATATTGCATGAACGTGCGGCTTGTGAACTGTGTGCCATTGTTGGTGATGACCCTGTTAGGTACACCAAAACGGCACACTAGTCCCTTGAAGAACTTGACGGCTGACAGAGCTGTGACCTTCCCCACTGCCTCCACCTCTGGCCACTTTGTGAACTTGTCGATTGCAATGTACAAGTACTCAAAGCCCCCGACAGCGCGGGGGAAAGGGCCCAGTATGTCGAGCCCCCAGACCGAGAAGGGCCAGGAGAGAGGAATGGTTTGAAGGGCTTGAGCTGGTTGATGAAGTTTCTTTGAATGAAACTGGCACGCTTCACACGTGGTGACCAGTGCCGTCGCATCCTGGAGGGCAGTGGGCTAGAAGAAGCCTTGCCGAAATGCCTTGCTGGCAAGGGCTCTTGACCCTATGTGGGATCCACATATGCCTCCATGTATCTCTGCCAACAGCCCCAGTCCTTCCTCTCGAGGGATACACTTCAATTTCACGTCGTTCGGCCTCTTTCTGTATAGGACGTCATCGACGAACTGGTACATAGCAGACCGACGGGCTACTTTTTCCGCTTCTTCCTGCTCCTCAGGAAGTTCCCCGGTTTGGAGGAATCGGACGGTATGCTGTGCCCATGCTGGAGCCTGGGGCTCGACGGCGAGGACTAAAGGCATTTCCTCCGCTATAGGAGCGGCTGTCTCGACGGCATGAGCTTGACGCTCCGCCGGAGCTAGCCGTCCAGTGGCGGGATTAGTGTCTCCGGCAACATCCTTGCCGGCAGCTCCGGGGAGCTCGGCGGGAAAGTACTTGCCGGGCCCTGATTTCCTCCTCTTGTTTTGCTCTGTTGATGGATCAACGGATGGCTGAGAAAGCTGAAGCACAAAGGTACCTGGTTCCTCAGGTAGCTTGAGGGCAGCGCGCTTTGACAGGTGATCGGCAATGTCGTTCTCCGCTCGGGGAACGTGCTCCGCCTGTATACCATCAAAGCGCTCTTCCAGCTTTCTCACTTCAGCGACATAGGCCTTCATCGACGGGCTCTGGTAATCTTTGTTGACTTGCTTGACGACAAGCTGCGAATTGCCCCTGACGATGAGTTTCTTGATTCCGAGGTCTGCCACGATCCTAAGACCAGCAAGCAGCCCCTCATACTCAGCAGTATTGTTCGTTGATACCTCCCTGGGGAAGTGCATCTGGACCACGTAGTTGAGGTGCTCTCCAGTGGGCGCGACCAGCAGTACGCCAGCCCCGGCGCCCTGTAAGGAGAAAGCCCCATCAAAGTACATGATCTAGTTGCAACTCACCTCTTTGCCGGGGAGAACAGTTTCCTAGACTTCTTCATCAGGCGTCGCGGTCCATTCTGCAACGAAATCCGCCAGGACTTGGCTTTGAATCGTCGAAGTACTTTCAAACTTGAGGCCAAAGCTGGACAGCTCCAGTGCCCACTCTACAATCCTTCCCGTTGCATCTGGATTGTGCAATATCCGTTGTAGAGGGTGGCGAATGACGACAGTGATCTCGTGTGCCTGGAAGTAGTGACGCAGCTTCCTCGAGGCCATAAGGAGGCCGAAGAGCAATTTCTGCACACCGGAGTACCTTGATCTAGCCCCCTGCAAGAGGGAGCTAACAAAGTAGACCGGGTGCTGCATCATTTTCTTCCTTGGCTGCACACCAACCGGCCGTGCCGTCTCTGCACCAATGGCATCTGGCTCTGTCGCTGCTATCACCTCATCATCAGTTTCTCTCTGCGCCACTAGTGCGGCACTGACCACCTGGTTCGTTGCCGCTAGGTATAGCAGCAACGGTTCTTGTGGTCTAGGCGCAACTAGTACTGGCGTGGAGGAAAGATACCTCTTCAAATCTTGTAATGCTGCTTCAGCTTCTGGTGTCCACTCCATCGGGCCTGCTTTTTTCAAAATCTTGAAAAAGGGGAGGGCGTGCTCGGCAGACTTGGAAATGAATCTGCTCATGGATGCGACGCAGCCAGCAATTCGACACACATCCTTGACCCGTTTGGGTGCTTCAATCTGATCTATAGCTTTGATCTTGTCCGGATTGGCCTCTATCCCACGCTGCGACACAAAGAACCCGAGAAGCTTGCCGGACGGGACGCCGAAGATGCACTTCTCAGGGTTCAGCTTGAGGTTGATCTTGCGTAGGTTTACAAATGTTTCTTGTAAATCCGGTATAAGGGTTGCCCTATTCTTGGTTTTGACCACTATATCATCCATATAAGCCTCCATATTTCTATGGAGCTGGGGTTCAGAACCAATCTAGACTGCCCTTGCAAACGTCGAGCCAGCACTCTTCAACCCGAAAGGCATTCGTACGAAACAGTACGTACCACATGGGGTGATGAATGATGTCTTCTCTTCGTCTTCTCTTGCCATGAAGATCTGATGGTAGCCGGAGTAGGCATCGAGGAATGACAACAGGTCACACCCAGCCGTGGAGTCAACAATCTGGTCGATGCGTGGCAACGGGAAGGGGTCCTTGGGACAGGCTTTATTGATATCTGTGTAATCAATACACAGCCTCCACTTCCCATTTGCCTTGCGCACTACCACTGGATTGGCCAACCACGTTGGATGGAGCACTCCTCTTACCAAACCCGCTGCTTCCAGTTTCCGGATCTCCTCCGTGATGAACTCTTGTCGTTCCAAAGCTTGCTTCCTGACCTTCTGCTTGACGGGCCGCGCATGAGGACAGACAGCAAGGTGGTGCTCAATCACCTCCCTGGGAACTCCAGGTATGTCGGATGCTTGCCATGAAAACACGTCGACATTCGCCCGCAGGAAGGTGACGAGCGCGTCTTCCTATTTGTCGTCAAGGGTGGAGCTTATGGTGAAAGCCCCTCCCGTGCCGTCCTCCTTGATGGAAACCTTCTTGGTTCCCGGTGGTGTGGCCCTGGACCTCTTGTTTCTGTCGGTGGAGCTCTCTGGCACGTCCTCGATGGGAGCGCGACACTCCGAAGAGGTGTGCTTGCCGGAGTGGGTGTCCGAGGTCTCACTGGTCTTCTTCTTGCCGGTGGAGCTCTCTGGCACGTCCTCGACAGGAGCACAACACTCCGAAGAGGTGCGCTTGCCGGAGTGGGTGTCCGAGGTCTCACCGGTCTTCTTCTTCTTCCCTCCCGGGGCTCCAGTGGCAGGAGCAAGTGCCCTCGTGGCGGCAGCTGCTGCAACCGCTTGCTGGTATAGTTGGTTAGCGCAAATCAGCGCATCTTTCTTATCGGAGGGGATGGTGATGATTGTGACCGGTCCTGGCATCTTCAGGGTGTTGTAGGCGTAGTGTGACGCTGTCATGAACTTGGCCAGCGCTGGGCGGCCAAGGATCCCGTTGTAAGGCAAGGGGATCTTGGCAACATCGAACACGATCCTCTCAGTCCTGTAGTTCAGATCACTTCCAAAAGTCACGGGCAGCGTGACTTTCCCCTTTGGTTGACTTCTCTCCGGGTTGACCCCCTGAAAAGTGCCCGTCTCTTCGAGGTCTCCCTCGGGAATTTGTAGCTTCTCGATCACGGTGGTCAAGAGTAGGTTCAGACCGGCCCCGCGATCGACTAGCATCTTTGTCACCTTGAGGTTGCGTATTGTCGGTGAAACCAACAATGGCAAGCACCCGACCGCAGTAGTGCGATCAGGGTGATCCTCAGTGACAAAAATGGTAGGTGTGCTGGACCATTTCAACGGCTTTTGGGCATCGGACGACGGCTCCGCCGCTGTAATCTCACGCGCCCAATGTTTAAGTTGGCGGTGAGAAGTATGCAGCGAGGCGCCGCCATCGACGCACATGGCCTCCATAGCTTTCTGAAATTCTTGGTCGCCGGACTCGTCGTCCTCTTCGTGATCGTCGTCTTCGGGCCTTCTGTCACGGCCCCGGGCGGGCCTCTCCTGCTGTTTATCCTTGCCACGACGGCCTGCTTGGCCGGCACGCTTCTTGCCGGACACTTCAGCACCATCCTGGCCTTTCTCCTTGTCCCGCCTATCATATTCAGCCCTCTGCTTCTCAGTAAGGAGCTACTAGATATGGACCCGTAGGTCTATGGTAAACTACTCACACTTCATCGGAAGGGCAATAGGGTTGATGTAGATGCCCTCCGTGGTTGATTCCCCCTCCGGCAGAGTACTGTAAAAGGCCTCCATATGGGATCTCGTGAGAACAGAAGGTTACGGCGGCGGGAAAGTGGTTTCGATGGATGTTCTGATGTTTCTGGAATATATGGGTATATATAGGCGAAAGAAGTAGGTCAGGGGGGTCTTGGGGCCCCCACAAGGGTGGGGGCGGGCCCTCCACCCTTGTGGCCGCCTCGAGGCTCCCCTGGTGTGTACTCCAAGTCCTCTGGATGTCTTCTGGTCCAAGAAACTTGCTCGTAAAGTTTCATTCCATTTGGACTCCGTTTGATATTCCTTTTCTGCGAAACTCAAAAACAAGGAAAAAACCAGAAACTGGCACTAGGCTCTAGGTTAATAGGCTAGTCCCAAAAGTCATATAAAATAGCTTATTAATGCATATAAAACATCCAAAAGATATAATATAATAGCATCGAACAATCAAAAATTATAGATACATTGGAGAGGTATCAAGCATCCCCAAGCTTAATTCCTGCTCATCCTCCTGTAGGTAAATGATAAAAACAGAATTTTTGATGTGGAATGCTACCCAACATATTTATCAATGCAATATTGTTTATTGTGCATGAATGTTCAGATCCATAAGACTCAAAATAAAAATTTATCAATATCAAAACAATAATACTTCAAGCATACTAAAAGTAATCTATGAAGCTTCAAAACTAACATGGCTAAAGAAAGTTATCCCTACAAAATCATATAGTCATTTATGCTCCCTCTTCATAACACAAAGTGTAAATCATGCCTATCCCGGTGTCAATCAAGCAATTGCTTTCATACTCTACTTTTTCAAACTTTTTCAACTCTTCATGCAATACATGAGCGTGAGCCATGTACATAGCACTATGGGTGGAATAGAAGGTGGTAATAGACAAAAGGAGGGAGAAAGTCTCACATCGACTAGGAAAATCAATGGACTATGGAGATGTCCATCAATCGATATAAATGTGAGTGAGTAGGGATTGCCATGTAACAGATGCACTAGAGCTATAAGTGTATGAAAGCTCAAAAAAAGACAACTAGTGGGTGTGCATCAACTTGCTTGAACATGAAGACCTATGGCATTTGAGGAAGCTCATCGTTGGAATATACAAGCCAAGTTCTATAATGGAAAATACCCACTAGTAATATATGAAAGTGACAACATAAGAGACTCTCTATCATGAAGAACATGGTGCTACTTTGAAGCACAAGTGTGGAAAATGATAGTAACATTGTCCCTTCTCTCTTTTTCTCTCATTTTTTATTTTGGGCTCTTTGGCCTCTTTTTTTGGTGGGCTTCTTTGGCCTCTTTTATTCATTTGGGATTCATTGGCCTCTTTTATTTTTGATAACCTCACATGGGACAATGTTCTAATAATGACGATCATCACACTTCTATTTACTTACAACTCGATATTACAACTTGATACCACTGTTCAAGAAACCTTCCGATTCAGTGATTTATCGTCCGATTTATCGCTACTCTTGGGGTGACCGATAAGATTATGCCTTGTCTTCATCATTTATCATTTGGGCCGATTTATCGCTATGACAAGCGATTTATCGGGAATCTACCGATAAATCGGACCTATTCGTAGCACTATGTTTGCAAGAACTATGTTTCCGCGCTGGCGTCTTTGCCGGGGTATTTCCTTCCCTCTTCAGCCCGGGCACATCTGTCAGCAAGAACATAGAGTTCCGCCACATCTTTCACCTTGGCCATCGCCAGTTCTTCACGCATCTTGCGGTTACGCACGTTCTGATGGAACGCACTGATGATGGCGGCAGGGTGAACATCAGGGATGTTGTACTACACCCGGCTGAACCTCTGTATATACTTGCGCAGACTCTCGCCTTCCTTCTGGGGTATGACATGCAGGTCACTCGCTTGGCCATGGGCTTGGTGACCTCCAGTAAAGGCGCCAACAAACTCATGGCACAAGTCCGACCAGGAGGAAATAGAGTCTACCGGCAAGTGCATCAACCACGACATGGCGTTAGGTTTAAGAACCAACGGAAAGTAATTCGCAAGCACCTTATCGTCGCGGGATCCGGCAGCTTGCATCGCGATGGTGTAGATGCTGAGGAACTCTGACGGGTGGGTCTTGCCGTTGTACTTCTCGCCAACGTCAGCCTTGAAGGTGCGGCGAGTGGGCCATTGGAACTGCCTTAGCTCACGGGTAAAAGCCGGACAGCCTACCTCGTAAGGTAGACCTCCAGGGCTCTCCGGTGCTGGGCGATTCACAGCAGGCCCCGCTCGCCTGTCTGACTGGTGGCGCGCTCCGTGCTGGCGCTCGATGGTGGTTTGAGCGTCTTCATGAGCTCGCTCCTGAAGAACTTGACGCTGGTCGGCGTGGGTCCGTGGGTCGAACGACGCTATGGAGATGGCGTCACCCGCGACGTCCCGACGAGTCGACACACGCGGTACCGGGCGAGGAGGAGGCGAATGCACCGTGGCCATGGCGCTGCCGGTCCTCCCGCCACCGGTGTGTGTGACCCCATCGGGGCGTCGACCTCGGAGCTCCGCTGGACTTGGTTCATCCTTGTTGGCGACTGCGACAAGGCTTCGGATAGTGGCTCCATTCGTCGAGTTCCCCCGTAACGGGAGGAAAGTCGAGGAGCAACTGCACGCGCGCCAGCGCTTCGGCTGGGCTTAGCGGTAGCGAAACCTGCACGGACCGTGACGCGCTTCGACCCCTGACCGTGTCAGGAGGAGCCCCGTCACGATCCCGTGGTCGCATGCCGTTTCCACCAACGCTCCGGCGGGCGGGCAGGTCTTCTACGTCCCGGGAGTGGCGCTCGAGGCTCTTCCCGTGGCGACGCCCGGGATCTTCGGCGCGATGACGCCGTTCGTCGCGCGCTACTTGGGAGGAGTGTGCTGTTGGCACCGGCGTGGGAGTCCTGGAGGCCCTTGCGTCGCCTTTGGATGGTGCGGCAGCGACCTTGGAAGGCCCCGCGCCACTCGCGGAGGGCCTGGCTCCGTCTTTGGACCTGGCGGTGTGCGGCCCGTTACCAGGCGCACAAACATCGCCAGCTCCCAAACTCCGGCTGCTGGGACGGCGTTGGTGTTCGCGAGCAGCGCCCCGGGTCCTTTCCGCGACCGGTCCGCTGCTCGCCCGCGTCGGGACGGGCTGTCCGGCTTCCGACTGGCCAACCGCCACCGTCGTCTTCTTCTTGGGCGCCATGATGATGAAGAAGCGTCGAACTGACTGCTAAAGCCGATTCTCACAACTGCGCAGCCCCCTACCTGGCGCGCCAAAGATGTCGGTGTATTTGGAACGACACCTATGGGATCACAAGAATCCCTACTACGGTTGCGGGGCGCGGGGTTGAGAGAAGAGCGGATCAAACAGACAGCACACGGTTCCTTTACCCAGGTTCGGGCCGCGAGGATGCGTAAAACCCTACTCCTGCTTTGGTGAATTATAGGTTTGTGTTCTTCCGCTAGCTACGGGGCGTGAGGAGCTCCAAAAAGCCGAATCCTTCTCCTGGTCGCCTCGGGCCTCCTTTTATAGGGAAAAAGGGGTTGCCACAGTGGCACACAGGAGGTGGAAAGGGTACAGTGATGCGAGGTTATCCCTCGCATTACATGACAAGGCGTATTTAATGCGCCTAGCTTAGGTGTCCATGCTTTATCGGGGACGGGGGAGACATCCATCTTGTCCGTCGCCGCTCCTTCTTGTGTCGACACGCGCCCTGGCCAGCGATGCCTGAGATGCCATGTAGGCAGGCAGGCAGCTAAGGTGGCGCAATGGTGGGTCTCCACGAAGATCTGCATGTCGCCACGGAGGTGCCTGCCCAGCTGGTTAGGTCGGCAGCTGCATGGGGCGGTGGAAGCTTAGCTGGCGTGGGCCTGATGGTGGCCCTGCGGGTGTCTTCGGCAAGGGCCTTGCCGGGGCCCCGGCAAGGGCCTTGCCGCGGCGCCTGCTGCCATCCCCGGCAAGGTGCTTGCCGGAGGTCTTGTGGTCTTCCTCGGCTGGGATCCCGCCAAGGATCGTCGTCTTCTTAGCGTGTATCTCATCTTGAATGTCTTCACAAAGATCTGCATGCCACTACAGGGATGCCTCCCGAATCCTTGCCCCATGGGGGCAGTGGACTCAAGGGTGATCAGCTCTTTAGGCGTGGGGCGAATTGCTGCGGCGAGGGTCTTGCCGGGGCAGCTAAAGCCGGCCCCGGCAAAGATCTTTCCGGGGCTGCTAAAATCGGCTCCCGGCAAGGATCTTTGTGGGGGATCCCGCTTCGTCCCTTTTCTCTTTGTGGTCTTGGCTTTAGGCTTCAGTTTCACCGAGCTTCGGTCTTACCCTAGCTCACCTCCCTTGCCTTGCTTGGTGTGGTGGTGCCCGTGGCTCAGACTGCCCGTGCACAGTCATAGGGGTACAAAAAGTGTACCCCTCTTTTTGTACACCAACACAAACTAAAAAACAAAAACTCATTTCATACAAGATGCTCCAAGCAAAACACATATCATGTAGTGAATAAAAATATAGCCTCAAGTAAAGTTACCGATGGATGAAGACGAAAGAGGGGATGCCTTCCCGGGGCATCCCCAAGCTTAGGCTCTTGGAAGTCCTTGAATTTTACCTTGGGGTGCCTTGGGCATCCCCAAGCTTAGGCTTTTGCCACTCTTTATTCCATAATCCATCAAATCCTTACCCAAAACTTGAAAACTTCACAACACAAAACTCGACAGAAAATCTCATGAGCTCTGTTAGTAAAACAAAGAAAATAACCACCCAAGGTACTGTTGTGATCTTATTCTAATTTCATATTGGTGTAATATCTACTGTATTCCAACTTCTCCATGGTTCATACCCCCCGATACTAGCCATAGATGCATCAAAATAAGCAAACAACACATAAAAACAGAATATGTCAAAGACAGAACAGTATGTAGCAATCTGAAAACTTCGCCTACTTGTGTATCTCTAAAAATTCTAAAAAAATTGGAAAACGTGGGGAATTTGTGTATAAATTTTGTGTAAAAGTTTCGGAAGGTTTCTACGTTCCAGTGGTTTATTGAATTTTCTGCACTGGACGCAAAAGTTTCTATTTTTCAGCAAAATCAAATCAACAATCACTGTAAGCCATCACAAAGGTCTTACTTGGCTCAAACACTAATTAAAACACCAAACCACAAAAACTACAGAAGTAATATGTGTAAAACTTGCAAAACAGAACCAAAAAGTAAAAAGCAAAAGTAAAATTGGGTTGCCTCCCAACAAGCACTTTTCTTTAAAGCCTTTTAGCTAGGCGTTGATAACTTTAATGATGCTCACATGAAAGTCAAGACTTGACGCACAAATTAAAGATCATCATAGAACATTTGACAAACACATCTAAGTCTAACATGCTTCCTATGCATAGGCATTTTATAGTAAAATAAATCAAGACAAGCAATATTTAGCATATGCAAGGAAGAAAAAGAAAACAAGATCAATCTCAACATGAAGAGAGGTAATTTAGTAACATGAAGATTTCTACAACCATATTCAAACTCAACAATATAACTATCACATAACATATTCTCAACATGATCCACATGCATACGAAGTTGACACTCTTCCAAAATAGTGGGATCAACATTAACTAAAGTCATGACCTCTCCAAACCAATTTTATCAAAAATTCCATAAGAATGGAAATTATCCAAATATGTGGGATCTAAAGTTGACACTCTTCCAAACCCACTTTCAGTATTATTGCAAACATTATTATCAATCATATTCATCAAGGGGTTTAAATAAATTTTCAGGATCGTAAGAAGCATCACCCCAATCATGATCATTGCAACAAGTAGTGGGCATAGCAAAATAAGCATCCCCAAGCTTAGGGTTTCGCATATCATTAACACAATTGACATTAATAGAATGTATAATATCATCATTGCAATCATGCTTTTGAATCAAGTAGTTATCGTGAATCACTTCATAAATTTATTCTTTCAACACTTCATCACAATTTGTAGATTCATGAATTTCAAGCAAAACCTAATAAAGATAATATAGTGTACTCAACTCACTAGCAATTGGTTCAACATAATTGGATCTTTTAAAAAGATTAGCAAGTGGATGAGGATCCATAAATAGATTTTTAACAAGCGAAGATGCAAGCAATTAGGAGGCACATGGCAACACGAGCAAACATAAGATTGAACGAGGAAAAGGCAAATGAAAAGAAAGCAAATATTTTTGTATTTTTCTGAAAACGTTTTAGAAGAGGGGGAGAGGAAAACGAGAGGCGACTGGCAAATAATATAAATGCAAGAGATGAGAGTTTAATGAAGGGTACTTTGTGGGTCTTGACTTGGTGTAGATATCCCCGGCAACGGCGCCAGAAATCTTGCTTCCTCGCTACTTTCCTGAGTTTGCGTTGGGATTTCCCCTGAAGAGGAAAGGGAGATGCAGCAAAGTTAAGTAAGTATTTCCCTCAGTTTTGAGAACCAATGTATCAATCCAGTAGGAGATTACACACAAGTCTCCAAATACCTGCACAAACAATCAAACAACTTGCACCCAATGCTATAAAGGGGTTGTCAATCCCTTCTAGGTTATTTGCAAAAGTGAGATCCGATAGAGATAGATAAACAAGTAAAGTAAATATTTTTGGGTTTTGGTTTATAAATTGAAAAGTAAAAGATTGCAAAATAGTAGATCTGAAACGTATAAGATGTAAAGTAGACCCGGGGGCCATAGGTTTCTCTAGAGGCTTCTCTCATGATAGCAAATATTACGGTGGGTGAATAAATTACTGTCAAGCAATTGGTAGAAAAGCGAATAATTATAACGACATCTATGGCAATGATCATGTATATAGGCGTCACGTCCGAGACAAGTAGACCGACTCCTGCCTGCATCTACTACTATTACTCCACACATCGACCGAAACAATTCTACATCTAGAGTATTAAGTTCATAAGAACAGAGTAACGCCTTAAGCTAGATGACATAATGTAGCGGAATTAACTCAAGCAATATGATGAAAACCCCATCTTGTTATCCTCGATGGCAACAATACAATATATGTCATGTCCCTTGCTGTCACTGGGATTGAGCACCGCAAGATTGAACCCAAAGCAAAGCACTTCTCCCATTCAAGAAATATCAATCTAGTTAGCCAAACAAAACCGATAGTTCGAAGAGAATTACTAAGATATCAGATCATGCGTAAAAGAATTCAGAAGAAACTCAAATATTATTCATAGATAATCTGATCGTAAACCCACAATTCATCGGATCTTGACAAACACACCATAAAAGAAGATTACATCAAATAGATCTCCAAGAACTACGAGGAGAACATGGTATTGAAGATCAAAGAGAGAGAAGAAGCCATCTAGCTACTAGATATGGACCCGTAGGTCTATGGTAAACTACTCACACTTCATCGGAAGGTCAATAGGGTTGATGTAGATGCCCTCCGTGGTTGATTCCCCCTCCGGCAGAGTACTGTAAAAGGCCTCCATATGGGATCTCGTGAGAACAGAAGGTTACGGCGGCGGGAAAGTGGTTTCGATGGATGTTCTGATGTTTCTGGAATATATGGGTATATATAGGCGAAAGAAGTAGGTCACGGGGGTCTTGGGGGCCCCACAAGGGTGGGGGCGGGCCCTCCACCCTTGTGGCCGCCTCGAGGCTCCCCTGGTGTGTACTCCAAGTCCTCTGGATGTCTTCTGGTCCAAGAAACTTGCTCGTAAAGTTTCATTCCGTTTGGACTCCGTTTGATATTCCTTTTCTGCGAAACTCAAAAACAAGGAAAAAACCAGAAACTGGCACTAGGCTCTAGGTTAATAGGTTAGTCCCAAAAGTCATATAAAATAGCTTATTAATGCATATAAAGCATCTAAAAGATATAATATAATAGCATTGAACAATCAAAAATTATAGATACATTGGAGAGGTATCAAGCATCCCCAAGCTTAATTCCTGCTTGTCCTCCTGTAGGTAAATGATAAAAACAGAATTTTTGATGTGGAATACCATCCAACATATTTATCAATGCAATATTCTTTATTGTGCATGAATGTTCAGATCTATAAGACTCAAAATAAAAATTTATCAATATCAAAACAATAATACTTCAAGCATACTAAAAGTAATCTATGAAGCTTCAAAAATAACATGGCTAAAGAAAGTTATCCCTACAAAATCATATAGTCATTTATGCTCCCTCTTCATAACACAAAGTGTAAATCATGCCTATCCAGGTGTCAATCAAGCAATTGCTTTCATACTCTACTTTTTCAAACTTTTTCAACTCTTCATGCAATACATGAGCGTGAGCCATGTACATAGCACTATGGGTGGAATAGAAGGTGGTAATAGACAAAAGGAGGGAGAAAGTCTCACATCGACTAGGAAAATCAATGGACTATGGAGATGTCCATCAATCGATATAAATGTGAGTGAGTAGGGATTTCCATGTAACAGATGCACTAGAGCTATGAGTGTATGAAAGCTCAAAAAAAGACAACTAGTGGGTGTGCATCAACTTGCTTGCTCATGAAGACCTATGGCATTTGAGGAAGCTCATCGTTGGAATATACAAGCCAAGTTCTATAATGGAAAATACCCACTAGTAATATATGAAAGTGACAACATAGGAGACTCTCTATCATGAAGAACATGGTGCTACTCTGAAGCACAAGTGTGGAAAATGATAGTAACATTGTCCCTTCTCTCTTTTTCTCTCATTTTTTTATTTTGGGCTCTTTGGCCTCTTTTTTTGATGGGCTTCTTTGGCCTCTTTTATTCATTTGGGATTCATTGGCCTCTTTTATTTTTGATAACCTCACATGGGACAATGTTCTAATAATGACGATCATCACACTTCTATTTACTTACAACTTGATATTACAACTTGATACCATTGTTCAAAAAATCTTCCGATTCAGTGATTTATCGTCCGATTTATCGCTACTCTTGGGGTGACCGATAAGTTTATGCATTATCTTCATCATTTATCGTTTGGGCCGATTTATCGTTATGACAAGCGATTTATCGGGAATCTACCGATAAATCGGACCTATTCGTAGCACTATGTTTGCAAGAACTATGTTTCCGCGCTGGCGTCTTTGCCGGGGTACTTCCTTCCCTCTTCAGCTCGGGCACATCTGTCAGCAAGAACATAGAGTTCCGCCACATCTTTCACCTTGGCCATCGCCAGTTCTTCACGCATCTTGCGGTTACGCACGTTCTGATGGAACGCACTGATGATGGCGGCAGGGTGAACATCAGGGATGTTGTACTACACCCGGCTGAACCTCTATATATACTTGCGCAGACTCTCGCCTTCCTTCTGGGGTATGACATGCAGGTCACTCGCTTGGCCATGGGCTTGGTGACCTCCAGTAAAGGCGCCAACAAACTCATGGCACAAGTCCGACCAGGAGGAAATAGAGTCTACCGGCAAGTGCATCAACCACGACATGGCGTTAGGTTTAAGAACCAACGGAAAGTAATTCGCAAGCACCTTATCGTCGCGGGCTCCGGCAGCTTGCATCGCGATGGTGTAGATGCTGAGGAACTCTGACGGGTGGGTCTTGCCGTTGTACTTCTCGCCAACGTCAGGCTTGAAGGTGCGGTGAGTGGGCCATTGGAACTGCCGTAGCTCACGGGTAAAAGCTGACAGCCTACCTCGTAAGGTAGACCTCCAGGGCTCTCCGATGCTGGGCGATTCACAGTGGGCCCCGCTCGCCTGTCTGACTGGTGGCGCGCTCCGCGCTGGCGCTCGATGGTGGTTTGAGCGTCTTCATGAGCTCGCTCCTGAAGAACTTGACGCTGGTCGGCGTGGGTCCGTGGGTCGAACGACGCTATGGAGATGGCGTCACCCGCGACGTCCCGACGAGTCGACACACGCAGTACCGGGCGAGGAGGAGGCGAATGCACCATGGCCATGGCGCTGCCGGTCCTCCCGCCACCGGTGTGTGTGACCCCATTGGGGCGTCGACCTGGGAGCTCCGCTGGACTTGGTTCATCCTTGTTGGCGACTGTGACAAGGCTTCGGATGGTGGCTCCATTCGTCGAGTTCCCCCGTAACGGGAGGAAAGTCAAGGAGCAACTGCACGCGCGCCAGGGCTTCGGCTGGGCTTAGCGGTAGCGAAACCTGCACGGACCGCGACGCGCTTCGACCCCTGACCGTTTCAGGAGGAGCCCCGTCACGATCCCGCGGTCGCATGCCGTTTCCACCAACGCTCCGGCGGGCGGGCAGGTCTTCTACGTCCCGGGAGTGGCGCTCGAGGCTCTTCCCGTGGCGACGCCCGGGATCTTCGGCGCGATGACGCCGTTCGTCGCGCGCTACTTGGGAGGAGTGTGCTGTTGGCGCCGGCGTGGGAGTCCTGGAGGCCCTTGCGTCGCCTTTGGGTGGTGCGGCAGCGACCTTGGAAGGCCCCGCGCCACTCGCAGAGGGCCTGGCTCCGTCTTTGGACCTAGCGGTGTGCGGCCCGTTACCAGGCGCACAAACATCGCCAGCTCCCAAACTCTGGCTGCTGGGACGGCGTTGGTGTTCGCGAGCAGCGCCCCGGGTCCTTTCCGCGACCGGTCCGCTGCTCGCCCACATCGGGACGGGCTGTCGGGCTTCCGACTGGCCAACCGCCACCGTCGTCTTCTTCTTGGGCGACATGATGATGAAGAAGCGTCGAACTTACTGCTAAAGCCGATTCTCACAACTGCGCAACCCCCTACCTGGCACGCCAAAGATGTCGGTGTATTTGGAACGACACCTATGGGATCACAAGAATCCCTACTACGGTTGCGGGGCGCGGGGTTGAGAGAAGAACGGATCAAACAGACAGCACACGGTTCCTTTACCCAGGTTCGGGCCGCGAGGATGTGTAAAACCATACTCCTGCTTTGGTGGATTATATGTTTGTGTTCTTCAGCTAGCTACGGGGCGTGAGGAGCTCCAAAAAGCCGAATCCTTCTCCTGGTCGCCTCGGGCCTCCTTTTATAGGGAAAAAGGGGTTGCCAAAGTGGCACACAGGAGGTGGAAAGGGTACAGTGATGCGAGGTTATCCCTCGCATTACATGACAAGGTGCATTTAATGCGCCTAGCATAGGTGTCCTTGCTTTATCGGGGACGGGGGAGACATCCATCTTGTCCGTCGCCGCTCCTTCTTGTGTCGACACGCGCCCTGGCCAGTGATGCCTGAGATGCCATGTAGGCAGGCAGGCAGCTGAGGTGGCGCAATGGTGGGTCTCCACGAAGATCTGCATGTCGCCACGGAGGTGCCTGCCCAGCTGGTTGGGTCGGCAACTGCATGGGGCGGTGGAAGCTTAGCTGGCGTGGGCCTAATGGTGGCCCTGCGGGTGTCTTCGGCAAGGGCCTTGCCGGGGCCCCGGCAAGGGCCTTGCCACGGCGCCTGCTGTCACCCTCGGCAAGGTGCTTGCCGGAGGTCTTGTGGTCTTCCTCGGCTGGGATCCTGCCAAGGATCATCTTCTTCTTAGCGTGTATCTGATCTTGAATGTCTTCACAAAGATCTGCATACCACTACGGGGATGCCTCCCGAATCCTTGCCCCATGGGGGCAGTGGACTCAAGGGTGATCCGCTCCGTAGGCGTGGGGCGAATTGCTGGGGCGAGGGTCTTGCCGGGGCAGCTAAAGCCGGCCCCGGCAAAGATCTTTCCGGGGCTGCTAAAATCGGCTCCCGGCAAGGATCTTTCCGGGGGATCCCGCTTCGTCCCTTTGCTCTTTGTGGTCTTGGCTTTGGGCTTCAGTTTCACCGAGCTTCGGTCTTACCCTGGCTCACCTCCCTTGCCTTGCTTGGTGTGGTGGTGCCCGTGGCTCAGACTGCCCGTGCACAGTCATAGGGGTACAAAAAGTGTACCCCTCTTTTTGTACACCAACACAAACTAAAAAACAAAAACTCATATCATACAAGATGCTCCAAGCAAAACACATATCATGTAGTGAATAAAAATATAGCCTCAAGTAAAGTTACCGATGGATGAAGACGAAAGAGGGGATGCCTTCCCGGGGCATCCCCAAGCTTAGGCTCTTGGAAGTCCTTGAATTTTACCTTGGGGTGCCTTGGGCATCCCGAAGCTTAGGCTTTTGCCACTCTTTATTCCATAATCCATCAAATCCTTACCCAAAACTTGAAAACTTCACAACACAAAACTCGACAGAAAATCTCGTGAGCTCTGTTAGTAAAACAAAGAAAATAACCACCCAAGGTACTGTTGTGATCTTATTCTAATTTCATATTGGTGTAATATCTACTGTATTCCAACTTCTCCATGGTTCATACCCCCCGATACTAGCCATAGATGCATCAAAATAAGCAAACAACACATAAAAACAGAATATGTCAAAGACAGAACAGTATGTAGCAATCTGAAAACTTCGCCTACTTGTGTATCTCTAAAAATTCTAAAAAAATTGGAAAACGTGGGGAATTTGTGTATAAATTTTGTGTAAAAGTTTCGGAAGGTTTCTACGTTCCAGTGGTTTATTGAATTTTCTGCACTGGACGCAAAAGTTTCTATTTTTCAGCAAAATCAAATCAACAATCACTGTAAGCCATCACAAAGGTCTTACTTGGCTCAAACACTAATTAAAACACCAAACCACAAAAACTACAGAAGTAATATGTGTAAAACTTGCAAAACAGAACCAAAAAGTAAAAAGCAAAAATAAAATTGGGTTGCCTCTCAACAAGCACTTTTCTTTAAAGCCTTTTAGCTAGGCGTTGATAACTTTAATGATGCTCACATGAAAGTCAAGACTTGACGCACAAATTAAAGAGCATCATAGAACATGTGACAAACACATCTAAGTCTAACATGCTTCCTATGCATAGGCATTTTATAGTAAAATAAATCAAGACAAGCAATATTTAGCATATGCAAGGAAGAAAAAGAAAACAAGATCAATCTCAACATGAAGAGAGGTAATTTAGTAACATGAAGATTTCTACAACCATATTCAAACTCAACAATATAACTATCACATAACATATTCTCAACATGATCCACATGCATACGAAGTTGACACTCTTCCAAAATAGTGGGATCAACATTAACTAAAGTCATGACCTCTCCAAACCAATTTTATCAAAAATTCCATAAGAATGGAAATTATCCAAATATGTGGGATCTAAAGTTGACACTCTTCCAAACCCACTTTCAGTATTATTGCAAACATTATTATCAATCATATTCATCAAGGGGTTTAAATAAATTTTCAGGATCGTAAGAAGCATCACCCCAATCATGATCATTGCAGCAAGTAGTGGGCATAGCAAAATAAGCATCCCCAAGCTTAGGGTTTCGCATATCATTAACACAATTGACATTAATAGAATGTATAATATCATCATTGCAATCATGCTTTTGAATCAAGTAGTTATCGTGAATCACTTCATAAATTTCTTCTTTCAACACTTCATCACAATTTGTAGATTCACGAATTTCAAGCAAAACCTAATAAAGATAATATAGTGTACTCAACTCACTAGCAATTGGTTCAACATAATTGGATCTTTTAAAAAGATTAGCAAGTGGATGAGGATCCATAAATAGATTTTTAACAAGCGAAGATGCAAGCAAATAGGAGGCACATGGAAACACGAGCAAACATAAGATTGAACGAGAAAAAGGCAAATGAAAAGAAAGCGAATATTTTTGTATTTTTCTGAAAACGTTTTAGAAGAGGGGGAGAGGAAAACGAGAGGCGAATGGCAAATAATATAAATGCAAGAGATGAGAGTTTAATGAAGTGTACTTTGTGGGTCTTGACTTGGCGTAGATATCCCCGGCAACGGCGCCAGAAATCTTGCTTCCTCGCTACTTTCCCGAGTTTGCGTTGGGATTTCCCTTGAAGAGGAAAGGGAGATGCAGCAAAGTGAAGTAAGTATTTCCCTCAGTTTTGAGAACCAATGTATCAATCCAGTAGGAGATTACACACAAGTCTCCAAATACCTGCACAAATAATCAAACAACTTGCACCCAATGCTATAAAGGGGTTGTCAATCCCTTCTAGGTTATTTGCAAAAGTGAGATCCGATAGAGATAGATAAACAAGTAAAGTAAATATTTTTGGGTTTACGTTTATAAATTGAAAAGTAAAAGATTGCAAAATAGTAGATCTGAAACGTATAAGATGTAAAGTAGACCCGGGGGCCATAGGTTTCTCTAGAGGCTTCTCTCATGATAGCAAATATTACGGTGGGTGAACAAATTACTGTCAAGCAATTGGTAGAAAAGCGAATAATTATAACGACATCTATGGCAATGATCATGTATATAGGCGTCACGTCCGAGACAAGTAGACCGACTCCTGCCTGCATCTACTACTATTACTCCACACATCGACCGAAACAATTCTACATCTAGAGTATTAAGTTCATAAGAACAGAGTAACGCCTTAAGCTAGATGACATAATGTAGCGGGATTAACTCAAGCAATATGATGAAAACCCCATCTTGTTATCCTCGATGGCAACAATACAATATATGTCATGTCCCTTGCTGTCACTGGGATTGAGCACCGCAAGATTGAACCCAAAGCAAAGCACTTCTCCCATTCAAGAAATATCAATCTAGTTGGCTAAACAAAACCGATAGTTCGAAGAGAATTACTAAGATATAAGATCATGCGTAAAAGAATTCAGAAGAAACTCAAATATTATTCATAGATAATCTGATCATAAACCCACAATTCATCGGATCTTGACAAACACACCATAAAAGAAGATTACATCAGATAGATCTCCAAGAACAACGAAGAGAACATGGTATTGAAGATCAAAGAGCGAGAAGAAGCCATCTAGCTACTAGATATGGACACGTAGGTCTATGGTAAACTACTCACACTTCATCGGAAGGGCAATAGGGTTGATGTAGATGCCCTCCGTGGTTGATTCCCCCTTCGGCAGAGTACTGTAAAAGGCCTCCATATGGTATCTCGTGAGAACAGAAGGTTACGGCGGCGGGAAAGTGGTTTCGATGGATGTTCTGATGTTTCTGGAATATATGGGTATATATAGGCGAAAGAAGTAGGTCAGGAGGGTCTTGGGGGCCCCACAAGGGTGGGGGCGGGCCCTCCACCCTTGTGGCCGCCTCGAGGCTCCCCTGGTGTGTACTCCAAGTCCTTTGGATGTCTTCTGGTCCAAGAAAATTGCTCGTAAAGTTTCATTCCGTTTGGACTCCGTTTGATATTCCTTTTCTGCGAAACTCAATAACAAGGAAAAAACCAGAAACTGGCACTAGGCTCTAGGTTAATAGGTTAGTCCCAAAAGTCATATAAAATAGCATATTAATGCATATAAAACATCCAAAAGATATAATATAATAGCATCGAACAATCAAAAATTATAGATACATTGGAGAGGTATCAAGCATCCCCAAGCTTAATTCCTGCTCGTCCTCCTGTAGGTAAATGATAAAAACAGAATTTTTGATGTGGGATGCTACCCAACATATTTATCAATGCAATATTCTTTATTGTGCATGAATGTTCAGATCCATAAGACTCAAAATAAAAATTTATCAATATCAAAACAATAATACTTCAAGCATACTAAAAGTAATCTATGAAGCTTCAAAAATAACATGGCTAAAGAAAGTTATCCCTACAAAATCATATAGTCATTTATGCTCCCTCTTCATAACACAAAGTGTAAATCATGCCTATCCCGGTGTCAATCAAACAATTGCTTTCATACTCTACTTTTTCAAACTTTTTCAACTCTTCATGCAATACATGAGCGTGAGCCATGTACATAGCACTATGGGTGGAATAAAAGG
The DNA here is from genome assembly GCA_902687465.1 of Secale cereale. Classification (NCBI taxonomy): domain Eukaryota; kingdom Viridiplantae; phylum Streptophyta; class Magnoliopsida; order Poales; family Poaceae; genus Secale; species Secale cereale. Next base: position 376,346,273 of record LR738713.1, read on the forward strand.
TGGTAATAGAGAAAAGGAGGGAGAAAGTCTCACATCGACTAGGAAAATCAATGGACTATGGAGATGTCCATCAATCGATATAAATGTGAGTGAGTAGGGATTGCCATGTAACAGATGCACTAGAGCTATAAGTGTATGAAAGCTCAAAAAAAGACAACTAGTGGGTGTGCATCAACTTGCTTGCTCATGAAGACCTATGGCATTTGAGGAAGCTCATCGTTGGAATATACAAGCCAAGTTCTATAATGGAAAATACCCACTAGTAATATATGAAAGTGACAACATAGGAGACTCTCTATCAAGAAGAACATGGTGCTACTCTGAAGCACAAGTGTGGAAAATGATAGTAACATTGTCCCTTCTCTCTTTTTCTCTCATTTTTTTATTTTGGGCTCTTTGGCCTCTTTTTTTGGTGGGCTTCTTTGGCCTCTTTTATTCATTTGGGATTCATTGGCCTCTTTTATTTTTTATAACCTCACATGGGACAATGTTCTAATAATGATGATCATCACACTTCTATTTACTTACAACTCGATATTACAACTTGATACCACTGTTCAAGAAATATTCCGATTCAGTGATTTATCGTCCGATTTATCGCTACTCTTGGGGTGACCGATAAGATCATGCCTTATCTTCATCATTTATCGTTTGGGCCGATTTATCGCTATGACAAGCGATTTATCAGGAATCTACCGATAAATCGGACCTATTCGTAGCACTATGTTTGCAAGAACTATGTTTATTTGTGTTTTCTGGACCTTGTTATGCAATATGTAATGTTTTTCTATTTTGTTTGTCATTATATCAGGATTCAAAGGCTAGGATTCAAGGTAACACTTCTGCCGAATATTGTTTGGGTGTTGAATATAGCATATTTTAGTGTTCGGAACCTGGGATTTGAAAAAGATGACCGATTAATAGTCGACTGATAAAATCGATTAATCGGCCGATTTCCGATTAATCTCTAATCCCCAGCTGACCGAGACAATAACGATAAGCGATATCCTCAACATTGAGTAGAACAAAGATATGACTCTATATGCATGCCTCCGGCAGTGTATCGGGATGTGCAATGACCAAGAGTGACATGTATGAAAAATATGAAAGGTGGCTTTGCCACAAATACTATGTCAACTACATGATCATGCAAAGCAATATGACAATGATGAAGAGTGTCATAATAAATGGAACGATGGATTTACATGGCAATATATCTCGGAATGGCTATGGAAGTGCCATAATAGGTAGGTATGGTGTTTGTTTTAAGGAAAGTATAAGGATGGCTTTATGCATCGGCGAAAGTTGCGCGGCACTAGAGTGGCTAGCAAGGTGGAAAGGTGAGAGTGTGATACATCTCTGTCGTATCTATAATTTTTGATTGTTCCATGCCAATATCCTACAACTTTCATATACTTTTGGCAACTTTTTATACTATTTTTTGGGACTAACATATTGATCCAGTGCCCAGTGCCAGTTCCTGTTTGTTGCATGTTTTTTGTTTCACAGAATATCCATATCAAACGGAGTCCAAACGGAATAAAAATGAACGGAGATTTTTTTGGGAATATATGTGAATTTTGGGAAGCAGGACCAACATGAGACGATGCCCGAGTGGGCCACGAGGCAGGGGGCGCCCACCAGGGGTAGGTGCGCCCTGGGCCCTCGTGGCCACATCGTAAGGCGGTTGATGGCCTTCTTTCTCTGCAAGAAAGCTAATATCCGAATAAAAATCGTGTCAAAAAATCAGCCCAATCGGAGTTACGGATCTCCGGGAATATGAGAAATGGGGAAGGGCCAGAATCTGGGAAAGCAGAAACAGAGAGAGACAGAGAGACAGATCCAATCTCGGAGGGGCTCTCGCCCCTCCGCCGCCATGGAGGACATGGACCAGAGGGGAAACCCTTCTCCCACTTAGGGAGAAGGTCAAGGAAGAATAAGAAGGAGGGGGGCTCTCTCCCCCTCGCTTCCGGTGGCACCGGAGTGCCACCGGGGCCATCATCGTGTGACGGCGATCTACACCAACACCTCCGTCATCTTCACCAACATCTCCATCACATTCCCCCATCTTTCTGCAGCGGTCCACCCTCCCGCAACCCATTGTATCCTCTACTTGAACATGGTGCGTTATGCTTCATATTATTATCCAATGATGTGTTGCCATCCTATGATGTCTGAGTAGATTATCGTTGTCCTATCGGTTATTGGTGAATTGTTATGATTGATTTTAAATTGTTTGTGGTTGTGTTGCTGTCCTTTGGTGCCCATCATATGGGCGCGCATGTGGATCACACCATATGGTAAGTTGTATGTTGATAGGACTACGTATTGGAGGGCAAGAGTGACAGAAGCTTCAACCTAGCGTAGAAATTGATGCATACGGGATTGAAGGGGGACCAATATATCTTAATGCTATGGTTGGGTTTTACCTTAATGAACGTTAGTAGTTTCGGATGCTTGTTGATAACCATCAAGTGTAGGGGATCGCAACAGTTTTCGAGGGTAAAGTATTAAACCCAAATTTATTGATTCCACACAAGGGGAGCCAAAGAATACTCTTAAGTATTAGCAGCTGAGTTGTCAATTCAACCACACCTGGAGACTTAGTATCTGCAGCAAGGTAGTTTAGTAGCAAAGTAGTATGATAGTGGTGGTAGCAGTAATAAAAGTAACGATAATGTTTTTGTAGTTTTTGTGATAGTAGCAACGGAAATGTAAATAAGCAACAGGCAATATAGGTAAAGCTCGTAGGCATTGGATCGGTGATGGGAAATTATGTCGGATGCAATTCATCATGTAGAAGTTATAACCTAGGGTGACACATAACTAGCTCTAGTTCATCAATGCAATGTAGGCATGTATTCCGAATATAGTCATACGTGCTTATGGAAAAGAACTTGCATGACATCTTTTGTCCTACCCTCCCGTGGCAGCGGGGTCCTATTGGAAACTAAGGGATATTAAGGCCTCCTTTTAATAGAGTACCGGACCAAAGCATTAACACATAGTGAATACATGAACTCCTCAAACTATGGTCATCACCGGGAGTGGTCCCGATTATAGTCACTTCGGGGTTGCCAGATCATAACGCATAGTAGGTGACTATAGACTTGCAAGATAGGATCAAGAACACACATATATTCATGAAATCATAATAGGTTCAGATCTGAAATCATGGCACTCGGGCCCTAGTGACAAGCATTAAGCATAGCAAAGTCATAGCAACATCAATCTCAGAACATAGTGGATACTAGGGATCAAACCCTAACAAAACTAACTCGATTACATGATAGATCCCATCCAACCCATCACCGTCCAGCAAGCCTACGATGGAATTACTCACACACGACGGTGAGCATCATGGAATTGGTGATGGAGGAAGGTTGATGATGACCACGGCGATGATCTCCACTCTCCAAAGCCCCGAATGGACTCCAGATCAGCCCTCCCGAGAGAGATTAGGGCTTGGCGGCGGCTCCGTCTCGTGAAACACGATAATTCCTTCTCGCTCATTTTTTTCTCCCCGAAACGGAAGATAGAGGACGTGGGGGTACGTTGGTGGAGCATCGAGGGGCCCTCGAGGCAGGGGGGCGTGCCCTGGGAAGGGGGCGTGCCCCCCACCTTCAAGGACACGGTGTGGGCCCCCGGTGAGTATCTTCTTGCAGATATTTTTTATATTTTTTGAAATAATTCTCCGTTGATTTTCAGGCGATTCCGAGAACTTTTTATTCTGCACAAAAACAACACCATGGCAGCTCTGCTGAAAACAGCGTCAGTCCGGGTTAGTTCCATTCAAATCATGCAAGTTAGAGTCCAAAACAAGGGCAGAAGGGTTTGGAAAAGTAGATACGTTGGAGATGTATCAACTCCCCCAAGCTTGAACCTTTGCTTGTCCTCAAGCAATTCAGTTGATAAACTGAAAGTGATAAAGAAAAACTTTGACAAACTCTGTTTGCTCTTGTTGTTGTAAATATGTAAGCTAGCATTCAGGTTTTCAACAAGATCTTGAACTAACCACATTCACAATAACTTTCAGGTCTCAAGACTACTCACATCAATAGCATAATCAACTAGCAATCAATAATAATAAACCTCGGATGACAACACTTCTCAATACAATCATGATATGATATAACAGGATGATATCTCGCTAGCCCTTTCTAAGACCGCAAAACATAAATGCAGAGCACCTTTAAAGATCAAAGACTCACTAGACATTGCAATTCATGGTAAAAGAGATCCAATCATGATCATACTCAATGCAAATTAATAGTAATACATGCAATGACAGAGGTGCTCTCCTACTGGTGCTCTTTGATAAGAAGATGATGACTCTGCATAAAAGTAAATAGATAGGCCCTTCGCAGAGGGAAGCAGGGATTTGTAGAGGTGCCAGAGCTCGATTTTTACATAGATATTAAATAACATTTTGAGCGGTATACTTTAATTGTCAACATAACAACCAAGAATCTCGATATCTCCCATGCTACGCACATTATAGGTGGTTCCCAAACAGAATGGTAAATTTTATACTCCCCCAACCACCAACAAGCACACTCCACGGCTAGCCCGAAACAACGGGTACCGTCCAAACCAGCAACAGCCCTAGGGGAGTTTTGTTTAATTATTATGATTCTCAGCATGGGACTGGGCATCCTGATTACCAGCCATTTTCTCATAAATGATGAGCGGAGTCCACTCATCGTGAGAATAACCCACCTAGCATGGAAGATATAGACAACCCTAGTTGGTACATGAGTTGTTCGAGCATACAAAACAGAATTTCATTTGAAGGTTTAGAGTTTGGCACATACAAATTTACTTGGAACGGCAGGTAAATACCGCATATAGGAAGGTATGGTGGACTAGCTTTGGGGTTTATGGAAGTGGATGCACAAGCAGTATTCCTGCTTAGTACATGTGAAGGCTAGAAAGAGACTAGGAAGCGACCAGCTAGAGGGCAACAACGGTCATGAACATGCATTAAAATTAATCAACATTGAATGCAAGCATGAGTAGGATATAAATCACCATGAACATAAATATCGTGAAGGCTATGTTGATTTGTTTCAACTACATGCGTGAACATGTGCCAAGTCAAGTCACTTAAATTGTTCAAAGGAGGATACAACCCATCATACCACATCACAACCATTTTAATATCATCTTGGCACGCATAGACCATTATAAACTCTCAGCTAATTAATCATGGCATAAGCAGCTATGATCTCCAGTTGTCATTGCAAGCATGTGTCACTCATAACAAGCTGAATCAAGAATGACCAGCTATCATATTTACAGAAACAAAAGAGGTCGATTTCATACCAGCTTTTCTCATCTCAATTAGTTCATCATATATCATCCTTATTTCCTTTCACTCGCACGACCAAACGGTGTGGATAATAATAATAGTGCACGTGCATTGGACTATGCTGGAATCTGCAGGCATTTAATACAAGAGAGAAGTCAAGGTAATATGGCTCAAGGTTTAATCAACAACAAAGCATATGAGAGCCACTAAGCATTTAAATCATGGTCTTCTACTCTTAACCCCTAAAGAAAATAAAAGAAACTATTTACACGAGAAAGGTCCCAACAAGCAAAAGAAGAACGGGAAATCCTTTTGGGTTTTCGTTTTTAGCTACTACTACAAGCAAAGAAAGTAAACTAGATAGAAGCTACAACTAATATTTTTTGTTTTTCTGGGTTTTTCTAGCACACAAGAAAAAGACTAAGAAAAAGAAATTGCAACTAAGCATGGATGGTACAGTGAAAGAGTGTGAGCATCGACAACTAGAATAAGTGTGTGAACATGAATGTAAGTCGGTGAGAAACTCGTACTACCCCAAGCTTAGAATTTTGGCCTAAGTTGGTCTGTGGCCAGTATTGGCCTGACGGATATCCAAAGTTGTAGTTGGGGTCGTACTGAGACGCAGCAGATGCTGCATGCTGAGCTGCAGCTCGAAGGCGGGTTGCCTCCATCATGTTATAATAACCATTCGCCTCCTCCATAGTTTATAGTGTATCTTCCTTTTTCCTGAAAGTTAAACAAAGTAGGGGCAGGAAGAACAATAGGGATGGCATGCTGCCTGTTAAAGATTAGTCGATATTTGAGAGTTTGATTATCCTATTCTATAAACCGGCGACTAGCCATAGCATGGCAATCTAAATAAGCAGGAGGTAAAGCTTCATCATACGTGTGCACAGACACACCAAGATAGCGGGCTATGCGAGTAGCATAGATTCCACCAAATAAATCTCCATGCAAACCATTATGGTGTAGTCTACATGCAACAATAGCTCCCAGATTATATTGCCTATCACCTAGTACAATACTCCTGAGGACACTAAGATCAGGGACACACATGTGACAAGCCTCATCTTTACCATTTATGCATCTGCCGATAAAGAGAGCAAAGTAATGAATAGCAGGAAAATGTATGCTCCCCGTGGTGGCTTGTGTGACGTCCCTAGATTCCCCCACTGTAATACTAGCTAGGAATTCTCTAAATTCAGATTTGCGAGGATCACTCATACCGCCCCACTGTGGGAGCTTGCAGGCAACATTAAAATCCTCTAAATCCATGGTATAAGACTTATCATAAAGGTCAAACAGGACAGTGTGAGAATTACATGAAGATGAAAATTTAAACCTTCTCACAAAGCTATCAGTTAAGCCATGGTATTGAGGACACTTATCTTGCATGAAGTCCTCGAGGTCAGCATTGCGCACATATGCGTAAAATTCATCTTTGATGCCTGCTTGACCCATAAATTCATCTGACGGCCATTCACAAGGCCGCACATCAGCATCCCTCGGTGGTTCATCGTCCGGCTCACGGAATGCGGGCCTCGGTTCTTGCTTCCTTGAAGGACCACCTTGGAAGTTTCTCCTAGACATATTTCTAAAATTTTCTAACATTTTAGTAACTCACAATAAAAGTTAACCAAACTCAACAAGATTGATAGCAACGACTCCTATAAATGCCTAGAGGCTATATCATGCATTAGAAATACTTGGGACCAAGGAAATTTGACATGCAAGCTCAAGAACAAGGTAACCACAACAACACAAATTTGCAACAAATAAAGCACTAGAGCAAAAACTAATTGGACCAATGGAGGAGTCACATACCAAGGAACATCTCCCCAAACAGTTTGGTGAACGGTGCTTTGAGCAAGGAGATCGAAAATGGCATCAAAATGAGCTAGAACTCGGGTTTGAGCTGGTTGGGGATTTTTTTGGGAGGAAGAAGAGCATGGGTGAAAGGATAAGTGGAGGGGGCCACGTGGGGCCCTCGATGCAGGGGGGCGCGCCCTGGGCAGGGGGCGCACCCTGTGCCCTCGGGGCCACGTGCTGGCTCCCCTCGCTGTGGGTTCAGTGCCATATTTACTTAAATATTGTAGAAAAAAATCATATTTCATTTTCATGGCATTTGGAGAACTTCCATTTTCGGGATATATTTTTTATTGCACAGATAAGTCTGGAAACAGACAGACAATGCTATTTTTGTTTTATTTAACCTAATTAACAAAAAGTAAAAGGAGGGTACAGAAGGTTTGTGCCATCTAGATTAACCTATCCCATGTTCATCAAAAGGAATCCATTAACAAGGTTGATTAGGTCTTGTTAATAAACTCTTTCCGAGTAACATGAAACCGGAGAATTTTCGAATAACACTATGTTACCTCAATGGGGATATGTATGTCCCCAAAAATAAGAATGTCATATGCCTTCTTGATAGTAGGAAGAGGAAACTCAAAACCTCCAATAGTAATAGTTGAAGTTTTTCCAATATAATTGATACTGTAGACCTGAGGTTGTTTCCTCGAAAAGTGTACCGTATGCTCATTACCATTGACATGAAAAGTGACATTGCCTTTGTTGCAATCAATAACAACCCCTGCAGTATTCAAAAAAGGTCTTCCAAGAATAATAGACATACTATCATCCTCGGGAATATCAAGTATAACAAAGTCCGTTAGAATAGTAACATTTGCAACTACAACAGACACATCCTCACAAATAACGACAGGTATAGCAGTTCATTTATCGGCCATTTGCAAAGATATTTCAGTAGGTGTCAACTTACTCAAGTCAAGTCTACGATATAAAGAGAGAGGCATAACACTAACACCGGCTCCAAGATTACAAAGCAGTTTTAACATAGTTTCTCTCAATGGAGCAAGGTATAGTAGGTACTCCTGGATCTCATAATTTCTTAGGCATTCCACCCTCAAAAGTGTAATTGGAAAGCATGGTGGAGATTTCTACTTCAGGTATCTTTCTTTTGTTGGTAATAATATCTTTCATATACTTGGCATAAGGATTTGTTTTAAGCACATCAGTCAAACGCATACGCAAAAAGATAGGTCTAATCATTTCACCGAAGCGCTCAGAATCTTCATCATCCTTTTTCTTCGATGGTTTCGGGGGGAAAGGCATGGGTTTCTGAACCCAGGGTTCTCTTTCCCTACCGTGCTTCCTAGCAACAAAGTCTCTCTTATCATAATGTTGATTCTTTGATTGTGGGTTATCAAGATCAATAGCAGGTTCAATCTCTATATCATTATCATTACTAGGTTGAGCATCAGTATGAACATCATCATTAACATTATCACTAGGTTCGTGTTCATTACCGGATTGTGTCTCAGCATCATAAACAGATATATCACTGGGATTCTCGGGTGGGTGAGCTACAGGTTTACTAGAAGCATGCAAGGTTCTATCATTTTCTTTTTCTTCTTCTTAGAAGAACTAGGTGCATCTAAATTAGCTCTCTGAGAATCTTGCTCAATTCTCTTAGGGTGGCCTTCAGGATACAGAGGTTCCTGAGTCATTTTACCACCTCTAGTTGCAACTCTAATAGCATAGTCATTATTCTTACTATTTAATTCATTGAGCAAATCATTCTGAGCCTTAAGTACTTGTTCTACTTGAGTGGTAACCATGGAAGCATGTTTACTAATAAGTTTCAATTCACTTTTAGCACAGGACAGATAATCACTCAAGCGTTCAATCATATAAGCATTGTGTTGTAATTGTCTACCAACATAAGCATTGAAGTTTTCTTGTTTCACAATAAAATTGTCAAACTCATATAAGCATTGGCTAGCAGACTTATAACGAGGAATATCACCTTCATCAAATCTATAAAGATAATTTACCTTTACTACCCGTGTCGGGTTATCAAGACCATGTATTTCTTCGATAGGCGGTAAATTCTTAACATCTTCAGCTTTAATACCTTTTTCTTTCATAGTTTTCTTTGCCTCTTGCATATCTTCAGGACTGAGAAATAGAACACCTCTTTTCTTCGGAGTTGGCTTAGGGGCTGGTTCAGGAAGTGTCCAATTATTTTCATTGGCCAGCATATTATTCGATAGTAGTTCAGCTTGTTCAACTGTTCTTTCCCTGAAAACACAACCAGCACAACTATCCAGGTGGTCTTTGGAAGCATCGGTTAGTCCATTATAAAAGACATCAAGTATATCATGCATTTCAAGAGGATGATCAGGCAAAGCATTAAGCAACTGGAGAAGCCTCCCCCAAGCTTGTGGGAGACTCTCTTCTTCAGTTTGAGCAAAGTTATATGTTTCCCGTAAGGCAGCTTGTTTCTTATGAGCGGGAAAATATTTAGCAGAAAAGTAATACATCATATCCTGGGGACTACACACACAACCAGGATCAAGAGAATTAAACCAAGTCTTAGCATCACCCTTTAACGAGAAAGGAAATAGCTTAAGGATATAGTAGTAACGAATCTTTTCATCGTTGGTAAACAGGGTGGCTATATCATTCAACTTGGTAAGATGTGCCACAACAGTTTCAGACTCATAGCCATGGAAAGGATCAGATTCAACCAAAGTAATTAACTCAGGATCAACGGAGAATTCATAATCCTTATCAGTAACACAGATAGGTGAAGTAGCAAAAGCAGGGTCATGTTTCATTCTAGCATTCAAGGACTTTTCTTTCAACTTAGCTAATAACTTCTTAAGATCATATCTATCATTGCAAGCAAGAAAGTCTCTAGCAGTTTCTTCATCCATAACATAACCCTCAGGCGCAATAGGCAATTCATATCTATTGGGAGTAGTTTCATCATCAATTTCATAAATATCATCAACATTTGCACTCTCCCTAACCTTAGCAATTTGTTCATCTAGAAATTCACCTAGTGGCACTGTATCAGGCATAGAGGTAGTTTCATCATACATAGAAGAAGTAGCATCATCAAGAACATACGACATATCAGATTCAATAGCAGGAGTAGGTGTCACAAGTTTACTCATAACAGAAGGAGAATCAAGTGCAGAGCTAGATGGCAGCTCCTTACCTCCCCTCATTGTTGAGGGTAAGATCTTGGTTTTTGAGTTTCAAATTCTTCATAGTGATAAACAGATATAAATCCCAAGTGACTTAAAGAATAGAGCTATGCTCCCCGGCAACGGCGCCAGAAAATAGTCTTGATAACCCACAAGTGTAGGGGTTCGCAACAATTTTCGAGGGTAAAGTATTAAACCCAAATTTATTGATTCGACACAAGGGGGACCAAAGAATACTCTTAAGTATTAGCAGCTGAGTTGTCAATTCAACCACACCTGGAAACTTAGTATCTGCAGCAAGGTAGTTTAGTAGCAAAGTAATATGATAGTGGTGGTAGCAGCAATAAAAGTAACGATAATGTTTTTGTAGTTTTTGTGATAGTAGCAACAGAAAAGTAAATAAGCAACAGGCAATATAGGTAAAGCTCGTAGGCATTGGATTGGTGATGGGAAATTATGTCGGATGCAATTCATCATATAGAAGTTATAACTTAGGGTGACACAGAACTAGCTCCAGTTCATCAATGCAATGTAGGCATGTATTCCGAATATAGTCATACGTGGTTATGGAAAAGAACTTGCATGACATATTTTGTCCTACCCTCCCGTGGCAGCGGGGTCCTATTGGAAACTAAGGGATATTAAGGCCTCCTTTTAATAGAGTACCGGACCAAAGCATTAACACATAGTGAATACATGAAGTCCTCAAACTATGGTCATCACCGGGAGTGGTCCCGATTATTGTCAATTTGGGGTTGCCGGATCATAACACATAGTAGGTGACTATAGACTTGCAAGATAGGATCAAGAACACACATATATTCATGAAATTGTAATAGGTTCAGATCTGAAATCATGGCACTCGGGCCCTTGTGACAAGCATTAAGCATAGCAAAGTCATAGCAACATCAATCTAGGAACACAGTGGATACTAGGGATCAAACCCTAACAAAACTAACTCGATTACATGATAGATCCCATCCAACCCATTGTTGGGAAACGTAGTATTTCAAAATTTTCCTACGATCACGCAAGATCTATCTACCAGATGCATAGCAACGAGAGGGAAGAGTGTGTCTACGTACCCTCATAGACCGGAAGCGGAAGCGTCAAGTGACGCGGTTGATGTAGTCGAACTTCTTCGCGATTCAACCGATCAAGCACCGAACGTACGGCACCTCCGCGTTCAGCACACGTTCAGCTTGATGACGTCCCACGAGCTCTTGATCCAGTTGAGCTTCACGGGAGAGTTTCGTCAGCACGACGGCGTGGTGACGGATATGATGTATTTACCGGCGCAGGGCTTTGCCTAAGCACTGCAACGGTATGACCGAGGTGTGTTTCTGTGGAGGGGGGCACTGCACACGGCTGAAACAATTCAACTTGTGTGTATTTAGGTGCCCCCCTGCCCCCGTATATAAAGGAGCAAGGGGGGAGGCCGGCCGGCCCTTGTTTGGTGCGGCTAGGGGTGCAATCCTACTAGGAATAGGATTGCAATCCTATTCCTAGTAGGAACCACCAAAGAAGGAAGAGAGGGAAAGGAAAAGAGGGAGAGGTGGCGCCCCCCCAATCCTAGTCCAACTAGGAACCCTAGGTGGGGCGCCGGCCAGCCCCTATGGGCTGCCTCTCTCTTTTCCATAAGGCCCACTATGGACCATCCCCCTTCGTAGGGGGTTCCGGTAACCCCCTCCGGCAATCCCGTTAAATCCGAAACTTTTCCGGAACACTTCCGGTGTCCGAATATAGTCGTCCAATATATCAATCTTTATGTCTCGGACATTCCGAGACTCCTCGTCATGTCCGTGATCTCATCCGGGACTCCGAACTACCTTCGGTACATCAAAACTCATAAACTCATAATACCGATCGTCATCAAACGTTAAGCGTGCGGACCCTACGGGTTCGAGAACTATGTAGACATGACCGAGACTCATCTCCGGTCAATAACCAATAGCGGAACCTGGATGTTCATATTGGCTCCTACATATTCTACAAAGATCTTTATCGGTCAAACCGCATAACAACATACGTTGTTCCTTTTGTCATCGGTATGTTACTTGCCCGAGATTCGATCGTCGGTATCTCTATACCTAGTTCAATCTCGTTACCGGCAAGTCTCTTTACTCGTTCCGTAACACATCATCTCGTGACTAACTCATTAGTCTTTTGCTTGCAAGGCTTATTATGATGTGTGTTACCGAGAGGGCCCAGAGATACCTCTCCGACACTCGGAGTGACAAATCCTAATCTTGATCTATGCCAACACCACGAATACTTTCGGAGACACCTGTAGAGCATCTTTATGATCACCCAGTTACGTTGTGACGTTTGATAGCACACAAGGTGTTCCTACGGTGTTCGGGAGTTGCATAATCTCATAGTCATAGGAACATGTATAAGTCATGAAGAAAGCAATAGCAGTAAAACTAAACGATCATAGTGCTATGCTAACGGATGGGTCTTGTCCATCACATCATTCTCCTAATGATGTGATCCCGTTGATCAAATGACAACTCATGTCTATGGTTAGGAAACATAACCATCTTTGATCAATGAGCTAGTCTAGTAGAGGCATACTAGGGACACTTTGTTTTGTCTATGTATTCACACATGTACTAAGTTTCCGGTTAATACAATTCTAGCATGAATAATAAACATTTATCATGATATAAGGAAATATAAATAACAACTTTATTATTGCCTGTAGGGCATATTTCCTTCAGTCTCCCACTTGCACTAGAGTCAATAATCTAGCTCACATCGCCATGTGATTTAATACCGATAGTTCACATCGTTATGTGAATAACACCCATAGTTCACATCACCATGTGACCAACACCCAAAGGGTTTACTAGAGTCAATAATCTAGTTCACATCGCTATGTGATTAATACCCAAGAGTAATAAGGTGTGATCATGTTTTGCTTGTGAGAGAAGTTTAGTCAACGGGTCTGTCACATTCAGATCCGTATGTATTTCGCAAATTTCTATGTCTACAATGCTCTGCATGGAGCTACTCTAGCTAATTGCTCCCACTTTCAATACGCATCCAGATTGATACTTAGAGTCATCTGGATTTAGTGTCAAAGCTTGCATCGGCGTAACCCTTTACGACGAACTCTTTATCACCTCCATAATCGAGAAATATTTCCTTAGTCATCCAATTACTAAGGATAATTTTGACCGCTGTACAGTGATCTACTCCTGGATCACTATTGTACCTCCCTGTCAAACTCATGGCAAGGTACACAACGTGTTTTGTACACAGCATGGCATACTTTATAGAATCTATGGCTGAGGCATAGGGAATGACTTTCATTCTCTCTATATGTTTCTGCCGTGGTCTTGGGTTGAGTCTTACTCAACTTCACACCTTACAAGTCAGGCAAGAACTCCTTCTTTGACTGATCCATTTTGAACTACTTCAAAATCTTATCAAGGTATGTACTCATCGAAAGTCTTATCAAGCGTCTTGATCTATCTCTATAGATCTTGATGCCCAATATGTAAGCAGCTTCACCAAGGTCTTTCTTTGAAAAACTCCTTTCAAACACTCCTTTATGCTTTCCAGAAAATTCTACATCATTTCCGATCGACAATATGTCATTCACATATACTTATCAGAAAGGTTGTAGTGCTCCCACTCACTTCTTGTAAATACAGGCTTCACCACAAGTCTGTATAAATCTATATGCTTTGATCAACTTATCAAAGCGTATATTCCAACTCCGAGATGCTTGCACCAGTCCATAGATGGATCGCTGGAGCTTGCACATTTTGTTAGCACCTTTAGGATTGACAAAACCTTCTGGTTGCATCATATACAAGTCTTCTTTAATAAATCCATTAAAGAATGCAGTTTTGTTATCCATTTGCCAGATTTCATAAAATGCGGCAATTACTAACATGATTCGGACAGACTTAAGCATCGCTACGGGTGAGAAAGTCTCATCGTAGTCAACTCCTTGAACTTGTCGAAACCCTTTTGCAACAAGTCGAGCTTTGTAAACAGTAACATTACCGTTTGCGTCGGTCTTCCTCTTGAAGATCCATTTATTTTCAATGGCTTGCCGATCATCGGGCAAGTCAACCAAAGTCCATACTTTGTTCTAATACATGGATCCCATCTCAGATTTCATGGTCTCAAGCCATTTTGCGGAATCTGGGCTCATCATCGCTTCCTCATAGTTCGTAGGTTCATCATGGTCTAGTAACATGATTTCCAGAACTGGGTTGCCGTACCATTCTGGTGCGGAACGTATTCTGGTTGATCTACGACGTTCAGCAGAAACTTGATCCGAAGTTTCATGATCATCATCATTAACTTCCTCACTGATTGGTGTAGGAATCACTGGAACAATTTTCTGTGATGTACTACTTTCCAATCCGGGAGAAGGTACAATTACCTCATCAAGTTCTACTTTCCTCCCACTCACTTCTTTCAAAAGAAACTCCTTCTCTAGAAAGGATCCATTCTTAGCAACGAATATCTTGCCTTCGGATCTGTGATAGAAGGTGTACCCAACAGTCTCTTTTGGGTATCCTATGAAGACACATTTTTCCGACTTGGGTTCGAGCTTATCAGGTTGAAGCTTTTTCACATAAGCATCGCAGCCCCAAACTTTAAGAAACGACAACTTTGGTTTCTTGCCAAACCATAGTTCATAAGGTGTCGTATCAACGGATTTAGATGGTGCCCTATTTAACATGAATGCAGCTGTCTCTAAGGCATAACCCCAAAACGATAGTGGTAAATCGGTAAGAGACATCATCGATCGCACCATATCTAATAAAGTACGGTTATGATTTTCGGACACACCATTACACTATGGTGTTCCAGATGGCGTGAGTAGTGAAACTATTTCACATTGTTTTTACTGAAGGCAAAACTCGCTAACTCAAATATTTTACCTCTACGATCATATCGTAGAAACTCTTATTTTCTTGTTAGGATGATTCTCCACTTCACTCTGAAATTCTTTGAACTTTTCAAATGTTTCAGACTTGTGCTTCATTAAGTAGATATACCCATATCTGCTCAAATCATCAGTGAAGGTCAGAAAATAACGATACCTGCCGCGAGCTTCAACACTCATTGGTCCACATACATCTGTATGTATGATCTCCAACAAATCTGTTGCTCGCTCCACAGTTCCGGAGAACGGAGTTTTAGTCATCTTGCCCATGAGGCATGGTTCGCAAGCACCAAGTGATTCATAATCAAGTGATTCCAAAAGTCCATCACTATGGAGTTTCTTCATGCGTTTTACACCAATATGACCTAAACGGCAGTGCTACAAATAAGTTGCACTATCATTATTAACCTTGCATCTTTTGGCTTCAATATTATGAATATGTGTATCACCACGATCGAGATCCAACAAACCATTTTCATTGGGTGTATGACCATAGAAGGTTTTATTCATGTAAACAGAACAACAATTATTCTCTAACTTACATGAATAACCGTATTGCAATAAACATGATCAAATCATATTCATGCTCAACACCAAATAACACTTATTTAGGTTCAACACTAATCCCGAAAGTATAGGGAGTGTGCGATGATGATCATATCAATCTTGGAACTACTTCCAATACACATCGTCACTTCATCCTTTAACTAGTTTCTGTTCATTATGCAACTCCCATTTCGAGTTACTACTCTTTAGCAACTGAACCAATATCAAATACCGAGGGGTTGCTATGAATACTAGTAAAATACACATCAATAATCCGTATATCAAATATACCTTTGTTCACTTTGCCATCCTTCTTATCCGCCAAATATCTAGGGCAGTTCCACTTCTAGTGACCATTTCCTTTGCAGTAGAAGCACTTAGTTTCAGGCTTGAGTTTAGCTTTGGGTTTCTTCATGGGAGTGACAACTTGCTTGTCATTCTTCTTGAAGTTCCCCTTCTATCCCTTTGCCCTTTACTTGAAACAAGTGGTCTGGTTAACCATCAACACTTGATGCTCTTTCTTGATTTCTACCTTCGCCGATTTCAGCATCGTGAAGAGCTCGGGAATTACTTTCGTCATACCTTGCATATTATAGTTCATCATGAAGTTCTACTAACTTGGTGATAGTGTCTAGAGAACTTTGTCAATTACTATCTTATCTGGAAGATTAACTCCCACTTGATTCAAGCAATTGTACTACCCAGACAATCTGAGCACATGCTCACTGGTTGAGCTATTCTCCTCCATCTTGTAGGAAAAGTATTGTCAGAGGTCTTATACCTCTCGACACGGGCATGAGTATGAAATACTAATTTCAACTCTTGGAACATCTCATATGCTCCGTGGCGTTTCAAAACGTTTTTTGAAGTCCCGGTTATAAGCCGTAAAGTATGGTGCACTAAACTATCAAGTAGTCATCATATCGAGCTTTTGTCAAAACGTTCATAACGTCTACATCTGCTCCTGCAATAGGTCTGTCACCTAGCGGTGCATCAAGGACATAATTCTTCTGTGCAGCAATGAGGATAATCCTCATATCACGGACCTAGTCTGCATCTTTGCTACTAACATCTTTCAACTTAGTTTTCTCTAGGAAAATATAAAAAAACGGGGAGCAACATCGCGAGCTATTGATCTACAACATAGATATGCTAATACTACCAGGACTAAGTTCATGATAAATTAAAGTTCAATTAATCATATTACTTAAGAACTCCCACTTAGATAGACATCCCTCCGGTCATCTAAATGATCACGTGATCCAAATCAACTAAACCATGTCCGATCATCACGTGAGATGGAGTAGTTTCAATGGTGAACATCTTATGTTGATCATATCTACTATATGATTCACGCTCGACCTTTCGGTCTCCAGTGTTCCGAGGCCATATCTGCATATGCTAGGCTCGTCAAGTTTAACCCGAGTATTCTGCGTGTGCAAAACTGGCTTACACCCGTTGTATTTGAACGTAGAGCTTATCACACCCGATCATCACGTGGTGTCTCGGCACGACGAACTTTCGCAACGGTGCATACTCAGGGAGAACACTTATACCTTGAAATTTAGTAAGGGATCATCTTATAATGCTACCGTCGTTCTAAGCAAAATAAGAAGCATAATAAGATAAACATCACATGCAATCAAAATATGTGACATGATATGGCCATCATCATCTTGTGCTTTTGATCTCCATCTCCAAAGCACCGTCATGATCACCTTTGTCACCGGCGTGACACCTTGATCTCCATCGTAGTATCGTTGTCGTCTCGCCAACTATTGCTTCTACGATTATCGCTACTGCTTAGTGATAAAGTAAAGCAATTACATGGCGATTGTATTTCATACAATAAAGCGACAACCATATGGCTCCTGCCAGTTGCCGATAACTTTACAAAACATGATCATCTCATACAAAACCGTATAACTCATCATGTCTTGACCATATCACATCACAACATGCCCTGCAAAAACAAGTTAGACGTTCTCTACTTTGTTGTTGCATGTTTTACGTGGCTGCTACGGGCTTAGCAAGAACCGTTCTTACCTACGCATACAAAACCACAACGATGTTTCGTCAAGTATGTGATGTTTTAACCTTCACAAGGACCGGGCGTAGCCACACTTGATTCAGCTAAAGTGAGAGAGACAGACACCCGCCAGTCACCTTTAAGCAACGAGTGCTCGTAACGGTGAAACCAGTCTCGCGTAAGCGTACGCGTAATGTCGGTCCGGGCCGCTTCATCTCACAATACCGCCGAAGCAAAGTATGACATGCTGGTAAGCAGTATGACTAGTATCGCCCACAACTCATTGTGTTCTACTCGTGCATATCATCTACGCATAGACCTGGCTCATGATGCCACTGTTGGGGAACGTAGTATTTTAAAATTTTCCTGCGATCACGCAAGATCTATCTACCAGATGCATAGCAACGAGAGGGAAGAGTGTGTCTACGTACCCTCGTAGACCGGAAGCGGAAGCGTCAAGTGACGCGGTTGATGTAGTCGAACTTCTTCGCGATTCAACCGATCAAGCACCGAACGTACGGCACCTCCGCGTTCAGCACACGTTCAGCTTGATGACGTCCCACGAGCTCTTGATCCAGTTGAGCTTCACGGGAGAGTTTCGTCAGCACGACGGCGTGGTGACGGATATGATGTATTTACCGGCGCAGGGCTTTGCCTAAGCACTGCAACGGTATGACCGAGGTGTGTTTCTGTGGAGGGGGGCACCGCACACGGCTGGAACAATTCAACTTGTGTGTCTTTGGGTGCCCCCCTGCCCCCGTATATAAAGGAGCAAGGGGGGAGGCCGGCCGGCCCTTGTCTGGTGCGGCTAGGGGTGCAATCCTACTAGGAATAGGATTGCAATCCTATTCCTAGTAGGAACCACCAAAGAAGGAAGAGAGGGAAAGGAAAAGAGGGAGAGGTGGCGCCCCCCCAATCCTAGTCCAACTAGGAACCCTAGGTGGGGCGCCGGCCAGCCCCTATGGGCTGCCTCTCTCTTTTCCATAAGGCCCACTATGGACCATCCCCCTTCGTAGGGGGTTCCGGTAACCCCCTCCGGCAATCCTGTTAAATCCGAAACTTTTCTGGAACACTTCCGGTGTCCGAATATAGTCGTCCAATATATCAATCTTTATGTCTCGGACATTCCGAGACTCCTCGTCATGTCCGTGATCTCATCCGGGACTCCGAACTATCTTCGGTACATCAAAACTCATAAACTCATAATACCGATCGTCATCAAACGTTAAGCGTGCGGACCCTACGGGTTCAAGAACTATGTAGACATGACCGAGACTCATCTCCGGTCAATAACCAATAGCGGAACCTGGATGTTCATATTGGCTCCTACATATTCTATGAAGATCTTTTATCGGTCAAAACCGCATAACAACATACGTTGTTCCTTTTGTCATCGGTATGTTACTTGCCCGAGATTCGATCGTCGGTATCTCCATACCTAGTTCAATCTCGTTACCGGCAAGTCTCTTTACTCGTTCCGTAACACATCATCTCGTGACTAACTCATTAGTCTTTTGCTTGCAAGGCTTATTGTGATGTGTGTTACCGAGAGGGCCCAGAGATACCTCTCCGACACTCGGAGTGACAAATCCTAATCTTGATCTATGCCAACACCACGAATACTTTCGGAGACACCTGTAGAGCATCTTTATGATCACCCAGTTACGTTGTGACGTTTGATAGCACACAAGGTGTTCCTACGGTATTCGGGAGTTGCATAATCTCATAGTCATAGGAACATGTATAAGTCATGAAGAAAGCAATAGCAGTAAAACTAAACGATCATAGTGCTATGCTAACGGATGGGTCTTGTCCATCACATCATTCTCCTAATGATGTGATCCCGTTGATCAAATGACAACTCATGTCTATGGTTAGGAAACATAACCATCTTTGATCAATGAGCTAGTCTAGTAGAGGCATACTAGGGACACTCCGTTTTGTCTATGTATTCACACATGTACTAAGTTTCCGGTTAATACAATTTTAGCATGAATAATAAACATTTATCATGATATAAGGAAATATAAATAACAACTTTATTATTGCCTCTAGGGCATATTTCCTTCACCCATCACCGTCCAGCAAGCCTACGATGGAATTACTCACACACGGCGGTGAGCATCATGGAATTGGTGATGGAGGAAGGATGATGATGACGATGGCGACGATCTCCACTCTTCGGAGCCCCGAACGGACTCCAGATCAGCCCTCCCGAGAGAGATTAGGGCTTGGCGGCGGCTCTGTCTCGTGAAACGCGATAATTCCTTCTCTCTTATTTTTTTTCTCCCCGAAACAGAAAATATAGGACCTAGGGGTACGTCGGTGGAGCATCGGGGGGCCCTCGAGGCAGAGGGGGAGCGCCCTGGGAAGGGGGGCGCGCCGCCCACCCTCGAGGACAGGGTGTGGGCCCCCCGGTGAGTATCTTCTTGTAGATATTTTTTATATTTTCTGAAATAATTCTCCGTTGATTTTCAGGCGATTCCGAAAACTTTTTATTCTGCACAAAAACAACACCATGGCAGTTCTGCTGAAAACAGCGTCAGTCCGGGTTAGTTCCATTCAAATCATGCAAGTTAGAATCCAAAACAAGGGAAAAAGGGTTTGGAAAAGTTGATACGTTGGAGACGTATCACTTGCTAATAGTTCCAATCATAAGTGCATATAATTCCAAGTAAGGGATGACATGCTAGCAGTGGCCTCTCCCACATAAAACTTGCTATCGGTCTAGTAACGTAGTCAATTGCTTAGGGGCAATTTCGCAACTCCTACCACCACTTTTCCACACTCGCTATATTAACTTTATTGCTTCTTTGTCTTAACAGCCCCTAGTTTATATTTATGTGCTTTTTATATTCTTGCAAACCTATCCCACAAAAACTACAAAGTACTTCTAGTTTCATACTTGTTCTAGGTAAAGTAAACATCAAGCGTGCGTAGAGTTGTATCGGTGGTCGATAGAACTTGAGGGAATATTTGTTCTGCCTTTAGCTCCTCATTGGGTTCTACACTCTTACTTATCGAAAGAGGCTACAACTGATCCCCTACACTTTTTGGTTATCAGAGTGCATATTATCAATGGACTCAACATTAGTCGTAAAGAACTCACATACTTATTGCAAAAAGTCTATTAGCTCTCGAAGCAAAGTACTACGACGCATGCCCCTGGGGGGAGGTTGGTAGGAGTTAACCATCGCGCGCCCCCGACCTTCACGCAAAGACAAACACTTCAAAATACAAAGCGCTCCAATTCGGTTATATAGTTAGGAGACCATACGTGCATGCTACGGGAATCACAAACCTTAACACAATTATTTCTTTAACCTCACAAACTACCACTAGCATGACTCTAATATTACCATCTTAACATCTCAAAACAATTAGAAGGAGTCAATCTTCACATAGTATTCAATGCTCTATATATGAATGTTTTTATTATATCTTCTTTGCATGCGTATCATATTAGAACTAAATTCATAACCCAAGAAAATTACCATGATGTTCTTAAGGACTCTCAAAGTAATATAAGTGAAGCAAGAGAATTCAATAATTTCTATAAAATAAAACCACCACCGTGCTCTAATAAGATATAAGTAAAGTACTAGAGCAAAATTGTCTTGCTCAAAAGATATAAGTGAAGCACATAGAGTATTTTAATAAATCATGATTGAAGCGTGCCCCTCTCAAAAGGTGTGTACAACAAGGATGATTGTGGCAAACTAAAAAGCAAACACCCATATCATACAAGATGCTCCAAGAAAAACACATATCATGTAGTGAATAAAAATATAGCATCAAGTAAAGTTACCGATGGATGAAGACGAAAGAGGGGATGCCTTCCGGGGGCATCCCCAAGCTTAGGCTCTTGGTAGTCCTTGAATTTTACCTGGGGGTGCCTTGGGCATCCCCAAGCTTATGATTTTGCCACTCTTTATTCCATAGTCCATCAAATCCTTACCCAAAACTTGAAAACTTCACAACACAAAACTCAACAGAAATCTCGTGAGCTCCGTTAGTAAAAGAAAGCAAATAACCACTCAAGGTACTGTTGTGATCTTATTCTAATTTTATATTGGTGTAATATCTACTGTATTCCAACTTTTACATGGTTCATACCCCCTGATACTAGCCATTGATGCATCAAAAAAAGCAAACAACACATAGAAAACAGAATATGTCAAAAACAAAACAGTCTGTAGCAATGTGAAAACTTCGCATACTTAAAAACTCTGAAAAATTAGGATGAAGTCAGGAATTTGTACATCAATTTTTTGTAAAACTTTCAGAAGGTTTCGACGTTCCAGTGAATTATTGAATTTTCTTCACTGGGCGCTAAAGTTTCTGTTTTTCAGCAAAATCAAGTCAACGATCACCGTAAGCCATCCCAAAGGTCCTACTTGGCTCAAACACTAATTAAAACACCAAAACACAACTACTACAGAAGTAATAATGTGTGAAAACACAAGAACATAAATAAAAAGGAAAAAATAAATTTTATTCATTGGGTTGCCTCCCAACAAACTCTTTCTTTATAGCCATTAAGATCATCTTGAGATTTCAATGACGCTCACATGAAAGATAAGAATTGAAGCACAAAGAGAGCATCATAAAACACGTGGCAAACACATCTAAGTTTAACATACTTCTTATGCATAGGCATTTTATAAGCAAATAAATTATTAAGACAAGTGAAAACTAACATATGCAAGGAAGAAGAACGAGACAATAGCAATCTCAACATAATGAGAGGTAATTTAGTAACATGAAATTTTTTACAACCATATTTTCCTCTCTGATAACAATTACATGTAGGATCATAAGCAAATTCAACAATATAGCTATCACAAAACATATTGTTAACATGATCCATATGCATGCGAAGTTGACACTCTTCCAAAATAGTGGGATCAGCATTAACTAAAGTCATGAGCTCTCCAAACCCACTTTTATAAAAAAAGTCATAAGATTGAACATTCTCCAAATATGTGGGATCTAAAGTTGACACTCTTCCAAACCCACTTTCAATATTATTGCAAACATTATTATCAATCTTACACTCATCATGGGGATTAGATAAATTTTCAAGATCATAAGAAGAATCATCCCAATCATGATCATTGCAACAAGTAGTGGACAGAGAAAAACTAGCATCCCCAAGCTTAGGGTTTTTCATATCATTGACACAACTAACATTAATAGAAATTATAATAACATCATTGCAATCATGCTTTTCGACCAAGGAGCTATCATGAATCACTTCATAAATTTCTTCTTTCAACACTTCATCACAATTTTCAGATTCACGAATTTCAAGCAAAACCTCATAAAGATAATCTAGTGCACTCAAATCACTAGCAATTGGTTCAACATAATTGGATCTTTTAAAAATATTATCAAGTGGATGACGACCCATAAATATATTTTTAGCAAGCGAAGATGCAAGCAAATAGAAGGCACATGGCAACACAAGCAGACATAAGATCGAACGAGAAAAAGGCAAACGAAAAGAAGGCAAATATATTTGTGTTTTTCTGTAAAAGTTTTAGAAGTGGGGGAGAGGAAAACGAGAGGCGAATGGCAAATAATGTAAATGCAAGAGATGAGAGTTTTATGAAGGGTACATGGTATGTCTTGACTTGGCGTAGATCTCCCCAGCAACAGCGCCGGAAATTCTTCCTGCTACCTCTTGAGCATGCGTTGGTTTTCCCTTGAGCAGGAAAGGGTGATGCAGCAAAGTAGAGTACTATTTCCCTTAGTTTGAGAACCAAGGTATCAATCCAGTAGGATATTACGCACAAATCGCCAAATACCTGCACAAACAATCAAACAACTTGCACCCAACGCTATAAAGGGGTTGTCAATCCCTTCACGGTTATTTGCAAAAGTGAGATCCAATAGAGATAGATGAACTAGTAAAGTAAATATTTTTAGGGTTTTGGTTTATAGATCGAAAATTAGAAGATTGCAAAATTTTAGATCTGAAACTTATAAGATGTAAAATAGACCCGGGGGCCATAGGTATCACTAGAGGCTTCTCTCATGATAGCAAATATTACGATGGGTGAACAAATTACTGTCAAGCAGTTGATAGAAGAGCGAGTAATTACGACGACATCTAAGGCAATGATCATGAATATAGGCATCACGTCCGTATCAAGTAGACCGACTCATGCCTGCATCTACTACTATTACTCCACACATCGACCGAAACAATTATGCATCTAGAGTATTAAGTTCATAAGAACAGAGTAACGCATTAAGCAAGATGACATGATGTAGCAGAATTAACTCAAGCAATATGATGAAAACCCCATCTTGTTATCCTCGATGGCAACAATACAATATGTGTCATGTCCCCTACGGTCACTGGGATTGAGCACCACAAGATTGAACCCAAAGCAAATCACTTCTCCCATTGCAAGAAAAATCAATCTAGTTGGCCAAACCAAACTGATAGTTCGAAGAGAATTACTAAGATATTAAATCATGCATATAAGAATTCAGGAGAGACTCAAATAATATTTATAGATAATCTGACCATAAACCCACAATTCATCGGATCTTGACAAACACGCCGCAAAAGAATATTACATCGGATAGATCTCCAAGAACGTCGAGGAGAACATGGTACCGAGGATCAAAGAGAGAGAAGAAGCCATCTAGCTACTAGCTATGGACCCGTAGGTCTGTGGTAAACTACTCACACTTCATCGGAAGGGCACTGGTGTTGATGTAGATGCCCTCCGTGGTTGAATCCCCATCCGACAGAGTATCGGAAAAGTCCTCCATATAGGATCTCGCAAGTACAAAAGGTTACGGCATCGGAAAATTGGTTTTGATGGATGTTCTGTTGTTTCTGGAATATTTGGGAATTTATAGGCGAAATAAGTAGGTCAGGGGGTCTCGGGGGGGGGGGCACAAGGTAGGGGGCGTGCCCTACCCCCCAGGGCACGCCCTCCACCCTTGTGGCCCCCTCGAGGCTCCCCTGGCGTGTACTCCAAGTCCTTTGGAAGTCTTATCGTCCAAGAAATTCCTCGTAAAGTTTCGTTCCGTTCGATATTCCTTTTCTGCGAAACTCAAAAACAAGGAAAAAACAGAAACTAGCACTGGGCTCTAGGTTAATAGGTTAGTCCCAAAAATCATATAAAATAGGATATTAATGCATATAAAACATCTAAAACAGATAATATAATAGCATGGAACAATCAAAAATTATAGATACATCAGAGACGTATCAGTGCTGCATCGCCTGCTCAATGGGTAACTTCAACATCGTTAATCCTGTTGAAAGGTGGTACATTCCATAACCAGAGAATATGCGTACAGGCAGAGGTAGGCGACAATGTCGGCACATCCGGAATGATATGGATGAATCTGAAGCGGGAGGTGCCACTATACAATTCATTTTATGTTATCAAATTTTCCATTGGGACACTAATTGTCCCACTTTCGGCACTGGTAGTGAAACTGGGCATGGACGAGGGAAACAGTGACGAGGAGCAAGAGCAAGAGGAGGAAGAGGGAGAGGCAGAAGCTAGGCACTCGGTTCTGAATTTGTATTAAGTGTGGCACTAAGTTCTAAATTTGTATTAAGTGTGGCACTATGTTTGAAAATTGTATTAAGTGTGGCACTATGTTCTAAATTTGTATTAAGTGTGGCACTATATTCTAAAATTTGTATTAACGGTGGCACTATGTTTGAAATTTGTATTAAGTGTGACACTATGTTCTAAATTTGTATTAAGTGTGACACTATGTTTTAAATTTGTATTAAGTGTGGTACTATGTTTGAAATTTGTATTAAGTGTGGCATTATGTTCTAAATTTGTATTTTGTGTGGCACTATGTTTGAAATTTGTATTATGTGTGGCACTATGCTCTAAATTTGTATATGCAGGAATGGCGGCAAAGGGGTTGCTTAGTGCGGACATTGATAGAAAGCATCGTGCTACAATAGGTTCTGAGCGCAAGCTTGAGGCGCTAGTCACGCGCACTCAAAAGGAAGACTGGAAGATACATGAGGGATGGATTGAGCAGTATGTGCTTTAGTTATTTCCTTCAAGTATGTATATTAACGGGACACACTAACTGATTTGTCTTAACATGCAGGTTGAAATGGACCGGCCTTTTACCTTTCGCGCGTCTAGTTGAGTCCACGGAGACCTCACAACGCCTCCCCATTGACACCTCTTTGCTCACATTCTTAGTGGACCGGTGGAGGCCTGAGACCCACACGTTTCACTTCCGCTGGGGAGAGATGGCTCCTATTCTCCAGGATGTGTCCCTTTTGCTGGGACTACCATTGGTAGGTCATGCCATAGGACTGTTGGAGGCACCGGCTGATTGACAGCTTGGTATTGCACAATGGTTTGCGGGTATTTATGAACGAGCTCCGGGGCTGACATCGAATAATCACGGACCTAAGTATGAATGGTTGCTCCATTTCCAGGTTAGTTCTCCTTCCGCATAAGTTTTAGTTTTCTGGTTTTACAGAAAATACCTTCGCTATGTACTAATACTCTCTTTGTGTAATACAGATTCAGAAGTTCCCGGGGTATCCAAGGGTCCCGTTGAATGCAACACATATCACTCGCAACCTGGAGGCATATATATTGTGGCTTCTCAGCAAGGTGATGTTCACAGAGAACCATGTCAGCACTATTAGCGCGAGCTACATCCCAATTGCACTCGAGATCGCGAGCGCTGAGACGCCGGATCAAATCACACAGAGGAGTTGGTGTTCGGCTGTCTTAGCATATACATACTGAGCTATGTGCAACGCCTGCCAGCTTACGACACCCACGTCAGCCCTTCTTGGATGCCCTCTATTTTTGCAACTATGGTCGTGCGAGAGGTTCTCCGTAGGACGATCGAACGTACGTGTTGATGAGCCTATGGATGTCATGTTTGATGCTGACGACATCGACATGCCTACGTTCGGTCTATGTTGGACACGTCGCAGGGTATGTCTCAATCTAACTTTTGTTCTTTTTGTACACTATGGTTCAATCTAACTTGTGTACAATCTAACTTTTGTTTTCCACAGAGACGATATGCTAGTGATCGGACCAGACGAGCTTACATGGCATTAAACGAGCAGTTTGATACGTACACTGGGGTTATCTGGCAGCCGCACACGCAAAAAGTCATAGATGCAAGATACCCTGGTGGTTTGCCCATGCTATGCACAAGAGATGCCGATTATTGGATGACGAAATCAAAGATCATCTTCGATGTCTTCGTCGAGGAGATGGCCCGCCAGAGGGTTATGAGGCAATTTGGTCTTCTGCAATTGGAGACACCTCCCCCTACAGAGGCCCCGCTGTCTGGAGACATCCAAGGTATTGTCTAGTTATTCAGTTTTGCATTGTCCTTCACTATTTTCCATAGTTAAGCAGTTAGTTAATGGTTCAATGAACACCAAAATTTTAGGATCACAAAGAAGGGGATAAAAGGACTACTACTGAGTGGCTAGTTAGGGTTCAGCCATACGTTACACAATGGGAGACTACGGGCACACATCTGTGGCACGAGAATCACAGCTTTGATATGGACGAATTCAATCTCTATCTGCAATGGTACATGACCAGAACACGGTTATGCATCATTCATCACACTCACCCAGATGAGATACCTGCCCCTACTATGACATATATGTATCCGAGCTATGATACTTTGAGTTCTAGGTAGCACGCGGGAAGATATATTCTCTTTATATAATGCATGTAGTTCATACATACTTTGTCGTGCATACCTCATAATCGTCCTGACAATTTCAGGCTTAGTTGACTCGCGGACTTGGCGAGGAGGTGTCTAACTTTCAACGTTCACCGTTGTCTGCACCTCTAATGATTCCTCAGGCTTAGGTCCAGAACTGGATGACACGCATTAAGGGGAGGCTACGATCTGTGTATCGGGCTATTACATGCACACGCACTTCGGACGTTCTTCACCATCAGCCCCTACAACGGCCCACGCATCGCTCCACACACCAGTAGCAGCCGCGTCACTCGACTGGTCAACTCGAAACCACACATCACCAACATGAGCCGCGTCCACGTCGAGCAGAGCAGTGGACGGCCACGCCACCACCTCCTAACCAGGCTGGTAGTTCGGCATGGCAGCACCAGCCGGATCCCACTTCTGGCAACGTGTTTCGGCCAGGACCGCAGCAACAAAGTCCCACACCGGGATTCATGATGCTATCACCGCCTACATGTATGTTTCTTCAAAATATCGATTGGGCCTATGTATTTCGTCATTACTTATGTTCCTCCATTCAGCAGGGTACTGCGGATATCGGGCATATGGACATGACGTGTTTATGTCTGGATCCGGGTGGGATAGTGACCATGAAGGTGGGCATATCACACCGGATTTCTTGTCTCAACACAACGAGTGGATGGACACATTTACGACTCCTGCACCACATCCCACACAGGAAACACAAGAGGACCAGGAATGGTCTGAGCTTCCTCCCAGTAACGTTGGGGCACCCCACAGGTATATGTGGACGACACCGTCTCCACCACCTCCATGACGTGGCGGACGACGTGGTTGATGCTTGTCTAGCACTATATTTGCCTATGTATGCGAGGGACATATTCTACCTATGTATGCGACAAACATATATCTATCTATGTGTGCGAGAGACATATTCTACCTATGTATGTGAGAGACATATTCCTATTCATTTGCATTGTTAATCAAGTTACACTTCACGAGAGAGTGCTGGACATAATCAAAATACAAGTACATTGGATTAAATGGTATGACTAAGCTTACATAATACAACATACAAACTACATGAATACATCATCGTCATCCTCCGTCGATGCAGCATCCTTGCCCTTCGATGATGTAACACTCTTGCCCTTCGATGATGAGTCACTATTGCCCCTTGGCGATACATGTTTCTTGGCCTTGCTGCTCGGCATGAAGATATCGTCTTCGTCTTCTCTTTCGTTAGTCCATAAATAAGTATGTTGTTTTGCAGTCCTTAGGAAACTTGCACCCTTATGATGTTGCTTCTTCCACCTTGCAAGCAACCTGAGAAGTTCTTTCTGTATCTCCTCAAAGGTCCTTGCAGGTCGTCCGCACCTACTTAATGCGTGAGCCAACTCATTCAATATGGTGTCACTACTAATAAGTTCGTCCCATTCAACTACCCTATTGTCTATCATGAAATTGTTGGCTAACCTGAGCAGACATTTTGACATACTATGGGTGGAAACTACGATCGAAAGGATAATGAGGATAATTGGACATCTTGACAAGACTACAATGCACTGCCTACCAACCATTCTATATGGGGGGTTATAAGTCGAGAAGAGAAATATGGCGGGAACAAAAGGTGTGGTGGGAAAGAAGATGACAGGAACAGAAGAGGTGGCGGGAACAGAGGGGTTGGCGGGAAAGAAGATGGCGGGAAAGGGTTGGCGGGAATGGTTCCCGGGAAGACACATGAGTTCCAATCATCTTCATGGTGGACGACTAGATCTAATCATCTTCAGGGAGGATGACTAGAGCTAATCATCTTCGGGGAGGATGACTGGAGCTAATCGTCTTCAAGAAGGACGGCTGGAGGTTACACTAGGGGCCGAATGCCCAGTCGACCTAGGACTCTAATCGTCTACAAGGAGGACGATTAGGTCCAGTCGTGTTCCCCCAGGCCGACGCCATATTATTTATGAAATATATCAAATCGGCGTATTATTTCTGCAAACTAATAAAACTAGCAGAAGAGCTCGTACATTGCAACGGGAGAGAAAATAGCACACGTTCTTAACCCAATAACTATGACTAAGACCCTAATGTGTTCATGTTCTTTATTTTCACATGGCATCACATTTGTGTTGTCGATGGTGGTCTCAGTGCTCACACAACGAAAGCGCGTTTGAATGTGGCCAGCCCTAAGGCGTCTCTCTCTCTCTCGCGCACACTCGCTCGAAATAAAATGAGAAATATGTTGTTTTCCCCGCAAGGTTTTACGCAGGTGTGCATGCGTGGTTATCGATGTTTTTTTCCATCACCAGTAATACAGAAAAACGGATGTACATTATAGATTAACTTTACACTAAAATAATATTTTAGAAATATTTAACAGCTAAAAATAGCATCATATTTAGATTCTACACATTTTTCTAATCAAGTTTCATATATAACAAGTTAAAATCGAAGTTACAGTTTAAAAGATATTGATAATTTTGTCTTAGATAAACTGTGGGTTGATTAACGAAAAGTCAGGGGGGTTTCTGTTAAAACCAAAAAAAAATGATTCGGTTGACTTAAATATGGACGTGGGTTGATTACGTAAAACATCAAGGGGTTTTATAAAAAATGAAAAAAAAAACAGTTCGGGAGTAACTTAAACGAGTACCGCGAGTTTATTTACCGAAAACAGAGGGTTTTTTCGCAAAATGTCCGACGGACGACCAGAAGCACTCCGTGCTTTATTAGTAGGTAAAGAAATGTATTATTTAAAAAACTAGTTAGCATGCACGTGCAATGCACGTCTCAAACATTTATAAGTAGGGTATATTATTGAAACAAGTCTTGCAAAAAAACCAAGGGATACAAAATGTAGTCATGTCAATCAAATTTTATTTTCAAATGCGAGACATCTTTGTGATCCCAAATACAAGAAGAATCGAGTGTCTGGCCATAATCATCACCCTTTTAAAACAAACTGATTTCCAACTCTTTTCGAGATGAGTTTGAACAAAATCAAAAGGTCACTTCCAAAGACATACAACTTGTACGATAGGAAATATAAGCTGACCTATGACTACAATAATTTATATCTTTGCAGAAATTGAAAACGCTTGACAATAACTAACTGAAATGTAGAAGGGCTAGAATAAATGCGACAATCATAAAATCATTAGTCCTATCATGTTATCAATTAACCCATTAACTGATAACATTTCATATGCAGCAGTGATTGAACAATGAATCATATCCTACCATGTTGTCATTTAATGAGAACAATATAAGAACCAAAGAACAATACAACATCAGTGGTTTAGCTTTTTTTGACAACACATCAATGACTTAGCTTACATATAGCTAGGGCAAAGTTTTTAATATCATCATTATGTTGAGAGAAACACAACATGTATTATCTACCCTAACGTTCCTCTCCTCAAATGCTGGCGTAATCTGAATTTTTTTAATAGGTTATAAACAAACAAATCTCAATTTTGGTGCACC